>CM057001.1:0-600000 GCA_029891345.1 Dryococelus australis
GTTAGTTAAGTTAAGTTAAGTTAAGTTAAGTTTAAATTTTAAGTTAAATTGTTAAGTTAGTTAAGTTAAGTTAAGTTATTTTAAGTTAGTTAGTTAAGTTAAGTTAATTTAAAGGGTTAATTTAAAGTTAAGTTAAGTTAAGTGTTAAGTTAATTTAATTTAAAGTTAGTTAAGTTAAGTTAGTTAAAGTTAAGGTTAAGTTAAGTTAGTTAAGTTAGTTGTAGTTAGGTTAGTTAAGTTAGGTTAGTTAGTTCAGTTAGGTTAGTTATTAGTTAAGTTAGTTAGTTAGTTAAGTTAAGTTAGTTAAGTTAAGTTAGTTAGTTAGTTAAGTTAGTTAGTTACGTTAAGCGTTAAGTTAGTTAAGTTCAGTTAGGT
The DNA here is from genome assembly GCA_029891345.1 of Dryococelus australis. Taxonomy (NCBI): domain Eukaryota; kingdom Metazoa; phylum Arthropoda; class Insecta; order Phasmatodea; family Phasmatidae; genus Dryococelus; species Dryococelus australis. Next base: position 376 of record CM057001.1, read on the forward strand.
TAAGTTAGTTAGTTAGTTAGTTAAGTTCAGTTAGGTTAGTTAGTTTAAGTTAGTTAGTTAAGTTAAGTTGTTAGTTCAGTGTTAAGTTAAGTTAAGTTGTAAGTTAAGTTAGTTAAGTTAGTTCAGTTAGTTAGGTTAAGTTAGTTAAGTTAGTTTAGTTTTAGTTAGTTAAGTTTTAGTTAAGTTAAGTTAGTTAGTTAAGTTAAGTTAGTTAGTTATAGTTAGTTAGTTAAGTTTAGTTAGTTTAAGTTAAGTGTAAGTTTAGTTAGTTAAGTTAAGTTAGTTAGTTAGTTTAGTTAGTTAAGTTAAGTTAAGGTTAGTTAGTTAAGTTAATTAGTTAGTTAGTTAAGTTCAGTTAGTTAGTTATAGTTAAGGTTATTTAAAGTTAGTTTGTTAGGTTCAGTTAAGTTAAGTTAGTTAAGTTAGTTAAGGTTCAGTGTTACGTTAGTTAGTAGTTCAGTTAGTTAGGTTAGTTAAGTTAGTTAGTTAGTTAGTTACGTTACGGTTAAGGTTCAGGTTAAGTTAGTTAGTTAGGTTAGTTAAGTTCGTTAGGTTCAGTTAGTTAAGGTTAGTTAGTTAGTTACGTTAAGTTAAGTTAGTTAGTTAGGTTAAGTTAGTTAGTTTAGTTAGTTAGGTTGTAGTTAGTTAGTTTCAGTTGGGTTAGTTAGTTAGTTTAGTTTAAGTTAGTTAGTGTTACGTTCAGTTAGTTAGTTCAGTTAAGTTACTTAAGTTACACGTTTAAGATCAAGTTCAGTTTAAGTTAATGTTTAATGTTAAATGTTAAGGTTAAGTTAAGTTACGTTAAGTTAAGGTTAAGTTAAGTAAGTTACGTTAAGATAAGTTAAGTTAAGTTAAGTTAAGTACGTTTCAAGTTAAGTTAAGTAAAAGTTAAGTAAGTTAAGTTAAGTTAAGTTAAGTTAAGTTACAGTTAGTTAATGTTAGTTTCTATTACGTTAAGTTAAGTTAAGTTAAGTTTAAGTTAAGTTTACAGTTAAGTTAAGTTAAGTAAGTTTAAGTCTCAAGTAAGTTAAGTTAAGAGTTAAGTTAGTTAAAGTTAAGTTAGTTAAGTTAAGTCAGTTCAAGTTTAATGTTAAGTTAAGTGTAAGTTATAGTAAGTTAAGTTAAGTTAAAGTTAAGTTAAGTTAAAGTTCAGTTAAGTCAACGTTTTAAAGTAAGTTAAGTAAGTTAAGTTAGTAAAGTTAAGTTTCTAAGTTAAGTTAAGTACGTTACGTTACGTTTAAGTTACGTTAAGTTAAGTTAAGTTAAGTTAGTTCCAGTTAACAGTTAAGTTTAAGTTCACGTTCAGTTCAGTTACAGTTCAGATTAAGTTCAGTCACGTTCCGTTAAGTTTACTGTTAAGTTAGTTAAAGTTAAGTTTAAGTTAAAGTTAAGTGTATAAGTTTATTTTTTAAGTTTAAGTTAAGGTTAAGTTAAGTTAAATTAGTTACGTTCAGTTAAGTTCACGTTACGTTTAGTTAGTTCAGTTAAAGTTCAGTTAAGTTTCAGTTAGTTACAAGTTAAGTTAAGTTACCAGTTTAAGTTAAGTTAAGTTACCTGTTAAGTTACCGTTACGTTACGATAATTTACTTTCCGTTAAGTTACGGTAAGATACGTTCAGTTAAGTTAAGTTAAGTTTACACGTTCCGTTCACGTTCACGGTTTACGTTAAGTTAAGTTAAGTTTCAAGTAGTCTTAAGTTACGTTACAAGTTAAGTACGTTCAGTTAACGTTACGTTAAGTTCCGTAAGCTTAAGTTCCGGTTACAGTTAAGTTAGTTTCCTTCCAGGTTCACGTTACACGTTCCAGTCAGTTTCCGTTCAGTTGAGTATACGTTAACGTTACAGTAAGTTACAGTTGCAGGTAAAGTTAAGTTAAGTTCCGTTACCGTTAAGTATTAAGGTTAAGGTTAACGTTAACGTCTACACAAGTTTACGTCCGTTCAGTTCAAAGATAGAGTTACGTTAAGAACTTCTTACGTTCAAGTTCAGTTACGTTAAGTTACGATCACCTTCAAGTTAAGTTACGTTACTGTACCGGTTAATTTCCGATCATTTCCGTTTCAAGTTCAGTTCCTTTCCGTTCCAGATACCGGAACTTTTCCTTCCGATCCGGTTCAGTTACAGTTTCACCGTTAAGTTCCGTTCAGTTCAAGATCCGTCGTTCAGTTACCGTTTCAAGTACAGTTCAGTTCAAGTACTTATCCTTAATTTCCTTTCCCCTTCACCCTTCCGTCATTAAAAACCCAATTTTTCATTTTTTCCCCGCCTTAAAGCCTTAAATTAAACGCCTTTCCCGAATTTCCCTAATTAAAAACTTTCCCGACTTTCCCATCCCCCCAAAAATTCCTTCCTTTCCAAAAACTAATCCAAAAAACCAATTCCTAACCGAAAAACCTTCCTTTTAAAACTTCCCAACCAACCAAAACCCTAACCTTAAACCCCAAAACCTTTAAAACCTTCCCTTCCCCTTAAAAAACAAAAAAAAACCCCCTTTCCCCATCAAAAACCAATTTTATCCTTCCCCCAAAAAAAACCTTCCCCTTAAAAATAAAACCCCCAATTTCCAACCCAATTAAAAACCAAACTTCCATTACCAAAAAACCCCCTTCCAAAAACCCCTACCCCCCCATAATTAATTTTTCCCCCAAAAAAATTTAACCCAAAAATTAAAAAACCTTCCAAAAACATACAAAAAAAAAACCCAAACCTTTCCAACCTTCCTAAAAAAACCCTTTTCCAAACCTACCAAAAAATTAAACCCCAAACCCTTTAAAAAAAAACCTTTTAAACCCAAAACCTATTTTTAACCAAAAATTTCCAAAAAAACCCCTTTTTTTTCCTGCCAATCAAAAAAACCTTCCTTTTTTTCCCCCCTTTCCGATCCTTAATTCCTCCCCCCCCTACCTTATTTTAAATACAACCAACCCCACCTTCCAAATTTTTAAAACCCCTTTCCCAAAATCCTACCTCCAAAAAAAACCCCTAAAAACCCTTTTAAAACCAACCAAACCCAAAAAAAAAACAAACCCTTTTTTACCAACCCTTTTCCCTTTAAAACCTACCTAAAAAAACCCCAACCCTTTAAACCAAAACCCCTAACCTAACCTAACCTAACCTAACCTAACCTAACCTAACCTAACCTAACACTAACCTAAAAACCTAACCTAACCTAACCTAACACCTAACCTAACCTAACCTAACCTAACCTAACCTAACTAACTACACCAACTAACCTAACTAACCTAACCTAACCTAACAACTAACTACTAACTAACCTAACCACTAACCTAACCTAACCTAACACCCTACCTAACCTAACCTAACCTAACTACCTAACCTACAACTAACCTAACCTAACCTAACTAACCTAACCTAAACCTACCTAACTAACCTAACCTAACCTAACCTAACTAACCTAACTAACCTAACTAACCTACCTACAACCTAACCTAACCTAACCTAACCTAACCTAAACCTAACCTAACCAACCACCAACCTCAACCTAACCTAACTAACCAACCTAACTAACACTACCTAACCTAACAACCAACTAACCTAACCACTAACCTAACCTACAACCTAACCTAACCTAACCCTAACCTAAACCACCTAACCTAACCTAACCTAACCTAACTAACCTAACCTACCTAAACCTAACCTAACCTAACCTAACCTACCCTAACCTAACCTAACCTAACCTAACCAACCTAACTACCTAACCTAACCTAACCTAACCTAACCTAACACAACCTAACTAACCTAACCTAACCTACCTAACCAACCCTAACCTACCTAACCTAACCTAACCACAACCTAACCTACCTAACCTAACCTATCCTACAACCTAACCTCAACCTAACCTAACCTAACCTAACCTAACCTAAACCTAACCTAACCTAACCTAACCTAACTAACCTAACTAACCTAACCTACCTAACCTACAACCTAACCTAACCTAACCTAACACTACCTACCTAACTAACCTAACTAACCAACACCTAACCTAACCTAACCTAACCTAACCTAACCTAACCTAACCACTAACTACTAACCTAACCTACCTAACCTAACCTAACTAACCTAACCTAACCTAACCTAACCTAACCTAACCTAACCTAACCTAACCTAACCTAACCTAACCTAACCTAACCTAACCTACACCTAACCTAACCTAACCTAACCTAACCTAACCTAACCTAACCACCTACCTAACCTAACTACTAACTACCTAACCTAACCTAACCTACTAACCTAACTAACTAACCTAACTACACCTAACTAACCTAACTAACCTAACCTACCTAACCTAACCTAACCTAACCTAACCTAACCTATAACCTAACCTAACCTAACCTAACCTACTAACTAACCTAACCTAACCTAACCTAACCTAACCTAACCTAACCCCTACCTAACTAACCTAACCTAACTACCTAACCTACCTAACCTAACCTACCCTAACCTAACCTAACCTAACCTAACTAACTAACCTAACCTAAACCTAACCTAACCTAACCAAACTAACCTAACCTAACCTAACCTAACAACTAACCTAACTAACCTAACTAACCTAACCTAACCTAACCTAACCTAACTAACTACTAACCTAACCTAACCTAAAACCTAACCTAACCTACCTAACTAACTAACCTAACCACCAACAACCACCAACCTACCTAACTAACCTAACTAACCAACCTACTAACCTAACTAACCTAACCTAACCTAACCTAACCTACCTACCTAACTAATACAACTACCTAACCAACCTAACAACCTAACCAAAACCTAACCTACTAACCTAACCTAACTAACTAACCAACCTAACCTATACCACTAACCAACTAACCTACACCTAACCAACCTAACCAACCTACTCCTAACCAACCTAACCTAACTACCTAACCTACTAACCAACACCTAACCTACCTCCTAACTAACCAACCTAACTAACCTAACCTAACCACCTAACCTAACCACCTAACCTAACAACAACTACCTAACCTAACCTAACCTAACCTACCTAACCTAACTAACCACTAACTAACCTAACCTAACCTACTCCTAACCTAACCTAACTAACCTAACTAACCTAACCTAACCTAACCTACAACCTAACTAACCACTAACCTAACTAACTACCTAACCTAACCTACCTAACCTACCCAACTACCTAACCTAACCTAACCTAACCAACCTAACCTACCTACCTACCTAACCTAACCTAACCAACTAACCTAACCTAACCTAACCTAACCTAACCTAACCTAACCTAACCTAACCTAACCTACCAACTAACCTAACCAAACTAACCTAACCTAACCTAACCTAACCAACCTACTACCTAACCTAACCTAAACCTAACCTAACCTAACTAACCTAACCTAACAACCTAACCTCACCTACACCTAACCTAACCAACCTAACCTAACTAAACCTACACCTAACCTACCTAACCTAACCTAACCTAACCTACCTAACCAAACCTAACCACTAACCTAACCTAACCTAACCTAACCTAACCTAACCAACCAACCTAAACCAACTACACCTAACCTAACCTAACCTAACCTAACCTACCTAACCTAACCTAACCAACCTACTAACCTAACCAACTAACCTAACCCACCTAACCTAACACCTAACCTAAACCTAACCTAACCTAACCTAACCTAACCAACACCTAACCTAACCTAACCTAACCTAACCTAACCTACCTAACCTAACACTAAACCTAACTACCTAACCTAACCTACACCTAACACTAACCTACCCTAACCTAACCTAACACTAACCTAAACCTAACCTAACCTAACCTAACCTAACTAACCTAACCTAACCTAACCTACTAACCAACCAACCTAACCTAACCTAACTAACCTAACCTAACCTAACCTAACTAACCTAACCTAACCACCCTAACCTAACCTAACCTAACTAACTAACCTACAACCTAACCTACCTAACCTACAACCTAACCTACTACCTAACCTAACCTAACCCTACAACCTAACTAACCTAACCTAACCTAACCACCAACCTAACCTAACCTAACTAACTAACCTAACAACCTAACCTACCTACCTACCAACCTACCTACCTAACCTAACCTAACCTAACCTAACCTAACCTAACCTAACCTAACCAACTAACCTATACAACCTAACCTAACCTAACCTAACCTAACTAACCTAACCAACCTAACCTAACCAACCTACCTAACCTAACCTAACCTAATAACTAACCTACCTATAACCTAACCTAACCTAACCAACCTAACCTACCTAACCTAACCTAACCTAACCTACCACTACCTAACCTAACCAACCTAACTAACCTAACCTAACCTAACCTAACCTAACCTAACCTAACCAACTAACCTAACCTACCTAACCTAACCTAACCTAACCTAACCTAACCTAACCTAACCTAACCTAACCTAACCTAACCTAACCTAACCTAACCTAACCTAACTAACCTAACCTAACCTAACCTAACCTAACCTAACCTAACCTAACCTAACCTAACCTAACTAACCTACACCTAACCTAACCTAAACCTAACCTAACTAACCTAACCTAACCTAACCTAACCTAACCTAACCTAACCTAACCTAACCTAACCTAACCTAACCTAACCTAACCTAACCTAACCTAACCTAACCTAACCTAACCTAACCTAACCTAACCTAACCTAAACCTAACCTAACCAACCTAACCTAACCTAACCTAACCTAACCTAACCTAACCTAACCTAACCTAACCTAACCTAACCTAACCTAACCTAACCTAACCTAACCTAACCTAACCTAACCAACCTAACCTAACCTAACCTAACCTAACCTAACCTAACCTAACCTAACCTAACCTAACCTAACCAACCTAACCTAACCTAACCTAACCTAACCTAACCTAACCTAACCTAACCTAACCTAACCAACCCAACCCAACCTAACCCAACCTAACCCAACCTAACCCAACCTAACCTAACCCAACCCAACCCAACCCAACCCAACCCAACCCAACCTAACCTAACCCAACCTAACCTAATGTAACCTAACCTAACCTAACCTAACCTAACCTAACCTAACCCAACCCAACCCAACCCAACCCAACCCAACCCAACCCAACCCAACCCAACCCAACCCAACCTAACCTAACCTAACCCAACCCAACCCAACCGAACCCGAACCTAACCCCAACCCAACCCAACCCAACCCAACCCAACCCAACCACCCAACCCAACATAACCCGACCCGACCCGACCCGACCCGACCTGACCTGACCTGACCTGACCGGACCTGACCCGACCTGACCGGACCCGACCCGACCCGACCCGACCCGACCGACCCGACCCGACCTTATCTAACCAAACCTAACCTAACCTAACCGAACCCAACCCAACCCAACCCAACCGAACCTAACCTAACCTAACCTAACCTAACCTAACCTAACCTAACCTAACCTAACCTAACCCAACCCAACCCAACCAACCCAACCCAACCTAACCAACCTAACCTAACACACAAACCTTACCCAACCTAACCTAACCTAACCTAACCTAACCTAACCCAACCCAACCTAACCCAACCTAACCTAACCCAACCCAACCCAACCCTACCTAACCCAAACCAACCTAACCTAACCTAACCTCTCATAACCCAACCTAACCTAACCTAACCTAACATAACCTAACCTAACCAAACCTAACCTAACCTAAGCTAACCAAACCTACCCTAACCTAACCTAACGTAACCCCACCCAACCAAACCTAACCAAACCCAACCCAACCTATTCTAACCAAACCTAATCTAAACAGAGCAATTTCATCTGCTCTGTTTCAATATAAACTTGCGTGTTTAAATCATTTCTGTTCTGATAACGTGGAAAATATTTACAGAAGAAATTGCAAGGTAAAATATTTTGAATCAATTATAGGCTTAAAATAGTATGTAGTTATATGTTGTTTCATAAACAAGCAAGGCCTATTTAACAAATACATTCAAAATATAAAACAAAACAATCCCAAATACTTATTCTCTTCTAAGTATTAGGATGGTCGATAAAAACATGAAAGATTTCGTTATTTTTAATTTGTTCTAATTTAAGTCTTATTGTATTTGTTTATTTGCACACGCCAAGGGGGGGAAAAATTACTGTGCCAATGGCCTGTGCCTATATGCCTACAAGCAAGCAACAAAGAGACTTTTTTTATTCGCCTCAAACTAATAATTAAAGCACAAGTAAATCATCTAATGTTCAAAGGGTAATGTCAAAATGTAACATGCGTAATAAAATAAATTTGCATCAAGTTTTATTAGAATAAACCTAATTTTGATAGGAGAATTCCGACAGTCTACTTCAGGCGGCGGCTGTCTTGCTTGATGAGAAACGTGTTTGTGTCTGGCGAGGAATGAATAACTTGCCTGGCATTCAACATTATGATTTGACATCCCGCGCACACCATCTTGCGATTCGTGAAAGAAAATTTGCGAAAGAAAATTTGCTTGGTTATACGATAATGGAACTATCGTTGCCGAATTTGTATACACTAAACCGAACTTTGCAGGCTACGCGATACGACACTAGACTGCATAGTAAACAATTAGAATGGATACTTTATGATACACAGTAAATGTTTGTATGTTTTTCCCATTGCGATACGCAATCCGGAACAATTACTTTTTTTTTCAATTTTTCTACTGTTCTGTGCAGCCACACCGTAATTGGTTACTGTGTAGTTGCACCACACAATACGGGCTACACTATATGAGGTCGAAAGAAACGTACTGATAATAACTGAAGGTCATAAATTTGTGTGTGTTGGTAATCACAATAAAGTTAGGTAAATTTGGGGAAAAATTGCACACTATTGTTTGCATTCACTCGCATTCAATTTTTTTCAACATGGCAGCTACAGGATGACAATTAATTCAAGCATCATGTTATTGTCAGTCATGCAACATATTGCTGCGTCCAGTAATTGCTGGTAGCTGTAGCAGATAACTGAGTTAATTTAAGTAGGAAGATACAACATTCATAATGGATGAAGGACAAAGCGATGTCACTAGGGAGCGTATTAAAAAGTTGGGTTTCAAACCCCAAAATGAAATAATTTTTAATAAACTGTTGCCGTATGCTGATCGTATCGACGATGTGTCGGCTCATATGTTTGCCGAAATGAAGGAAAATCTTGTTAAAGCTGTTATGATGAGAGAAGTCCGACCGGGTTGTATTATTTGGTGTTCAAGACTTTCAGAGTAAGTAGCAGCAGACACAATTACAAAACTAGTAAATATATAAATTTTTACCTTCGTAGAATTGGAGATTATGAACCAAAATATTATAATGGTTTTTGGTTTGGATGGTCGATTGAAATATGTAATCTGAATTGACTTTCTGAAGAACTATAATAATTCTGAATGCTTATTTAATTCTAGTAGCAAGGGGTAAGTGTATATCTGCTGTCGGTAATAACTAATTTTGCATGTTAAGATTTAAGTGTAAAAGGTATTAATAATATTGATCTTATAGCTGACTGTTTGCCAGTCTGTAAAATTTGTCAATGCAGTGTTACTATTTGTTTCGAGTTAAGCCCCTGACACAGTAGGCATTGGTGTTTGTGGTTGTAGCTGGTAGCAGTTGAAGTACAGTGCAGTATATACTTGAGATGGCTTAATAGGCAGTTGGTGGTTGGTCCTAAAATCATTTAGGCCCCATCCACAATCGTTATTGTTAACATATAATACATAGCATAAGGAAGTAAATACCTGTATTTGAAATGGCGATGTCCACAACTATTATTTGACGTGACTTGCTTTGTTTGGCGTTAAGCCATCTCTGAGTATCATATGCCAAGTTTTTCACGGCGGCCAATGAGGACGTGATACGTCACAGAAACAGCTGATGTCAAGTAAAGTATATTGATATGAGAAAAGATGTTAAATGACACGGGTTGTATGCACAAATTACCACATTTTGTTTACCTGTTTCATACAAGTTCAATCGTGCGTTGTGTATTGTGTGAGAGTGTGAGCATATAATTATAGTTTTTTAAAAATGTATTCAAATGGCAGTGATAACATGGACTACGAATTAATTGCTGCAGTGGAGACGATGCCACTGTTGTGTGACAAAACAAATAAAAATTACAAGAGTCAATGAAGAGGGATGCATGGAACAGCATAGCAGATATGTTCCAGGAAGAATATTCTGTGGACGGTGAGTATTGAAGGATTAGGCCTATTATGTATATTTTGCGTACAGTAAGTACCGTTTTTTCATAAACTTCAAAGAAAAACATCTCAGAAATTTTGTTCCTGGGGGCATGCATAGATTGCTACAGGCATTATTTAAACCCCCCCCCCCTCCGCTCTCTCCCCCCTATCACAACATTCCCAGATTCTTGTATAGAAGCAATTTTTATGTAAGGCTACTAAATAAATATAATGTTTCAAGAAATATGCAGGAAGGCATGTGTTGAAGGTTCTGTTAGTTTAGGCAAGTAAAATGACATCCTAGCAATTTCCTACCATTTTCGATTTTCAGTTAACTTATTTGTAAGTTAATGTGACATATTCGTTAACTACATGATTTTATCTCACATTTTTCCTGGTCTTCAAATTGTCCTCCCATTATATGACCTTTTAGAATGCAGTGGAGTTTAAATTCTCGCATGTTGTTTGTACTCTGTAGATAAATATTGTTACAGTTTCTGCTTATAAACAAGCTGTTAACAGAGCAAACCACAGTTTTTTTAGAAATAAATATGCAATGTTTAGTAAGTGGTTATTTTTGGGATATCGATGAATTTCTGCTATTTGTGCAGTGTTTAAAAACAATATGATGCCTATGTGAAATTACGAGAGGAAGTTTGCATTAAACACTGTGTTTCACTAAACCCCTTTGATGAGGTCATTCTCAACATGCTTCAGATGTAGAAAAACATACATATAAAATTCTAAGTGCCATAGTTATTACGGCATGCTTCATTGTTCACCCAGTCATGTGAATAACAAACCATTTATATAAAGAAAAAAATGAGATGTATGTTATGATTACGTTGGCGAGACATGTCAATGAAAACAAAAGTCACAAAGGGCTCACCAAAATTAAACAACAAAAAAGGGACATTTATTTAAACTCCTCTTTCAAAACACTTGCAAACCAAGTAAGTGAACATTTAATTCAGCCCTGTTTGAAAAGGCAAAAAAAAAGAATTCTTGTATAATTTTTTTTAGGAGACATGCTTGCGAGCCGGTGGCTGCGAATTCAAGAAAAATATTTGCGTGAGCGGAAAGAAGCACCATCTGGTTTGAGTGAGACTCGAGATTGGCTGCTTTTAAAACACCTCACATTTCTTAGAAAATCATGTCAGACACCATGAACACTCACAACATAGTGGAAACGCGATGAAGAAGAAGGGGTCAGCAAATTTCTTTTTGCATGGAGTGGCGTGGGACAAAGTTGTAAAAGTCATGATATGGCTAATCGATAAATATTGAAACACCATACCACGAGTGTAAAATGTAGTGGAAAATTCCACCTCCATATTTTAGAATCGTAAGATTATGAACGTAATTAAAAAAACAAGGACATGAGAAAGTCAACAAAAAAAAAGGATTACAGAAATACAACGAACAATAACTGTACAAAACCAAAATATAACAACAGTTTTTTGTTAGTTATTTGTCTTATAACAGTACAAGTGCTGCTATCTATCCCAGCCGCAGACAAAATGCCAAATATGTTGTAGAGACCACTGAATATTACCAAAGATAATAATAAACATTTCATAGCAGAGCCGTTTGCGGCATTTACAAATCAATTAAAAAGTAAACAAGATTAATTGGTTTACAAACTTATTGTCTGCTCAGTTTTAAGAGGAATAAAGAAATTAAAAATCAGTTTCACACAAATTAAAAATTACCATTAAACAAAAGAAGTGTCCTGAACAGTAACAAGGAAGCAAAATCCTTATTTAAAAAAAAAAAAAAAAAAAAAAAAAACCTTAAGCTAGAGAGGGAACATGCCGTAGCATGGCACAATATTTATTATGGCTAAATGGAAAGGGTTGGAAAGTCTCGGCTGACTTTTACAGAAAATTAGCTAGCTAAAATATTAATAATTAATTAATTATGCACTGGCAACAGGTGAAGGTGAACCTGGTAACTTTAATAAAAAAATCTCAAATCTCTAATTTACGCAGTTCACAGCGTTTCCTCAGTAATGGGTTATCCAGGGGGATGTTAGTATCATGACAACCTGCTACCGCAGGAGTCGAAGGAAGTTGATAGGGGTAAAGGGTAGCTGGGTACAGGGCGTCCAATTATCTCTGGAGAGAGAGCTGCCCCGTGCGATCAGCTGGTGTGGACGAGTCTTGCAAGCTGTAGGGCTGGAGCAGGTGCTGCCTTCTCAAGCTGCTGGACAGGAGTTCAAAGCCGTCTTCAGGCTGAGGAGAGAGGTCTTTTTGCAGACCAGGGAGAGCTCACTGACTGCAGCCTGTGAGCCTGGCGTGTCTGCTGGAGTGTGGTTCTGGACTTCCTTATATACGGAAAAATTCCTTGATCAGTGATCTTACGGGATGCGGGGGGTAGAGTAACCTTCCAATGCAGGGGTAGGTTTATCAGGGTAGCGGCGGTTGCGCTCATTTTTTATCTCCCTGCATGGAGGCGACGACAAATTAAAACACCTCTTCCTGAGGCTGGCAGTTTGTGATGTCACAAGGTCACAGGGGTGCTGCCATCTCGTGGGGTTGCTGGAACTTCTTCCACAGCTAAATAGTAGAGTAGTGGTTCATCAAAAAATATTTAATTTATTCATTGGGTGGCTCTTGCATGGAGTATTTCGGGCGGGCTGTAGATTTTGTAATTAAATGCGTCAATTACTTTTATGGGTTCGGCTGTCCAGCTTCAGTAAATTATCAAACTGTTGCACAGTAATTCTTGTATACCGGGAGAAGTGTTCATGATCTTCGTGCTTCATGTACAGAAATAAATTCTTGTACGCTTCTTGTTCTTCGCTCGTCGAATTCAAAGGCTGCACCCAAGAAAAACATTCAGCAAGTGGAAATATGTAAGCAAATCCAACAGTTCAAGGTTATCCATCGTTAACACAACCAGCAATGCAGATAAGTGCGACATAAATAAAAACATTGGAATCATGATAGCCAACGCAGGGTGCAAAACTTCCCGAGCAAGTAAATCATTTTACCTATTTCCGTACTGTATTCTGATTGGTAGGACAAGGTTTTTGTTTGTTACGTTAACGCGATTGTGGATGGGTGACAGCTAATTGTGCCAGGGGCTGTGTGTTGTGTGTAATGTGTATAGTATTTAGCATGTTATGCGTAAGTATTAACACAACATTTAACTCTCTTAGCATGCCATCTGCATATCCAGAAATTCATTGATGAATCCACCAGTTGGGGAATTTTTGAAACATCAGGTTGACTTTTAAGCTGTATTTGTGTCTCATGTTAACAAATCATCAATTTGTGAAAATTTCAGACCTATCAAAGATCTTGAAATATTTCTTTGTAATGTTTAACCTTGAGGGCAATAAATTGTTCTCTCATGCCTAGAGTTTGTTTATGTCTCAATTGGCCCAGCGCTCTCTTGTCCTCTCGCTTTAATGGTGTCACATAGAACACACATTGGTCATCTCAATTCATCAGCAAGAGTGCAAGAGTGTAAGAGCATGGAGAAAATTCGAAGTTGAGCTCGCACTTATCTCCACATACTATATTTTTTCATTGTTTCAGCATGTGAATGAGGTTATAGTAACTTTGTGTGCTAAAACTGTATTACATTTTGCTTGTAAATAATTAATGGTAATTGTTTTAGTCAACGGAATAACTCTCATCAATACGTATTCATAGATGTCTAGATAAGGATGTCTGAGTGTGTCTGTTTTACCATGCTATGTATTTTTTTGTGACTCCTGTATAAAACAAAAATATTGGTATTTTATGTGCTATCAGTTATTCCGGTAAGCCTTTAATTATTTGTGAAACTTTTTGAGCCCATATAAAGTATTTCCAGTAGTTATGGCCGTGATTATAGCTTAACATGATTTTGTGTCTTATGGCATTAGATCTTTGCGTGATATCAGAGAGAGTGGTTGCATCAATTTCACAGAGAGATAACGCAAATATTGCGAGGTTATGTTAGAGAGTGCACTTTTGAAAGAATACTCTTTGAAATGAGACACTGCCTATATTTTTGAATACTTCTAACAACTGTCACTGTCATATAATTATCTGTGACTTATAACCTGTAGGTGATTTTGTCACAATGATGAAAATATAAATGAAATCATATGTAACTCTGGTGAGAAAGCAGTGGCAATATGAAATAAATCAAGTAATTATGAAGACTAGGGCTCATCTGAAAGAAAGGTTTTCTATAACAAAAAATGGTAGTCTATGTATCGATAATATTTTTCATACTATAGCAAAATCCTATGGTCACATCAGTATATTTCCTATACAAGGTATGGTTGACAGTAGATGGGAGGGCTATGAATATCAGGTAACAGGGAAATTGTGGATTGAAATACATAAAGAACCTTTATTTGGGGGGGATTTGTTAAGGATTGTGAAAAATAAAAACAAAATCCCAGAAAATTGTACGTAAAATTAATGTACATATATTTAAAATGTATATAAACGTTACTAATCACTGTGAATACAAATTTCATGGAGGCTTCACAATATTTACAGTGCATACTATGAAATACATTGGTCAGATGGGCTATGGAGACCAGGGATATTGTAAATAAAAAGTAAAATTTGTGTAAAATAAATTTTATTCAGGTCACTTAACTGCTTTAAATGCAAGAAAATGTAATTTAACGATAGGTAAATCATGGGGGTATGTATGCCAATGTTCGATAGGGCATCAGAAAAAGAACAGTAATGAATAAACAGGAATGTATGACAGTGATTAAATAGTGTGTTAACTGCATTAAATGCATGAAGATGTGTAACTAACTTAATCTGATTTCATATTAGATGAATTACAGTGGGGTGGGAAAAAAGTATATGTAATAAGGACTAACAGGATAAACTAGGGCAATTAAATCATGTCAGAGAAAGATTTAATCTTGCTAGTTCTTATTGTCCTTATTCTGTCGTGTGATGGCACGTCGGCACACCCTCCTTCTGTCATTCACCTATCACGAGGTCAGGTTTTCTTTGTTCGACATGGCTATAGTCCATTAAGCTGATTAACCAAACATCAATTATGTTAGTTATCCATGTACATGGCGGATACACCTCCTCGGTGATACATAACTGATAACAGACGTATAGGTCAAGTTCACTTTCTGTTCTAATGAGTTGTAAAATATTATATTTATTCTGCATCACTACATCTGTTCTGGCTAGTCTCCAGACAACCCGCCATGACACTGGCCTATATCAACAAAAACACACGAGTCCAAAAACACAATACACTACTCTAGTCAGCCATACTACAGTCCCCTTTCCATTTCAGAATTTAACACTTATAAAATTAGCCTATTTGGTACTTTAACTACTCGATTGGAACATCTGCGCTGCAGAGTGCTCACTGGCGTTGCCACAGGAAATCCTCTGAATTCTTCATCACTCTCACTTCTCTTCCAGCCTGCTGTGCTGCTTCCTGAACTCCCTGCTTCCTCCTTGTTCTGCTGGCCATCGCACTGCAGCCTGATGGCTCTCTCTTCATCCTTTTTCTTGGAGGCTGGATTTCCCAACTCCCTCTGAAGATCCCAGTTTTCCTCTTGTGTCATGCTGCCTTCTCCCTTCTCCTATGCCTGTTAACCTGTTCTGGCCCACGGCTTTAAATGATCCGCGTGCACTAACTTGACCCTGTCACCCACCTGTACTTGATATGTAACAGCACTCACCCTTCTTCTAATCACCCCTTGAACCCACGTGGCATCTTCCCCTTTCACTGTTTTTACCAGAACCGTATCACTTTCTTGAAACACCCTAAGTGAGCCTCGCTTTCTGTGTAATAAATGGTTCATGTGCTCTTGCTTTTCTGTCATCGCCCTTGAGAACGACGGTTTTAGCAGTGCCAAGCTGGTTCGAGGGTGCCTCTGTAGGTGGTTCATTGTCAGTTACCACTACCTCTGGCAACCCAAATGCTGGAAACAGTGTTCGTAACTTTTCCATTGTATGACTCGCTGTAGTTGCAGACATTGGAATTACTTCCAGCTGCTTTGAAAAGGCATCAATCACGATTAGAAACTTATGTTTATGCCCCTCTGCAAAATCCAGGTGCACCCTCTGCCATCTTCTCCTCAGCCAGCTCCAAGGTTGTAGTGGTACCGGCGGGGCAGCTTTTTGGCTTAACTGACACACACTACATTGCCGAACCTCTTCCTCAATCAGGCTGTCTGTACCAGGCTGCCACACATAACTGCAAGCCAACATTTTCATCCTGGTAATTCCAGGGTGCTCTTCATGTAACAACTTGACAACTCTTTCATGCAAAACCTTTGGAATTACGACTCTGTTCCCCCATAGCACACAATTCTGCTCCATGCACAGCTCTAACTTTCTGGCGCATAAGGCTGTAGCTCTGGTGCCATTGTTTTAGGCCACCCCCGCAGAATATGATACAACTTTAACATCACAGCATCCCGCTGAGTAGCTTTTGCAATATCCGCGGGGTGTCCTCAAATGGTGCAAAGAAAAAAAAACTGTCTCCCTCATGGCCCACAGATTTCTTTCTGCACCTTTGGTGATGGCAAACAAGATAATCCATCTGCATGCCTAATCTATGCACTCTGCTTATATTTCACTTCATATTGGTAGGCTCCCAACATCAATACCCAATGCTGTATTCTGGCTGCCGCCATTACTGGTACCCCCCCATTTAGTACTAAACAATGCAGTTAAAGCTTGATGGTCCATTACCAGTACAAACTTGCGGCCATACAAATAGTTGTGAAATTTCTTCACCACAGACACCAAACTCAGGGCCTCTCTTTCCACTTGACTGTATCCTGCCTCTGCTCTTGACAAAGTTTTGGACGCAAAAACTATTGGGCGCTCCTCTCCTGAAGGCATGGTATCAGCCAGCACAGCTCTGACTCCGTATGCACTTGCATCCACTGTAACTACAATTGGTAATGTTGGGTCATACAGCACTGGTACTGGGCTCTGTATTAACAATGTCTTACTCTTTCAAATGCCTTTATGCAGTCAGATGTCCATCACCAAGGTTGGTCTTTTTGCAACAGCACATACTACGGATGCAGTAAGGAGGCCAGATTATGCAAGAACTTGCCATAGAATGGCAATAACCCCAAATATGAACGAAGTTCCGAAACATCTCTTGGGGCTGGGGCCTCCTGAATCACGTTTACCTTCTCTTGTGTGGCTTGAATGCCTTCACTTGACAGTTTGCCCTGTGTAAACAACACTTTTACAGAGCAATTTACATTTATCCTTCCGTACACAGATTCCGTATGCCTTCAGTCTCTTAAATACCTTAACCAGCTTGTGACGACCCTCTTCCAGACTAGAACCTACCAACCAAAATATCTCTCAGATAAGCATACACTCCATTTATATCTTTCAGAATGTGCTCTATTTTTTTCTGAAAGATTCATGGAGCTCTACAAAACCCAAAAGGAAACCGTGTATAGCAAAACAATCCTTTGTGTGTGTTAATCGTCAGCCGGGACTGGCTTTGCTTGTTGACTGGCAGCTGAGTATAAGCTGAATGCAAGTCAATGACCTAGAAAACTTTTCCTCGAGCTATTTCACTAAAAATATCAGCTTGTTTTGGCAGGAGGTAATGATCCATCTCAACCAGTCGATTCAATGTAACTTTAAAATTACTGCACAACCTAACCCCTCCATCTTTTTTCCTGACACACACTACCGGGGTGGCCCACTGTGACTTACTGAGTGTATTGTTCCTGATTGTACTAACTTGTCAATCTTGGCTTCCACTGCTGCTTTCATTGTAAAAGGTACTGCCCTAGCTTTGCAAAACACCGGAATGGCTCCCTCTTTGAGTACTACATCCGCTTCAGCACCCAAAATAATTCCTATCCTTGGTGGAAACAATGATTTGTACTCCAACAAGAGATCACTGATGATCGCTTTTCGCTCAGATGAAAAGCTTTTACTATTCAGCACCTGGATATCTGGTCCCCTCCTCCATTCATTTCGCCCCGTAATGTTTTTCCAGTCCAACCTCAATGAGGTTGACACGTTGCGCCTCCAGAGGTGCTAGGATGTGTTCGTGTCCCGCCTGGGAGCAGTTGGAGAACAGGAACTGGTGATGTGCCCGGCGCCACGTTCGGTAGAGAACAAAGATGTTGAATGGGGTTGTACGGCAGACGGCGTACGGCTACTCTAGATACGCGGTCAATATGAAGGAGAGCTAATTTAATTGTCAGTTAAATTATGTTGAATGTAAGATATTTTCTTTAGGGGCGAAGCTGTTGGTCACTTCGCACGCCTATATTATCACTGAATTTACTCTGCTTGAGAGAGGTAGCAGTATTGTCTGCCTTGCCCTCATGAACTGGAAAAGTCTTCCAACAGATTATCCTGTTTGGATCAATCTCACTAATATCCTTTGGTGCAGGCTCCTTCTTGACATGAGATCTTCTGAAGAAACACATTTCCAACAAACCACTACCAGCTTTAGTAGTTATTCCTTGAAGACCATAACGGTACAAAAAAGACAACAAAATATAACTCTCTTCTATATCAAGGATCTTAACTGGCAAGACCTATCATCTTTATTGACATCCTTAGTAAAAGACACAATATTACAATAAACGTTCCTCGGGTAATAATCAGAACGAATTCGCCTCCCATTCATGTCAGGATGAAATGTGCAAAAACACATAATCAATACTGTTAATAATCGTAAAAATAATATAATATGCAAAAAGGAATTAAACTATTAATACAACACAGATACATACCTCAAAACAAGGTAAGAACACAAAAAAACTGAAAACAGAAAAGTCGAGGATCAGCCCGTACCTACTACTTTAACCTACTCGCGCTTCATTTAACAAGCGAATGGGAAACTCCGCGGCAGCTCTCCATATCTCTATTCGCTGCTGCTATGTACTGGGACCTTATCACCGGATGTACTTCCGGGCCCCACCAAGCCGCCACTTCCAGGTGATTAACAACTTCCGGTTACAACCAAGCTCAATGTACTATCACAACTGATAGGGGGTTGTTCCTGTCGCAAGTGGTGCACGCCGGCCGATGCAGCTACTGACGCTTGGAACGGTGGGGAGGGGTCGAGACCCGTTCTTCCGTCGACTCATCTTCGTCGCTGCTGCTGATGCTGTTGCTGCTCTTCGGACCCCTCGATGCTCCTTATGGCGAGGGGAAAGTTATGCTGTCCCTTACTGGACTTGATGCTCCTTCTGATGAACCTACCCCGGTATCAGCCGGTATCCTAGTCATCATGGCGAAGTCTTGTGGGCAGTGTCTCTACACTAGGTGTCGTGACACTCTGGTCTGGCTCACTTCGGTTTGCAGTGCCTGCGATGTTGATGTCATATGTTTGAGACGGTTTGACCTTTTCCTCTACTCCTCTTATTCCCCCTGCCAATCTTATGGGCATATGACTACTGGGTGTGGCAGTGGGTAAAGGGTGCCGAAGAGCACTCCCATCTATGCTTGAGCTTGCCTCTGCTCCACCATTGGGTAATTCTGCTACATGCTTGCCCTTCCTCTTGCTCAGGAGCCTCTGCGCAGAGTCCTTGCACGGCTAGGCGAAGGTCGTCGCGGTGTACGGCCACCTTGCACCTGCTGCTGACCTTGTTGTGGTAAGTTGTATACCCCAGCGCTTTTACAACATGTGGTCTGCTCCACTTAGGGGCAAACCCTGCACAAAAGTTGCGCTTTATGCTGCTCAGCATGTGCTCGCGGACGTAAATATGTTGTCCGGGCCTGAGCCTCTTTGGTGGGCGTGTTGTTGCTGGTACCCATTGTCCTATGTACCTCTCCTGGTGAATGCGTGCATTTTCCAGATCTTGCTCTTGGCACTGTCGCCTGCCTGCTGCTTTCTGTTGTTCTCCAGGGAGGGGCAGCTTCCTTCCCTGCAGAATGGTGGCTGGTGATTGACCTGTGGCTTGCTTCATCCTCCATCTGATTGTGAGCAAGGCCCCAGGCAGATGTTCAGCCCAACTTGCGTGGTTTGATCCTACCCGCAGGCACAACTGAGTCTTGAGGTCTTGATTCCACCTCTCGGTTTTTTTGGCCCATGGGTGGTACACTGCCATTGTAAGATGCTGGACTACCCATCTGGTACACAATTCCGTGCAATACTTCCCTGTAAATTGGGTACGATTGTCGGTAAAGAGGGTGCATGGGTAGTCCCATTAAGGGTTGAATTCTGGCTCCAATACACGGGCTATGTTGCATGCCCGTACACTGGAAACTGTGTATGCTTCCGTCCATCTTGAGAACGAGTCACTCACCACAAAAATTATGAATATCTTGCTGTTAGGGGTGCACGGATATGGCCCCATCAGGTCCAGCGAGATGGACTTGAATGGCTCCTGTGGTTTCCGTGGTTGTTGCGTTACTCCATCTGCTCTCCTGCTCTTGTAGAGATTACACTTTACGCACCCCCTCGCATATTGCCGGACGTCTCTGGTGACGCCGGGCCAGTGGAAATGGTTCTGCACATTTCTTGTGGTTTGTGATGCACCAGGGTGGCCTCCAAATCGTGCATCATGTGCACGTGTACTCGTGCACTTTTGGGCACGTACAGCTTCCAGGCTGCTTCAGGACGACGCAATCGTGTGTCGACGTGCGTGCCATTCATTCGCGACTATTCCTCTTCTTCTCCATGATGGAGGTGACACGACGTTGGGTGTCTGTTCACTGTAGTTGTGCAGTTAAAGCACTGTTCTGCAAGTCGTCGACCTCGAATTCTGCTTCCTCAGGAACCTTAATGACGGCACAGCTCATGCGGCCCTCGCCAGTTGTTGGGCGGTTGGCTGTGGTTGGGGGAAGTAGGGCGTCCACTCTTCTTGGTCCACCACTACCGTTTCACCTGGTGGGCGTGAGAGCTCGTCTGCTAGCTGATTTTCAGCTCCTGGTACATGCTCCACCTCAAAATTGTACGCTTGAAGGAGTGCCCAGCATGCTAATTTGCT
This sequence comes from Dryococelus australis, assembly GCA_029891345.1. Taxonomy (NCBI): domain Eukaryota; kingdom Metazoa; phylum Arthropoda; class Insecta; order Phasmatodea; family Phasmatidae; genus Dryococelus; species Dryococelus australis. The sequence goes on from CM057001.1 coordinate 21,518, forward strand.
CCTGGCTTCTTTCATGATGTGAAGCCAGAGTAAGCACCGGTTGTCAGTTCGTTGTGAACTGTTGGTACTCTAGATATGACCTGTACCATTTCACAGCCCATACTACGGCACACACATCCGTTCGTTCACGTCGTATCTACCCTCAGTTGCCCCAAACTTTGCACTGCTGTATTCAATGATGTGCTTCTTTTGGTTATCTCCAATTTGTTAAAGGACTGCTTCCAAGCCCTTCTCACTTGTGTCTGTCTGAAGATATAAATGGCGACTAGGGTCGTGTCTCTTGCACTTCCTGAACTTACTCTTTATCTCTTGAAAACTTTCTTTGTGTTTCACTGTCCACACGTACTTTATGTTGGGTGACAACATGTCAGTGAGTGGTGTGGTTATGGTTGCAAAATCCTGTATGTTTTCCTGCAGCCAGTTCACCAACCTGAAGAAATTCCTCAGTTGCTTCCACATGCACGGCACCTTGTCGTTAATGAGGGCTAAATGCTCTTGTGTTGGCCAGCTTCCATGCTTATCGACCATGTGCCCAAGAAACTGTATGCATGGGTGGCCAATGTGACACTTGCGGTTCGCACACAACTTGTTGTATCTAGTCTCTCCAAGACTAGTGACTGGTGTTGGATATGGTCATCCCATGTTTCGGACCAGATGACCATGCCATCCAGGTACGTAAGGGCAAAATCTCCAATGTACCCATTGAGTACTTGGACCATTATTGTCTGAAAAGTTGCCGCAGTGCACTTCAAGGCGAAGGAAATTGCTTAAAAGTGGAACCTTCTCCCATCTGGGGCTGTGAACGCCGTTTTGTGATGATCTGCGGGTTTTATTGGCACCTGCCAGTACCCACTGCGGAGGTCAATTGATGTCATTACCTTAGCCTTGCCCAAGGTATGCAATGCATCCTTGAAACTTGTGTAGGGAGGCGGGGCGCTCAGTGTGATTTGGTTGATTGCTCTGAAATCCACACAGAAGAGCCACGTCCTGTCTTTCTTGGGTGCTAAGGTGATTGCGCTGTTGTAGTAGCTGCGGGTGTGTTCAATCACTCCCTCAGCTAGTATTTCTTCAGTCTGATCTTTTATGATGATGCTTTGATGCGGCTGGTAACTTCTGGGTCCAGAGTAGATCGGTCGGTCATGTTCCAGTGGATTACAGTGCTCAGTTATGGTCGTTGATGGAGTGGGTCTCCTGACGCAAAAATTTTGCGTCATTCATCAAGTATGCATTGCACCATCTCCCTGTTTTCTGGAGGGACCGCATGATCGAGTTCGTCTAGTTGCACTCTGGGCTTGTTACCAGTGGGTCGGGATTCATTGTCGTTCACCGTTCGCCTTTCCTTCAGGCCAAAATGGATCCTGTGGGCGGCTGACTCAACAATGGCTTTTTGTTCGCTGAGCCAGGGGATACCCAAGATGGTATCTAATATTGAAGCCATTTTCATCCCACATTTATATTTTGCAAGGTGATTTACAAGTGTATTAGCTATTCCTGATATTTATTTTGATGCCGGCTAACAGCCAGCCGTGATAGAGCCTATGATGGCGCTCACCACGCACGTGTCATGTGTCCCACACATGTGCAAAGAGGCCTATCATTTTGAACTTTTGTATAAATGTTTTCAGTATAAAATGTGTTCTATTGTATTTACAGTGTTTAATATGTCTTAAAATGTGTTCAAGTGTGTGTTACCATTTAAAAATTATTTGGTTATAAATTTCAAAGTGCCCGTGGCACTGAGATTAAGAACACTTAATATTCCGACATGAACGCCATCATAAAGACACACTAAAATAATATTGGAATTCATGAGAAAATTATAGAACTGTAAAACAATAATTAATTTAATTTGTACTATTTTATTTTCAATAATTAAATATTTTACATGGTGTGCATGGCACTTCCACTTATGTGAACCCCGTAGCCAGCCATGGTAGGTCCGTGAGATGCTTGTCTCTGGACAGTCTGTCGAGGAGAGCTGGCGAGGTAAGACACTCTATAACTTATATTCACTGATTTAGGTTTCCATAGTCAATTAATGTACCGGTTAACATTTGCTTGCATACGTTTTGCCAGACATTTTCCCCAGCATTATTTATGCTTCCGCTTTATTAATTTCTTGCGCCCTTGTGGCATTTTTAACTTAATTGAGGAGAAAGAGGTCACGCGACCCGTGCAACTTGAATCAGATGCCATCCGCCTATGTTTATGGTGTTTCATTGTAACTTCTGCATTATTGCTACACACAATTTTAAGAGCTTTATTTTTATGTATGTATTTGAGGGTAATTTTTGTGTTAAAATATTTTACGGCAATATCACGTATAACGCGTGGCCGACAGACGCCAAGTCTTTGTATACGCTATCATTGTGTTTGAGAGATTATTTATGTAACATTGTATGTGCAATCATTTTATTCAGGGTTCTATGTCAATTTTATTCAGGGTTCAATGTATTGTTCACGTAAATTGATGCTTTTTGTACTGGACCACGCTGTCAAATTTTTTGATTTTACCACCATCAGGCATCTTACAAGCCTGTAACCACTGCAATTGTAAAGAGAATAATTTTCTCAGCAAGAATAGTCTTTTGTTTGAATTTAGTTTGCTGTTTCCACGCAGAAATATTGCAATTTCACCTGCACCACTTGGTCCGCTACGAACTTCATCCAGCGGCATTCTGCGCCATCTAAGCTTGTTTTCACACATATGTGTGTTTATTGTGAATATTCATCTCACGTCCCATCTTGTTTCATATATCATTTAAGGGTTTATGTAATTTTGTAATTAGTTTATAGTGAAATTATTCCCATACTAGCCAGCTCTGTGTATTGGCTGTCACCTCACTACCCACGTGCTGGAGGGCGAGCCCCGACAAGTTTCCGTTAGTGATGCCGAGTAATCACATGTGTTAATGTGTATTAAGGGTTTCATTTTTAATTCACTGTGTCCTTTCTTCAGGGAAAAACAGTCAGTCCACCCAGCGGCTGTCGGCCCTCTTCCCTTGCGAAGACTGCTTTCATGAACCTCTGTGAGATTATTCATCTAGGCGTGTGCTAGAGTAATTGCGTGCGGGGGTGCACCCAAGCGGAATTGGATAGTCATGACAGAGATAATCATAATTTCATTGGCACGTTGATGTGTAGGCATAATAACAATAAAAACAAGTCTACAGTGAACTTATAGTGTCAATTTGAAGAATTTCAATTATGTACGTTTTGAGAAATTCAAAACCAAAATTTTGATTTTGGATTTCACAAAAATTTTTCTGTTTTGACATATGCTGTGTAGTATATCACTGTAAAGATCATGAAGAAAGCTGTAAAATGACACCTCACCCAGCTCTCTATCTCAATTACGAGAGCTTCCAAAACAATTAAAAAATTATTTACACAGCCATTTGTAGTCATTTTTTGAAAAATTTGCATACCTGCATTTTTCAAACAGTTGACATATTACAATCAAATTTGGTACTGTTCTTAGTCTATATGAATACTACCTCCCCACCAAATATCATCTGAATCTGAGATGGTGAGGATTATACCCTGTGTTGATTTGACGTGGAATGACGCCACTGTTTCTGGGGACAGAATTGTGAAAATTGCACCCAGTGCACACTTTTTCAGTGCAATTGACAATTGGAATATAGAAAATGACTACACTCACTGCAAGTGCATATGACCTGTAGCATGGCAGCACTTTGCCAGTGTGCAGTGAGTGTAAGCGCAGATGACCTGTAGCATGTCAGCACTTGGCCAGTGTGCAGTGAATGCAAGCACAGATGACCTGTAGCATGGCAGCACTTGGCCAGTGTGCAGTGAATGCAAGCACAGATGACCTGTAGCATGGCAGCACTTGGCCAGTGTGCAGTAAGTGCAGCAGTTGGAATTCATTATAACTAATGTGATTGCTGGAGTGAGGGCGAATGGTGAGTTAAAATTTGAAAGGACAAAGTATTTGAGTCAAGCATTCAAATTTGTACAAATTATGAAAAGATATGCTATTGAACCCATGTTATTTATGGAATGGTTTTTAAGGTAAGTTACTTTAAGCAGCCAAGTGTATCTGCTATTAAATTTTGATGGAACAAGAAAAACTACCATAAAAGGACGTGGAGTATAAACAATTTTAGTCTTTTGTACACTGCCAGAAAATGAAAATAGGGCACCATGAAGAAACCATGGTACAATCTGGAAGCAATGATGCAAAGCGAGAGGACAGGCTGGTACACACATGATGCCATGCATTTGACAGTACATCTGATAGTGGTACGGCAAGCGCCGGTCAGCAGTCGTTGGCTTTGGCATTCAGTTGAAGCCACATTAATTTAAGAAACTCTGGATAATACTAAGTAAGTGTACAAAATGAAGTAGAATGTCAGATACCAAAGACGTCACTTTATGCAATTGACATACTTCAAGAGAGGACTCATAATCTGGCTGAAAACCGCAGGGTGGTAAACGTGGATAGTTGGGATCATACTGTCCAATGTGTTGGGAGCAGTGGATATGTGAAGGCAACCACATATGAGGACTGGCTCAGGACGGATGAGGTTGAATACCTTTCGAGAGGATAGGCTGATCATTTATCATTCACTGAAGAGTCCCATGGTGAGCTGGTCCATGATCTTGGCCATGTATTGGGACTGTTTGCACATGAACCATTTCCGGACACCTTATGAATGTGAATCTGTGACCCTAGCACCCATTGCGTGTGCTGCCATTAACTCTGTAACAGCAGCAGCTCTGTTTGTAGTGGTGCCAGACCAGAGCAATTTTTGGAACACCACAGACTGGTGATATGTGATGGTTATTAATGAGTGACACTTTTTTATGGGGACTGATGATCATCGTGTGTTGGTGTGGAGGACCCTTGGGAAACACCACAATACCAATGTTGCTGTCAAGTGACACATTTCCTGCACAGCATGCATTATGGTCTGAGGAGCATATGAAGAGGAAGTGAGGTGGATATGGAGTAGCACCAGAATGCAAGGGCAGGGGAAATGTTAGATTCTTAAGAAAACCTGCCAACCAGCAGCATCGTCTGGTACAAATCCCACATAAAAAAATCCAGGAGTGCCCCCAGTGGGAATCAAATCCAGTTTGCCTTGATGGTAGGTGAGTAGTCTTAGCCACTATGCCAACTATTCTTACTAGTGAAGTTGTTGTTTTAAATAACTGGTGTTCTTGTAAATCATGATGATGTGTAGACTAAATTTGTCTAGCTTTTATATTTTTATTCTAAATAACATTTAATGTTGTTCTCTTTCACAGGTACATAAAATTTTTTGGACTGAAATTTTCAAAAGAGGACCATATAGCTTTCATACAACTTTTATTTGAGCTTATTACAATACCTCAACTTGAACCAGCGTATGTGGGTAAATTTGCTCATGCCATAATCATACTTTTGAAGTAAGTACTATGCTGCTAGGTGGAATATAATTTGCATTTCTTATAAAGTGCAATAAATATTTTTTTTTTCTCTGTTTTGTGGACAGAAAAAAGGAACTTTTGTCTCCAAAAGACCTCACCTTACCATGGAGGCCATTATACCACTTGTGTGACCGCATCCTAGCAACAAGTACTACAGCTATTGGAATATACCGATATTACTCGTAAGTAAATTAAAACTCTTCCAGTATTTCAACAGTTTATTGACAATAATGCTATATGGTTTTAGTTAACCATGTTTTATGTTACAGACATTTAAAAGTCTACTGGTGCTTAAAATTAAAGAAACAGACATCCGTTCTTCTTGTGATCATTGTGCCACAAGACAGTATCAGGTGAAAAAAAATGTAAACAAATGAAAATACACCCATAATTTGAACAACCACCATGAATCGAACAGTGTTCATGGTGTTTAGTGCCTTATTAGTCTAGAAGCTATGTTCATTTTGTACACATTCAGGTATGGCACGGAGAAAATGTCTGGAAGACTCCCTGTGGTGGAAGGTGATAGGAAGTAAAGCTGGCCAATTGGCTTAATGTGCATCGTATTGTCTCTCGGATGAGGTAGCGGTTTTTAGCGTCCGGAACTGTATCTCGAAGACCAGGGGAAGGATGACCTAGTTTGACATCAGAAAAAGAGGACCTTTATTTGGCCATAAGGGCAAGATGATACCACCGTAGTTCTGCACACAGCTGGTATATAACTTCACAACATCCACTAGAACAGTTGTATCGAGGAAAACGGTATACAGACAACTTAGGCAGAGAGACCTTTATTGTCGGAGACTTGCTGTATTAGTTCTCTTTACAAATGGGTTCATATTTGGTTTCAGAGTGTTTCTCAATGGGTTTGCATCTGGAGAGAACCTGGATCACTATTTTGGCCCCAAACATTGTGGAAAGAGACCAATATGGAGGTAGATCAGTAATGGTGATGTACAGGTAAACCAGCAAGGTTTAACTGCTATCAGGTATTGTGGCAAGATCTTGACGCTCCATGTTACGTTGTTTGGAGGTGTTATGGGCCAAGACTTCTTACTGATGGATGATAATGCTCTGCTTCGTAGAGCACAGTATTCCTGGAAACTGAAAATATTGCATGCATGGATTGGCCTGCTTGCTCTTCCAACTTAAATCCGATATAGCATGACGTTGTGTGGGATGCTTTAAGGGGGCAAGTTGCTTCATGTCTGAATTCACTAATCATATTCCAGGACTTACACACTACTCGACAGTAAGAACGGGTGTTAATACTGTAAACTGAAATTGATGACCTTATTTAGAGCACTCCATGTCGTCGTCAGGCCTGTATTGCTACCAGAGTGATCACACACCATATTGAGCAGATGTAACCAATTTTCTGGATGTGTGTGAAAGTGACTAACTCTTGAAAAGCGGAATGTGTGTTGATTTTTCCGGTGAGTTCATTAAGAAATGATGTTAGTGTTTACTTTGTTTATGCTTTATAATTTACTATCACCTGATTCTCTCTTGTGGCAAAATTATCACAGCAGCAATGGATGTCTCTTCATTGCTTTAATTTTGGACACCAGTGTAATGCTATTTTTGATTGTTTGTATAATTTGGTATATAATTTCCAAGTGCTCCATGGTAGTAAAGCTTTGCGAATCTATGTTTAAATGTAGAAAATGATTGTTTGAAAAAAACAGTTTGCACTCAACTTAGAAGTTAGTAAATTGGCATTTCCCCAACAGCTTTTATTTAATCCATGCACTTACTGGTAAGGATTTTTTAAATCTTAAATTCTTTATCGAGAAGTGGTTAACATATATGTGGTGTGTGATTACTCTTGCCACCTCTTGTAATGAAATGGGTCTGATCATTCCTTTAGGTGTATTTCTGGTAATAAGTTAACATTCCAGAATTAATGATTTTTAAATTTTGTGGATAAAATAAAAATTAAACATTTTTTTATTAGTATGCGTTCCATAATTCATTATGTTTAGAAACATGTTTCAAACAACTGATTTATTTGTGACCTGTCTGAACTCTCCCATGTGCAGACCTTTTTCATTCAGTCTGTGTAACCATACTAGTAAGTGACATGGTTTCCATAGTCAAGAAAAGTCAGGAATTTGAGAATTTGTAAGAGTAATTTTATGAATACTTTGCCTTTGGTCAAGAATTTTTTTTAAATATATAGTTTGTCAGGAAAACGTAGTCCTGCAGTGTAATTCTGTATTCATCTCATCATCCAAATGATATAATAGATTTTAATACATTTAAAACTAGTGTACATGTTGACTTCTCAGATTTTTTGCTGAAAATCTCTGTGTAATAAAGCAATTAGTGAAAATTTTTTTTAACTCTGCACAAATTATATCGCAGTCTAAATTAACTGATATTTTGAAATTTTTGGTTCAATATCTCTGGGTAGTAACATTATCAGTGAACATTTTTGTATAACTATGTAGAGGATTACAGTTTCTGAAACTGATGAAGCAATTATTCTTGGTATGTTTGCTCATACAATTTATGTAAGGTTTGTTTCCAATTAAAACATTTTTTAGGTATTCTATTTGCTGTATTTACTAAAGTTGGTCAGAGATTTTGATATTTTTTGTAGAGAGAAGTTAGAATTTTTGATGGCCAGTTTTCTTTGGAAAACTGAAGGAATTTTAAATGGGGAAAAAAACTTCATTACAGTTTGTAAAATAATGTGTGTTCCATCTGAACAGTAGTGGCCATGTAAGGTAATAAGAATGTGACCTCCATCTGATACACTTGTGTGTTTATCTTTGCAGCAAAAAATCCAAATTTTTTACATTCCATCTAATGTGAGGCAGGTGAGATATTTAATTCAGTCAAGGACATCCCTCAGAAAAGAAAGAAAGTAGTGTACCAAGCAAGTTACATAATTTTAAGCAGGTTTCACACGACACACGACTTGCGCGAGCTGCTGACCTTGCACAAGATTGTTGCAATGCACATCTTGCACAAAATGAGAATGTAGAACATGTCCTATTTTCTTTGTGCAAGACCATGCAAGTTGTGAGTTGTGATCCTATTGGTCCTTGATGCTGGTCATGTGACCTGTTGTACATCAGTCATAGAGGTAAAATAAAAGCATAATCTGAGGTGTGCGAAGAGGAATACAGTGAAAGAAAACATTGCTGGAAAATAATAATAATAAAAAAAAGGATTTTAGTTCAGAGTGTGTTAAGAAAAAAATAAAAACACACATTTTTTTGGTGAAATATCTTGAAGCAAATACCTTGTTGAAGTAAAATTATTCATATTTTGTAGTTTAAGATCAAGACTGTTTAGTAATTACTAGGATTACCAACTAATTTTGATGCAAAATATTATTTATCTTGACACCGTCTAGTGAGACACGAGATGAACGAATACACTTTTACTTACTGGTGGGTGGGTGCCAGCGGTGCCTCCCACACACCATACTTTGAGTCTCAGGGTTCTAAGGGATACTGTGTGTTCGTCTCACTCGAGCATCTTTACAAAGTACTTTGCATTACTAAACATTTAACACTGAGTTTACTGGTTGACGCTAAATAGAAAACATAAACTTGTCAGTGAGGTTTGCATTCTTTGATTTCCAAGTACATACCGTGCCAGAATATGAATTAATGATTTGAACTTGGGCGTGACTAGCTAACTCTGTTGGGTGATTCACCTAGCTCGTCGTTTAACTAGCGCACTCCTATATGGATGACGTGTTTGTGGTGTTGGAAAACACAGTCTCTAGAAGGAAAGGGGTCTACAGCGGCTAGGGTGGACTGTAGATTTTTCCTGAAGGCAGGGCACGGAGAATTACAAATGAACACTAACACGTGTGATTACTTAAGTCGCTAATGCATACTCGTCTGGACGTGCCTCCCAACCGTGTAGTGTGTGTGGTAACGGTCTGTACACTTAGCAGACTAGGACGAAAATAATGTCACCTTACAAAAACTACACAAATATTGATGAGAGAACATGGGACACAATATGAACAGGGAAAATAAACACGCAGATGCGTGAAAACATTCTTATGTGATGCGGATGCTGCTGGATGAAGTTCTTAGCGGGCCACGTGGTGCAGGTGAAATTGCAATATTTTCAGTAAAATTCATGGGAATCCCGTCGGACAAAAATTACGTTGGGATTCAGAAAACTATTCTGATTGCTTTTCAATTGTGCAAACGGGTCTGAGGTGCCTGATGGCGGAATATCAAACATGTGTGAAGACCGCATGATCTGTTACAAAACATCAATCATGACAAAAATTACAAGAATCCTTTAATGAAACAATACATATTACCCCAAGAAAATTATGCCGCACAAGAAATTACAAACAAGAACACTTTAAGCGTGATGATGGCGCAAACACAGACTTGGCGGTGGTTAACCACATGGTCGCAAATGATGTTGCCGTAAACAATTTAACATGACAAAACCTTAAAATAAATACATACAAATTTACCCTTAATATTGCTCATGGCAGTGAAGCAGAAATTACAATGCAAAAGCCTTGAATATAGGCGGATGGCACCTGATTTAAAGTTGCACGAACCATGTGGTCTCTCCGACATTTTTCCTCCTCTCGATTTAAGTTAAAAAAACCACAAGGGCTGCAAAAGATTTATTTAAGCGGAAACATTATGCTGGGGATGTCTGGGAAAACATACACAAAGCAAAGGTTAACCGGTAAAATAAAGTGAACTATGGAAATCTAACTCAGTGCAAAAATATCATGTGCATACGTGACAGTGTCTTACGTCGCCAGCTCTCCTCGAACAACTGCCCAGAGGCAGGGGTCGCACGGGCGTACCATGACTGCCTATGAGGTTTACACAAGTGAAAGTGCTATGCACGCAGAGTCAAAATGTATTGTGAAAAGAAGTGGCACTTAAATTATTTTCAATACAAAATTACTAAAGCAATTTTAAATTAGAAATATTATTATCAAGAAATGGTCTTTTGAAGGCGTTCACGCCTGAATATCAGTGTCCAGCTCTTCTGCGTAGCATGCACTTTAAATTTTAAAAGCCAACATGGCGCAATATTATGAAAAGAACATTTTTACACTCATTTTACCCTGAAAGAAAGACGTGTTACACTGGCACAAATTTAACCTTGCAAATAAGAGAATACATAGTACAAATGGTTTCCCATTAATAAAGTCAGTTATCGTGGCAGGCTGAGGTCACGTGCTACCCACGCGTTGGTGAGGGCGGCGAGTGCCGTCATGGCCTGTCTGTTGCTGGCTCTTAGCCGGCGTCAATCTTAATCAGCTGCGTGTGAACTTGTTTTGAACAAAATTTAGTTGGCAATTATATATGAAAATATTTGTGCGTAACATATCTTGCATCATGCTTCAACAGATGCGTAGAAAACTTGGTCATTGAAAATAAGGGAAGTGAGCGAAGTGCAGGTAAGTGAAATGTAATTTCTAAGAAGCATATTAGGGATATCAAAAATGGGCAGGATGTGGAACAATGAGATTAGAGTGATATTGATAGAAGATATATTACAGAACAGAATAGAAATAATGAGACTGAGAATGTACGGTCATGTGTAGAAAATGGATTAAGAGAGGATACAGCAAAGGATACATAAAATGTGTGTATGTGGAAAGAGGCCATGGGAAAGACCTGGATGGCTGAAGGGGGTGAGGGAGTGTGTTAGGATAGGTGAAGATAGAAACAGAGTGAGAATGGAAATGTAGTGGGAAGATAGAAGAAAATGAAAAGGCCTGTGTTGCAAGCATACCCGGCCAGTGGCTGGAACCTGTTCCAGATTATTATGTATTTTTGTGTTTTGGTTTTCATTTCAGGTCATTGGATACTACATTGGAATCTTTAGTGCGGTCAGTGAAGCCGTAAGTACTCTTGATATATTTACACTCCTCTTGATTATTAGCTAAGTAGAGTTTTAGTGTTATTATGATAGTGTTCATTTTTGCTGTTACTAGATATTTCCCATTATCAGCAACACAGGAAATGTTTGATGAATGGCGACCCATGTTATGTCCGTTTGAGTTGACTGCTATTGGCTGTGCAATCGAGACCATAGAATGGTTCCTTCCAGTGACATTGTCTCCTGAAGATTGTCACTTTGGTTATAAGATATGGTTCTCAGAGCTAATGGCATTGTGGGAGGCATGCCACAATTGTGTTGCTTGGGAAGAGGTAAGTTATACTACATGTAATGTGTAACTGTTCAAATTCTGGATAGGAATTTTTATTTCAGTAAACAATTTAGTATAAGCTCTTCGCGGTAAAGTAAGCGCTGTTGAAATCAACCCTTAAAAAAAAATTTCTGCCCATTAACTACATACACACTGGCATGCAGGCCCAGAGACAAGTTGGTAGTGAAGTTAGTAAAATAGTTCTATGTCTTGACTTTGTAATGCATGATGTAATGTTAAAAATTTTGGCAAATAAGCTAGTGTTTTTTTATAGATAACACATTTTGGTTCTTAACAACTTCACATTTTCACTTCATTGACATGTGAACCAAGTGATCAGGCAACAATGTTCCTTGCTTGCTAGTACTGAGTAGGGTGGTGCAATGGTAACTCACTGGACTTGCATTCGGGGGAACCCGGGTTCGATTCCTGGTCTGGCCATCCTGATTTCTGTTTTCCGTGGTTTCCCGAAACTACTTCAGGCGAATGTTGGCATGGGTTCTTAACAAAGGCCATGTCTGATTCCTTCCCATTTCTTCCCCACTGCTGCTTCCCTAAACTACTTGCTCAGTCTATAATGACCTTGCTGTCGATTAGACTTTAAGCCCTACTGCCTATCTACCTACCTAACTATCTACTTGCTTTACTGGCTAGTTGCTAGCCCTTCCTCCCTCATGACCATGATGGTGTAGTAGTCATATTTGTCTGTCTGCTCACCTCCCTCCATGGTGAGTGGAATGGGGTTATGTTCCTGGTGAGGTCACTAGAGTTTTGCACGGGCTTTGCAGCTGGCCAGGGAGTTTTCTCTGTGCACTCCCGTTATCTCCCTCCATTCCACTCTGCAGTAACTCCATCTTCACCTTACATCACTCTCACCAGCACTCAAGACCTGGCTGTTATGTGCTGATCAATTTATCTCACCTCAACCCTTCATTCCTTCCCCCTTCCCTTACAGCTAGACATTACCTTCATGATATTAACAGCTTTGCAAGCTGGCGGATGCATGTTATAATCCATTCACGGTTATGTACAATTTCCTGAAGCCTTACTAAGATTCTACTTCCAGGATATTCCTCTACCTAATGCAAACAAAGCTAAACAGCGTCTAAAAAATTACACCAGAGGGAGAGCACTCCACATTCTTGCGCATTCAGTCTAATAATATTTTGCAATTAGAACTATTTCGTACTAGGCATTACCAACACACCTTTTTAATTCCTGCTTTTACTCATATTAGTTATAAGTGAGATATTATATTTTATAGATAAAATATGGGTAAAAGTTAAATTTAACCAGAAAGAAGATACTTTTAGCTTATCACAACTACAAAAGGCTTGTAATACTTGACATATTCGGGTACATGAACTTCGGACAGGTTACTTTTATCAGGAAACAAAGTTTTGCTACAGTAACAGTTTTTCTTGATCTGTCGGATAGTTTTCAATAGCGTGACAGTGTAGAAATGAATTTAGGGTTCATCATAGATACGATGGAAGCGCTGCATTGCTGTGTGCGAGATTGTGATCACAATTGCATGCATGTGCTCAGTTACAATGTGACCAACTTGTGAGCGCCAATATTGATAGTGTTTGGGTCTCTTGTAATGGTACTCTTTGTGCATACATGGATGAAATTATCTGATATAGTTAACCTGTGGAAACGTCGTGTTTGTTATTGTGCATAGAAAATATTCATGTGTTATGCAAACTTGAATTTTAAGTTTATATAAAGTAATTATTCTTGCATTTCTGTGTTGTTTTTTAGGATTTGATCAATTGTATTCCATTGTCAAGTCCTTCTATAGTCCAAAAACAGTTTAAACCAAAATAGAAAATTTTTTAAAACAAAAACCTTAGTATGTAATGACAGTGAAAAATGTGTAAAAGAATAAATATTTTTGGGAATATTGTTTGGTTCTTTATGTAATGGAAGGGTTGATTTTATTGAAGACTTAATCAATATGATATTTAATAATTCATTAAGTAAATTTTTTCCTTGGTAAAGTTAAAATGAAATGGACATCTTATATTATTAAAGCTAATTTTGTATATAAATTCCAAATCTTTAGGTTTTTGGGCTGTACCAACATAAACGCCTGCACATACCTGCCAACTCTCACAATTTGGGCGTGAGGCTCACTATTTTTGGATATTGCTCACGCCCGCACGCATTTACGTGAAATCCTCACAATTATTTTAGATTTCTATCACTTGAATGATTTTTTGTGTGCGTGAGTTGATTGATTGATGATTAATTGCAGAGAGATCAATTTCAGCTTCATTCGTGCAAAGAAATTGAATCTTCTCGTTGCGGTTGACATTGTCTGTGTAATGAAATGTGCTTTTGCCATAGTCATGGGGAATAGATTCAAACAAGTGCCGTGTTTTGAGATTGGTCATCTTTGACTTGCGTACTCTATTGTTTTTGGTGGTTGAAGGTTTCATACTTCTGTTTTCCGTAATTATTTAAGTAATGTTTCACGCCAATTTGCAGAGGTTAGGTTATGTTGTGAATTTTCTGTAGACTGTGTTTATAGGGCTTACGATGTCTGAACATACTACTAGTAAGAAACAGTACAAGACAACATTTCACCAGGCGTATTCAGAAGAGTTTCCACGTATTATCGCTTCACGGAAAGGAAAAAGCTTTGTGTTTTGTGCTGCGTGCCATTGTGATTTTTCGCTTGCGCATGCAGGATGAATCAATGTAGTTAAGCATTCACAAACTAAGAAACATCTTGATAATGTAAAGTGCATAGAATTCAACAAGAAACTGAGTTTTCTATTTGATACTGGTGATAATTGCTTTACTCGTGCCATTTGTTTGTTTATATAATTTATTGTGGAACACAATTTTCCTTTGAGATCTGCTGACCATACCGATCAATTGTTCAGGAAAATGTTTCCAGTCGGTGATATCACGAAGAAGTGCAGCTGTGCAAGAACCAAAACTACTGTCATTATGGATGAAATGGAATCGAAAACTCACACATCGGCTATCCAAATTTTAAAACATGTGCCTTTTTCATTTTCTACAGATGGGAGTAATCAGAGTGGTGTGAAACTCTATTCGATAGTGGTTACCTTTCATAATCAAGAAAAATTATAAATTGAAAGCTGTTTTTGATGTCTGTGCCTGTTTTGGAAGGCGATTCTGCTGGCTTAAATATTGGCAACCTTCTTCTTCAGAACATAAAAGAAACTTCAGAACATAAAAGAAAATGGAATTCCTTATTTTAACTGTTTAGCCTTAGGTGCTGATAATGCTCCTGTGATGGTAGGACAAAAAAGTGGAGTGGCCAGTGTTCCGAAATGAGAAATTCCCAATTTAGTTGTGATTGGATGTCCTTGTCACCTGGTAAATAATTTAGCGGCAGAAAAAGCTGCTGCTTTTCTTCCAGTGAAAGTGGATGAGATGTTGGTGGATATTTGTATTATTTAGAGAAAAGTGAGATGTGTAAAGAGAGAGTAAAAGAGTACCGTACAGATAAAAAGAAAATCATAAAACATGTATGCACATGCTGGTTGTCATTTGGTAAGTGTTCAGGTAGGTTGATTGAACAATGGCAGCCCTTGACATGTTTTTTAATGGAAGAAACTAAATCTGCAAACACTAGCGAGAGAACTGGGTTCCTACAGATCTCTCACATTCCTTAATTGAAAGATACTCAATCTGGCTTCCAGAATTCTGAATCTGATTAAGTGTACATGAAACTGGTCACGATGTACAGCCAAATTATAAGCTACATCATCAAAGAAGCGACAGTTAGAATTTGTTGTCAGCAATGTGAAGAAATCAAAGGCAAAGGATGTGAAAAAGCTCAACTCAGATGGGAATAATACAAAGAAACCTGTCAGCAAATGTGAAAAAGCATTTTTATATGGCGAAGATAGGATTTTCATGTTCCTGCCGTGTGATCTGAACAAAAGAATCTGTTTGTTTCTTCAGAATGTTGTTCCTGTGTTTGAAAAAATAAACATTCTTTTGCAATCTGCTGAACCTCATATTCATGTTCTAAAGTCAGTGTTGCTGGATTTATTCAGAAATTTTATTTCTAGGTTTGTCATTGCAACAGTTATGTTGCTGTGTTTTATATATTGACTACCACAACATAAAAAATCAGAAATATGATATGGATTTGGTGGTTGGCAGTGCAGCTTGCAGATCATTGGAAAAGCTCCATAAAAAAACAGAAAGATGTTTTTTTTTTCCTCTGTCAGGAAATAGTATACATCAGCATGTGATTATATGTTTTACAAATTTCCCTTGAAAAGTGATGTGTTGTCACATGCTAAAGTTGCAGATATTAATTCAGTTATTGCTGCTTCTTTTTCAAGTGTGAGGTTTTTGTGGAAAATTTTCCCTGTATCTTGTGTAATGATAAAGAACTGGATTTAGGTTCAGAGATACACACTGGAAGCACAGTTTTGCTGTTTTCAAATGTAAGACATTACAGAAGAACTGTCAAAACACTCTAGAATAGATACTAAGTGGTCAATAGTTGGGCAGATTAAAAATGTAGATGGTGGTTTGAAGAATGATAGACTTTCGTGAGCAATACTTGCAATTCTTTCAATTCCATATAGCAATGCTGAGTGCCAAAGAATATTTTCTCAAGTTAAGAGAAATAGGATGTAGTTCAGATCATCAATGACAGATGCAGTTTTACAAAATCTTATCAAACTGAAATCTGCCCAGCCTGGGCTATGTTGTGAGCAATATTTTTATTCAAATTTTTAGAAAAAGGCCAAATCGGCAACTTTTATGTCAGCGCATAACTAAAAGTTGAATGGAATTGTTTGGTAACATGTAACTGACTGCAGTAAACAAATGCTGTTTCTTTCGTATAGGTTTAGAGTGAAATAAAATTCTTGTTTATGTGCAACTAAACAGTTTTTCTGACAGTATAAAATATTTACAACTCTTATGAATGTGTATGGTTATGTGGAAGAGTGTTTGTGTGTGTGTGTGCATGCATGCATGCATGCGTGCGTGCATGTGTGAAGTAAGGGCCTATATGAACAAAACTGAAGATCATCTGTGATGTGATTATGAAGTGTGTTCACGCTGTATTTACTTTGACGAAATGATTGGTGGCTTATTGATTACCCTACGTAAATCTCTTGATGAGGGAACAAAGGCTATGCAATGTACAGGTAAGTAGTTTAAATTTTTTGTGGTTGGTTGTACATAAAATATATTTGATGTGTATTGGAACATTTGCATTTTCTGGGATGTATAAAATTTACCAAAGCTAAAGAATAGGACTTAGAACAGGGGTGCAGCCAGGAGGGGGAGGGGTGTATCAGGATATATCCTCCCCCCTTTTGCCCGAAATGAAAATAAATTTTATGCTAAAAGCTTTAAAAAAGAAACAAATATTTTTACCAGCTGTATATTATATTTCTAGATGCAAAAACGATTTAAATAACACCATTTTTTTTCCTAGAAATTCAAAATTTTCCCGGGTGAGGACACCCAGACCCCCTGCTTTATTAAGGTAGTAATAGAA
The DNA here is from genome assembly GCA_029891345.1 of Dryococelus australis. NCBI lineage: Eukaryota > Metazoa > Arthropoda > Insecta > Phasmatodea > Phasmatidae > Dryococelus > Dryococelus australis. The sequence goes on from CM057001.1 coordinate 38,635, forward strand.
AACCAAGATTATTGAACACTCAAGGTTGGCAGGTATGTCTGTAGTTTTAACAGAACAAACCTTATTTTTACTGATGCATGCCACATTGCTGCGTAGCATGCTTGCACACACTATGGGCGACTTCGCCCTGCGGTTTGATTCCTCTTCCCTCAGACGGGATCCTCCCACTATGCAGCCCCCCACTTCACCTACGACCCACTGTGCTAAGATCAGTAAAAAAAGTACCGCAGAAGGATTTCCAGATGAATCGGGAGGGCAATCAGCGCTCCATTCACTAATCCGAAAGTAGGACGCCCGTCAATTGGCACCCAACGTAGGGCATACAGCTCCAAGTAGCTCAGCCTTGGGAGTTGGGACCGAGCCAGTCACCCCCCTCCCCCCCATCCCGCTTCGACAACTCTTTGCAGAGGAGCCCACACCCGACTTTGGGGAATTTAACTAAACACCCCGTGGTGCCCATTTTAACCACCATAGCCGACTCCGAAACGAGTCTCACGGAAGTGTGCAGTGTGCTAATCAAAGTAAATGTAGCCGGAGCAAGCACCACGCCTTGTCCCTTTCCCATGTGCACTGGCACAGGGTAAATTTGATTACCAGCAGTTACTGCAACTTCGAATTCCACTAAATGTGTCTCGGATGGGATGACACGCCCCGTTACACGGACGACCTTAAATACAGATGTCTGTCCTGTAGGCAGGAGAACGCACAAGTCTGCCAATGGCCCGACCAGAACCCAGGACACATGTACCAGTGCGAAGTTTGTAGGCAAGAACAGACCTACAAACCCCACAACCCGATACACCAGAATATTCCGGTCATTCCAGGAATGCCCTGCGAGATTACACTGCCAGAATTCCATGGGAAGTCCTATGAGGATCCCGAGATTCTTATTACAAATGCAAACAGGAGCTGAGGGAACACCTCATCCCCTGAAAACAGTGGGTGAGCTGAGCGCGCCACCAGCTAAACGGTCCCGCCTGAAAATGGTGAGATAAGTATGGGGAGTTTATTGAGGTACTGCCCCAGTTCAAATCTCAAATTATCTCACATTTTACGGAAGATGAAATTCTCTTGGGCCTCATTACTAACTTGCACTTCTGCGTACAACACACCACCAAGGAAGTTGTATTATTCGTCAGGCAGAAGGAGCGACTTCATAAATAGAGTTTATCCCGAACAAACAGAAGGTCAGCGAGTCAGGTGCATGACCTGCACCCTCCTGCCCTCGCCCCGGAAACTCCTATTAACTCAGAGAATGCAGACAGTAGAGGAGTTACCAGAGAGGGTGTGGGAACTCGAGATGAATTACCGTCCCCTCCCCGAGAAGAACTATATGGCATGCGCCAAGGATGCTGGCCCCGTCTCCTTCTCCAGAACGCCCGCAGGGCGAGACGCTACCTTGACGAGCTCCGCCGTCCCCTTGCCACGCTGCTGACATTACAACTGGGACTGTCCGATGTGGCAACCCCAGGACACGCGCAGATTATATACGCACAGCTTGAGTATCTCTTCTCGGTTTAAACCCTGCCGGACACCACCACATGTCCACCCGAAACCATTGTGGCGTACCTCAGCTAATTGTTCAGTAACAATGAGTCAATCCACTCGTATCGCGCCCTATCCTTCCTACCCCTTTCCAGGCAACAGTGGAGAGAGTGGACGAGTGAGAGATGAAAGCCTGCCACGTCCCTCAGTAAGAACGGTGGATACATCGGTCAACCTGGCGACCGACGTCAATGAACAACAGAGAGAGGCTGGAGACGAGGAGAGACAAGACACGCGGGCCGATCAGTTAAACGTATTTTACCGGACGCCCGTGTTCGTTGTGGCTGCCCATGCGGCCTCTCCATCGCCTGGGGGTCATTCCATGCCATTTCAACAAACTGTGGTTACTCCATAGTTTTATAATTTTTTTAAAATCTCATTTTATTTGTTACATCTTTTGGGAGTTTAAAACCATTTACAGAATAAATATATGGCCACTCATTTGACTGTGACCACCATTTGTAGTGTGTATTGCGCAGAGATTTTGATGATTGTAATCATTCTCGATATTTGCTCTTCCTCCTGTGAATTTTGTACGAATACAAACAAACAGACCAGTTTGTTCACCATAAAGTGCTCTTTTATTATGTATTTTTAGGCATGTCCTTAGTGTATTTGGTTGTCAAGTTTTTGCAGTACAAATTTGAGAAATTGAATGTGATTTTTTTCTGACTTTGAGGTTATATTTCACCATGAAGGGGACATAACATCTAAACCATTTCTTGTTTACAGTAACTATGGTAACAGGTTAGTCAGTCATTGGGAAAAAATTGCAGGTGTGTAGACCCTTTTTTATTTATAGGCTGTTAAAAATGGAAATTTTCAAAATTTGTGAATTTCAACATGCTGTAACTTCCATGGGGGATAGAGGAAAAAAAATACCTTTCCATTACACATAGTTCATCTAGAGTACAACAACATATAACATTTTGATAAAGGTGATATGCAAAATTTTAAAATATTTTGCTTTAAAATTGGGCTAAAATGCATGTTTATCGGCATGTATTTTTGATGTCTAAAATCATTCATTGTCTTGTTTTCTACAAAAGAATCCCTGGATTTTATATGAGCAGTAACTATAGACTATGATGCCGGCTAACAGCCAGCAGCGTTACAACCATGACAGCGCTCACCGCTCACGGGACACGTAGGTACGCACGTATGCAAAGAGGCCATGACATGGACTTTCCCGTAACGGGATATTTATTTAAAGTGTAAACTGTCTTTTATTTAATTTGACAGTCCAAGTGTTTAAGTGTTGGAAATGTATGTTCCAAAAATGTTGTACAATGTTTGATTAAAATACAAAATGCCCTCTGCGCGAAGAATATGGACGCTACTATTCTGACGTACACGCCTCTATAAAGAACAATCAACAAACACAGAAAATTCACGAATGCAAATTATTTATGTACCATTTCCTTTTGATATTAAAAGTTATACTTGGAGTGCATAGCTTTTCCGCTTGTGTGAACCCCGTAGGCGGCAATGGTAGGTCTGCGGACCCCTGCCTCTGGGCAGTCCATTGAGGAGAGCTGGCAAGGTAAGACGCTGTCATGTACGCACTTCAAACTTTTTGCACTGATGTAGATTACCATAGCCTATGTGAAAGGCGTTTCATTGTAATTTCTGTATAATTGCTGTGTGCAATATTAAGGGCAATATTTCTATGTATGTATTTCAGTGTATTTTTCATGTTTAATTTTGTTACGGCCGCATCGCCCATGGTCACACTGTAAGATATCACCATGTCGGTATCTGCACCAGTTATATGCTTTAAGGGTAAATTTGTGTAATTTCATGTGTGCCATAATTAATCTTATGGTTTTATGTAATATTTTATTCGGGGTTACGTGTATTTCATGTGATTTATGCTTTTGTATGTATAACCACACAGTCTTTTTCATGTTTGATTTTCCCACCATCAGGGTGCTACAAGTCTCTAAATGCTTAAATCTTCAGGGGAATAATTTTCCCAATACAGCCACCACTTTGTCCGGTGACAATTTGCTGAATTCTATGAAAGCTATTGCAATTACACCTGCACCACATGGTCCGCTACGCATTGTATCCAGCGGCATCCGTGCCACTTAAACATACTTTCTTGCATCTGCGTGTTTATCGTGCCCATTCATGCCGTGTCCCATACTGTACCATCCTTATTTGTGTAATTGGTACGGTGACATTATTTCCGTCCTAGTCGGCTATGTGTAAAGACCGTTGCGACAATCACCACATGCTGGGAGATACATCCTTACGAGTCCGCATTAGCGATGCCAAATAATCACACGTGTTTAGTGCTCAATTTGTAACTCTCCATGCCCTGTCTCCAGAATTCGCTAGACACATCCAAGTTCTTAATCACCAACTCATTTTTCTGCCATGACTTCGTAATTGGAGAGCAATAAATGGTATTTATTCAGTGCAAACCTCTGCATTTACTTGTAGCATCAGAACAGCAAATCTCCCACATAGTTTTCAGATATGAAATGTTTAGTATTGACAAGTGTTTTGTAAAGATGCTCGGGTGAGACGGACACAGAGAACCCACAGCATCGCTGAGAACCCTGAGTCTCACAGTGCGGTGTTTGGGAAACACCATTGGTGCCCATCTTCTGTAAGTAAATTGTGTCATTGTTCATCTCATGTCGCACCCGACGCTGTCAACTAAAAATATGAAATTACTTAACAATAAACAATATTACAATTTTATTTTCCGTAGAAACTACACTGACATATACCTTAAGTTTTGGAAACATTTTTTCCTTCAAAATGATATTAGGTAACTTACCTAGTTTATTTCATATTCTACTTTTGTTGTTTTTTCTTTGTTTTTGTAGTTGGTTGCCCAATAATGTTGATAGTCTCTCACTCATTCAGGATGAATGTTTCTTCTTCTTCCAGTGGATGTCCAGAATTCACTTACACTCAAAACACGTAGAATACTCGCCAAAAGTACACACATTGTGTAATTTTTAGATTTTACAAATGAAGTAGCTGGTCCAGGTGGGTGAAAAAAGTTAATATCACAGTCTCTCTCCGAAACCTTCACCTTTGTTACTTCGGCAAACCACCACCTTGACTCGTATATACATGCTATGTAGTCTCCTGCTTTAATGCCAAATTAAAAGTTTTCTATTAGGATCCCTATGTGTACATCTTCAAAATCTTTGGAACTGGATGTTGGGAAACTACGTATTTTGCCAGTACCCTTGAGGGGCACAAAACAATGCTTTTCTCTTGTATGTGGAATTGCTTTAGAGATTTTAAGTCTTTCTTTCAAAAGGCATGTATTTAATTCAACTTCGTTTATACTCGCATAAAAAAATGTGATGCCTGTTATGTTCGACACACAAAAATCATACATGGTTTTGGTGTCCAAAATGTGGTTTGAAAATACTCTTTGGAGACAGGCCTTTACAAAAAGTCGTTTAACAGTGCCACCAATACCATCACATGGACCTTTTCCATGTGATGTGCCAAAAAAGTTCCATTCTGCTTCTAAATCAATGGCTTTCTTGTGGTACCACAAATTCATAAAGTTTTTTTCTATTCTTATATTGTGAAGCAGCACCATCAGAATAATAAATAACTTTTTTTATTAACGGAGTAGCTTTAATGATTTCTGGAGATAGGTGTTTTTGAAAAGCATACATGATTTTTGTCGAATGTTCCATACATCCACTAATGTAACAAAAGCACTTGGAAATCAGTGAATTTTCTGCTTGGTCTTGGTAGTAAATAACAAAGGGATGAAGTGTAGCCTATGTAGTTACCTAATGAAAGCTTTGAACTTCATGCTGTATCATGAATGTAAAATTTTCTGAGAAATCACTTATCACTATACATTCTGAAAGTTCTAAATTTTCTTTCTTACTTTTGAGGTATTCAGATTGACTGTTCGAAACAAAGTGGTGTTTTTTCAAAGTTAAAAGTTTGGTAGTGAAGTCTTCAATGAATTCATCATGTGGCTTGGTAATTGTCACCAAGTCGGTGCAGTGCTTGTATGTGATGGTGTCCTGGAATGTGTCATCATCTTCACATAATTCCAACTCCATCAGTTCTTTTATAATTATTATAATCACTAAAAATTTTCAAAGTTACTGAAACAACACCAGAGCTTTCTTTATGACACTCCTCTTTAGCACAAACATCAACAGAGCACTGCGTAGTTTTGCACTTCACCAATGACTGCGACTAAGGCCTGTTCTTGTCTAACTGATGTTATCTGTCATCCTGCCCTAGAAGCAGTGTGTTATCAGGATGAGATTTGAGTCAGCATCTTGTTTAGAAATGCTGTGTTGCAAGTTGTAAGTAACACAGTGACTCACAACTTACTTGCCATTGCAGCAGAAATTGTCCCTTGCTGCCCTCATTGCCTTCCCTATTTCATACTGCACACTGGGTTTTAGTGTACTATATCCTTTTGGTTAATATTTTATTTGACTAACAATTACTTATGTGGTAATGGTTTTGCCACATTTTGCTATTCATTTGCAATTGAGTACTTCAAATATGTTATAGTATTAAGTCTGCAAATCCTAATGTCCTAATTTTTCCAAATTGTAGTTTCTACTTTTTAACCAATAACTAATAGTAAAGAATAATTTTAACATATATATCACAATATTAACCATATATTAGAAACATGCATATTAGCCCAACTTTAAGGCTAATTATTTTTAGTACTTTACAGATCACCTTAATCAAATTTTTATGTTTTGTACTCTAGATGAACTGTGTCTAGTGCAAAGGTTTTTTTTTTTCTCTGTCCCCCATGGAAGTTACAGCATGTTGAAATTCACAAATTTTGAAAAGTTCCCATTTTTAACAGTCTATAAATAAAAAATGGTCTATAACACCTGAAATTTTTTTCCATTTACTGACTAACCTGTTACCATAGTTACTGTAAACAAGAAATGATTTAGGTGTTATGTCCCCTTCTTGGTGAAATATAACATCAAAGTCACAAAAAAATCAAGTTCAATGTCAACTTTGTGTTGCAAAAACTTGATAACCAAATATGCTAAGAACATGCCTAACAATACTTAATAAAAAAGCACTTTATGGTGAACAAATTGGTCTTTGTTTGGTTGAATTTGTACAAAATTCGCAGGAGGTAGAGAATTTACCCTGAATGATTACAAACACCAAAATCACTATGCACGACACACTACAAATGGTGGTCACAGCCAAATGAGTGGCCGGATATTTTTTCTGTAAATGGTTGCATACTCACAAAAGATGTAACTAATAAACTGAAAAAATATATAAAAAAATTAAAATCATAGAGCAACAATTTTTTTTTTTAAATTTATTGAAATGGCATGGAATGACCCCTGGAGCAGACAGTATAAGTGAGTACCTTGTACTGACCATCCACGAGAAGACATCAGCCCACTGCCACGAGGGCCACAACCACACAGATGCCACCAGCATCCCAGCCACTGTTCCTGAAGCAGACGCCAACAACACCCAGGACGCTATTCCCATGCAGTTGCCTGTCACAGTGTCTACATCACGAGTGACCCCACTATGTGTGAGAGCCATGATCTACATCCCTGGACGCTACTGAGAGACGCCATGGAGTGCGATTATCACTTACTGCTGGCCTGCTGTCCCCGCTGCAGCTCAGCGTAAAAGAGGACGTCCACCAAAGTGATGCCTCACGAAGCGCCATCATCCAACAGCAGCATCACCTGAGTGAGTACCTGGCAGATGCCAGAATCTGAACTGTCACGCCCCCTCACCAGAGACTTTTAGCTAAACCAAGTAGTAGGAAGTGATAATCATAGAAATGTAAAAAAAATCATTGATTAAATGAGAGTGTAAGAGCTTGTTAATTAGTTTAGTAGGGAATGTTAGGTGACAAAAGATACCCCATACCAAAATTGAAAGTACCTGTGCACACCCCCAAGAGTAATTTTGTACAACCATGTACTAGTTAATTAAGTTTTTTTCAAAGGTTGAGAATTCAGGAATTGCATTGGTAGGAACCAGGTCCCACACATTAATAAGTGCCAAAATTAACGTAGACTACCTCCTATCAATGGGCACACTAACGTAAAAATAACAAAATTATTTTTTTTCTAAATGAACTTGATCCCTAGTTTGCCAACAAGAATAAGTTTTGCAGAGGTAAATTAACGTAGACTCAACCTCTTAAGCAGACTGGAAAATTAATGTTTGCATTGTCCCAGAGAATCTCCCAAGTACTCACGTAATGTAAGCATAATAAAGAAACTGAAAAATTTTGGTTGTTGTTATTTTGAGAAATCTAGCATTATGAAATTAACATAATGCCACATAATCCCGTGATCACTGATAGGAAGTGTGAACACGAATCAAAGTCTATCAGCAGGCCTGTTAACAATAATGACGTAACCATCACCATTCTTCGCAATGCCACTGGGCGACTTTGATTAGAGAACCTCCTGTAACCTTGAGTAAGAGTGAGACGAGAGCTGACTGTTAGCACGCCTTAACCGTCACCGAGGAAATTCCCAACCTTTTTTAAAAAAAAAGATGAAAGTTTGAAAATGCAATTAGCGACAAAGCGATGTTACCCCGAAAAGGTGTGTAAATGTATAAATAATGCCAAGTATGTTGAGAATGTGTACCTAGCAAACCCCCTGTGTTTCCTTGTTACGTAGAGAAACGTAAACTTTTTATTTTAATGTGAACCCTTCATAGTAATAAGGTTAGCTTTGTCAGATGGAATAAATTGTGTAGCCCAGGGAGTAGCAAAGAAAGAAGTTACTTTCTGAACAAGGGAAATCCCTGTAAGAATTAAAAACTTAGTTTGGTTAGTTGAGGGAAATGTTTTAACTTTGAGACCGTAAAACTTAAGTGTAACGTAATGCACCTGTAGTACAGCAAGAGCATTGTATCCGTTCAGATGAGCTATATAATCCCTATGTATTGAAAAGTAAGAGAAGTTATTCTCGCTCCCTTTAGACAAAGCCTAGATAGATGTTAAAATTTGTTACGCTAACCAGTAGAATAAATTTGAGAGTAATCTCATACTTGAATGTACCTGTTTTGAAAATTGTTTTAAGAAGTAAGTTTTGTAACGAATGTAACTTCAAAAGAGGAATTTAACCGGTTGTAGGTTAGGCAGAGTTGATCAGTGTTAAAGAAAATCCTCTTATCCTGTACATAACATAAGAGAGAATAGTTTTTTTTTTCGCCTAGCTGTTATATCTTTAAGAAAAGCTGAGAACTCCCTGTAATTGCGCAAATTTCTTACTTGTGGAAACCCCCTGTATGTATTAGTGTAGTGAAGCAAGTGCCTACTGTTATTACGCAACCCAATGACAGAAACATAGAAAGCCAAGATAAACTAAGGCTACGTATATGTAACCTAGATGTAAGAATTAATAAAAAGAGTAAGTAATCTGTATTTTAACCAATGTCAGGAAAGAAAGGAGATGGAAAAATGTAACCTAGTTTAAGTGTATTGTATCCAGCAAACAGCTGAAACCCTAGACATAAGAATTCACGCACAAAGAGTATGTCTTAACAAGTGCAAATCTTGAGTGAATTATGTTAACCTGTATGTGCTTTGAAAAGAGTATGCTTACTTATGTCTTTCTCTTCAAACCTGTATGGGAGACTCCTGTAGTAGAGTAGGGTGTAATAAAATTTTTTTTCGTAAAAAGCTTGCACCTTTTTCACACCTATATGGTTTACAGTGCAGGCTGAATACCAGACCAGTTAAATTCATTTTGCAGGGGCCACTGTAAACTTTCTCAATTGCCAATCCTTTGCGAGTGGGATTATTTTATAAACACTTTGTTTGCTACACTTTTTATTCTCGAGGGCAGAGGTAAAAATGTAAGCAACTTAAAAATATCTTGTGCAAGCTACTTATTGTACAACCCGTTGTTTAAAATAAAGAAATTTTCATTCACTACTTGGTATGTGAGCCGCCCTCGAACTAGAAAGGTCTAGGTTCGAAAGATAAATTATCTGTTTCCGTACACTTCCCTTCCAAAACTCTCCTCCCCCACTGAGAAGAAACCAAGGGAAGGCAGCACACCAGAACCGAGACATGATAGCTCCATGCACTGACACTTGACCTGCTATGCACAAAGAGGGAGAGAGTGAGGGATGAAGAGGAAGAGGGGAAGAGACCATTAATCCACTGATAGTAAACAAATGTTGCATGACCTAGAGAAGAACGCGCTGAACCAGACAACTGGCAGCGCTAGACACAGAAGAGGTGCACGCCTAGAGATGCAGCTGTAGTAGCTCGACTGGGGCAATCACCTCACACCTGAAGCAAAAGTGGTCTCGTTGAAGATGGGTCTCCGTCGCGTCAGGGGGTGGCCAATTTGCTCATGCCATGTTGCTGCGCAGTGCACTTGCACACTCTACGGGTAACTTCGCCCCATTAACGAGCAGGCAAGAGCTCGGGGCAAGTCATGAACAGTGGCAGAATACTTTTCATGTGCTGATCAAAGGGACTTTATGCGTTGGACAGTCTCAGACATAAAGATGATTAATGCGTTTAATATGAATGGTAATGCCTACTCAGGCCCCGGCATGTGATTGCCACCCTTTTGAATAACTAAGATTTTATTTGATGGACCACTACCCTGAAATTATCTGAGGAAGAAATACCAGCGAAACCACAGGATTGCAGCACCTCTGCTGTCCTGTGATGTCACACCCGCCAGCCTCGGGCTGAGGTGGATAAATTTGTTGTCTCCTTCACGCAGGGAGATAAGAAATGAGCAGCACTGCTACAACCCTGATAAACCAACCCCTGTGATGAAGACTATGCTTCCCCGCAGCCCCGGAAGATCACTGATCCAAGGGGTTTTCTACTATATAAAGAGATACCTGCACGCCTCTCGCCAGAGACGCCGTGCTCGCTGGCCGCATAGGCGGGCACTTCCTGATCTGCAAAGACCTCTCTCTTCTCTCCCACAGCCTGCGACTGCTTCAACCTCCTCCAGCAGCTTGAGAACGCAGCACCAACCTACAGCTTGAGAAGGCTCATCCACACCAGCCGACCGCAAGGACAGCTCTCTCTTTCCAGAGGTAATTCCACATGTCCACCTCCTGCACCCGTTTACCCCAGTCACTCCTTTGACTCCACGGTAGCAGGTCGTCGCAACATTTTTAACCCTTCTGGAAAATTCCCCCTTTTTGCGGAAACGTTGTAAAGAGCATCCATTACGTAAATTTTGAATAAGTCTTAGTCAGATTATTTTTGTACAGTAATTTTTCAGGGCTTACCTTCTACCCTATTTATGCAGATTATTTAATTCTTATCTAATCTGTATTAATCGAACCGGGATTCCCAGTTTCATATTACGTAATAATAAATATTTTGTTTAATTGAAGTTCTTTGACTACCGTTATTTTAACATTGGTTCGCTGTTCATTATTGTTGTGCTTTTGATTATTGTGAGTTATTGTAACCAATGCCCAGTAAAGGATACAAACGCAGAGTCGCATTCGACGGAAAGAATGTCGAGCGAGACAGAGATTACTTAGCGTACATTCAGAAGTAGGAATCAAGTGTGAGGACACGCTCACTCCGGCGAAACCTAAGTTCAGACCTCGACCCACCTCACCTTTCATTTCCCTCGACCACACATGCGAGTTAGATACATACCTGTGCGCTTGTTGGCCATGGTTAGTTCCTGAACATAACGACCTCCCGCAAGAGACCCCTATGCCTACAGTAACCGTAACACCACCCAAACCAGTTGAGAGCAAAGTAGATCAAAAGTGGTGTACAATTCGGTTAGCTTTGGGAATAATCATCCGAGTTAAACTGGCCATGAAAGCTACTCCAAGAACCCCTGTAACTACTTCTCTTTCGAACTATGTTCCCAACTGACTACCCTCACGACATGTACGTATAACACCTCTTCCTTCACCGGGATCATCCACATTCGTAGATTAAGCGGCACTCTCATAACCCCCCCCCCCCCTCCCGGGACTACTGGCGTTCCGCCTCTTGGCAGCCTTTGTAGTGAGAAAGAGTGTACTCTCCGGCGGGGAGACCCTCATGATTCAGCTCACTCTGGGGTTTGATTCCCCTTCCCTCTGACGGGATCCTCCCACTACGCAGCCCCCCACTTCACCTACCACAACCCACCAGGCTAAGATCAGTAAAAACACACCGCGGAAGGATTTCCAGGTGAATCAGGAGGGCAATCGGTACTGTATTCACTAATCTGAAAGTAGGACGCGTGTCATTACAAACCTCATTACAAAGTAGCCAGATTTTGGTCCCTTCAGGTTTGTTAATGAGGTTCCACAGTACTGTGTACAATGTATTAAAGTGTGACTACCATAGTTTTGCTAACTGACATATTGTAATTCTGGCCAGTACTGCACACAGCTTACACCTTATCTGGCAAGAGTGACTGAGCGTATCTGATAATTGCCAAAGTGCTGATCTTGTACCAAAACATGTACGTTATTATTTGGAGTCACTGAGGTAGACTTCAGCAAAGATAAAATGGCTTCTAAATGGAAGAAACTTGGGGTGAAGTGGAAGCATAAACATCTTGAAAGTTCTATTTTGCACTGCTATTTTTGGCATGTGTATAGTGTGGTAGTGTTTTGTTTTTATAAAACTTGTGGTTATTTACAAGCTAGGTTGGTGGAATTTATAGCCATCTTGGCAAATATTTTTGCTGCCACAGAGTATGAACAAAATTTTTGTACATTTAAGAAAAATTGTAGTGAACTTAGGACTTTAATGAGCTATAAAAACATTGAAATTTCCTTCCATAAGAGCATTTCTTCACGTGTTGTTGGCATAAATATTACAGTGAAATGTAAAATGGGGTTGTGTGACGGTAGTTGCTACATAAGTCAAAAAAGTAATGTGACTGTTTTAAGAGTGTAAGTTGCATAAAATGGCTAGCATGTGTAGGCCTGTTCTATCAGTATGTGACAATTTGTGAACTGTATTCCTATCAAAATTTAATGCTGTTACGTGCTCACTGCTTTGCATCCTGCGCGAGCGAAGAGGAGGAGAGAGAGTCTATATACAATACCGACGGCGGCACAAGCAATTAAGCCGGTGTCCACGTATCAGTTATATAAAGCGAGCCGAAAAGATAATCTCATTTGCTGCGCATTCTGTTGACCCACTCTAAAAGCTAGGTAAAGAAATATTAAAACTCTGTAAAATATCTAGATTTCAATCAACAGGCGAAAACAAGTCTGGGAAAATTATTTGAATAGAATTAGTTCTTACGAAAATGCTTAACATTTATAGTAACATAATAGTGATCATAACAAAGGGGCTCTATCCAGGAGGACGTAAATCGTGCAACGACCTGTTACCGCGGGAGTCAAGGGAGGTTGACTGAGGTAAGGTTTAGTGGGTACAGGTGTGGGATTTACCAATCGGGGAGAGCTGTCCCTGAGCGGTCAGCTGAAGGAAGCCTTGTCCAAGCTGGAGCTGTAGTGCTGGAGGCCTTCTGCAAGCTGCTGGCTGGAGGTAGTGGTTCGAGCCCTTTCTTGGGCTGCTGAATGTTGAAGAGAAGGAGGTGGAGCCCTGGGCAGGCTGCATAGGAGAGGAGAGAGTCTTCCGCAGATTGTTGGAGAGCTCGCGAACCTATGCGGCCGGCGAGCCTGGCGTCTCTACTGGACCACGGGCCGTACTTATATTTATACGAAAATTGATTATCCAGGGGCAGAGGTGTAGCGTAGTCTTCTAACGCAGGGGCTGGTTTATTTGCTGTGGGAGCGCCGCTCAATTTCTTATCGCCCCTGGTGGAGACAATGACATTTTCATGCACCCTGGACTGATGCAGGCGGGCTGTGATGTCAGATGGTCATGGGGGGGCTGCTATCTTGAGGGTTGTTTGGAACTTCTTGGCCAGGCAGGGTAGCATAGTATATTTTAAATTATTAATATTATTTCTTCGTCGGAGTTGCTCTGGCTAGTTCCTTTTTCATTGGATGTGGAAGATCATAATTTCAGATGTGAAGTTCAGTTGCGTACATTCTTATGCACTTCTGGTGGTGCTTAAGGCCCTACAAGGCTTTCCTGTGACATTTATAGATCATAGGCCAGACCCGCAAGGTAGCTTCCACTCTCGATCATGCTGAGGAAGGTGAGGGTGATGACCAGCACATTCTTGCAATGATAACCCCAGGCAGTCAATTATTTCAAGGAGAGGAATTCCCTTGAGTCCTGATAGCCTTATTGGGCACATGTCAGTCTTCCTTGGTTATCTGTTTATATCTCTGCCGTGTTCTCCGGTTACTGGTGATAACAGGGTGCACCTGTGGAACGTAGGTGAAGGCCACAAAGACAAAAATGCCACTTGTTACAATATATTTTCTGATGTGGGTGTTCAGATTGATAAATAATATCTATAGGTGCTATATACCAACATGCAGTTATGTTTATGGGCACTATCTTCCCATATTTAATACTTCAGTATTTGGTTTTTTGAATAATGTGTTCTGGTTGAAGTGATGGGTTGGACATGCATGTTTGTTTCAGGATATCATGTGGTTGATGGCAAGGTTGGCTGAAAAGAACATAGGATACATAGACTGGGAGCCATACATACCGCTGATGTTTACCAGGTTTCTGCGGAGTTTGTGTTTGCCAGTGCACTATAAAAATACATCTACAATGCGCAAGAGCAAGCTTGACACATCAGCCATTGCTCTGTGGATTGTGTCTGTTCTGGTGAGTTTCCATCTGGTAATGTATTATCCATTTTTGATAGTAATTTGAGTGTTTCCTTTATTTTTTAGGAGGGTCAATGTGGTGTAGCGGCTAGAGCACTCGCGTCCCACCAAGGTGAACTGGTATTGATTCTCGGCAGGGTCACTTCCAAATTTTCGCATGTGGGAATCGTGTTGGTGATACTGCTGGTTGATGGGTTTTTCTTGGGTTCTCACTATTTCCCCCGCCCTTGCATTCCAGTGCTGCTCTATGTCAAACATGTTTCACCCTTGTTAGGAGCCACCCAAGTCTCGCCACTCAACTCCATTATTTACTTTTTACTTCTGTACTTAGCATGAAAGTACATTTTTTTTTTGTGTTTTTGGAGGAATTGTTGATTAACAGTATTACCATAAAACCATTTTGCTATGAAAATTGACGTCCATCGTTACACTCATTCTCATTCTGCTCTTACACCATAGGTAAGTATATTTTGTGAAACGCATCAACTCACAATGACTGTGTTCATCAGGCTGATGAGTTATGAATAAATTATTGGGTGCAAAGTCTGCTACAGTTGGACGAGCAATACGCCTCATGGTGAAACTGGCCCTCTGGGGACTTGTCGTTGGAGAAGCTGAAGCAGGATGGGCGGACGGACTTCTCGGTCTTCCTGGCTTTGATGGGGTTGGAGCTGCGGTAATGCTCAGCCAAAAGTCGGCGATTCCACCCCGTTTCTGCCCAGCTGCCGAAGTGAGGATTGGCACGTTCGAGCCTGGTGTCGCTCCCGGTAACCAGGCTCAGACTACCGGATGATCTTCATAGCCAGTCCTCGTAGGGGCAGAGTAAAACAAGTTACCCCCGATGGGAGAAGCCGGTCCCAGCGTGTTGAGCGGCTTGGGCCTGCCCCCGAGGAATATCAACTCCTGGAGCGACGAGTTTAACTGTACAAACCTGCTTAGCAGCACTGAACTCCACCTTCTTTTCTGCTCTCTGAGTCCCTTGCCTGACATGGAATGGAATAGGCATACAACATGCTTGGTTTCCTTGAAACGGCAAGCAATAGACGTAGCAGTAACTTAGGCGTGTAAGCCGACCATGACTGACGGTGAGCTCCCTGGCTCCAAACAGTGCAAGCACCTGGAGATGTGGGCCGTAAATTTTCTTTCTGTCACTGCTGGGTGTTGTCCACAAAGGTAGGGCCTCCAATCCCAAGCAAATACGCCTGCCAGCATCTTAGCTAGGCACTCCGTCCGCGATACATCTTGAGGTGGCTGTCCCGCATCGATGGGGTGTGTCCTAGTTGTGGAGTCTCCACTGTTCTGTCACCGGGGTGTACAGAATGGATGGCCATCGAAAGATGTGTGTATGTCAACGGACAAGGCCCCAAAGGGGGTCTGATGTCCTACTCTAGGTTCGTAACAACACATGACCTCTTGCTTGCCCTTTTATGTTGAGTACTTTGTGACAGATAGGTTATACTTCTACGACAAAGAACTCTCAGATAGGTTAAGAATAAGTATTTATTGTAACAATAAATACTAGGTGACTCGTATGTGATACCAATAGTTCTGTGCGGCAGAAGTATTTAAGCTATGCAAATTACGGGTGAAGGTTAGCCACTCCTAAGTCTACTTAAGATGCAAGGGTAAAATATAAACTGACGTAACTAATACCTATTGAGGTTGCCTAGAAGAGGCTCTAACTTTAAGGGGAGCCACTACCAGCAAGTAGTGGCTGCTGAAGACCCAGGAGGGTCGACAACAAAAGTGTTCAGTCGATGGCCAATGTCTTCTTGCAGACGAAGGCTTCTGGTGATGGTGATTACCAGGTGGTGTTGATGCCTCTGGTAGGTGGTGGCAGCAGCCAATGATCATTGGTGAAGAACTAGAAGCTCTTGGAGAGGACCGTGAGGGCCTAGAACTGTAGAGAGCCCTAGCACCAGATATGTTGAGGCGAGCTACTGGATACGATAACTCCCGACTTCGGCTGCGCACTGCCTTATATGCGGTTCACTCTCTAGTGCGTGCCAGGCCAGTGTTAGAGGCGTGAAATGCCCGTGACATCTGCCTGGAGTGTGCTGGGGGGGGGGGGGGGAGAACTACCACGTGTGCACGAGATATGGCCTCAGGCGCTCTGCCATCTTCGGTGGTGTGGCGAAAATTTGTCTGCCAGGTGCGTCGGGGAGGCTGACGTGTCACGTGGCCACTTTGAATACCTGGCATTTTACGTGCATACAAGGTGTGTTTGATTTGAAACTACTCTTGGCGCATTCGTAAAACTCCGTGCTTGGATTGCTTCTTCCTCGTGTTTTTAATACTCCTTAGTAGATAGAGAGGGGCAGGTCAGGAACAGTCTAGAAACCAAGTATCTTTCATGTCCCTTCCCAGGAACACATTCTGCTAGACATCTTGGAGTTGTTTCCTGTAGTTTCCTGTGTGGATGAGCCGTAGTCGATTTGGCATATAGGTATAAGCGGCACGTGTGAAGGGTTTTTAGTGAAAGTTGGTCGTAATAGTAGATCTGGACAATTTTGGACCAATATTGACCTATCCTCAACTCCTACATATTAAAATGTTGACTTTTTTTTTTTTGCAAGAAGTCCACGTTTAATTGTCTTTGGCACAAATATTGTATGTTTTTTTAAAATTAAATATCAGTTTATTTTATTAGTTAAGACATCTTACAAAAAGTGTGACACCCTAGAAGGCCTAATTAGACTACTCCTTGTTGGTAAAATATGCCTAAACACACCACAATGTATAAGTTTTACCTAGTGCAAAGTCCAGTTTTATTGACTTAATGTAGGAAATCTGGAGACTTTATTATTGATAACTTATTATTAGAAGCTTATTACCTAGTTTTTGTGGGTCATGTATGCCCTATGCTATGTGTGGACATGCTGCTCTGGTTGACTGGTGAGGACAGCTGGATTGCCTCCTTTGACAGCTGAGATGTGTACGTGATCAATACCACTTGCCTGGTGCATACGGGTATATGTAACAGATGAGCCTTTGTGAATTATGTGTTATAAATTGTGGGTTTACTGTTGATGTTAAAGTATACTGGTGGACAAGAAACTGGTTTTTAAATGTGATGTGCAAAACACCATTCAAAGTACATAGGGCAGCCCAACGTCAGTAACAAAATGGACGTTGTACAGATGTGTGGATTTTCTGTAATTTTGTGACTGAACTTTGGAAAAAGAGGTCTCATCATTGATGGGTGCATCCAGTCGTATCTACCAAAATTACTACTAGTTGAATCATGTTACATTTCTGTGCTTGTAGGAAGCGCTCTCTACTGAACGACTTTGCCCAATATTGGAGCACACTCTTCCTTATGGGGCAAGTCATGCCAAGTAAAACAATAATTGAGGCGGGATTTGTGCCTACAGGGTAATTTGGCATGCCCAACAGAGACTATGGGCTGTTCACGGTATAGTGATTACTTTTGAGGCCCTTGTTACGTTTCCCTTTCAGCCATTTTGTATCCTTTAACCACCTTTTATAAATAAATATTGCCATGTATGTATATTCTACCGCACTCGGAAGTTAACTTCCAAGGCTAAAATAAAATATATTTATGGACTATTATTCCAAATGAGAGGGCTTTTAAAAGTGGTCACTTTACCGTGAACGGCATATACAAATACGTGCTCCTAGATTTTACTGTTAACCGAAAGCCGTAACGTCAACACCCCTCTTCGAAGATTGTACTGGCGCTAGTTCCACAGCATACCGCTGGAGGGCAGCACACATTCTACTGGAGTGCCATAGCCACCAGAGCCTCTAGACGAGGCGTTAAGAAATGCCAATGCCTCCATCACAGGCGATAGGAAAAGGCATCCCTTCTGAAGTTTGGAATATCTTAACCCCTGTGAAGTGAGAATAGCTTCCCCATCATCTGTCTGAGGTACTACGAGCTCTGAATTTTAGTATAAAAAGATTAGCAGAGCAGATCTCGGAGTAATCAAGCTGCACTTCCATCGCTGTGATGACTGGAAGTATTAACTGCCGGTAAGTGCTCGCCAACCCTGTTCTATTGCTGTATGGCTAGAGTTTCTCTTCAAGGTGTGCTAGCCACTAGGCCCTAGAGTCCTGCAGTTTTCATGGCCAAGAACTCTGAATGTCGGAAAGCCAGCATCCACAAGAGGGTTCTCAACGTCTCCAGAAAGCGACCAGCTCTGGAGGATCACCACCATCAAGATGGTCCCAGACTTTTCAGCGACCTCCAGCACCAACGGCCCTTGGACGCCGTTGCCAATTGGATGATCCTGCCACTACCACTCTCATCGACCCCACCCTTCCCCCTTGGTCAACCACCACTGCGATGTCCCCTCTGGCGTTAGCCAAGCCATTCTTCATTGCCCTTGTGGTAATGAACCACTGTTAGGTTAGGTTCCCTAAGAACACACCCCATATTCAATTATGTTTTAATTATATTAATTCTTTCTCACCCAATCAATACACTGTATAAAAGAATTAACCTTTGCATTAAGTTGCCGTCACCTGAAATTCAATAAGGGATCAATTCTGTTATTTCTCAATGATTATTTTATTTCTTTTATTAGAAGAGTGTGGGCCCATATGTCCAGGTACGTATTCAATAAGCGTATTGCTTTTAAAAAACTAAATTAGATTGAGAGTTCTCTTTGGTAGATTTGCACCCCACTTTAGGCCTTAAGGTCACGTAAGCTCTTAAATTTATTCTGAGGAAAAGCCGGCAAATGCGTTGACGCACTCAGTCTCTTTCGGTTTTAAAAATTTCTTTCGATTTCCTGGAGGGTGGTTTGGTCTTAGTACCTTTTGCACCACCTCTCTACTATTATTTCTCAAGTGCAGTTTCTGTCCTATTGGACGTGATAATCCCTTCGGTGGTGATTTACGTTTGACGAATGTGCATGGCGGGTCGGGGTTTGGCCCACATCGGGTACTTGATATTGTTCCGCCTAACTGAAGGGTGCTGGGAGTGTAGAGTGGAATCGAACCCCAGGATGAGCTTAATGGTGTGTGTCTCTCTCTCCCAGGAAGCACGACCTTGCTCACCATGAAGGTTGCCAAGATTCTGGATGCCAGCTGTCCCAGGTTTACTAAAATAACTAGGATGAGGTGTCGATGACTTGCGAATGATCCAGAGCTCGTCTAATGTGGAATGGGATATGGTGATCCTCCCTTGGAGGTCTCTACTCAGCTTCTCGATTATGATACAGTCTCCCAAGAGGGGATGGTTTTGTGCGTTTACATACGGGAACGTATGTGTGGAGTGGGGAAGCAATCCTCTGTTTCTAAGTTGGGGGTGGATTCGCTATTTTTATTACCTTCCCGGCAGCTGTGCGGACTATGTCTTTACATGCAGGCGGTCGGTGGATGGGGGCGGAGTAGACTGTTCAGTAACTGTGGTAGGCTAAGGTGCACACAAATAGCTAATGTCATCATAGCAGGGCCACGGCCAACACGTATCCAACACGGAATCGAGTTCGGACTCATGGGTGGGGATTACCATAGGTGAAATGGGACTTGGTCCTGGCATGGCGACCTCCAGTATAGGTGACGAGGGTGTGCTATTCTGAGTTAGGTTGTTCGTCTGAAGGGGGTTGGATTTAACTAATTTGCGTTGTAGCACCCATCGGGCCTTGCAACGCAGCAACTGGGATGTGTACTTCCCTTCTTTGTCATTTGAATTCTATTCTGCAAAATTCCATCAATAACACTAGGCTCACAATCAGATTGGTAACGCCTTATCCGCCAAGCAGTAATCCTCGATGAATGACTTCCCAGCCACTCAGAGGCCCTATATGAGAACCACGGCTAGAGTTGGTATGTGTCTGCAGGGTGGTGTGGGTGTTCCAGACCTGCCCAGATATCAGAGTATGTCCTTTCGGACTAGAGATTCTTTCGGACTAGATATCCTTTCGGACCCAGCGACACTGGAGAGTTCGGTCCATTTGTATTCATCCCTCAGAGAAATCTGTAAATGTTAATTGAACTGAATTTTGTTTTTAAATAAAGAAACACAATTTAATTTTGATGTACAAGGGGAAGCAAGGTAAAATAATAAAGTTAGAAAAATTTACAGTTTTTGTTGTAACGTTTTATTGACGCTTAAAGAAAACACTGGGGTATGTAGACCAGTTCTTACAAGAATCTAAATGGATGTTTATGATACGTTAAACCAGCTGAAAGCAAACCTGGATATAATTCTTACATCGAATAAAGCTTCTGAAACTCTATCACCTTTACAGCGAGTGTGGACTGATGGGGACCTAGGATGTCGCGATGGCCTGCTACCGCAGAGTCAAGGATGACTAGGGTAGTGGGTGCAGAGGTGTGGACGTAGAGGTTACCTCTGGAAGATGAGCTTTTCCAAGCCGTTTGGGGTTGGTGTCGGAAGAACTTCTTGTTGGCTGCTGGAGCTGAGGAGAGAGAACGTTCGCAAGCTGTAGGCTAGGAGAGGTGGTGGTCCTTTCAAACCCAGGAGAGCTTGTTGACCATTGTGGTCGGCGAGCTGACGAACTCTGGCAAGTGTGCTTCGAAGGATCCTTATATAGTTCAAGTTTCATCTTGAATGGCTCTCCCAGGGGTGCGGGGGTTGCAAGCCTCTCGACACAGGGGCCGGTTATCTCTTGTAGCGGGCAGCGTAGCGTATTTCTTATTGCCCTTGGTTGAGGCTGATGACAGTTTTACCTCCTCTGCCCTAGGCTTGGCAGCTGTGACGTCATTGGGCATAGGGGTACTTCGATCTTGTGGAAATTTTATTAATTTCCTTATCGAAGTCAGCTGGTCCGTGGCTCGTTGGGTAATACAATTTTCAGTTGAGGGGGTAGGGACCGCATGTCGAAATTTTGGCGGGCAGTACAATCTCATAATTAATCTTTTTAATTATGCACGTGTCTGTGGTTGTCCTGGCTCGTGGAATCAATTCTGTAGGCACTGGAATTTCGTATGCCTCTTTTTCAACTTGCCCGAGCGCTTCAGCGCTTGCTGTTGGGGCGAAGTTGTTCCATAGAGTATGCAGACGCGCTTTGCAGCAATGTGGCATGCGTCAGCGTGTATATAGCCACAAAGGCATATACAGTAGAATCCCTTTTTTTTATACCATTCAAGGGATCCAGCAAAAATGATGTAAAAAGCGGGAAAGTGTAAAATGTGGGAAATTCAGTATAGTGTTTCAAATTTAATGAAGTTGTAATAAATCAACATTGACATGCAATTAACACTATACAAAAATCTTTTACAAAAGAAATTGCCGAACATGAAAAGCTCTACCGAAATATAATATAGTACATTTACAAATTGAATTTGCGTAGCAAGAAAAAGTATGTAACATTGGCAAATATTGAAGATAGAACAAATAAAGTGACAAATGTAGGCATACTTACAAACATTGCCTTTCTTAAAAACTTCTGTCGCATTTGGAATTTTCATAATAAAGGACATAAAAATAAGAATCCAGGTAATACAAATTTATAATGATTATTTACTAATGCACTACAACAGTTCACACTTTCTATTTAATTAGACTTTGAAAAGAAGTCTGAGATTTTCATCTCCTTCAGCTGCTGACTGCTAAACATGTTCAATTTTTTTGTTAAGAACATTCAGCTGACCTAAAATATTGTCTTCACATTCGAATCCCGAGCAGTAGGTCCTCACAGTTTATACGGCTTCTAATGCCTCATGCTTGGTGGGCATACGTACTTCTCCCTCTTCTTCACAAGCTTCGTCATCTTTTTGGTCTTGACTTTCCATGACATAGGAACTTAACAATATCTACAACTGACTCTTCTTCAGTAATAATCATGTCGGAGTCAATGTTGACTAAATATGTGAATGATACCTTTGGCTCAATTGGCTTCATCTTCATTGCCAACCACTGAACATGGAAAACCACCTTCCTTGAAGCAGTTCGCAAGTGTTTTCTGTCTAACTTCCTTCCATGCATAAGAAATAATGTGGTCTGCATCCAACACGCTTATCTTCTTGTCATGTGGATTTTGTGCACTGTCAATATGGTAAAGAAATAGTGTAAATAGCGGGAAACGAAAATATTGGGTGTTGTAATTAGCGGGAAAGATGTACACAGAATCAAATGGAGATAAAACGGGACAAAAAATAAATGGTGTAATTTTAGGTATACATTCGTACATGGAATAGAGTCGACTGAACTACCTCCCTACTCCACCACCACTGGTAACAGCTGATCTGGAGAGAGTAGTGCTTTGGTCACTTCTGCATAAAACAATGTGACAATAACCTAAGCTCTGATCCATCACTATAACGGCCGGAATTCCCACCCACCGCTGCAAGGCCGGGACAGAACAACAGTGCGTGTTGTCTCATCGCAAAGCCAGTGTGTCCAGAAGTGCACTATGGGGTCATTATTACAAACCGGCTTAACTTCAGGATAATTTTAATTGCAGTGTACCAAGAAAGGTGGAGTTAAATATAGGCTTAAGTTAGAGATCCAGCAGATTGTGGAGGAACTAGTCAGACTAGCTTCCGTAGACGCCGAAAGCAATTTTCCTTTATTTGCACATCCAACCCAGTTACTATTTGAACCACACCTAATTCATCTAACCATAGTAAGATAGAGACACCTTATTAGGTTTGGACAGACAGTGGTTGAAATACTTCCCTAAAGATATACCTCCCTTCACCTTTGGGCCACACCATATCTTCCATAGCACCACTCCGCCTAAGCCAACACGGGCAGCTATTCAGCCACCACTCGCAGCTTCCAACCAGCCAGCAGGGAGAAGCGTGTTGCAGGTAACGTCTCGATGGAGAGTGGTGCATATTGTGCCTAATTTTATTCCAGTGAGGAAACCCACTGGGCCCACATTGTATAATGGCAAGGTATCTTAGCATGATAAAAACCCCAGTTTGACATTTTTAATGTTAGCGAAACTGGCTCGCACTGGTTGAACTCCTCCTCTGTAATAAAAACACAAACCACCCGTAAAACTACCTCTAACTTTAACTTTAAATTAGTCCTGACATCCAAGGTCCCTGGTTATTTAGCCGGAGTGGACGTTAACAAGCTTCACTATCTAAGAGTCTTGTCCCAACATGGCGAACCCATAGACTAGCCGGTACTTGTTCTGATTCAAGTGAATTAAGTGATGCCCTTAATCAAGGGCAGTAACAACCTCCTAATCTTTGGGCTTCCTTTCGACTCCGACCTACATCAGTCATCTAGTTAAGGGAGAAGTTTTGTCATAGGCATTTTTTCCCCTGAATACAGTAGGACGGATGCTCATCCTGGAATTTAATAATAAATCCAACCGGGAGCATGACATAGTGTATGCCATTTAAAATTTGGCAATCACTGGAAAAATTCATACAAATTAATTTAATATGACTATATCAGCATGTAGTTGTGATTAGCTGTTTTTCAATTAAAATGATAAATTTCTCTACATCAACTACTACGAGCAACTGAGTGACACCCACACAGCATACACCTGACAGAGGGCTGACTTAACATGCTGTCGGAACTTAACATGCTGAAATTTGGAACGTGCCTGTGTTCAACACATGTTGTGTACCATCTTACTGTTGTGCTTTTGACGCTGTCATGTGCACGTGTAAAACATTTGTTAGTTTGCAGTATTTGACCACGTGTTATATTTTAGCCTGCAGCCTGCCACATTAACACTAATCTATTATAGCCCATACAGACACACCCATGGGATGGTTAATTTATTGACTCGCAGGGGGATTTTGGCTATGGGCTGTACACACTAAATTGTAAAAGCTTTAAACGCCCCCTGTCTGGACAGATCTTGCAATAATTTACGTGGAATTATGTGGGCGAGGCAAATCATATTAACTTATTTCGCAGTGAAATGCACTGTAGTTTGTAGGAAAAAACAAGGCCTCCAACTATGTAATGTTCATCAAAAATATGTTGGAGGGATTCAATGCTCAATGAGTTTAAACTTTAAAACTTTATTTTCTGAATGCTCACCACTGACGCATGCCACACTGCTGTGCAGCGCACACTACGGGCCGACTTCGCCCCATCAGCGAGTGTTGAGAGCCTCGGGGCAAGTCCGAATCAGCATACATTATTGTATGTGGCTACAGGATTAATCCACGAGCTGGACAATAACAGACATGGAAAATAATTAACGAGGTTAATTATTCAAATTGTTCTGCGTGCCGAAACTTCCCGACATGTAGTCGCCACTCTCTCGACAGAAATTTTTTACCCTACGAGCCACGGACTAGACAACAGTTGATAAGGAAGTTAATAAGTGTCACCACAGAATCACAGCACCCATACGCCCAGTGACGTCACAGCAGCAGAGCGAACCTTGAACAGAGGTAGTAAACCTGTCGTCAGACTCAACCCAGGGGGATAATGAATGCACGGTGCCGCTCACTACTCTGAGATAATCAGCCCCTGCAATGGAAGGCTAGCATTCCCCGCACTCTTGTGAGAGCCACGAAGCTTAGATTTCGACTATATAAGGTGATGTCGGCTAACAGCCAGCCACGCTAAGACCATGACGGCGCTCACCACTCACGTGACACGTGGGCATGCATATGCGCAAGGAGGCTGTAACCTGAACTGTCCAGTAACGGAGTATTTATTTGAAGTGTGAATTATGTCTCTTGTTTTATTTTCAGGTTCTCAAGTGTTTAAATTTTTAAAATGTTTGTTTCATAATATTGCACAATGTTTGGTTATTAATTCAAAAGGCACTGCACAAAGTCTAAGATCATAATCATCCCAGCGTGAACGCCGTCGTAAATGACATTTAACATATACAGAAAATTCACAATTTAAATATAAAATGTAAATCCATATTTCAATTATTTATGTGCCATTTATTTCAAAAAATAAAAAATTTACTCTGCGTGCATAGCACTTCCGC
Organism: Dryococelus australis; assembly: GCA_029891345.1. NCBI lineage: Eukaryota > Metazoa > Arthropoda > Insecta > Phasmatodea > Phasmatidae > Dryococelus > Dryococelus australis. Next base: position 63,726 of record CM057001.1, read on the forward strand.
TTGTGTGAACCCCGTAGGCAGCCATGGTAGGTCCACCCGACCCCTGCCTCTGGGCAGTCCATCGAGGAGAGCTGGCGAGGTAAGACGCTTTCACGTACCCACCTCAAACTTTCTGCACTGATGTAGATTACAATAGTTCATTTTTAGTGTATCGGTTAACTTTAGCTTTGCGTACGTTTTGCCAGACATTCCCCAGCATTATGCTTCCGCTTAACTTAACAATTTGTGCCCTTATGGCTTTTTCTATGTAAACGAGGAGAATGAGGAGAAAATCTCGGAGAGGCCACGCGGCCCGTGCAACTTTGAATCAGGCGCCATCCTCCTATGTTAAAGGCGTTTCAGTGTAATTTCTGTGTAATTACTGCGTGTAATTTTAAGGTCTTTATTTTTATGTATGTATTTAAGGGTAATTTTCTGTTTAATTGTTTTCCGACCACATCATTTGTGACCACGTGGTTAACAGTCGCCAAGTCAATATCGGCGCCATCCATGTGCATTGAGGGCTTATTTGTGTAATATCATGCGCACCATGATTTATTTCAGGGTCCTATGTATTGTTTCTTTGAGGGTTCCTGGTATATTTCACGTAATTGATGCTTTGTATATATGACCACACAGTATTGATCAGGTTTAATTTTCCTGCCATCAGGCGTGCTAAAAGCCTATAAATGTCTGTCTACATGCGAAACTTTTTTCCTATCAGTAATAACAATTTATGTGACCATAATTTGCTGTTTTTACGGAGAAATACTGAAATTTCATCTTCACCACGTGATCCGCTACAAATCTTATCCAGCTGCATCCGTGCCATCTAAGCTTGCTTTCACACATCTGCGTGCTTATTGTGACCATCCATGTTGTTTCCCCTCTTAATTAATTATGTATTTGTTGCCATTTATGTAATTTGTAGGGTGATATTATTTCTGTCCTAGCCGGCTATGTATATAGGCAGTCACCAAACTAACCACGTGCGCAAGGCGAGCCCCGATGAGTCCGCATTAGTGATGCCAAATAATCACTCGTGTTTGTTCATTTCATAATTCTCTGCACCCTGTCTTAAGGAAAAATCGGCAATTTACCCTAGCGGCTGTCGACCCCTTTCCTTGTGAAGATTGTGTTTTCTAGCACCACAGAGAAGTCATCCATCTAGGAGTGCTCTAGATTAACTACGGGCTGGGGAGCACCCAAACGGAGTTAGCTTGATACGTCAGAGTTCATGCATAAGTTAACATTAGCACGATTTTGTATGAGTGACATAATAAAAGCAAGTCTCACAGTGCTTCAAGTCTGTCTTTGTAGTGACAGCAACCTCTCATCATTTTCATGTTTAATAAAGATGTTTAGTAATGAAAAGTGTTCGTAGGCATGTGCCTCCCTTGTAAACAATTCCACGCTCTCCCGGCTGTCTCCGCGCAACAACGGGCCAGTGTCTGGTTTTGACAATGTCACAATGATTTCTAAAATGCTTGGTGTCGGCTGACCTGGGTTCTAACGCTTGAACAAGCCTAGCTTACATTGTATAAACTCCTCAATACCCTCATGCTCACGTTGCTGTTTATGGTACAGTCGTGTTTGTGCCTGTATAGCATCCCCGTCGGTGTCAAATCGACCTAGCACTCTCTCACAGAACTCCTCCCACATAACTCTATAGTCCCTTACCAAGTTCCACCATGTGGTAGCGGTTCCCCTTAACTTGTTGGCTGTTATCTCAGTCCAGTCATCCCTATATACGCTATGCCTATGCAATTTCCCTTCGCACACTGCTAAGAATGTACATGGGTCTTCTGTGTCGTGTTCCGCAAAAGTTCGCAGTAATACATGCGGTCTGGCTCGGTTAAGCCCTGTGGCATGTAAGTAACAACTACTGGTGGCGTGAGTTTTAACTCTGGTGTTGGCGGTGGCGTGATCTCTGCACAGTTCGTCTTACGGCACTCGTCACAGTTTATAACACCGTTGCAGTAGGTGGTAAACTCCGTAGGCCCTATGCATCGTAAATGCGAGTCTTTTCTACACTGTTGGCACTGCGCCCAATTGGTTCCCGCCCCGTCACATTCGGTGCATGTGCACAGGCGTTGCTCTGACGGCATAGAGACGTCGGATGTGCATTGACATACAGGTTGCTCCCACATACTTTCCTTAAACAAGTTAATTTCACTCAATCTCCCACAATGCACACATCGATTGATCGGCACGTCTAAGTAACTCGCGCTCGTGGGTGTCGCGGTTGCCGACGTGGATGTCTTGAGGGCTTCTCGCAGTCGATCAGGCGTGGTGTCCGCCATCTTTTCACAGTTGACGCGGATGAACACACTTGGTCCCACTTGGGAACACCAATTGACATCGTCAGGTGAGACACGAAACGAACGATGACACAGATACTTACTGATAATTTGGGCGCCAGCGGTGCTTCCCAATCACCGCACTATTGAGACTCAGTGTTCTCAGGAATGTTGTGTATTGTGTGTGTCCGTCTCACCCGTGCGTACTTACAAATACGTTGGCAATACTAAACTTTTAATAAAATCACTGAAATAAACAATTGATAAAACATGTGGCTACGACACTGTCACTACTGAATAAAAAATTGAGTTTACTGTACACTTGTTTTTATTGATATTGTTCATACACATCAACGTGCCAATGAAATGGTTATCTCAGTCATGCCTAGCCAATTCTGCTTAGGTGCTCCCCATCCCGTTATTAATCTAGCGCATGTCTAAATGGATGATCTCACCGGTGTGTGTGAAAGCACAGCCTTCACAAGGGAAGAGGGCTGACAGCCACTAGGGTGAACTGACGGTTTTTTGTGACTACAGGACACGGTGAATTACAAATGAAAACCCTTAATACATATTAACACGTGTGATTACTTGCCATCACTAACGCAAACTCGTCGGGGCTCGCCTTCCAACACGTAGTTAATGTGACGACCTATACACAGAACCGGCTAGGATGGGAATAATTGCACCGTACACTAATTACACAATTTCATAGACCCTTGAATTGTACATGAAATAAGATGGGACATGAGATGAATATTCACAATAAACACACACCATGTATGAAAACAAGCTTAGGTGTTGCGGATGCTGCTGCATGCTGTTTGTAGCGAACCACATGGTAAAGGTGAAATTGCAATATTTCTGCATGGAAACGGCAAACTAAATTCAGATAAAATATTATTCGTGTTGAGCAAGTGGTTCTCTTTACGATTAGCATTGTTACAGGTTTGTAACATGCCTGATGGTGGTGAATTCAAAGATTACCGTGACAGCGTAGTCAAGTACAAAAATTATCAATTTACATGAAAAATACATTGAACCCTGAATAAAACTGACATAGAACCCTGAAATAAATTATTGGATATACGATGTTATACAAATAAGCTCTTAAAATGCAATGATGGCATATACAAAGACTTGGCTTCAGTCGACCACGTGGTTATACGTGATGTTGCCGTAAAATATTCAAACACAAAAATTACCCTCAAATACATACATAAAAATAAAGCTCTTAAAATTGCATGTAGCAATTATGCAGAAGTTACACTGAAATGCCATAAACATGGGCAGATGGCGTCTGATTCAAAATGCGCGGGTCCCATGACCTCTCCGACACCTTTCTCCTTCTTCTCCTCAATTAAGTTAAAAATGCCACGAGGGCATAAAAATTAGTAAAGCGGAAGTATAATGCTGGGGAAAATGTCTGGCAAAATGTACGCAAGCAAAGATTAATCGGTAAACTACATTGGCTATGGAAAACTAAATCAGTGAACAAAAGTTGTAGTGCGCACGTGACAGTGTCTTACCTCCTCAGTTCTCCTCGACAGAATGTCCAGATACAAGCGTCGCACAAACCTACCATGGCCGCCTACAGGGTTCACATAAGCGGACGCGCTATGCATGCCGAGTGACATATTTTAAATTGAAGATAAAATGGCACAAATTAAATTTGATAGTGTTTTACATTTATATAATTTTCTTATGAATTTTAGTATTATTTTAATGTCTCTTTGTGATGGCGTTCATGCCAGAATATTAAGTGTTTTTAATCTTGGTGTTGCGGGCACTTTGAAGATTCATAACCAAACAAGTAAAATTAGTACAAACACTTTAAAAACATTTTAAGACATATTAAACACTGTAAAGACACATTTTACCCTGAAATTAACATTTATAGGAAAATTCAAAATTATTGGCCTCTGCGCACGTGCGGAACACGTGACACGTGAGCGCCATCAAGAGGTTTAGCGCCGCTGGCTGTTAGCCAGCATCGGTATGTATAGGTCCTATTCATTTTTCAATTACACATAATTTTTTAACAGTACTTCACTGTGGGTAGTTTACTTTGTATCGAAATGCTCAAAAGTACAAAACAAGTGGAATGTAGCATTCCTTTTATTTATAAAAACATAGCGATAGTTTTATGTTGGTGGCAGTAGAGCTTTGACATATGCCGTTTTATCCAACTACTGTATAACAATTGGTACTCATCTCACATCACACCAAGTATATCTACTTCAACCCACGTGAGAGCCGAACCCCGCCAACCTGTACACGGACATTGTGGGCCGCCACAATCTTGGAGGGTGCCCGAACATGTGGATACAGAGGTTGCGCAAGCCAGTGGACATGTCGCCCTCCCCTCCACCTTACTGAGAGCCTACAAGCGATCAGCCGCCTCAGGGCACGGCCGAGCTCCGCCGAACATTCACGAAGCCGAGAGATGACCCCCACTCCGGCCTTGCACCAGATGGACGTCACATGCCTCCCTCCCACAGCCCACCATCGCTCCTGTACTTCGGACTATATAAGTCCGTGTATGGCAGGGCTCGTGAGTTATTTATTCCAATTCTTCGAGCTCGCTCCACTACTTCTTGTGCTGGGGTCTCCCTGCAATCTCTTCAGCAGCCTACCAGAGGCTGCTTCCAGTGGCGTGGACAGTTGTCAGCAGCCACCAGAGGCTGCTACCTTGGACATTGCTCAACAGTCTTTGGCAGCTACCAGACGTTGCTCCCAATGGCGTTAACCGTCTTCAGCCGTCACCAGAGGCTTCTGCAGCAACAGAGCTGTGACGTCAATACCTACCAGTTACCAGAAGCTTCTTCTGCAGTAGCATTGACATTCAACACACTCTGCTACTAGAGCAGTGGACTTTTACTTCTCTGTCTCGTATAGACATCGCCTTAACTAGTTAGCTTCATATAGTATTATCAATTAACATTCAGTTACATTTCCAAAATAGCGTAGGACCAGGTCACCTATACCTGGATTGCGTAGGTTACTTCCATTATCCTGTCTACTTGGTAGGAGTTAGCACGAGTCACTGTGTTTACTACGGTACAAATAAACACAGCTTTGTTCTTCTAGCCGAGAGTTTTAGTTATAGAGTAATCTTGAATATGCCAGCTAGGAAGGATACAAATTGTGCACTGTCAACCGAGACTGGGTACTTTCAATACGAACTAGCTACGATTGGGGATCCCCTTCTGGAGTCTACCAGTCCCAAACACGCACAGTCGACCGCCACCTGTTGTATACCTCCGGTGTAGAACAGCAGAGCCACAACCATTAGAAACTCCTCCAACCAGTGAGACACAATATGCTCGAGTTGTATCCCTACCGGAGCACCTAGGTGCTGGCGGGGGGGTATTTGCTTAAGTGTTACGGCCTTGCCTTGGTTGTGAAACCACACCCAGTAGGAGCAAGAAGGCGGCCCACATGGCATCAACGCTTCTGGTCTGCCTGCCAGTGGTGGGGGGCCTTCTGGAGTACCGAGCTCATGCCGCTAGCTGCTACTAAAAGTACACTCTTATAGGGTTTTGTCTCACGTCCATGGTGTACAACCCGTATTATTCAGCAGTAATTTACACTCTATGCTGTACAATATAAGGCACGGCTCCCGTGAGAGGAGCAAAGGATTGCTCACCTTGCTACCAAGCAGCGGGCTGTATTGGTTCCATCAACAGTGGACAGACAGGCAGAATGAGACAGTGCCGCCTTAGTGAGGCTCTTGGAGATACTGGCCTCACCTCTATCTGACTATATTGCTTTCCCTCCACATATTCGTACACACCAGGACCATCATCCCGCCCTGAGTGGTGTACTACACGGAACCGAGGTAAGGTACGGTATCTACAATCCCAGGTTCTGGACGTGAACCTCTGTCTACAGCCAACCACCCCTCTCCAGTAGGCTGAAGAAGTCGTAAGTAAGTCTGGTAATCCAGACACCTCCCGCGAGTCGTCTACCGTAACCCGTAAACCCATAGTGAGCAAGAGGGTAGACAACCACAAGGGACTAGTAAGTCGCGCTATTGAGAACTTTGTTCCGTCACGTAAAGCAACCTGCCCCATAAAGTTATCAAGCCGTAAGCGGTCATTGGTAAATCCCTAAACGCGCATGTTGACCTAGCGCAAATAAAGCCACAACCACAGTGTCACATACTCAGTAACCCGGGCATGCATCAGCTTAAAAACAGGTTTAATGTATCTACACAGTTACCTTCAAAAGTGTTAAGTTAGACATAGTAAATTGTAGTTCAAGTGATGTTGATGTGTTCTGTGCTTGTTCCTTGATTTTTGTTCCTTGTTCCTTTGTTTACATTTGATGTAATCACTTTCTTTTGGTTCGTGTACAAAAATATTTTTTTGTGCACATTAGGGTGGAGGTAGCAGCGCTCAGATGTACCTGGAAAAATGTTTGAAGAACTTGGATTCATATTTCCATCCTGCCAATTTTGGACCATGGTACACCAAGCTCAAGGAACTTTTACGAAAACTTCCTGTGTGTTTTGTTGAAAGGCTGCATAGGTGAATAACTGTTTGTTTATTGATTATATTAAAAATTTCTATAAAAATGGTTTTAATCATAGCAGCACAAGATCCAGAAGAAAGGAAACTAAAGCAACTGTGGATAAAACATTGGGTCTGCCTCATTATGAAATCAACAGGTTCTTGTGGCTGCTGATACGTATTCTGGTACCCAGAGAGGGCATTATTATTTTCCTCGCTGGGTACTGGCTATATAGAATCATTGCAGGCTGTGAATGATGCAGTTAAAATTATCAACATCAGCAGCTTTTGGCGGCATGGTGACAACAGGCTTCCTCCTAGGCATCTGTAGTGCTGTTTGAGAGTCGAAGGTAGATCATGTATGATTGCAAAAAGCTGGCTGGGTCAAGCCTGGTATTGTGAGGTGGATGTTAAGGTAATGTGTAAGATAACTCCCACAAGGATAGCAGTGATGCCAATAGCAGCTGTGGTATTGCTTGCAGATACCAGTTTGACTATCCTGCTTTTAAATCCTTCTCTTCCTGTATGACAGCAAGCCGTAGAGTAAGTTGGAATTAGAATCAATGGGAGGTTAGACATTGAAAGTAATTTTTTTGTAACTTGGGGGGTTTTTTGTAACTTGGGGGGATTTTGTAACTTGTAAGTAGCAACAGGAAAAGCACTTCTGCATGTGCCCATAGACTCTTTATTTTAACCATAAGACAGACTGGTCAAATCTGATCAGACCAGAAATGTTGAAACAGAATTATCACAAGAAGTGGTAATTTCAGTACACTATTGACCATAGATGCTTGGCCAAGGGAGAAGAAAGTGAAACTTTGCAGTGTGTCCAGTCGTGGTTCTCAGGTTCATAACATAAGAGCAGTGGCGGATCTAGGAACATATGAAGGAGGGGGGGGGAGAATAATTTTATCTTATGCTAGCCAGTTTTTTTACAGTGGGTGTTCTGTTCATGCTTAACTTTACTTTAATATGCATATAATAAAAATAACTGCAATAAAATAGTCGTAAGCAATAATTATTTTTTCATATGCAATTTTCATTTGTTAATATTAAGTACTTGTTAGAACTTACTACTCTCTGAATGGATACAATATTTAGTTGTGAAAATTCATTAACTTCTCGAAACTCGTACATTTTAAATAAAAATCCCCATTTTCAGTTGTTAAGCTTTGGCTCTTAGGTGCTGTATTGGGTTAGGTTAGGGATTATCAGAAAGCGCACGTTAAAGGGATGTGCAGACTATCCCCAAACACTTTCCCAGTTAAAGGAAGCCCTACGAGAGGAGTGGCAACAAATTCCACATATGTGCATCCTAAGACTGGTTATGAGAATGCCAAGATGCTGTGCTGCAGTGGTGCAAGCAAGATGTGGCAACACATCTTATTGACAGTCCACAGGAGTGCACAATTACCGCATTCTGTTTTCAGTTTGTTCAAGAACCATTTCTGTTTTAGGTACACATCTTTATATTAATTTATCGATGAGAGGCATAAGACGTGTTCCTTTGCAACTGCTGTTTTTGTTTTCTGTTTTCGGAAATCTTGAGAAGTTTGTATAGCTTTGATAGCAGCAGAGTGGCACAGAATAGATAAAATTTATTTATGCAAAGTCGTGATAGCATTTTGGTTTTGGGTAAGGTATTATTTATCATTTATGCAGTTTTCTCAAGAAATGCATTGATACATTAGATATGTTACAAATAAGAAATGTTTTAAGTTTACAATTTATTTAGGATAAAACTGTATCGCCAATTCTTTTACGCCATATCCATTGTTATACCTTACATTGTGTACATGAATTTATGGCTTGAGGGGTTTTGTTTACCAAATAGCATTACATTATTATTTGGTGAAAATTCAATTATTATGTCTGCTGCACCAGGGTAACACTTTACATTTATCGTTGTAGTATACAACTTATATGATAAATTTTGTCATAAGCAAATATAAAGTCAAATTGAGTAGTCAGGGGAAAAACACAAATTTGGTCTGGAAAACTTGTAAAAGTCGGGGGGAATTTTGAAACAGAAATTGAGTGGCCACTCTGTCTTAAGGGGGTTTGGTGTCTTTTATTACTATTAATTATTCAACGGACAGTATTCACAGTTACGTACGTATGCATTAAAACAGTTGGAAAAGGTTTAGAACCAGTGGGGAAAAGTTGATGTAGGCTAACGTGCTGCTGGTATTGGCGCATGCCCGTGTTTATATTACTGTTTGTTTTAGTAAAAAAAAATAGAGATAGGAAACACTGGTTATTTTGCCTCGCTGAGAGAAACGTGCTGCGTGAAATAAGAAAGGAAAAGTTTTTTCCAGAATTCAGCGCCATAAAATTAGGGTGCGTGAATTATGACAGGGCGAGAATTATGCCAATAAATACGTACATCTTGAGCCGCCTTAAACTTTCTGCTGTACTAGCGGTCACTGGAATTGTTCCGAATATCTGAAGCAGAATTCGATGTTTAACAAACACAAACTGTCAACTCTTTTAAAGCCTAACACGCTCTCAGTTTTTTTGTCTTGCTATCCCACTTTTTTCGCCTAAGCTTCAATTCTCATTTTAACCTTTGTAATGAGCTATCTAAAAATGTTTATACGTAACGGAAGCCTTAATAACATCATCATTGCTATGTATTTCACGATAAGCAGGTCTAAGGCTTTGAAGAGGCAAGATGCCAGCAGTCACGGCTAAACCTAGATTTCAGCTGAAAAATTAAATTATCAATTGTCAGTAAAAATTAACTTGCCTAAAATATTCTTCAGGATTTAGATCAGGAATATTTTCCCTTGTTTGTTTCGCACAAGTTTTTGGAAGAGTGATTTGACTTGCAATGTCTTCAGTTACCTTATTTACATCTTTAAACTTTGTCTCAGCCTCTCTTCTGGTATTTTCAAAAGCCTTCAGTACATCAGTTGTCATACTCAATGCAGTTGAGAGATTTTGTTTGGGACTCATTTTCAATGTTAGGGAAAGACAGTGTGCTGTTGTTTCAAGTCTCCTCTTCTTATTGCAGAACTGTACATGCAATGTTAGCAAACAGTGTTACAAAATGAAATTTCTGATGGGAGAGTTTGGCATAGGGAAGCGCTGTGTTCTTAAAAGTAATTGTTAATTAAAACCTTAATCTACATGAATACTAAAAGAGAGAGATTTTTCTTAGTCATGAAGTTATTTTATATTTTATTTATGATTATTGTAATTATTAATTTTTTTAACGTAGAAAATAGAGAAAATCCAGTACACATGCAACACTAGCGCTTACCTAGTGGGGAAAATTTTTGGTTACCAAACTTTTAACATTCATCTTCACAGCCTGTAGCAGAATAAACATTAGTGTTCCTAACCATTTAAAAAAAATTATTCTTGTGTATGATGACAATGAGTGACTCATACAGACATCACACATTTAACATTTATGCCTTGCCTGGGATTTGAACCTAGAACCCCTCGTGCCATACGCCGGCGTGTAACTGAGTGCACTATGGAGATTGACGTCACTACACCATAGAGGTGGGCATAATCAAGATTGGAACATTAAAATGTTCAAGTTGTTATATACCTCCTACTTCAACATTTTAGAAACACAGAACTTTAATTGGTTTTATCTACTGAAGGACAAAAGGAACAGCAAATATACATGTCTTAAACATTCATTTTGTTTTAAAGCATGGTTTATTTGCTGTAAACCAAACTGCCTCAAAGAAAATTTTTACTTTGCTATAAAGAAAACACTTTTACTGTGTAGCAATATTAAGTCATTTATGCACAAAAATAGGCTAAATCTTCCTGTTCTCTTTTGTCTCTAAGATATGTGCCTGCAAATAAATGTTGTATTGAACTAACTTTGGAGGTAGTATGGCGCCACCATGTTAATATTACTCAAATAATATCAACACGTGGATTCAATCTATTCTCTTGAGTCTAATTTACTTGGAAGTACTGAAAGTCCTATGTAACCTAACCAAATAGGGTTTAAGCTGGAAGATTAGAGCACAAGGTTAAATACACACACGTTAAGATACCACTCGAGTTCTGTCAAACTGGTAGTCCATCGACAGAGCCCAAATCACTAGTGCTGTGACCCCGCTATCATCAGATGGTCACACATTCATTTAAGGAGGATGCGTAGTTCAGAAAGTGCAAGAGCACTTGTATAAAACACTACATTTATTGACTCCAATATCATACAAGCAATGATGCAGCAGTGATGTTTCAATTACGGCTTTACTTCTGACTCAAGATACACTAGTCTTTAAGTTGTAAGAAACTGATTACAAATTAACTAGGGTTTAGTTCGCCCTTGTGGAGCAGTTAAAGTCAACCTCACTAGCCTTCGCCTCACGTAACACGGGATGCCCTGACGGGAGTGATAACTACCCAGTAAGTCGACGACGGCTACAATGGTGGCTCGTCTCGACGGCAGCTCCTTCCTGGAGTCGAACCTGGACCACAAGGATGGAGGTCCTCTTGATGACGTCACGGACGGCCCTCTGGCGTAGTCAGGAACAAATATGGTTGCGATCTACCACCGTTCATACCATTTATACCCTGGCGCCTGGCCTTGTTTAGGTAACCATTTCCCCAGTTGCTTTCATAACTCCATTTGCCACTGATGACTTCCTTCCATCGTTGGGCTTGGCCTGGCAACCCTTGCCTCTGAAGCTCACATCACTAGGTACACATCCATCAGGTGAATTGAGCAGGGTAAGTCATTCCATACTCCACCACCACTTCTTTTGTGGCCGGAACAGAGCTGGAATTGCTTAGACTAATCAACCCCCTGTGGAGACGTCACCTTGTTATTCAGTCAGGGAGCAGCTTGAGCTTATCCGCGCTCTGTCCACCGCTTCCTTTGATGCCGGATGAAAGGAACAACTTGGGTGCAGCTCACTGCAGGACTGAATATTCAGCTGGACGTGGTAGGGAAGATGTCACCGGTTTATCTACTGTGATGCTGTATAGTTCCTTTCCCTCATGCCATTCTCTTAGAAAGGAGGGTATGGAGGATATGGAAAATAGCTATCTTCCCCTCAGAAGGTAATACCACTTGCCTCTCTAGTACTAATCCACAGGGCAGAGTTTGAACCTCCTGGGAGATACCCATTACGTACATTGTTTTCGCCATTAATTAAATTTGAAGGCCGCCCTCATCCTATATGGCTGTGCAATTCCGATCTTCCCCTTACAATAACCCATAGTCCCCAACAGGTAAGAGTTCTCACCAGCCTACAAGACTTCAAGAACCCATTGCAATCCAACTGCCCGCCTAGCCTTTTAGCTAGCCACCGAGGAGGAATTTTCCTCTTCCCAGACATTCAAAGGTAAAAGATCGGGTTGTAACAGTAGCTGTGGACTTTGTCCCAACAAGACAGCCCACCAGGCCAGTCTTATACATAGGCAGGACATCCACGTGACACTAAGGCCCCTGTCTTGCTCATATTTCTCGCAATACTGGCATTGTGACATAAAACCTTGGTGCGTGATATCTTTCTGCATATTAATTAATCGACTTTGAATCATCAGTAGAACTGAACTGGGAGCTCATGCAACGGAGTTTGATTTGCAGCCACCAACAACGAGACTTCAGGAATTGTTTTATCTATCCAAGGCAAAGGACGGACGCTCCACGCCAGATACAATTATTCGCCGGCTGAGCCACTGAACCTATGCATCGAGATTCACCAAGTACAGCAGCACGCCACCAGATGCCACTACTAGTACGAGCACCGAGACATGAGTCTGGATCCAGCGCCAGTCACTGACATCACTCACACCGAGGATCTATGTCACGCACTTCACAGCTGCTTTGACAACCCCCTATGCCAGGCGAGCAAGGGGCCGAGGAGTATAAATAGAGGGCCGCACCAAGGCTTCTGGCTAGTCTTTGAGCAGTTTACATTTGTCCTGGTCCTTCACCGTGGTACTGGTGCTGCGGGAACCATCAGCTATTCTACCTTGGTCTTCATCGCTTACTACTGGGGCCAAAGTCTTTACCTCTCCTTGACTCTTCACTGCACCCTTCAGGGGGCCAAAGATCCTACCACACTTGGCTCTTCACCGAAGTACGTCGCCGTACACCGCCATAACACTGAGACACGTACCGGTCTTTCAGGACAACAGTTGTAGCGTTAGGGGAAGTTTTGAGTTATTTTGATAGCCACTTTACTGCCTACCCTGTTAGTCTAGGAGCAGGAAGCTTTCACCTGTTTAACCTAGGGTTTTATATTTCTGATAATCTCACGTGGATAGGAGGTATTACATTCACCATCACTGTTTATTTACGCCTAAAGAAATAAACACAGTTTAACTCACTTAAGAATATCACTTCCGTAGTCCTAATACCTCTCCTCATAAACATCAGGCCCGTATGGGACAGCAGGTTACTGGGTTTTATTCTTTCCATAAAGACACCTCACACCAACCACAATACAATCTTTGAATGCCACCCATTCTCTACACTCATGTAGTGAATGGTAGAGCCACGACACTAGGATACAGCTCCCTTAGGGATTGGACTGCCTCTCTGTTTGCTCTTCTCATCATACACAAGTGCTGCCGAGAGGAGTATTTCCCCATACCAAAGTTGGAAGGCCACCCGTTCTCTGCACCTAGTGTAGTGAACTGTAGAGCCACGGCACTAGGTACTCACTCCTATTAGGGTCGGCTTGTCATCTCGGAGGTTGCTCTTCCCATTGTGCAATAGCAGTTTCCAGGGGAGTACTTCTCCGGGTCTGGCGAAACCAACTCTATCAGGACCCTATATTGGTACTGTCCCCAATGTTAGGCAACTCGACTGACCCCGCACCCTTCTTGCCGGAGTTTGAGAGTGAGATACAGCATTGGCAGGCAATCACAGTACGCACACTAATAACTCAACCTACATGTCAACTGCCCGACTTCGACGAGGTTCGATTGTAGCTTTATCTGCCTTCATGCTTTTTACCCATAGTGGTGGTATTCATAAGAGGGTGAAGCAAGCAAAGGCTGCCTCTAAATGTCCACTGAGGCTTACCAACCTCCCTGATGGGTTTGAGCTTCTCAGTCTGCGAGAGCAGACCACAGTACTCCGCAGACTCACCATTCCAGCTGCACCAACCTGTGAACCAGTCATGTTTGGCTGCCGACCAGAGCCTCCGATGGACTTCACCCAGCGATCCAGGCCTATCTCAGTGGCCAAGACCGGTCCATTGGAATCGCTAACTGCTGGATCTGGGGAACTCCATGCACACCGCCTACCTCGGCAATAACTGAACCCCGAACTCCTAGGCCGACCAGCACGTCCACCTCAGGGGCAGCCCCTAGTGTGCCACGAGTAGCAGGGTAATCATTGCCCTGATATACTAGTATGAGTGGTACCACAGAAATGAAAAGTAGTGCTCGCCGAACCTGATTTTATTCCCTGCTGGAAGGTAACTCGCCCAGTCCTGTACACTAGTCGAGCTCCTGTTCTGTGCATTGACTAAATACCCTTCACCAGGGCTCGCCTAGTCTAATATCCGCCAAAACTGATTTGGTCACGTGATTTGTGCACCTCTTCCACTGTGCCACGTCACAATATTTTTACACAGAGTATGTGAACACTGAAGACTTAACATTCCACCCACCTAAAATGATTATTCTAAATTAACAAAAAAAGCTATGCTACTAAAGATATTGTTAGTGTCATTAAACAGTCTCAAATGGTAGTGGATACATTTTGGTAGTAGGGCATTTCAGTTCACCAGTCGAGGTTCTCACTTTGGCTACTCTAACTAAGCCATCTTCACCAGGATATACTTCCACTATTCTTTCCAAATACCACCTTAAGGGTGACAGGTTGTCTTGTTCCACCAGAACCAGGTCACCAACAGACAAATTTTTCCAGGGGAGAGCCCACTTTTTACGGTGCTGGAGGGTATGGAGATATTCCCTTGGCCATCGGGTCCTAAAATTCCGGCTAACAGCTTGTACTAGCTTCCATCTAGTGAGACCATCCAGCTTCTCGTGAGTTAGACTGTTTTCCGGATAGATTAGAAGCGGTCTACCGATTAAGAAATGGCCAAGAGTCAATACACTGAGGTCAGATGGGTCTGATGACATTGGAGTGAGGGGTCGAGAGTTCAGAACTCCTTCAACTCGAGCTGTAACTGTTTGTGAACTCTTCGAAAGTTAATATTTGCAGTCCAATCACTCTCTTTAGAATGATCTTGGCACTTTTGATAGCAGCTTCCCAACGGCCATTTTGATGAGGAGTAGCTGGCGGGTTGAAACAAAAAGTGATCCTTTCGGCCAGAGTAAAGTTTGTGATAGAGTTTTGGTGGGAGGATGACTGAAACAAGTTGGATACCATTAGTTGAAATTGAGCAGTTGCCCCGACAAAGTTGGTTCCATAATCCATATAGATATGAGCACAAAGACCTCTGCGTGACACAAATTGAAATAGAGCAGCAATGAAAGCATCAGAAGATAAATCAGAAATTACTTCTAGGTAAACAGCTTTGGTTGACAAGCATATGAAGAGACAGATATATGCCTTCTGAGATGGAGCTTTTTGCAGCTTGCTGACCTTAATGGAAAAGAACCCAGTAAAATCCACTCCAGAACGGAGAAACTCAGGCTGGGGTGTAACACAAGGTTCTGGAAGATTACCCATCAGCTGGGGTTTAGTTCTTGGCAAACAGCAGAAGCATCATACACATTTCAATATGTATGGTCTAATCACCTTGTGACTGCACAAAATCCAAAATCTGCTGACCAACATAGCTTGCAGCAATTGTGGAACAGCATGCAGATACGTTATGTGGTAATGATTCACTAGTAGTTGAACAACATGATGGTCTTTCAGCAGGATAACAGGATTCTTAACACAAACAGGAAGATTAGTGTTTTCAATGTGCCCGCCCTCCTAAGCAATCAATCTGGATCAAGGAATGGAGCAAGATTCTGTATATGAGGTAAACATGTTTTGTTGCCTTTTAATAATTTGATTTAGTGGAAAAGAGCTGTCTGTTGAACCATGTAGCAGATTTTTTTTGTGGCGAAGTTCAATTCACCAACAGAGAGAGATCCCTTAAGCTGATGTTTCCTCTTAGCATTGCGAATAAACCTCATAACCCAAGCAAGTACCCGCACACTCAGCATTTACGGTGAGAATTCCTGAAACATATTCACCCCAGGTTCATCTTGAGTAACAACCAAGACAGCCATGCTACTAGATTTGAGATCTGGGAGGGTTTCTAGCTGGGTATCAGTGCAAGGTTGTTTGGACCATGTGGAACAGGGCTGCACTAGCCATTGGGGACCTATCCACTAGATATGATCAGGAGGCAACTGGTCAGGCATCAACCCACATGAAGCACAGTCAGCAGGATTGTTAGCTGAACTCACATGTTGTCAACTACTAGGAGGGAGTCCACTCCTGAATTTGAGATACTTGGTTGACTACATAAGTCTTTAACAGGTGGGGAGCACTCCTTATCCATGCGAGTGTCACCTTTTAATCTGACCATGCATGTACTGACATGTCAGGATAGTCTGCAAGGTGAATCTCCTGACAAGGCTGTAGGAGTTTGGCTACAAGGTGTGCTCCATAAAGCTCAAGACGGGATAGGGAGACACATTTTAGTGGCCCATTTTAGTCTTGGCCATAACTAATCTGACTGAAGTGGAGTGACCTGAATATATTACACGGATATAAACAACAGCTGAGTAACCCTTTTCTGATGCATCTGAGAAACCATGGAGTTGAATGCTCAAAAGATGAGTGAGTGCATATGGATGGGGAATTGACAGATAATTCACGTTTACCATTTCGTGCATGAAGTGCTGCCAAGGATGCAAAAGTGATGGGGTTAGAGGGTCATCCCAACCATGTTCATGTAGCCACAGTGACTGCAGGAAGATTTTTGCCCACATCACAACAGGAGCCAACCATCCTAGAGGATCATAAATCCTAGCTACATATGACAACACAGCTCACTTGGTGAAAAACTGCACCTTTCCTTCCACGTGATAAGATAAATCATCTCCTTTGACATTCCATTGAAGTCCCAGAATGCTATGCACATGCACTGAATCATTAGTGAACGTGAGCATTTCACAGTCTGCCACTGGAAGACCATCCAAAAACTGGAGGTGATTGGCAACCCATTTCCGCAACTCAAAACATCCCTTCTGCTGTAGTTAAGATGAGTTCGTCCCACACAACAAGAATTTCTTTGAGTGCTGGAGCACCATTAATGAAATCATCAACAAATGTCTGAGTATGCAGCACAGCTGCTGCCAGAGGAAATGCATGACCCTCATCAATACTAATCTGCTACAGAGTTTGGATGGCTCAGAACGGACAACTTTTCATGCCATAGGTGACTGTACTCAACTCATACACATTGAGAGCCTTTGCTGGGTCTGAACACCATAAAATAAACTGATAGTTT
Organism: Dryococelus australis; assembly: GCA_029891345.1. NCBI lineage: Eukaryota > Metazoa > Arthropoda > Insecta > Phasmatodea > Phasmatidae > Dryococelus > Dryococelus australis. The sequence continues at coordinate 80,937 of CM057001.1, forward strand.
CTGTCATCAGGGTGTATGACAATTTGCCTATACATTTGTTTGATGTTACAACAAAAGACAAATGGCTGGGTTCTAAACTTACAGACAAGATCCATAATGTCAGCGTGCAGTTTGGGACCTGAATACAAATGGTCATTAAGAGAATTTCCATTTGTCGTTTTGGCACTGGCATAAAATACAACTCAATGTTTATTCGTGGAACTAGAAGACTTCATAACTTTGTGGTGAGGAATGATGTAATATTGAGAACTGGGTTCTGGGACAGTGTGCACGAAGGGTTCCATATGCTTTACGGCTTTATAATCAGTCATGAAGTTAACATAGGTTGAGTGAGTAGCTTGCGCTCCAATGACGTGAAGCGTCTATGAGCAGTTGCCTCCTGAGAATGGTCAAGTTCCACGTTGGGACAGAATGGGAGATGAACACCATACCTACCTGAGGGACGGCGATAGTCTGTTTCCTTATAATGTTGCTCACATGCAATTTCGTCTGAAGACAACTGCTTAACAGAAAAAAAAGGGGGGGTGGGGGGTTCCTCTAATTCCCAGAATCACTTGAGGACAGTTTCGAGTGTGTGTTGGTACACAACAATGTGATTGGCTGTGCTGGACGTTCATTGGTCTCTACAAGGGTCGTAGGGCATTTTCCCATCAAAATCCACCCAAGGCTGGTTTCGAAGGCAACAGGCATCCCCTCTCCAAGGCTTAATTTGCTATCTACTAGAACTTAAGAAAACACCTCTGCACCCAAAATGACGTATACACCACCAGGAGTATCAAATGAAGGGTCAGCTAAAGGAAGAGAACCTAATTTCTCCCTGATATTAGCATCCACTTGGGTAGGGGGTTACAGATTATTAATCTTTGACACAATAAGGACTAGCTGAACTCTGATGCGCCCTCTGCAATTGCCCTGATTTTAGTAGTCACCATTCCCCTAATCTTAACGTGACTTTGAGACAGTCCAGGCACCTGGTATGTACTGCGGACCCTGGGCAAGCACAGCACAGCTTCTGTGCCAAAGCTTCCGACATAAAGCTTCCTTGGGCAGCACTATCCAAAATTGCACGGCAGTTGTGAATACTTCCTTGACAATCAGCAATTTTCAACATGACTGTAGATAGAAGAATTACAGTACAAGCAGAGGTTTGCCTTTCAAACAACTGACTAAATATTGAAATTTTTCAACATCGGACAGTGCGTGATTGTCATGAATTGTGGCCTGAAACAGTTGGTGAAATGTAGGCCATTCCTCCCACTGCCCTGAAAATGTTGGTAGTTTCAGTTTGGGGAGTTTGACATTCATATGACACAAGTGTGGTTGTTTCACCCTTGTTTGTCAACAGCGATGATATGGTAGAGCGAGTATCCAAAATCAATACCGACAAATTTCAATGGCATTGCATCAAGGCAGCCTCATCATACCCTTAGGAACGGTTTCCAAGGTCAGAAATTTGTCACAGCATGAATTAATACTTGCCTCAATGCTTTGGATGTCCTGTACATAATACCTTAGCTTCCTGTGGACTGTAGGATGTTGCACCTTCAGCCATTGTGAGTGACGGCAGACGTGCCTGAATCTGCTTAACCTTATTTTCTTGAAGCTTTAGTTCCATTAATAACCCTTTGAAACTCATTCTGATAAACTCTCTCCAAACTAGGCCAACGAACCAAGAGCAAAATAGGTGGGACACCACAGAAACAATTATTAACAACTCGCCACTTAACCTTCAAGATACCACATAACCTGTACACACTGTTTGCCGATTTTGCACAATAGTCAATGGTAACTAGTACAGAAACCAAAATACCGTGCAACATGAAAAACTACGCAAATACGTTATATTGCTGTCACCATTTTGCTGCAAAACCAAACAAGTCTTCAGTCATTGAAGGGAGAAAAAAAAAAAAACGAACAAACACGTGCGTAGCTTCACTTTATATGTAGTGATTAATTATGTGGCCAGGAGGGCTAAAAATGTAAAGACAAGAAATAAACACTTGTACATATTTCCCGGAGGACCAGGGATAAATCCCAAATAACGAGATTACACTGCACGAGACTCTCACCGGGCGGCCATATTTTTTGACTGACGAAAAAGTCAGCTGATGTAGGTCATACGCACACGTGATTTGTGCACCTCTTCCACTGTGCCACGTCACAATATTTTTACACAGAGTATCTGAACATTGAAGACTTAACAATACTAGTCAGGTGCTGGCTTCTTCCCTTCCCCCCTCCATTCCAATCTCACTTTCCATGATGTGAAACAGGAAGCTAACCAGCCTCTGGCCACGTTATCTTCTACGAAGTTTTCAAATTTCTTAATTATGTGTATCTATTGATATTGAATAAACAACAATGTGATATGTTTCTAGACTCATCTCATTTTATCCAGTCCAAAATACAGCTCCAGGGAGGGCTCAAGCCTCCTTAGATCTCCCCATGGATCTGCCACTGCTATAGGTTGTGGCACCAGTTCAATTTTTGCATCTCACAAATGCTATAACAGCAGTTGTGGTTGCTGAAATTGATGCATGGGGATTGTATATACTTAATTTCTAGCTTTTACTAGACTTTCAAATTAAGCTCTGCCAACATAATGCTTACACCACTGAGTGAGTAACTGTAATGTAAGATGGTGTTAAGAGTATAAATTTTGCTTTTCCAATACCAAAAAATTTTTATGCGTTTCTGAGATTAAGATGGACCAATGAAAAAATTTCTTTTACTTTCTGTTAAGTAAACACAAATAATAACTTAACCTCCTAATATCAATTAAGTTTTATGCAACCAAAATGACAAATTTTACATTGTGTAAATTACTTATTTAAAATATTTCATTCAACTTCAACTGTGTAAGTGAAAGTATAATTAAATCAGTTTAGTATTTTTATGTTAAGTTAAAATTGCAGGCTCTCTGGTTAGTACAGTACAGAATTTTTTTTTCATGATGTGGGGCAAAGTGAGCGCTACAAGAAATTGAGGTGGCAAACTCCAGTCCCAGACAGCCACAAGCTGACTGAAGATGACATCACACGCTTTGTGGAGTCTATGGCACCCATTGCGATGCGTGCAATGTTCTCCAAGTTGGGCAACACTGATGTTTCAGAAGCTTTGCTCAATCTGGCGATGCTTAGACCCAATCTCATCATACCTCAAGTGGTAGAGAGGTAAGAATTGAGACTTGTTGCCAAGTTCTGATTTTACTTTCTATGTGAAAGAGTGTATGAAGTGAAAGTTATGAAAAATTTATTTGGTTGAGTATTTTCTTTCTTGATTCACAGTTGCTCTTGCTTGTTCACACAGGGTGCATTTATAAATTATGCTGTTTTCAAAAACAATCATTTAACCATTTTAATGCTCATAAAAATTTATTTTGGAATGTTAAGCTTAAAACAATTTTGCTGCCATCAAGCATTTTTTGTGTGTGTTCACTAGGTAAGTTTTGTTGAAATAGTATGTCACATGTACATTACCTATGGATTGGAGAACTGGGGCAATAAACACTGCACAAGGTTTACACGCATAAACACAAATAGCTAACTAAGATTGGAGCTGAGTCACAAGCCCATTATTTACTTAGTGCGTTGGTTGTGACCGGCTGGGTGTGGAGGGTGTGGAATCTGCCATGTTGGGACTGTCCCTGTGGTAGACGGCTTGTTGATGTCTGCTTGTGGACTCAAACCCCCCGACTCTTACTTGTCAAAGTTAATTGATGGCGTGCTGTGGACCTAGGAATGGATTGTGTATTAATTAAGGAAGTGTACGCAGACTAACGTGATGTCAGCATCCAGAAGGACATTTAAGTAATGTCAAACTGTTCCTGTGGATTGTTATGTGTGGGGGGTGCTTTCCCTGTGTACAATCGTGGATGGTTGGTTTTTTGTGTGGAGATGAAATCTGGTGTGGATAAAATTATACTGGGTTGACGCCTTACCTTGGACACGCCAGGCTGTTTAAATCTTGCTGGTGGAGACTGGCTTCTCGCTGATGATGGCAGTCAAAAAGTGGCAGATGCTGGTTGTGCTGGAGTCGTGCCCAAGTACCTAGTAATCCAAGCTAACAGAGGTTATGAGATGGGGAGGATATGTGGCGAGTATAGGGTCGAATCCTAGAATGGAGTCTTGATACTCAGTTACTAATAAGTTAATATTGTGTGGTTTATTTTACGTTCTTATTGGAGGTTCAAACAAATGTGGTGGAGTATTTTCCTGTCTCTCTATCGGGTTAATCAGATTGTTAATGAGATTCTGAACGTCAAGCTTACTCCTATACTTTGACTCGTGCTCTTCTGGGTGTGACTACCTTAGATGGTAGTGCGGTGACATAAGCTGTCCTACCAGGCCTAGCTCGGCCTACCACAGCGATTAATACCTGTCTTACTGAGACAGTGAGGTATAAGGGGGTTAGATATAGTATTAGGCCGCTTAGGGGCAGGTTTTGTATGGGCTGGAGGGAAGTCAAATCCTAGAGTGAGGCGGATGGAAGTGGCTGTCTGTCAGGGAGCTCGATCCGCTTCACTGTCAGGGTCGTCAATATGCGGGAAGCCAGTGATTCCTGGTGAAGGGAATGCAATGATTAGTCTGATGTGGAGGTGGGGGTGTGGGATCTGGCAGAGGAGATTTTAGCCGGACGAGTTGGTCGACGTGATGGGACAAAATCTGTAGATGGGGATGTTGCACGGGGTCGGTTGTCTGGCTGGGCCGGGAGTCAAACCCGGACAATTTTACCTGATACAAGCTTGATGGAGCAAAACGTAGGGCGTACTGTGCCTTCTGGATGGGTTACTCTAATCAATCATCCAGACGGTAATTTAACAGTGCTCGTGATTTTAGTGGTTTGCCTAGTGGGGGTATTACGGAGAGTAGTCTCGTTCTCCAGAGCAAGCAACTTGACCTGCTCCTCGTATTCCGCCATTAGGTGTCCTGGCCACTGTGCAGGTGATCTTATGACGTGGTAATGTCTAGGGGAATAAATGGGGGAATGGGTTGCGGGGCTGGGTCGTGGCTCATTAGTTGAGATCCATCCTCAGATGTGGAACTGATGGCAGCACGTGCTAGGGCACAATGTTCCCTACATCATTGTTTACTCTGTATACCTCCCTTTTTGCTGTACATTGGTTTGCTAGTTGTAGACAAGTTTACAAAATACCACAGTATAGGGAAAAGGGGTTCGTTAACTACAAGTAACGGTACACAAAGAGGTAAGTTTGACATGGTGTTTTATTGAGGGGATTATTCCCTGGAGAAAACAGGCAAAAATAAAATTAGTACAATTAAATTACTTTGGCAAAACAATGGGGAAAAATACAGTGCGTAAATTACGTGAGCAATGGGGTCAGGCGAAGGTGGGCCTGAGATGGAGCAAGCTATAGCGCCCAACTTTACAGCGGCTAGTAAAATCAAAATATAGCAACCCAACTTTTATGGTGGCTAAAATTTAAGTGGAATCTAATCAGGTATGTAATCCGAAATGCGGCGGTTCGTTACCACGGAGTCAATGGAAGTTGGCTGGGCCAAGGATTACCGGGGTTAAGGCGGGATACCTGTAGCTGAAGTAGGCGTCTCACGTGCAAGTCTTTGGTGATGCGCAGGTCTTGAGAGAGAGAAAGAGAGTGAGAGAGGGTGAGGCTGATGTAGAGGGAGGGAGATAGAGAGATATAGAGAGAGTCTTCACAGATTGACGAAGGCATTAAGGTGTAGTTTAAGGTAGGAGCAATTAGGGTAAGAAGTAAATTGTCCTTGGTCACGCTGAAAGGTAAGTCCTGCAGACTGGGTAAGCAGATAGTCCTCGCTGACTAAGGAGGTGTGCAGAGGAGTCCTTGCAGAATCAAGGATAGGTGAGTCCTTTTGGACTGAGGAGGTTAAGAAGAGTTTTCCATACTCAGGATAGGCCAAGAGTCTTTAGCAAACTCAAGTCTTTGCAGACTGGTTTGGGCTACTGTCCTCTTTGGTCGCCGAGTCTGGCGCATCTGCCGCGGCTGGCTGCTGGGGTTGTATTTATACTGAATTTCCACTTATCAGCAGTTCTTCAGGGTGTGGGGGTAGCTTAGCCTTTCATCATGGGGGTGTGTTTATCGGAGGTTTCAGAAATGCTGTGCTTTTCTTATCCGCTCCGCTTGGAGGCGACGTTAAATTAAAACCCCTGTTTCTGAGGCGGTTGTGTCGTGACGTCACAAGGTCATGGGGGTGCTGTCATCTCTCGAGATTGTAGGAACTTCTTTCGGAGCTAGTGACGAGTATTAGAATTCTCAATATTATTTATTCAAATTGCGGGGTTGCCTTTTGCAGTCATAAATATGGGTGGTAATGGGGATTCTACTTAATACACGTAATTTACAATGATGTAATCGGCCATCCAGGCTTGTGGGTTTCATTAGTGGGATACATATATTCTAGTTTGCTATTTTTTTATTCCTCCCCTGAGTGCATGTGGCTCGTAAATGGGGCGAAGTCGTCCGTAGAGCTCACATTCTTACTGTGCAGCATGTTGGTATGCGTCAACTTTACTCCACCTTTCCTAACGTACTGCATTAGAGTGCTGGAAACAAACAACACTTGGAAGTAGCCAGTGTATCATGTATCCCTGCCGTGTGGTGCTATGCAGTTTACTTCCCACAAGTTCGCACACTCCGATATCCCTACCCAGCCTTTTACAGTGGTGAGTGGAAGGTATGGGATGTAGACGGTGCTTGCGGGGTAGCAGTGGACAGGTGAGGTTTCACTATGGGTGCAGTGGTCAGTGCACTCCTCTCGCCTTTCCTTTGGCCTTTTACAGCAGTGAAGTAGAGTAGGGAGGAACTCTGATCACTGAATTCCACTCAAGAAAAAGTGTTTGCTTGCTTTGATGGCTTATTACGTGAGGCACCTGCTATTCCTTGAAAATAATTAATTGAAATATATTACTGGCCTTAAGGGCTTGCATGACACCAAATGTTATATTACGAAAATGCCTTAAGCGCTGGTCGCAAGTGAGGTGAACTTTATTCATGGTATAAGCTTTTATTAAAAATCTTTTAATGACAATGATACTGCACTATCATAATAATATATTTAAATAACAATAAAAATTAAGGGATGATTCTAATTCAGGTGAAGGCAGCCTGAAGCAAATTAGTAATGTTTGTAAGATCTGAATATGTTGCGAGATTAAGAAGCCACAATAAAAGATTAAAGTAATTAATATTTATAAAGGACGCGTTATGAAGGAACCTAATTAAAGCTGCACCAGAAGGAGTGCGCTGAAGAAGTGTGGTGGCTGGCGGGATCTCCGGAGCAAGTTGAGGAAACTCTGGAGACTTGCGGTGACTCATGCAGCGCAAAGGGATACAGCAGCTACGGGACCCTGCTAATTTTATCTCTTGGCCATTACAGTGGGAATCAGGGGGCTAGTGCTTACCATTGGATGTGCTAACAGCTTCCAGTTGCCATTACAGTAGTGGAGGTGCAGCGGACTGCCCTGAGGCCATGTTTTGGAGGCTCTTTTATAATGAGTCTTCCAGCTTGGGCGCTTAGATGGATGAGGGGGGCAGTTGGCTGTGCCCTCTTGGGGGTTGGTCTTGTGACGTCACGCATGGGTGACTGGATTCTTATCTCTGCGGTGCTCACCGCATAGCTGTGAGGTGTTGATGTGTTCTGGCCAGCCCGTTTATCTTGGAGGCAGTGCATGCTCCAGCAGGTGGCGCTGCTCTCCAGCAGCGAGATTGTGAAATACCGCTGCCATCCTGGAGTAGCAGGCTATTCAAACTGTTTTGGAGGGGTGACCCAGTGATGGCTTAGTGAAGTGATTTTTTGCTTAGTAGGATCACGTGTTCGATTCTTAATTTGGGGGCTGTTCCCAAGGTGCTCGTGTAGACATGTGTCCCGTTTCCATTTCTTCCTTCACAAGTTATTTCGGACTGGCTCATAAGGAGCAATGCGTTCCAAGATAGGATGCAGTCGCAAGTAGAGTGCGCTTCATAAAAGTGCACAAAGCATCATGTGTCAACAGTAAAAAGTATTCTTCTTTCATTAATACAAAGAGATTGATAATAATTGGCGACAAGATTTTGCAATGTTATTTTTAGGTCAATGTCGTTTTTAAAACATCAGGTTTGTGTGTTGTGTTGGCATTTCTTTGGTTTTTGTTAGTGCTGAATATACAATAAATTTTTTTACAAAAAAATGTAAGTCTCTGATATATAAGTACTTCCAACTTACCATAGTTTAAAAACGCATGCATGCATTCACACACACCATATACACAAACGTATTAAGAGAACCATAAGTATTAATTAGGGATCAATGACTTGCTTACATGACATTTTCTTCAAAATAAATTATCTAATTTTTCTGAGCCAACACAATAATCTGCTCTATTACTAAATGAAGCACTATTTTTATAGAAATGTGAACTTAAAAAAAAAAAAAATGTAGTTTGAGTAAGTATTTATGGCGATACTCAAGATTTTGTTGCAAAGGAGTAAAATACTATTGTGTGTGGCACATTAGTGAAAGTTTAAATTCTGTACTACAAAATTCTACTGTGTGTTGAAAAATGAATTTAATTTTCATCCTGCACAACTTTTTTTATTTTCAACTGAGACATATGTATTGTAAATCCAATGCTATAACAACATTGTATGTTTTTTAAATGCTTGTGAAGAAGTGAACATCATCATTTCTTGTACAAAAGAGAGTATTTTTTTGTGGAGTTTAGGTACTTTCATTTTGAAAGTTCATAAAAAAACAGGTTAAATCAGTACAGTACATTAATGGAATGATATACTTGAAATAATTAAAGTTTAGCACATTGAAATTATAAAAAATTTTAGATGTTTTGTTTAGTGGAATAAAAACTAGTACTGTATGTAGTTAGAGAGTTCTCATGTGTGTTTTCAGGATGTACACAGACCTGGAAAGCATGACAGAGCCTCACAAGCTGACATCTGCCATGCAGTGTGTGGTGGCAGTTGCTCGGCCTATGGTTAACGGGAAACGCCTTGGCTATAAAGAAGGCCCTACTAATGTGATACCCCTGCTTCTTGCCACGCTGCCTGGGATAGACCCTAATGACTGCAGGAAGTGTCTTGTTACTTTGCATTTTGTAGCCACGTTAGCATCAATGGTGCCTTTTGTAGATTCATCGATGGCTTCACGTCACTGGCAGGACCTCACAGAGGTGAGTGGTGCACAGACAGAAATAGTTATTGTTAGTAAATTAAACAAACATTTCATAAGCATAAACACTTATATGTTCCCTGAACTCAAAAATTAAGGTTCAATATGACTTTTGGCATCTAACTAACTTGTTCAAGAAATTTTTCTGGTTTTTATTTTGTTTTAAGGTACATACCAAATATTGGCACAGCCCTTTTTAAGTTATAATTAAAAAACATAATTTTTTTGTGCAGTTGAGCATGTTAATTCATGATTGTACAGGAAGAAGAAGTAGTGTGTCTTGCAACTGCAGATTTTGAAGACTTTGTTTTGCAGTTCTTAGACCGCTGTTTTGTGATGATAGAGAACAGCTCATTTGAAGCTACACGATTGGAGCGAGATGATGAAAAACGCAGCAAACTGGAGAGCATGGTTGAGAATGCATTGTCTTCAACCATTAACACATTGCTGTCACAAACATCTCCAGAAATATTTAAGGTTTGTTTTGGATTGCTTTACTAGAGTGAGAATCTCACTAATTCAGTTTGTCATGATAGTGTTATGTTTTCTGGAAAAGTAGTAGGGTAAATGTGAAAACTTATATTAATATCAGCAAGCTATATTGTTGATATTCTTTTTGACATAGAGTATGAATTATGTGAATTTCAGAAATGCTTAGAGCTTTTTATGTTCTGTCCATTATAGAAAAATTGACTGTGTTGACACTTGATGGCGGATGTGGCGAACCGTGACATGGCATGTTGCTTTTTTACCAAACGAACCGTAAATTATACTCACTCCGAAAAATACTTCAAATTACCACATAATGTTTGTAGACATTGTGTTTTTTAAACCTACCTAAGCAAGTTATGATGTTGTGATAAATCTGTGTTTCCGCGGCAGTAATAAATATACTGTTACTGTGTTTTGTTTACTGCTGCATGTGAAATAGCATGGCGTGGCTGCATGGTGATCGTTACGCTGGATCTGTGTGTGTCCATGATTTCAAATATTTGATGTGAAGTATTTATAAGTTTTAAATGTGAACTGTTTTTATGACGAAGTTATTTATTTACATCCATGTCTGTTTATTTATCACAACGTTGTACCTTTGACCTGGGTGTTTGAAACACAGTCGTGTAACTAAATAATGAAGCCCAGCCCCAATAAATTTCAATAAACCTAATACACAGTAAGTTGCAGTGCATATAAATATGAGCGGAATAAAAGGTATGGTAGACTTATTTGTGTGCATGTTCACTACTGTATTTTTAAGTTTGTATGACAAAAAAAATGAGCGACACAGAGTTGCGTGCTTGATTTTAATGCCTTTTTCGTTGGACTGATTATTGCTTCGTTATTCGAACTGAGGCCGTCCGTTTAGATAAACAATCCTACACATATAAATAACAAAAAGTTAAATACTATAGTTCATTACTCTGCAGTTGCAACAGTGTTAAACACCGTTGCAGCAAAATATTAACGTGCATTACATGTAATGTGCTATGTGGTAAAAAACATGTATATTAATCAAAAATAACCATAAGAACTGTCATAAATTCAGGCATTTTTAAAACGTCATAAAGCTGACCTAAATAATGTTGGATGCCTAAACTGTGAATATTCATAGGGAATGGTTTTTGGAATATGACAGAATTCTTAGAAAAGCTGTAAACAGTAAACAACACATTTGACAGGTATAAAAGTAGAAGTCACCTTTTAATGTTTATGTTTAGGTGTAGCGAAAGTATATGAACACATGTACACACGCAACGGCTAGAGACCTGAAAATTTAGCAAATGCGATAAATTGAAAAATAACCAGAATTTCGACATAAAAAATGAAAAATTGCAATTTTTAAGAATTTCAGCTGAATTGTAAAAATCCTGTAGTATTTTTGCAAATTATTATTGTTTTACGTTGCATAGTTGCTTCTTAAGATGTATTTGATGTGTTTTGGATATTCGAATACGAATGCATGCATAAGTTGGCCAGTAGATTTCTTTGAATTATCACCTTAAATGAAAACATGTTTACGTTCCATCACGTGTATTTAAGACCATAGATAACATGAGCTCAAGGGATGATGCGTCACTTTGAGTGAACATTCTACTCGCTGCCCTGCAGCGAGTGTTCATTAGGAAAACATGCCGTTGTAGTGTTCATGTCCACCAAGCACCATATTATCTATGGAATTCATGCATTATTTACATTTGTATCGTATCATCATCATGTTTTAACCAACAATTTTTTTTACAAAGCAAGCAGTGCGGCGGTGAAATATGTGTTTGTATGCATTTACTTACGTAGAATATATTTGTAAATCAATGTATCGCGTATTGTAAACTTATATTCATCCAGTAAACTGTATTTTTATCATACACATTCTCTATAAATGTATGCGGTAAAAAATGAGATGTTTTGAAGAAACAAAACTTTTGTCAGTGGGCCTAAGAAAAAAATCTGCTGTTGAAAGTTTTGGTAGTTCAAAAGCGTATAGGCAGATTTCTCTAATTTTTTTTTGCTGTTCGTTCAACACACTTTTTATTTTATTTTTTTACCAGTTCTTTATAGTTGTGTATAAATTGTTTACATTATTGTTTTCATGTAACAGTATGCCCTTGCCAGTGCATTACGTCTGTTGTTCCAGGTGACAGGCAGAATACAAAATCTTAAGTAAAATCTGAACTTGTTTTCAACATTGTCTGTTGATAAACCATTGTCTGTATTAAAACCATAACTGTAGCCTATATTTGTCTGGGAGTTGGGAATTTTTGCACGGAAATAATAGATAGAAAACTACGCTTATCAATAGGAATAACATTGCCAATTTCAGGTTTTTTTCTGCATATAGTGACATCTCAAATTATGTATGTCTTTATAAAGAGCACATAAAAAATTGGTGCAATTCTCATGCAGAAACCTGCGTTGTTGTAGCAAGAAAATAACAGCTATTTTTGACAAAAATAACACTTTTTTTCTTTTAAAAAAAATAACACCTACTTTTTCAGGTCTCTAGCAATGGCATGTAAAGATTGATTTTGACAGATGCTACATGGCAGTCACATGGCAAAGATCATTCTTGCATAGCTAAGTTTATGTTGAAGTGATGTTGCACACGTGCCAGCATCCTAAGCTCTCTCAGCTGTGACCACAGAGATCACAAGGCCTTACAACCTCTATATCACGTCATTGGCAGTGGTTGATACAATCGCTACGCTGCATTGTTTTGGAATATATAACAATACATAGGGGCAAGATTTTGTGGTGTTATTTTAAGGCAAATTTAGTTTTTAAAAATTCCTGATTCCGGTGTTACCGGTTTTGTCATGAAAGTCTTACAAATTGAAACGTCATAACTAAAATTGTGTTTTATATTATTAGAGCCAACATTGTACTACTGTGTTATTTTAATGCAAATGGTATTATTAAAAATGGTTGATAATTTATTCTTATATGCATATTTCCATTAAAATTTTGTAATGTTTATGCAATTGCCAATTGCATAAACAGCAGAAAAAAATTTATTTTAACAAAGGTAACAGAGCATTACCATAGGTTAGACAACACTTTTTAAAGGTTTTGTTCCTTCGTAACTTGTATGTTGAGGCTCCTAAACAGTGTGGATTTTTTGTTACATTCTTACATGAATGGCTTGGATATAGTTTTATAGAAAAAAAAAATTCAATACTGGGGAAAAAAAAATTTTTATTTGCTTTTACAATTTTCTATTCTCATTAAACAATAATTTCTCATCCACATGGTATTCAATAATTAGTGCTGTTATCCACTCAGTCTTAATGACAACACCTTAAAACAAATTTTTTCTTCCCATCAGAAAATTTAAATTTTTCGTACCACTCAGTTTATTTATTTTTGGATACAGATTGTTGGTCATGGTTTCACAGATAAAATTATATATTTCCTCCAAAATTTCATTTATTTTATGTTTTAACTGAAATTTTGGTGTTTAGCTGTGTATTAACTTGCATTTTGGTGTTATTTCAGTTTTATCGCTATTGACCATATAGTCTTGGTTCTAAACAGTAACATAAAATGTAACAAACAGTAACAAACATTTAGCTGCTGTCAATCTGTTGTCATTTGTAAGCACGTTAAGAATGATGTTCACAAATATTACCTACTAATTTATTCTCAAAATATATAAACTAGCTTTAGGCTATTTAATCATTTTTGTTCAATTTTCTCTGTTTCTATTTGCAAGCACAAAAAACAATGTTCAGAAACAACCAATTGAAATATTTGCAAACTATAAAAATAAAAATGTTGTTTATTCTTTGTTTAGCAATGATGTTATGTAATAATGTTTAACCAACGGGGCAGTATTGTAAATAACACCTGTTTGGAATGAAGCTAGCTGTGTATTATATTTTACAAAATATCCATGTTGATTGAAATAATTTGTGGAATCTAAGAATTTCAAATACTTTATCATTATAATTTTTAATAAACTCAAAATACTGACAAATCTGCCTTTATGTGGGATGCATGAAACAATAAAGACCTGGCATAGATCTATAAACATATCCTTTACTTATGTAGTTAGTTACATATCATACACACATTACAGTAGTAATAATGTTACTTGAATATTACTTTTTCTACTAGTGGGTAGACATACTTGCATGTGAAAACTTTGTGGTGACAAAGTTCTCTCGCAATATAGCGTTCAACCAGACATTCACTCTTTCATCGTTGTAAGGATAATTGACGACATGCACTTTTGCCAATCAGAGTAATTTATAAGACACCGAACTGAAGCACAACTGAAACAGTCTGGTGTATTATTACACATATGCCAGTTGACGTGTGCTCCCTAGCCTGTTTGTCAGGCCCAGCACTTAGACGTCACCACAACCAGCATCTGCGCTTACCTTGTGGACCTGTTTGTGTGTGTGCTGGTGTGTATGTGCGTGTGTGTGTGTCCAGGGTGCAGAGTGCAATGTGAAGTGTAGCACAGCAAGGCAAGCTAGAACCGCTCGCACTGCGTCTGGAATGCCTCTGCCAGGCCGAGTGGCTGGCAACACTGCATCGCTGAGTAATACACATTTCCACAATAAGTGCCTAAAAAGGGTTCTGATGTACGCAAAGTAGGATTGAATAGCGTGTTCATTAAATACGTCAATCCCACAAACCGTTCCCATTGCTGGGTACCTTTTTTAGTATTTTTATTATGCAGTATTTATTCTCATCTCACGTATGTTTGTCCATTTCATTTCATTCCACGTCAGCAAGGGCAAGTTTTTAGCAGTGTGTTACTGTTTATAATTTTATAACGTGTTATGTCCATGCAAGTAGCAGTTAAGAGAGTTGCAATGTTGTCTTGTGCAGAAAGTAGCACCGTGTGACGCGTTCAGCCACCAACGTCGACTAGCCTGCCATGCGGGGGAGTTAGTATCATTGAGGGGTTTTGGTTGTGTGTGATCGCGTTCTGTGTTTTCCCGCGCCTGGCGGCCAGCAGTGTTTGGACTTATCTCTTCACTTCAATAGTTTTAATGCAACTCGGAATTGTTTTTCTTTAGCCACCCTGGACACCACCCCTCATTTTCCCCAGTGCTTGTATTGCCTGGGGAATGTTAAGCAGCACATCTTAAATCATGTCAGCTTGACAGCGTTTTCTACAGTGTAATCTTAGCCAGCAGGTTAAAGGCAGTCATTGCTTGTATAGTTATTTCGCAAGGGAAACATGTATAGTCACGCCATTAAATGCAACATTGAACTGGAGATGTGATATTTTATTTGGCAGCTACACGGCATTTCAGTATATAGGCCCTTAAAACCCTGCCAATTCTTTGCAAGTGTATTTGTGTATTTTTGAGTGTAATTTCTTATATATTTATGTGCTGCAACATGTGATTTAATGGGAGTGTGGATAGCCAATAATCCACAGCATAGGGAGTATGAAATCTGCATAGTAATTCAACCACGCAACAATTAGCAAGTTTGACCAAAGGACGTAAGGGCCGTCTGGAGAGTCCCTCATTTAGCAACCAACGATTTCATTGGGTGAAACAACATAGCAGCAGAATTACAACCAGCACAATGGGATATTTGTGCCCGAGTGATTCGGCTCACAGCATACTGAGTTCACCAAGAGTCTCCCAGCATCACCATCATCATCATTGATACCGCCCTGAGCGATGTCTGGCGCACTGGGTAAAACTAATCAACTACCAAAACCTAACCTACAACCTTCATCGCCCTTAAAATTATTCCTTGGCACCATTTCACCCAGCCACACACCATCGTAGTTTGAATGGTGTGGTCACACATTCGGGCTACTTGTCTCCCACCAAAGCAAACTAGGTTTGGTTCTGGGTAGGGTTACTAGTATTTTTGAGTGTGGGAAATGTGGTGAATATTACAGTTGGCTGGCTGGTTTACTTACAGCACTCTTGTCCACCCCTCCATTTTTTTTTTTTTTTTTTTTTTTTTTTCCTTCTTGCATTTCGCTACTGCTCCATCTTCATGTCACATTTCCCTCATCAGTGCTCACGACCTTGATGTCAAACAAAAACCAGAACCCCTCACCCACCCACCCATGTCAGCATGTATGGTGTTGAAATAGTTTTTCCTATATCCTCTGTGCACCAAGATACTTTCTCTTGGGTGCATAACTGTTTCCTTGAATGAGAACGGTATCAACACAATTTTCGGCAAAGTTTGTGGTGGTTGCAAAACCATCTTATTTTGTGGGCTATTACAAAATGACAATTTGACGCGTGCCACTTATTCCAACTATGTACAAAGATTATGACTTACCTCGCGGCAACCTAGTATACTACTTCTTCACACGTGGGATTCAAATTCCGCGCCAACTCGTACACGGAAGTTGCGGCTTGTCACAGTCATGGAGGGCAGCCGGACACGTGGATAGGAGGGGTTGTGCAAGACTGTGGCGTGTCACCCCTCCTCCCCCGCGCTGAGAGCCTACAAGCCATCAGCTGCCTCGGGGCATGCCCGAGCGCTACCAAGAATACGTGAAGTCCGAGAGATGACCAGAGGGTGCTACTCCCACTCCGGCCTCACTGCAGAGAGACGTCACACACCCTCCCCCATGGCTGCTGTGACATGCATTACCATGACTATAAGTCGTGTGCTGCGGAGCTCTTCTTCAGTCTTCAAGCTCGCTCCGTCACTTCTAGTGCTGGGGTCCTTCGACCACTGTTATATCTTCAGCAGCCCTCCCAGAGGCTGCCACTAACTGCTCAACACTCTTCAGCACCCACCAGAGGCTGCCTACATTGATGTCGCTGTCACCTCTGCAGCACCTGCGATCGGACGCTGCAGCGACGCCAATCGCCCATAGCTACCAGAAGCTTTCTGTAGCTACCAGACATACCACACTTGATTTCTTTGTCTCCTACAGACACCCCGATTAGAGTTAGATTTGTAATAAAAAATTTTTGATAATTTAATTTCACTTCCCCTATTAATCCTATGATCAGGTCACCTACACCTGGCTACCGTAGGTTTACTTCCAGCCACCAGTCTTCTTGGTAGGAGAGCAAGCGTCAGCGTGTTTACTGAGCTCTTAATAAACACGGCTTTGTTTCTTTTAACTTTGAGTCTCATTCATAGAGTACTTTGTAACCAACTGCTGGGAGAACCTCGAGTCGAGTACCGCTGACCGGGAGCGGGAAATTATTACAACAAACTAGCTACAACTGGAGACTCCCCCTCAGGCGGCTCCAGTTGCAATACACACATATTAGATGGCCATCTATTCTATTCCTACCAAGTATACAGGTACTGGAGGAGTAAATAGAGGAGCCCCAACCACTAGCAACACTTTCCACCCAGGGAGAGACAGTACGCCTGAATTATATCCGTACCGGAGCACTTGGGTGCTGGCGGGTTTATCTGCGTATGTGATACGGCCTGGACTTGGTTGGGATCGCACACCCAGTAATAGTCTTGGTAGCTCACACCGCGTCAATGCTTCTGGTTTGCCCGCTAAGGGGGGGGGGCCCTTCTGAAGCACTGGGCTCATGCTATCAAACCACTACTGGGCAATACTATTCTAGGGCTACTAGTGTCCGTGGTGCTCAATTTATAGTTCTCAGCAGCCAAACCCGCTCTATGCCATTTAAGGTGAGACAAGGTGCAAGGAGTGAGGAGCAAAGAGTTGTGTGCCTTGCTACCAAGCAGCCGGCTGGTTCAGTTCCCCGTACAGCTGGACGACGAGCCGAACGAGATTGTGCCGCTTTGCTCAGATCACTAGAATGAGACTACACCAGCATCCACCGTCTGCAACGAACCAGCACTTGTCATAACCACTTGTCATAAAGACGTCAGTAATTAAACCCTGAAAGCACAACAGACCTAAGTGCAACCAAAGCCACACGACCATGATCCAGCCTTAGCTAATTGGACACGTGTTAAACTGTAGATCACAGTGCCACGATCAGTAATGTACAGCAACAGTTGACTATCACAATACCGTGGGCAATAACGCACAGATACTGCACTGCACCAGACTTGGAAATTATGAGCACTCTGTAGAAATTTAGTACATATGAACACAAATACTCACTGAAATTACAATAACAGTTAAATCACTAAAGATACAGAAGTAGGAACCCCTTCCTGTGATACTGCAGTCACTTATGTGCTTATTTTCTGTGATGGAAGTGTTGGGGATCGGATTTTTGTGCTACACATGGATGAGTTCGCAGTCTCAACACCGCCTTTTCCTTTGAGGCTGGGCAGAATTACAGCCAGTTGCGATGATTTGCTGCTCTAGCTACCGTATTTACCCAAAAGGAAGACGACCCCTTCCTAAAAAAATATTTTTGAGGGAAAAATATTTAAATCGGAGTTTAAGACTACCCCTGTGAAGTGCTGAAAAAATTAATTAGGTTGAAATTATTTTTGCATGAATTTATGACAAACCCTTCAAGATGAAATGCAATTAAATGAATAATATGATATATTTTATTTACTTTTAAAGAAAAACTAACCTCGATCAAATAGGTGTGTCTAACCTGGCTGTATTGTAGCAGCATCTTTCTTACACTATAAAACTTTTTTTGGGCATTATATTTTCGTGAGTTGAGCCATTTTTCTTCCCAGTAGAGCATTTGCCAGGTGATATCTCATAAGGGGACCCTTGTCAAAGTTGACAGGTACAGTCTCAGCACTACAAAAATACCTACAGCCATAGGAAACATGGTATTTAAGTATGAAAAGCCTTTGTCAAAATCCTCTGTCTCATGGTATGCCAATTTTGGAGGACTTAAGATGACCCCAATTTGTAGATAACCCATTATATTTTCTATTCCTTTTCTGTCAAAAAACCTCATCTTCCTTTCCGGTAAATACGGTACTTGCTCTTCTGCAGCCTTCTGCAGTTGCATATCTTTGTGATCACATGTCAATCCCCTTCTGCACTGAGCACCACAAGCTGCTGTTGTGTGCCTTTTTTTTACCAGCAAATTCATTGTGCAAATAGACCCAGCTACCTGAAAAAATCCTTCTGTTGCATGGCAAATCCAGCCAGTCCTTTAGTGTATTTTTTTTTTTACCCACAAGTTTCAGTATTTAATTTTCTGCCATGAATCCTAGTGGTACTCGAAATGATGCCAGAACCTTATGTGTGTTCCACAGTTTTCCCATCCTGGTGGTCCAGGAAATAAAGCCAGTATATTATTCTTACTTCAGATAGTTTTTGAAACCACTTTTGGGATACTCAATTTTTAGGTAGTCCAGCAAATACATGTTATAAGGCTCCCACTACCTGGAGCTTTTTTGTGCATTTGAAGCCGAGAAGCGCAGGAGCAATAAGGGCGACACTACCACGTGAATCAAGTGCCGCATTGCCACTAAGCTCAAGGCTCTGAACTGGAGTGCAGTGTTCTCATCGCACTGCATGTACCTATGGGACTTTGAGCAATAACCCTTCTATTTTATTAATGGAAAGTTTGTAGGAAGGTTCAGTGCATGGCCCTTGAGTGATTTTGTATGTATCTGGTGCGTATATTTTGAGATACAGCACTTTGATAAAACAGTTTTTAGCAGTTTTGAAGTACTCTGAAATGTTATTTAGTGCTTATATCATGTGTGACATTTTGAAAGTACTCAGCAGTGTCCTCTTCTGAAGTGTGTGTTCCTTTCGTAGATCATCACATTGAATGCACATTTCATAGTTTTGTGGAAAAACATGTAGTATTTCAAACATTACACTACAACACAGTTCAAGCACCAGGTTGGTAGGAAGGAGCCTTAACAGCTCCACCTGGCTAGGGGATGAAATGTGTTGCAGAGGTTCAGTAGAAAGCATGTGACTTAAAGACAGTTGGATATTTTGCAGTGTTGTCTGAATCAGTTTTAGCTGCTAAATTTTCTATACATAAACTTCAGTGTGGTCTTTAGACATGCTTCATACTGTTACCTTAATTAGCATATAGGGTTACTACACAGTCATGGTCAAGCGGGTCCTTGGAGGAAAAACTGCTAGCCAGTTCAGCACCTTACACTTAGAGATGATGAGGTAACTGGTGCGTGAGCAAGAGTCTGCCTTAGAGCTCACATGTTTTAAAGCCTTAATGGTGCAAAACAGTTGCAGATGGAGGTACCCTTAATAAAAAATGTTGCAGTGTGGGAAAGAAGTTCTGTCTGTGAAGCATGTGTATACAGTACTGATGATGCCATATGTAACTGGCTGTGTTTACTTATCTGCTTAGTGATAGTCTGCAATTATTTGTTTCTGAATCAGCTTGAAAGAATTGTGTACTTATTCAAGTTAACTTCTTTTGTGTGTTTATAGAGTGCCCTGAAGAAACTTCACTCATTTGTAACGAGTCGAATTTTGGAATCAAAGGTGGCCGGGCAGTTCTGTGCTTCTGTGTGCCGTGTTTTTGCCAGGGTTTGTATGATTGATTGATTCATTCATTAATTTTTAAATAGTATAAATCATATTGTTGAATACATTCATTGTTTGGACTTGTGACCTTGTAAATATGGATTTTTGACCCTTTAAATATGGATTGAGTAGAAGTTTAGATCAGTAATCATTTCACTGCAATCTTTATGTAGTTTCTTTTACTGTCCTCGTAATACTTGTGCGGGACCCATTTTAAATTTCTCATGCATCTGATTTGGTGCATGTTCTTCAATTGTCAATGCTGTCTTAAGGGTGTGCGGTTCTGAGCTACAGGAAGAAGTGAGCAGTTTCGTGTTTGACATTATGGCAGTAAGTTGAGTCATGTGCACCTGCCGCCAGTCTATTGTTTTCTCGCTGAAACTCGTACAGTTCTCTAGTGTGGCAATTTAATTTTAGTAGTGTTAAATTTGCCACAACATGCATGTATTATTCGTTATCAAGTGATTGCACCTTGTTTTGTAATTAAAATGTTTTTTTTGTAGTAATTTTATTAAAAGAGTATGTGTTACTTGTTGCTGATCCAATGCAATTCACGTGTGATGATATAGGGGCAAGTCGTATGTGAGCAGGCAATAAATCTCTTACCTTCAGGGTTGATCCAAGTACTACGGACAACTACAGACACGTGGACAAAATATTAAAATTGTACTGTGCACTCAAAAGACTACATGCGGTCGTCCACCCACTCCGAAGGAATTGTTTAATCCACAGAGACACACACACCCCGAAGCAAGAGAAGTGAGTTGGCAGGGATGCTAAAAGAGTACAGCAACCTTCGCATGATGTCACTGCCACCTGAGCCTTATGCAGAGGTGGTAAATATTTCATCAGCTTCAAGACAGGGAGATAAGAAATGGTAGCACAGTTCACTACCCTAATTTAAACCCTTGGAAGACTATCCGGCTGAAGAAGTAACCACCACTGCATCTGAAGAGAATGCATAAGCTCTTATCTCCGACCACAAAACTCGGGGAGAAAATCTGCCAGAGATTTGAACAATCTTTCACAATGCCAATGCCGTCAGGCACTCACTACGACTCCAGCAGCCAGAGGTATACTGATGTCCCACACCTGTTCTTTTTACCCCGAGTTACTCCTTCTAACTCCACGGTAGCAGGTTGTACCATCGTCCTTTCTGGACTGCCATGCCTCAAGAGCAAATTAATTATTTTCATTTTGGAAATTTGAATTTTATTAATTTTATTCTCACTCGCAGGTTCACCTTCACCTGCAGTATCTTAAAATAAATTATTATTGATGTACAGTTCTCTACATTCTCATGCTCTTCTACAGTAGTAAAATTAATAAGTTTTAGTTGAATTGAACCTCACGTTATTTAATTATTTTATCCCTAAATTCATAAATGATTTAGAATAAATACAAACACATTGTCATATATAACTGTGGCTCTTTTAGTAAAGTGACTGCTCTTGGTTAGACGCAAGTGGGCCGAATGTGTTTGGGACTCCTGGAGCCTGAAGAAGGCTGTAGTATGAATATGACATGGGAGCACCTGAATTATGTCCAGAACGTCCGTGCCTCCCAAGAGATCCGCTCTTGACTATCTGGATTTTCTGAATGCTCATTACCGTGGATCGTCTGAAGAAGACAGTACCCAGGAGGGTTTCAGTGACACTGGATAAACTAAGAGCGCGCCATATTTGTTGAGATTAAAAATTGTGAGCCATTTTGTGTTCTGGTTTGTTCTGCTTAAATATCAGTGTTTCTAATGCCACGAAAGAGTGGACGCAGTAAGCCAGATTCTTAGTTTACCCCAACGGGCATTTCAAAGAAAGTTAGTCCTATCTGCATCAACTGTAACTTCCAACGTGTCCATCAAAATATTACAGGACCTTTAACCTACTGAAACCCTGAGTGAGTCAACCCATATGTGTACAGTACGTACCGCAACCGGGAAACTGATATTTGTCCAGGTCCCACCTAAGACAGCTTGGCCACGTAAGGTGGCAAATGTTATCCTGGACTTGTCTCCATTAGAAAGCCAACTTGGCCTGTTGCTTATAAACGCCTGGGAAACCCCAGAGAAAGCAAGTAAGGATTGCCGGGTGCATTTAAGTCCTCTGATTTTGTTGGTCACAGCATACCCGTTATTTCACCCCTTTTTTAAATTTTTATTTAATGACAGCGTATCTATCACTTCATACTTCGAAGGCAGCATACATGATAACCCAGAGATATCGGCACAGTCCGTATACTTTTCTGAATGAGATATGCTATGTCCCATCGAAACCTGTGACGAAACAGGAATTAATTTCATACAATGTGAATATTGCCGAAGGCTTATTCACTACACATGCCTAGGATGGGAAAACACTCCCAGCTATATACGGAAGGTTTGGAGTTCAGGTGCCAACCATGCAGAGAGGACCAGGTGGTCATATGCCATTGGTCGGAATGTAACGTACATGGATAATACACTGTACGGCATATAATAAGGATGAACGAGTATCACAATAAATGTATAGGTTGGCCGGACAAGTGGGTTACTTGTCCCGATCAGGTGTATCAGTGTGGCGTCTGCAGGCGCAATCTTTTGCATAAACCCCGGACCGAGGGTCAACCTCGCGACCTCCGAGCCATCGACCAAGATGCAGCTCCCAGAGTTCAGCGAACGAGTGCACAAAGTTCCGATCCTCTTCTTGAACGACTGCGAGCAAGAAATGAAGAATCGCTGAATTCTGACGGGTACGTAGGGCATGCCACCAACTGTTTGGTAAAGCGAGACAGTGGTGGAAAAAATATGGAGAATTCATTCAGGAGTGGGAACAGCTTAGATTCAGACTCTCCGCCCACTTCACTGGTGACGAGGTGATATCTGGGCTTATGACAGAATTTCACTCTTGAACCCAGTATTCAGAGGAAGAGGTAGAGTTATTTGTCTGCTGAAAAGAGGGGATACACAAGTGGATATATCCTGACCAGAACGAACAACAGAGAGTATGGGGTATAGCCAGCACCATCCTCTCCTCTTTTTGAAACCTACTGTAAACCCTGCTGCCTCAGACCATAGAAGAATTAGCGAAAAGGGCGAAAGAGATGAAACAAAACAACCGCACCATGTCTAGGACAAACATTCCGGAATGCGTTGCCAACGCCGCAGACCCAGCTCTTCACTAGACTCACGACCTTATCAGACACCCTCCGCCTCCATGCCTCTGTTCCAGAGCAGTATTCACAGCACAAGCGACCTCACTGCATGCGAGATGCACTGTCATATCTCGGGGCGTTACAAGGAGACTCAGTGGAGGGCACCAACGACGTACCGATGGCCTGCCACTCCCACTACAGCACGATGTAATAGAGGACGACCGCCGAAGTGATGCCTTACCAAGCGCCATCGGCCAGCTCTAGCTTCGTTCGAGTAAGTACCTGGCAGACACCAGCCTTGACTACCATGCTCCTCATTTGTACTGTAGATAAAGAAATTTAGTAGGGAGTGATAGGCTAGAATCAAATAACCAAAGACGAGAGTGCAAGAGCTCGATTAGCTAACTTAGTAGGGAAGGTTAGGTGATGAAAAACATCCCAAATTAAAAAAAATTCTAACCTGGTTAGATTGGCAGTGTGACGAGAAGTACTTTCACTAATGTGGAAATTTGTAAACTTATAAAAACTTCTAATTGTTAGTTACAGATTTTCAAAGGTTGAGAATTCGAAATCGCATTGATAGGAACCGAGATCCTACACATTAATAAGTGCCTTGTTCAATGTAGACTTTCTCCTGTCAATGGGCACATGTAACGTAGAAGTAAAATAATTGTTTTGTGGTTGATTTAAGAATTTGGTCTCTTGCTTGCAGAAAGGAACGCAGGAATTAATGTAGAAGCAAATCCCTATGCAAACTGTAAAGTCAATGTTTGACTTACCCCAAATTCCCCCAAGTGCTAATATAATGTATGCAAATAATATAATTATATAATAAAATAATTAAAGAAATTATTTTTGTGTTGAAAAGTTTAACACGTCGCAATTAACGTAGAGTCACAGAACTCTGTGAGCACAGATAGGAAGTGAGTATGCGCAACGAAACCTATCAGCAGGCCCATGAACACACGCGACATAACCCTCACCACTCCTCACAATGCGACACTTAGCGACTTTGCTTTAGTGATCCCTGTAAAATTGCAGTAAGCGCGTGAGGTGAACACTCACTGTGAATGTGCTGTATCCACGGCCCAAGAAATTCCCAGCCTTACCAAAATAATACAAAAGTTCTAATAGCGCCAGTGTGATGCTACCCAGAAAACTTAAAGGGAGTTGAAAGAATCAAGTGATTAACGTATATGAATGTTAGAAAATAAGATAACGGTAACAGTGTTTAGAGGATAGAGAATGTGTGTTCAGAAAACCCCCTTAGGATTAGGTTAGGAAAATGTAAATTGAAAGTTCCTTAAAGTGAAACCCTTGTGAGAGTTGAATATAATCTCAGTTATGTGAGTTAAAGATATGTTAGCTGTGAAAAGAGTGTGTCTAACTGTAATGTATTCCTGCCGGTAGTACGGCCACAGGATCAGCATCTACTCAGGCTGAGTCAAATAAACCCCTGTTTAAAAAAAAAGTTGTTAACATGCAAAGAGGAGGATAGACAGAGTTGTGTAAATGTCAAATTATTATGCTCACACGTAGTTTAAAATGAATGAATAATCGCCCCAAGTGTACCTGCACTAGGAAAGCAAAAGAAAATGTGAATTAGGAGATAAGAATTATAAACGCATGTAAAGTTAAGAGAGGGAACTAAAATACTTTAGGTTAGATATATTTTCTCAAAAGGTCGAGAGAACACCCACCCCAGTACGTAAGGTTAGAAAGAAAAGTGTTATAAATAATGTACTTTAGCTTAAGTAATGTAGAGGATCCCACAAATATGTAAACTTTCTACATTGTGAAAGCACCTTCTGTGTGGTAATGTTATGAGGCAAGTACCTGAATTTGATACCAAAATTAATGTAGTAAACTTAGTAAACTGAGAGAGAGTAAGATTAAGTTGTACGTGGATTAGAGATTAAGAATGGTAGAAGGTATAAATTTAATCAACTTGTCAAGTGTATAAGGAGAATGAAAAGTTGTAACCTAGCCTAAGAATGACATGCCAGCAAATGGCTGTTAACCTAGAATAAGTATTTCACATACAAATGGTATGACAAAGTTCTTGATAACATTGAGTATAATGTGACAACTTGTGTGTGCTTTGAAAGATTTATGTTTTTTTGTGTTCTTTCCCTATTACATGTATGGGGAACCCCCCATGCCTTGTAGGGTGTAAGAATATTTTTTCTTTATGCACTCGCACTTTTGAAGACGTAAATGATTTACCGTGCGACAGCGCTGGCTGGAAACCAGACTATGAAAAATCGTCCCACAGGGGCCACAGTAAACTCCCCTGTCGCTAATCCTTGCGAGTGGGATTATTTTATAATTTTCCGTTAGCTACACTTTTATTTCGAGGACAGAGATAAAAGAATTAAATACAAAATCTTGCAAACTAAAGATTGTACTACTCGCTGTATAAAATTTTATTCAGTTCTTGGTATGTGAACTTCCCTCGAACTAGGAAGGTCGGGGTTCATACAAAAACGATCTGTGTTTCCATAACGTTTCCTTTCTTCAAACTCTCCTCCGTGCTGTGAAAGCAAAGAAGGGATGGCAACAGACAGATGATATGGAACCCCACGCCGCCATCAGCACCGACCGCAGCCGAAGAGGGAGCGAGAGGGGCCAGGAAGAGGAAGAGAGGGAGAGGCTGTTAACCCGGTGATTGTTACCAGATGCCCGGCCAGATAGATATAGGTCACACTCCAACTGGTCGCGCATGCCACAGAAGAGACGCGAGTCCAGAACTACAACCACAGTACTATTATTGGGGAATCACCCCCATACCTGAAGCAAAAGTGGTCTCTTGAGATGGGTTGCTGTCGCTTTAGCGGTTGGCCGATTGACACATGCCACACTGCTGCGCAGCGTGCCTGCGCACCCTATGGGGGACTCCACCCCATAAACGAGCTACGAGGAGCTCTGGGCAAGTCATAACAGTGGCGGACTACCATTCACGTGCCGACAGAGTTGACTCCACATGTTGGAGAACCTCGGACACACTTATAATTAACGCGTTTAATTATAAAATTGTACTGCCTGCTTAGAATCCAACATGCGATCGTCACCCCCTCAAACCCAGATTGTTTTATCCGACGAACCACTACCCAGAGATAACAGAGAAGGAAGTTACAAGAGACACCACATGATCGCAGCACCCCTGCTGCCCCGTGACGTCACACCCGCTGAGCCTCGGGCGCAACCCTGCAATAAAACAACCCCTGCGGAGAAAGGCTATTGTCGTCCGCACTCCCGGAAGAGCGCTAAAGCACTGATCGTGGCCTATATAAGGCGGCACAGATACGCCTTTAGCCAGAGTTCGTCGGCTCGCTGGCCGCATAGTTCAGGCCAAGACCTCCCTCTTCTCTTAGCTTGAAAAGGCTCATACCTGCAGCTTGCGAAGGCTCAACCTCACCTGCAGCTTGAGAAGGCTCCTCCTGCACCAACTCAACCGCATCTCCTAAAAGACGCTCCAGAGGTAACCTCGACGTCCAAACCCTGCACACTGGACACCTTTTACCCTAGTCATTCCTTTGACTCCATGATAGCAGGTCATCTCGACGTCCCCTCTGGACAACCACCTCTCGGGAGGCAAACACTGTTAATTGCGTTAGGAAAACTCTCAGAGTAGAGTTTTTTTTTTTTAACAAGTTCTTATAAAAGCTCACATTTACGTGCGTAAAGTAAACATAATTTTTAGGATTGACTGGTGTGTATGATTAACCGGGATTCAAGATTGCTTTCAAGACGTGACAATAAACATTACGTCAAGCTTAATTTAGTTGATTTTTCTATTACCCTCTCATGCTATTGTTAATTGAAGTGTTACTTGGTACTGTTATAAAATTGGAGGTTTATAATTAGTAAAAAGAGAGGTGGGATACCTAGCCGGAATAGGCGTAGAGAAGGGCGAGCTCTACCGAAAGAGCCACAAGCACAGATTATTATATAATCTAACTGCAAGGACGCAACCCCTATCCGCAGCCTCGGAATCCACCCCGTGTCCCGTCTCACCTATCATACCACTCGACAATCGTTCGGAGCTCGATGTCTATCTGGGGATCTGCTGGCCGTGGCCAGACTCGGACCACTTGAGTTACTACCAGCTGGAAATCCTCTCGTCTTCAGTACTCGTATGGACCCCGAATAAAGACAAGGCGACAAACCCGTACCATGCATGTACAATCCGTATCACATCCAGGAAGATGGTCAAGATTAATTTCGGTGTTCCCAACAACCAGGAAAACAGGGAAAACGGGTAAAATCCAGGGAAATCAACATGTACTTCAAACACAGGAAAAAGTCAGGAAAATTTTAGTGAGAATCATAATAGCAATTTGTTGTGAAAACGTCACGTTTATGCTATTATCTCCATTAGTCAGGCGTGAAAGAGAAGAAAGGAGGATGCGATGTGCCTGAATTGTGCCATGCAATGGCGGACCATGACCGTGTGAAGACAGACGACCAAAGCTATAAAACTCCGAGCAGTTTCAAATCTTTGGTTGCTAGGCAAAGTCTTCCCCACACACCGGGCATTTACAATGGTACCCGAAGCGCTCCAAACAAAACAAAAAGCATCCTGCCGTGAATTTTTTGAGTAAACAAAGTGTTGGATAATGTGTTAGTTTTGTGGATTAAATGTAGAGTGCTGACCAGGACGTTAATTAGATATAAAATTGGTACAAATGTTAAATTTCAACTGACAAATTACATCAGTGTATATGGAACATGAAATTGTGCAGCAACTATTTACACTTGAAATATAACACAATAGAAAATGGCAGGACTTTTATACGTTTATGTGGTAACCTGTTTCTCAGAAACATTTTCAACTAATTTTAATATTGAAAATACTATTTTTAATTAATTGTATCTTTATTAGTATGAGCTGTAGCTAGTAATCTTGGTTTTCGTATTTTTTGGTGTTTCTTTAATTAAATTTTTTGGTAGCATGTTTTCATGACTATAATGTTCACGAAACATAAATAGCTAAAAGTACCCAGGAAAGGCAAAACCGTTTCTCGTACCGTAAGTTATTTCTGCACGTGTAATAAAAAGTTTTTTGAAACATTTTGGTCAATTCATAATTGCAATATTGGAAAAGTGTATTTTATTCAAATGTAGTGGGTTTTCTAGATGTCAACAAATTACTGTGGTGGCCTATTTTCATTTAGTATAAATTATGTTTGTTTGGTTTGTGTACAATATTGCGTACAGCGAATTTACTACTTGTTTTGATTGAGAATGTGTTCTTGTAAGATGAGCTTGTAAGAGTAAGCAATTCAGTATTTGACATTTTGTGCTACATTACTTTTTCCATGCTAGTTTAAGTGGATAATTGTGTGATATTCAGAATGTCTAAATTCAATCCTGCATGGCTTGATGGAACACTGTTTCCTTACACATAGTTGTGTGCTTTGATGAATCTTTTAACAGAAGGGCAAAGCAACAACAGATGATCTTTCTGTGCGTTTATGGGATGTAAACAGAAATACTGTTATGACCAGGTATTGGAACTCTTCATTTTTAGGCCATTCTGCAGGTTATCATCTCTTGTTAGGATTTCAACAAGGGCTGGGGGATGTTGAATTATCTAGAATTGTGCAAGTGTCCATGGATGGGCCCAAAGTGAATTGGGCCTTCATGAAAAAGTGGAAAGCACAAACTAAAGCATCTAAGGATGATCCAGAAATATTGGATTTGGGATCTTGTGGACTCCATGTTGTTCATGGTGCCTTCCAGTTGTGTGGGATGTAGTTCAGTTTGTGAAGGCAATACAGTACTCTGTATTCAAGGACTCACCAGCTAGACGATCATACTTCAGATAGCTTACAGGTTGCAGTGTTCTTCCAACCAAATTTTGTAATTGCCGGTGGTTGGAAAATGTGCCAGTTTGTGAGACAAAAATACAAATTTTTCTTTGCTTAAAAAAATTTTTCAAGTCATGTAATCTACCTGCTACATATTCTGTTGAAAAAGTGAAGGATTGCTTGAAAGATCCTCTGCTACTAGCTAAACTGAATTTTTTTTTCCGACAATGGCTTCTTCACTTGAACCATTTGTAAGGAAGTTCCAAACATCAAAACCAATGTTACCATTTCTACATAAAGAATTGGAGGACTTGCTAAGATAGTCACTTGGACGTTTCGTTAAAATTGAAGTTTTAAAAGGCAAGACAACTGCATATCAGCTGATGAATATTAATTTGGATGATTTAAGTCAAACACTACCCAGTGTCTAAGTTTAAAATAAGGTTTGCTGCCAAGCATGAGCTCGGTGTGGCTGATGTGAATGAACTTTAAAAACAAACATTCTTACTAGAATGCAAAACGTCTATGGTCCAGACTGCCAAGAAAATTGTTGAACGTAGTCCAGTAAAATATAAAATGGTTAAAGCTGCTTCTTGTTTGGACCCTAGAAAATTGTGGAAGATACAGGAAGAGTACAGGGTAAGTATGGATACTTGTTTACAAGTTCTCATATCAGCTAAATATCTAACTGCTCTTCAGTCTGATCGAGCTAGTGCCCAGTTTATTAAATTGTCACTGTTCTCAAATCCGACACACGTGCAGCATTTCATGTATAGAACGACAGGTTGGATACATTTTATGCTGGTATTTTGTGTGGAGGAAGATGAGTTTAAAGATTTATGGCTTGCAGTGAAAATTATATTAATTCTTTCACATAGTAATGCTTTTGTGTTGTGGAATCTGGATTCTCTATCAATAAGGATATGCTTGTGGAAAACCTCCACGAAGAATCTTTGAGTGGCGTACGACGAGTGTGGGATAGGATGAGTAATGCTGGTGGTGAAAATGTCATTCAGGTGGACCAGGAAACGATAAGGTGCTGCTTCTAAGTACAAAGGAGCTCTAGAGTAAATGTGCCAAAATGAAGATGCAGACAAAAAGATGAACACATGTTGTAAACAAGAAGAAAAATGGAAGCCTGCGGAAACACAAGAACTACTAAATCAGAAAATTGAAATAGAAAAACAAAGGAGGAGTTGGAGATGAAAATAAAAAAAATCAAAAGAAATATGTAATCTGCTTTAGAGATTTATGGTTTGGTTGGGATGTACAGTAAACTTAGTTAATATGCTTTATGTATATTGTGTGTTTCAGTTAACTTTTTCCTGCAAACATCTTAACGGACATGGGCAGCTTTTTTAACTCTCATTGATTTGTGTTAGGTTTAGTTACCACTTTCAAAATTATTCTACGGTAATTATATTGGCCACCAAAGTAGTATATTTATGAGTTTGGACAAATAATATTTTCAGTTTGTGATCAATGGAAAGAGCAAAAAAAATTTTGAAATTATATTTTCAAAATCCTTCATAGGTTGTTAGAAGACATTTTAGAAGTGTTCACAAACACCCACATTAAAACAGGTAATTTAAATGGTCTAGCTTGACACGTGCACCTCTTGGGTTTTACTGACTAAGAGGTGATTACGCTAATTGCCCTCTTTATTCTGGTGGAGGGGAGGGGAATCAAACCCCAGAATGAGGCAGAATGATATGAGTTCCTTCCCAGGGAGCTTCACTATCCTCACAACTAAGGCTGTCAAAATGTGGGACGCCAGCAGTCCCAGGAATATGAATGAGGTGCCAGTCGGTGATTATTCAAGGCGACAAAGTTGGTCAGGCTTTGGTTTCCCCGGGGTTTGGGGGCGACCTTTGGTGGAATTCAAACCCTAACTATTTTCCCGGATGCTAACTTTATCATGCAGATGTTTGGCGGATCTATCGCAGACGGATGTCGAACCCGGATTAATTTGCCAGTGTCTATCTTAATGATGCTAGAGTGGGCTGGGTCTTCTTGAACGGGGGGTACCCGACTGTTTGGAGTAGGTCACTGATGGTCAAAATTGAGAATGTGCCTCAGTGGTGGGAGGGGTGGCGGGGCCCGAGGACGGGTTTAGTTGATTTGCTCGTCCAAGCGGCCTGCAAACCTGAACCTGCAAAATGGCTTCACCAACAGAGAAATAAAGAACCCCGGGATGGCTAATGCTAAGAGGGGTAGCCATATGCTTAATTTGTATTTGTATTCCAGAGTAGGTATAGGCGACTCAGGCTCGGGTTGTTCTGGGGAAGTATCCTCCTGTTCGTCGTCATCTGATGGTCACCAGCCTAGTCAACGCTTTAATGGGCCCTCATGTGTAAGTGGTATCATGGTATAACACAAGGGCAGATTAGCAGGTTCACTAGGTAACAACTCTATAGGGTTTGAATTTACTATAAGAATTGTCAGTAGTAGGCTATCTACCTAGGGCGCATCTCACGGTGCCTTTGGGCTCCTAATTCCGCCGTGTTCGTGGTGCATTGAATTTAGGGCTGTCTACCTTTCTGCGGACGTAGCAGTCCTAGGTGGGGTCAACTTTAGAATCGTTCCCAAGGACCTGCCGTGTGATGGGCAGTCAAGGTATTGAGTTGTACGTTGAGCAAGCAGTTGATACACAAAAAACCCAGAAGCAGCGGCGTGCCCCTTTCGGGCTTAAATGCCAATCCCTTCAGGCCCTGTCTCCTGTGGAGTCCAGTACAGCTCACAACTGCTTACTGACATGTCTAATAATTGCAGAGATTAAATTACACACGCTACAATAGAAATACACTGAATTTAAACCACAAGAAAAATAATAAACAGGGGAGCGAAAGCTACAGTTGCAGTAGACGACACACAAGGTTTCTATTCATGTAATATTTATTATGTCTAAAAGGAAATACTGCGGAATGTCCCGGGTAAATAAATACACTTTAAGAGCTGGGAAGCAGGCGAAGCCAAGCCTGATGAAATAATTAATTTAAAAAATGCAAACATATACGCAACTCAATTTACAGCGTTTGATTTTACAAGGGTTTTGTCCAGGGGGACACTAATCATGCAACGATGTGCTACCGTGGGAGTGAAAGGAAGTTGACTGTGGTAAAGGGGTAGTGGGTACAGGTGGTTTGGGTTACTTTATGGAGAGGGCTGCACTTGGCGGTCAGCTGGTGTGGAAGAGCCTTGGCAAGCCGAAGGGCTGGAGTGCTGGCGGCCTTCTCAAGATGCCGGCTGGAGAGTGTGTTGCCTTCCCAAGTAGCGGGCTGGACTTAAGAGCCATGTTTGCAGGCCACTGGAGAGGAAGGAGAGTCTTCGCAGACTGGGTTGGGCTCGCTTCGGACGGCGAGCCTGGCGTCTGCTGGACCTCTCTTTATCCTTAAAAAACTCAACATCAGCGATTCTTCAGGGAGCAGGGGGTAGCTTAGCCTTCCAGCGTAGGGGTAGATTTATGGGGGTGCTGGAGCGCCGCATATTTGTCTCCCTGCTGGGAGGCAATGACAATTTTAAACACCTCTCTTTGAGGCTGGCTGGATGTGACATCACAAGGTCACAGTGGTACTGCCATCTAAGGGGTGATTGGAACTGTTTCCATGGCTAACTGAAGGGTTGTGGATTTTCAAATTTATTTATTCTATTCGTAGGGATGGTGCTTGCATGCGGGATTCTGGGCAGATGATGCATTTCATAATTAATCATGTTAATTATTGTTACGTAGTCGGCTGTCCAATGTTGGCGTCTGCTTACTCGACACATGAAATCATTGTTGCCCATGATATGACTTGCCCCTGAGCTCATGTCACTCGTAGATGGGGTGAAGTTGCCGTAGAGAGCGCATCTGCGCTGCACAGCATGCTGGCATGCTTCAAGCATATAAAATCTGTGTTTTGTTTGTTTATGTCTATACATTATGTAATTTTTTTCTATGGTAGTTGTGTACTGTAAAATATGCATGCGTGGTTTAAAATTTCGGCACAGGGAAAAAAAAAATTATATGACAAGGAAAACTTGGAGATATTTACTGAAACAAAATGGTGGGAACCCTGCATTTACCCCTAAAACAGATCTCAAATCTCGTATAGTTTCTACCCTGCTAAACTTCATCTCCAATCATAGAGCGAGGAGACTGAGCAGAATCTCGGCAGCACCTCGGACCAAATCTCAGAACTCCCATAATGTTGTAGTCTAGTTATCACCCACGGACCCTACCGTGGCAAGTAACCTGGGTCACTTCTGGCCTGGCGTCCCGCTAATTGACAACCCTATCGGTGAGTTAGATTGCTCTTCCTGGGCAGGAGTCATTTACAATTTGAATCTCCTAGGGTTTTGATTCCCCTCCGCCTTGAAAGAACCCTTCCATTAAGCGACACCCATGTGATGCAACCATGATCCGCCGAGCAGAGAGAACTAGTTCGAATAGAGAACACAAGTGGAAGGGCTCAGGATGGCAGTCAGCGCTCTAACTATGACTATAACCAACCAGCGCATGTTACAGTAATTATTAGAAATGTTTGTTTTTAGAATTTTCTCTTCGTAACTTATGCGGCATAAA
The DNA here is from genome assembly GCA_029891345.1 of Dryococelus australis. Lineage (NCBI taxonomy): Eukaryota > Metazoa > Arthropoda > Insecta > Phasmatodea > Phasmatidae > Dryococelus > Dryococelus australis. The sequence continues at coordinate 114,468 of CM057001.1, forward strand.
ACTTCATCGTAGTGGAATACCATATTAATTGTAACAAAATTTTGTGTTAGATTCTGAGTTGAGTGTAACTTGTTCAACTATATTTTATACTGTATTTAATTTGATCACAGGTCAATGGCAAAGAGACGCTACGGATGTTGGTTCCATATCTCTGCGATACGATCCTGCCAATGATTGAGTCAGATGAATCTTTGAAGGAGGAGACACTGGACAGCGAACTTCTGTATAAACTGTTGCTACTGTCGCAGGTATGCTGTGCATGTGCGTACAAAAAAGTGAAATGTTAACTATGACTTTATAATTATTAAATAATAGTTTGTTTAGCGTGTTTTTACATGTGTCTTATCCTTTTGGCTTCTGGTGGTCAATAGCTCTGCAAGTAACAGCACCTGAACTAGGTGGCACAGTGGCAAAAAAATGGATATGCATTTGGAAGAACCTGGGTCATTTCCCTGTTCGAAAATCCTGATTACTGTTTTCCATGGTTTTCCAGAATCACTTCAGGCAAATGATAAGATGGTTTTTACAGATCATTGATCACTTCCTTCAGTGATGTTGATTAGTGGGGAATCTGGCTCCATCTTTACTTATCCTGCTGCCAAGTTAAGCCATACGCAATTTGTTGGACGTTTATAGTGTATCCAAGAAGTACAAATTTTTTTTGCCTAGCATCTGTTCCTTGGAGCTGAAACTTGACAGGGCGAAAGAAGGAATTGTGCTCTGTCAGCACAGTACATGTATGTAATATCAGACTGAGCACCTGTTGTGTATAATTCTCCACCCTGACTGGCAGGTTTGCCAAACAGTGAGCTGTCATGAGCGCTTTGATTGTTTGTAGCAGCAGAGATGCCGACCAGTTCATAAACATCTGCTATTTGTCTGGAAGGGGAGCATGAGGGAAGGTGGGGGTAATTTTCTGAAGTAGTGTAGCTGAGGGGCGTGATGCTACAGCTTTTGGACTTTACAATATGTGTATTAGGACTAGTGTGCATCCATTCTGAGGATAAATAATCTATTTGTGTCTCTTTTATGGTGGTAATTCCCCCCCCTTTAAACTTTCCAGGAGAACAGTACTTCAGTGAAAAGAGAGGGGAAAGAAATACGTTTATATAGTTTTTAACCTAACACCATGGCTGTTCTTTTGCAGGTTGTCGGGTGCCCAGGGTCTGCACTTGTCCCATATGTGCCTGCAATCACCAGTGTTTTGGATCGTACACTTCACCTCACTTGCCGTAAGGGTTATCTTTCTGCCAGCAAGTTGCTCAAGAACTTGCTGCATGGTCTGTCTGAACTGACACCGATGGAGTTTCAAAGTCTGCCACGTGCTTTCACTGATCCTATCAGCAAATATTTGCCAATTAGGGTGAGTGTCAGCTACACACACAGTATCGTAACTTGAAAAACTTGGTTACCTGATTCAAAAAATAAAACTTATACAAACTACAGTGAAACTCTGTTAAGAAGTTCCCACTTAAGAAGATTTCCTGCTTAATAAGATGTATAATTTTGCACTTTTTCTATATGCACATGTGTAATTTGACCCTTTTAAGAAGTTTTCCTAGTTGATAAACATTATTATTTGTTTAGTCCTTTCAGAAATGTTTTGACAATTTTACTTACATACTGTATTTTTTTTTAGAATGAGAGGCTTAACTATGGAGTTGACATTCAAAGCCTTTTTTGTGTTCTAAAACTGTTTAAACAAAAATCATTTGTGTATTTTTCCTAATTGAAAGTGCAGTACGTACAGTTTTTTAAGTGGTTTGTACTGTGATATAAACACACTTATTTGGTCAAAAATATTGAACGTGCTACATAGCAAATAAAAATAATTGACCTAAAAATTTTTTTATGTGAAAAATGAGAATACAAATACCATTAGTTGGAAGTTAAATTGGATTGAAATATAGTATATTTGAATAAGTACAATATGTGTGTTTAGCCATCTAAGTAATGGAAATTTTTTCTATGTATATCATGTTGTAGTGTAGAGTGGGGTATTTAGAAATTTAGATAGTTGATCGGCTTGACACGTGGTGTTCTTAGATTAATGGTGAATCATCACAGTAGGGCTGGTTTTGTTTGGTGTGAGGCTAAACACACCAGGTTACTTTGACTTGGCCTTACTTAGTTAAGTACCTGGGCCTTGCCAGTATAAAGAAGGGGTAGTGTAGCTTTCCGACTAGAAATGAAATCGGGTACGGCGAGTATGACCTTTCGTCTGAGTGGATTTGGTTTTACCTGTATACCTGGGAGATGGGTAGCCTGTGGAAGCTGTCTGTACTGATGGTGGCTGTCTGGAGCTGGTATCAGGACCTCAAGATCTGGTGCAGTGACAGGTCGGCTGTGGCCGACACGGCTGGTGGGCTGTCTTGATGGTTGCCCCTTATCCAGGTGTTTGCTATACCAAATGTGATTTTTCTCAACTCTGAGAAAGGGGTTAGTATAGGGGAGAGAGTGTCCTCTGAAGTTCTAACTGGTGGTTCAAACAATGATAGTATGGGAACTGAACACCACACTAGAAATAGTATTTAGTAGTTGGATAAAAGTGTTTATTTCTAAGAATGCTAAATATGGTGGTGTGTACTACCTCCTATCAAACAAGATTTGAACAGAAGTTAAATTACGGTAGATAGGTGAAGGTGACGTATTTCTGAACTATTGAAGGTAGGCAAATTAAATGACTATGAAAACAACTCAACTTAACTATCTAGTCTTGGTGTCAAGAAGGGACTTCGGGATTTACCACTCACTAGAAGGGCAGTAGTAAGTGTTTGCGTTCCTGAAAGGATGGTGGTATTTACGTGTGGTTCACAACTTCGGTGTTTGGCTCCGGAGGACCTGTTAAGGGTGTTGAAGACGTCAGTGAAGGCGTAGTTGAGCGTCTGGTAGATGGCTCCAGCACATGAGATGGTGGAGGCGAGCTGCGAGCACCAAGAGTGTGGTAAAGGAGCAGACACTTTGAGAGGCAGCAAGGATCTGTTGGCTTCCTCCGGAACCTTGCTGTACAGTGGAGGATTGTAGACTCTTCGGTGAGGTCGTGAGGACCTGTTGGCTGCCTCTGGTACCTTGCAGTGTGGTGGAGAAGCATTGAACTCGCGAATAAGGGTCATGTACCGGTATTTATACTGGTTGGTTTGCCCTTAGTTTGGGTGAGGGGAAGGATAGCGTGGCGCTCTCAGGACATGTGATGTCACTGGTCGGTTGGAATTTCAGCTGAGGTGGCACGAGTCAACGCTTCTCTCGGTGTTGCAATTATGGTTCAATCCCTTGGCGCATTATGACATTATGTAACGTCATCTCTGCGGCTTAGTGGTCAGCTCATTTGAACTTGTAGAAATGAGCGTATTATTATACTGTGGAGTGAACAGTACATTTCTTGCCATCTGTAATAGCTCCTCGAACAAGAGGTTTATTCTGTAGACACTACTGGAAGAATTGTACTGATTATGGGACCGCGTTGGTAGCGATATTTAGGTTCATAATGATGAGGCAAAATCATGTTAGTAGTTAGAGAAAGACGTCACACGTCAAGCTCAATCATGTAAATATGCATTTCATAATTATTTAACCCACATTTGATGTGTAATGTACTTCCGTAATGACATGCACAAAAATAGTCTTTTATTTGAATCACAATTTCTTATGCATTTTCATTGTTACTTATCGTTTACTTTGTTGTTAAACACTAGTCACATTCTTCTGAAATCGCTGGTGTTTGTACAGGTTCTGCTGGGCTGGAAACTCTTTAGACAGCCATTAATGTGGGTAATGTGTTGAGATTTTCTTCATGAGCTTCCGTTTGCACTCCTGTATTCCATCCTCCCTACCTCATTCACCTTTCTTATCTTCGGGCTGTCCCCTCTGTATGCCAGCTAGCTCTATTTTGCACTTAAATTTCTCATCTCATTCATCTTTAGTTTGCCTTTGACATTCTGTACAGTTTTGTTTTGTTAATATAATTTAGTATTATTGAATTTTTTTATAGGAATGGGGTACTTCAGGTGATGTCAACAATCTGAATATCAAGTGGTATATACCAGGGGAAGATGAAGTGTCGTGTGTACAGAACATAGTGTCCCGCTATCTTACAAAAGAACTAGACACTATTAGCAAGTATGTGAATGGAAAACTATCTTTGACAAAGTAAGTTGAAAAGTAATATTAGTTTTTGGAATTTTTTATTGTTACATTGTGTACATCATTTTTTGACTATAACTTCAAAATTTGCAAATTTTGGTTTTTATTTTTTCAGGAAGATTTGTAAGAGTTAGTATTTACAGTATATCTTAGAAACTGTCAGCATGCTTATGAGTAGGGCCTAGAATTTTCGTTGATTGTGAAATAACACAAAATGTGTAGAAATCACGTTTATTCATGAAATTCTGTAGTAATTACTGTATTCACGAAACAGCAATGAAATTGCTCATTAAAATCTTTCCAAAACCACAATGCTAAACTTCTTTTACCATGACAATTTTTACAAATAGTTAGTTTTGCCATTTTTAATGGGAGATGCACCATTAGCACCTATTTAATTCACATATTCGCTGATAACATTTAAACTTATTTCTGATCATTTTTGTTTCCACTAAACATAGTCAAAGGTCACTCCCAAATGAGAATGATTTATAAAGCAGTTGGTAGCAAGGTCGAAAGATTATTGCTGTAGTACAATTTGATATGAGTTGGGTGTGAAATATATTACCTCAAATTAATTTAGAAATATTTAAAAAGTACTCAGAGATCTGCAACCTCTATAATTAATATGAAACATGCAAGTGGCGACATTAGCAGTAGCTGCAAACAAAACTTAAGTATTATACACAGTTTAAGTTCTACTTAATTTAAAACACAATAAATATTATTTTAATACAAGGTTCAGTTTGTTACACTAATATCTATTTCTTAATGATATAAAATAAAATACATATACATTTTGTCCAACAACTCTTTCATGCCCACATATTTCTCCTATGTCTGTTGTGTGAAGGCAAGGCTGTCAGAATAGCCAGCAATATGAAATTCTCTTTGTCTTTCACATATTAGCTCACAGCTGATACAGAATTTCATATATGGGATGTTGTTAATTTCATTTCTTATATGTTGCCACACACTGGCTGTAAAAAAATGGAATTCTTATATGAAATAGACTATAGTGTATACTTTGATCTATCACATAGTTATATTGTGCTGTTGTAATAAATACAGAGCAATTTGCCTTCATTTTCAATTTGCATTTATTTAATTTTTTTCAGAGAAGAGCGGCATTGTTCATTGAATATCATCAGTTCTCTTCTTGAGTGCAAGTCATTGTTACCTCTTTGGGAAGAAGAGCCAGTTAATGTGTGAGAACAATTCTTATTCCTAGTAGTTATCTTACTTGGAAATACTGGTAGATTCTGTTATTACCAGCAGGTATTTTGATAATATATAATAATAGGTATTTTACAGTGATTGGCCTATTACATATGCTGACACCACATGTTAGCCTATTTGAAACTATAGATGTGATAGTGATAAATGATAATAGATTGAAGCATTTTAAGCCTCCTTATACAATGATGTGATATCAATTGCAATCCCTGACGTCGATGTGAATCGCACACAAGCCCCTGTGCTAGCTCATTTCTGGGTCAGTTTTCCTCACGGAAGCATTGTGGGCATTTTGATTAGTTGGCGACTTGGGGACTGTAACCCCTATGATGATTTTCACTTTCAAAGTTCTGTGGTACACAGAGTATGTTTTAGGGATGCCGTGGTGGCCTTCAAATAATGTGACGCCAGTGTCGCGGTGATCATACCCAAGGAAGTACTTTCACTTTGGCAGGATGCCGGTATAAATTGTGGGCGTAGTTGGCTTATGTGTCAGGACGAAGTCAAGAGACACAGGCAGTATTGCTATTCGGTGCTTTACCTGCTGTTTGCGAGGCGGCGACCCTCTCCTCTTCTCCGGCTGGCTCGCTGTGGCTGGACATCAGCCAACTCTGGTTGCAGTGGAGGAGTGCTCACGCTGCTCGTAGGTCCTTGGTGTATGTGTGTGGGTATGAATGTGTAAGATTCTGGTAAAAGGGTGGATCAAGTCCCAGGATAGCAATGTCAAAGTTGATCTATTGGTATTCTATCTGCCATTCTATTAGGTGGTGTGAATAGTGAGTTAATCTCTCTTACTTCTTCTGGAGTGGGTGTATTAGTTATGTGCCTCCAGGGTTTTTAGTGCTGGCTTGAGTTTACGTATTGCGTGAAATACAAATGTAATTTCCAATTATAGTAAAATTCTTTAAGGGACACAAGGGATTTTATTAATTCTATGAATGGAAATATTAAAAATGTCAGTAATAAAACAAGTTTAATGACTGGCATTTAAATAGATAGTTACATGTGGGACTGCACTCTCCTACTCTGATCCAATAAAAATATTAAGTATTTAAATAGATTAAATGCAGAAGGTCTTACTTAGTGCCAGGTCAAGGCTACTTGGGTAAAATATGTGATGTGGTGTATGAGGTTGACCATAATAGTAAATTAAAGAATTAATGGCCAATAATAATTTCCTAATTTAATTTTGGGGTGGAGGGGGTAGTATTGTCCTGAAGGGAGTTTTCACCCAATTGGTGAAGATGTAGCTAGGTTGCCTTAAAGGTTGTCCAGAGGGGATGTCATTTGCCCTGACCTACATTACCTGGATGGTGAGCGGAAGGAAGGTATTGAAGGAGTGATTGAAGAACGACGTCTGCTGGAGCCTCTGGTAACCCCGTTGATGACTTCTGGAGCTGTTGGCAGAGGCAGAGGAGGTGGAAAGCCTCTGGCTGGTGGTGGTCCTCTGGTTGCTGGAGACGGCCAAAGAGGTTGAAGGTCTTCTGGAAGGTGGTGGTCCTCCAGAGCTGATAGGCATCGTCGACGGCCACTGAATCTTCGGCGGTCACCAGTGCGGGTGAGGGACTATGCCTTGTGCCATCACAGCCAGAAAGTGCAGCAATCAGTCCTGAGGCTTGCGCTGGGATTCCTTTTATACTAAATTTCCAGTTTAGCAGCACTCAGAGGGGTGCGGGGGGAATTAATCCTACCTTTTGGGGGTGGAGCTACTGACATCACACATGGGTTCCAGGATCCTTATCTGGAGCAGTGTAAGGTGATGACGTATCATGCCCTCATGCGCTCGTGGAGGCCGTGACTTCCTGCTGGGCGGCTCGCTGCCCTTCAGAGGCGCAAGTCCAAACCTTGCGGACTTTCTTAGCAGGAGAGGCAGAGTGGAACTGGTCACTCCTTCGGGGAGGGGCATTGACGTGACAGCTTCTTGTAGAGATTAGGAAAATGGTAAAAGCAGAGATCACGTGGGTAAAGGTGGCCTTGAGGCTCTGTCAACTTTAGGTGGACCACGTGTCCCACCTCCATTACCATTCTTACTTGGAGGCGACGTGTCCGTCTGGTGATTCTGGCTCCAGATGCGACAAAGTCGTTCATGTACAGTGCGCCTCCCCAAGTGCAGTATGCATCATGCATAAATATGTTTTTATCAGTTGGAATTATTTAACACAGATTTTTTCTTTACATATGCATGCATATGTGATATATATGTGTGTGTGCATGCATGCGTGCGCATATGCATGTGCCTACGTATGTGTGAGTGCACGCACGTGCGGGTGGGTGGGTGTGTGTGAAAATACTGTGTTGAGATTGTGAAGAAGTAAGTTGCACTAAAAATGAAATATTCATGTGGGGTAGCTAAGATAATAGTCAATGAGAAAATAAGTTTGAGGCCTTTTGCATATTTATCAGTTTTGGTTTCAAATGCAGTGAAGCTTAAAAGGTACATATTCTATAATTACTTAATTTGTCTACTGTCAGCATTTAAATCATTCTTCTGTATTGGGAAGTCACTGCTTAAAAAATAAATGTTTACAGTGTATTTATTTTCTATCTTTTGATATGATGTGTAATAATATAAGAGTACTGATTAGATGACCAAATTGTTTGCAGCTCAGTAAAATCAGGATATATCACAATCTTTAACCTTATGTGTACTACGTGATGCAAAAAAAAAGAAACTGTTGACATTAAGCTGACGTGAGACGCTTTCCTGATTTTGAAGCAAACGACTTGTTCTCATCTGTGCGTAACTGCTTGGCATACCAGACGGAGTCTGAACCAGTACTACAGCTACCATAGTGCCTACTGATTACGCCCCTTGTTGCGAGGGCTAATACAGACACATCAGTTTTGTACTGTTTGCCTGCTGTCAGAAAGTATGCCAACCAATGCCCCCCCCCCCCCCCCCTTTCTCTCAAGAAACATAAATGAGCGACTGCAGTCGAGTAGTTCCAGAGCACGCTGAGGAATGATACCTCTAACATGTTCCAGGCACCAGCAGGTGACCCTTGGCTCTGTCTGTTAGCAGACTACTTGACCGCTCCCACCCCCACGGCCCGGACGATGGCGGGCCGGCAGAATATATACCTGCGTGCAGCCAAGAAACGTTGGTTGTTTTCCAGCTCTTTTCTCTTCTCATACAGCTAGCTCCACTTCCCTATGTGCTGGAGCTCTGTGCCGACCTCAAAGTCTTCCAGAAGCTCTTCAACTGCTGCACTGAAGAAGTCAACCCCCCTTGCCTGTTTACCCTTCCAGTAATGGCAACCCCTCTCACTGCCTTTCCGGTAGTGGCTCCCCCCTTTCCCCCCAAGCCCCTTCTTTCAGTTTCTATAGCTACTGGGTCAAACTACCTTGTCCAGCCTGGCCTTGCGTAGATGGTACTTGCAGTCAGTTTGAGGTAATTTATTCCTCTCGGAATAAAACACGAGTTCTCTCTAACCTCTGAATATCAATACATAGATGACTGTGTTACTCCCACATAAACACCACGCCCAGCAGAGTGAAGCAGATTTAACCCACTGTTCCATCGAACCTAGTGTGGGACTGCAGGCTCTCCTCACCGGGCTGCACATACATCAATAACACACATGCTCGAAGGCCACCAATTCTGTGCACTTTGTGTAGAGCCATAACCACTAGTAAGACAATTCGTACCGAGGCTAGTAAGCCAGCCGAGTTTGTACTCCATCCACTGCACTGAACTGTAGCCGGAGGGAGTACTGGACTGGTCGTGGAGGTCTGACCACCTTTGGACCCACACCCACAGTTGTTGTTGGACGCCTCAGAGAAAACACATGCTGGTTGGGGAAAAGGGTATGGCTATGTGTTAGCTCGGCTTCGGCAGAACACTTAAGTAAGGGAATATTGTTACCTGCTTCCCTCTTGCGAGGGCCTATCCATGTCTTACACCCAGAGAGAGAATGGCCACTGCAGCATCTAAGTCTACCTCAATCTGCAACCCAGCCTCTTTTGCACTCTGCAAAGATATTCCCCTCAGAAGACAGTGGCATCATCACACCCTATTATCTCCGCCATACACCGCGGGGAGCATGTGCCATTCGGAATCACCAACCTCTGGTTCCGGGGTTAACAGAGCACCAGCCCTGCTTGGGCTTACACCAGCCACAGCACCTCCAGGGCACACAGCTCCTCCAGCAGCACCAGCAACTGCCAACAGCATTCTGTACTGGGTCAGCAGTCAAACCGGACCCTCGCCTGCGCAGGTAACCACATGACCGCGAGTCACCCAGTTCGTCGGATGATTCAACCCGTACTAGACATTGTTCCAAGACGCCAAGCTATACACTTCACTTTGTGTACTGGTCGGGCCCCAGTCAACCAGTGATTGAGGACAGACGTTGAAACCCCTCGTGTTCCTGGCCGACACAAACCAAAACAGCTCCCGACCATGACGTCGCCTTCAGTCATCACCCGGACCATCAAGCATCAATGCAGTTTGATCATTGTCTTGTAGTAATGTATATTTAGTATGCATCAGTTGTTTTGAACCTAAAATTCTATGGCTGAGAGATTAGTTTATTTTTAAATCTCTTGTTTTTTTACTGTAGCATCAGCAGTGTTGTTCCTGCCCACCCATTCAAGTTCCAGTTTCCTCTGTGTAACAAATGTGTCACCATGACAGATGGTGGAAATGTTCGAAGAACTGTTGTCTATGCAATGGATAAACTTCAGGGAAAGATGCTAAAAGATGCAGAAGATGATATTAAGTCTATGTTTGTTTTGATTGGGGTAAGTATTTGTTTGTTATGTTTTTTTATAAATTTATAAATGTTGTGGTTTATGTTATTAAGTAGAGGTTGGCGAAGCTGCTAATTTAAGTTAAAAGTGAATTGGAAGCAAATTTTTTAAAATATTTGCGAATTCGAATAGAATAGCAAAGGGTTTTTGTTGACAAGCACACATTTCACCAATAATAATAATAATTGTTATTGTTATTATTATTATTATTATTATTATTATTATTATTATTATTATACATTTAATAAATACATGTATTTTTACAAGTTAGGTAAAAGGCATATACAAAATATTATCCACTGACTTAGAAAAAAAAAATTGTCATAGTTTTTTACCATGTAAGTACACATATTGCCTTTCATGCTAAACAAATCTTAATAACAAACTGAAAATTAATCCAGGCTGAAGGAATATTTAAAAGTAGCATTCCTATTATAAAAGACTTTATTCAATACATCAGCATACTTCTTGACTTTGACGCATGCCAACATGTTCCGCAATGCACTTGTGCTCTTTATGGACGACTTTGCCACATCACGAGGCGACCAGAGCTCGGGGCAAGTCATAAACAGTGGCAAAGTAATTTCACGTACCTACCAAAGGATTTCCTTGTGTTGGACAGCCTCCGATATAAAGATAATTAACGTTATTAATTATGAAATGTACGGCCTGCCCAGAACCCGGCATGTAATCATCACCCTTGTGGATAAATTAAATATTTTTGATGAATCACTACCCTGCATTTAGCTGTGGAAGAAGTTCCAGCGACCACACGATATAGCAGCACCTCTGCTGCCCTGCGACATCACTTCCTGCCAGCATCAGGAAGAGGTTTTTAAATTTGTCGTCACCTCCACGCAGGGTGATAAGAAATGAGAAGTGCTGCCGCAACCCTAATACACCTACCCCTGTACTGGAAGACTACTCTACCCCCCACCCCCGGGATATTGCTGACCACAGGGTTTTTCATTATATAAGGATGTCCGAGAGCACCCCCAGGGAGACACGCCGGGCTCACCGGCTGCGTAGGTCAGTGAGCACTCCCTGGTCTGAGAAAACCTCTCTCCTTCTCTTAGCCAGTGAATGGCTACAATCTCCTGCAGCTTGAGAAGGCAGCACTCCAGCCGCTTGTGAAGGCAGTGCAATCCCTGCACCTTGCAAAGGCTCGTCCACACCAGGCGACCGCCAGGATGGCTCTCTCTCCAGAGGTAACCCGATGCCCTGTACCCTGCAACTCTTCACCCCAATCAAATTCCTTAACTACCGTGGTAGCAGGTCTTTGCGATGCTAGTGCCATTCTGGACAACCCCCTTAACGGGACTTCCTAGTACAATTTTTCAGGGCAGCGCTCTGCCGTGCACATGGCTAACGGGTCCAGTGGGCAGAGCCGAAACAAAGTGTTCTCTGGCGGCGGAGCGGAGGGAGGAAAGAATGTGCGCACTCTTGGATGCCTGCTAAATCATTCTACCTTCTGCATCCAGCGGAGACGGTTCACCGTTAGTATAGGCTATTTACAGTGAAGTGAGCACTTTTGAAAGAGCTCTTATATTATTTGGAATAATAGTAAATAAATATATTTTATTTTAGCCTTAGACTTAAAAATATATTGCAATAATCAAAGGGGCCCATACCTCCTCCCAGTGATGGAATGCTGGCATCTGTGGCATAGGATTTAGCATTCTTACCTATAAATTTACAGATCGTAAGTTTGAGTCTCGGTTAGAACATTGGTAGTGTTAGGTTTAGTTGTTTTAGGTCATCTCTCAATAAACCTGCCAGCAAAAACGTGTGTTCATTCGAAAGTGCTATGAATAAAAATTGCCAACATTTTCACATTTCTTTTGATGGCATATTGCACTTACCCAACCAGGATAATGGTTGAATCTTCTGAGTTTTCACTAACTAATTTTATGGAAATTCTTAAATTTCAAAAATTACTTATATAAGTCTTGGCTACTTAAAAAGATGCTCCTTAATACAGCTGTGTAAATTAGAAGGTTGTCTAATGGATGAGTAAAAAAATTACTATTTTAAAATTTAATCAAAATTCTTACTGGTAATGCGGGATAATTATTGATTTAACCATTGTATTGTACTGACGTATATTTGTAATATAGTGGAAAGAAAATTATTAATGTTTTTGTAGTCTGTTCAATTATTTACATTGTTTAGTTATCTTGAGATTTAGTGGAATAAAAATAATATCTGTAGGTAGTTGGAGTCTTCTCAATATTTGATTTTATGTGCAATGCTTACACTTTTAGGATAAATTTTTTACTTCACACAGCTACTACATATGAACATTCAAAGTTGCCAAATTTGGTGATATTTGGCACATTTCTTCAAATTTCTCATGTGCTGAAACACTAAGCCAAAATTTTCCTGTATTGTAGTTTACTCTTAAATGTTATCTAACATTTGTCATAAATAGTTTGAATTTATTTTCATATTTTACAAAATTATGATGAAAATATCAAACCCTTGTTATTGCTACTTAATTTGGTGATAAGGAACCTATTTTGGTTATAGTAGCCCCTTATTTAGCTGTGAACTAATTTATACACTACTCTTAAAGTAATGCAGTGAAAAGGAACTCCATAAAATCATTTTTTAAAAAACTTCTTAAAAACATCACAAAACATAAAAGCATAAAAATGCATATTTCACTACCCTGTAACAATGTTTACTGCAATGCAATATGATACATTCCCGCAGGGGAAAAATTTGGGGGGGGGGGGGTGGGGGGGGGGGGGAGTGTACAACTATGAACACAAATAAAAAAAAATTAAATACTTTTTTTTATACAAATATTTATAATTTAAGAGATGGTAAGTTATGATTGAATTGTTGGTTGCTCATTTATGACATTGTGGCAACTGTTGCATAAGCATTTGAAATAAATTAACCCCAATAATTGATACTAATCTTCTAGATATTTAATTACTGTTTAAACTACACAACGAACATTGTACAAACAATTGATATTGTCAGCCTTCAGTTAGGGAAGTTGGCAAGAATTACCTGCAATGGAAATTTACTTATTCAGGTGAACCACTGGATGTTCCGTATTTGAGAGTATAAAACTCTTCTATCGAAGATTTGAAAACTATCAACTAGGCCACATTTTATAAGCACTATACACAAAGAATTAAACACAAAATATTTCAACATAATTATATTACAATGATAAAAATTGTTGGCCATTATTATTTCTACGTCCGAAGGCCAGGTAAATAAATGTAATACAATGTTAAAAACATTTGGGTACATACAATACATATTAGGTTAATTTGTATGCATTATAACATGTTACTTAAAAAATATTAGATGATTAATGGTTGCCCTCCTGTACCATCAGAATAACCAAAATAATGTTACAAAAAAACCAATTTTTTTAGTTTTTTATAATAGTGATTATTTCCTGCGAATTTACGCTACATAATTTCCATTTTGATAGGCTTGTCGCCCACGTCTTTTTACAAATATTATCTCTTTATTGGTTATTACATTAATATAATACTGTTTCTATATATGAATAATTAAAAAAAAAGTGAGGCTTAGATGCAGTATGATAAATAGAAACTTTACAAAGACTGAAATGTATGATTTGTTCACATTTATAATGATATGAAGACACCTTGATGAAACAGCGGTTACATTGTATCTTTGTAATCCATGAACAATATTAAAAAAAAAACTCTACTCTAACAATTTATGAAATATAACACATTCTCAACCGTTGTAGTATGACAAAAATGTAACTGTTGTCATTTTTTTGTTAAAAAAAATATGTAAGTTACATTACACAGCTTTCTTCACAGATAATTTTTGTAGTTTCAACAGGAGCTCTGGTTTCAGATTTCTTCTTCTCATGTTTAGCCTCTTGTGCAGATTTGATATGTGGACATTCGCATGTAGGCATATTTCTGGGAGGTCTAGGGTCAATAATTTCTGGTAAAAGGGAACCCGATTCACCGGAATAGTCCGGTTATCCCCGGCCTCCCCTGTGAACTCACTTTGTCGGAGTTTCATGGGAAGCCTTCTATGATGTGAACGGGAGTTGAGGGGAACACCTTATTCCCTGTAAGCTGTGGGTGAGCCAACCAGGCCACCAACTTAGCGGTCCCGCCAGGAAATGATGGGACAAGTACGGGGAATTTATCAAGGGATGGCCCCAATTTAAGACCCAAATCACCTCACACTTTACGGGAGACAAAATTCTCTCGGGCCTCATTACGGATCTACATTCCCGCGTACAACACATTGACGAAGAAGTAGAATTATTTGTGAGGCAGAAAGAACAACTTCATAAACAGGTTTATCCCGAACAAACCGAAGGACAAAGAGCCAGATGCATCACCCGTACCCTCCTACCCTCATAGTGTAACCTGTTGACTCAGAGTCCGCATATGGTCGAGGAGCTGGCTGAAAGGGCACGGGAACTGTAAATTAATGAACGCCCCCTTCCCCGCGAAGGATCATGTGGCATGCGCCAAGGCCACCAGTCCCGTCCCCTTCCCCAGACCGCCCGCAGTTCGTGACACAACCTTGTCTAAACCCGCAGCCCCCTTGCCATGCTGCTGGCATTGCCCGGGGCGACATTTCTACCGGGACTGCTCGAGACAGCAACCCCAGGAGATACACAGTTTTCTTCCCCGCCCGGTAAACACGTACACACAAAACCCAGACACACGTGTTCCCCTCCGCGGGAACGTATACGTGGAAGCAAACCGCAACACTCTGAATGGGAGGCCATTAAACCTCCATCAAGTTTACGTGCGCCCCAGTCGACATTTACCTTCGAACCCAGGGCCATCAAAGGTCTAGGCCTAAACAGGAACCAAATGGGGATGAAACCTTATGTGGGACCCAAACCACAGACACCCCAGAGACAGACAAAGTAACCACCTCCTACCCGCGACAGTAGGTTGTAATGCCCGGACTCTGGAAGTGTAGACACTCCCCATCCCCTGTCCTACCGCACATATTCAAGGGAGAACTTCCAGATTAGATTCTCCCCGCAAGACCCCGTTATATGCCTAGTTCTAGTACTAGTTCTCTTTTCAAACCCCGCCGGACACCACAACGTGTCCTACCTGAGCAATCGTGGTGCGTTCCAGCCGATCGCTCGTCACCAGTAAGTGGCTCAAAGCTAGAGAGATTTTGAAGTCAAGTGACTGACGTTGAAGGCATATTTGGGCAGATTGACGTTCTGCACAAGAGCAGCGCAAGTCAGCCGTACACTATGGACTGCTGGTCCTGTTTATACTTGAAACGCAGGGCCAATTTGGGTTGGGGGGGGGGGGGGTGAGAAACAGTGGCGGAGTTGGCCGGAGACGGCTGAACGTTGGGCTATGTTCCCCACTGCGGCCTGCGGCTAGGGGTTTGATGGGGAAGGGGAGGAGGTATGACTGTGGTGAGGCTAGAGTGTGATGTAGACATTTCTCATGGCGTGTCAGCCACATCTAAAGCATTGTCAGACTTTGGTGCCTACAGTGCCAAAACCATGCTTTTCCACACTTGGTCCCTTCTTGAAAAAATTATTGGTTTGCCATCTTTCACAACATACTATGCATTGTCTGTTGTGTTTCGAATTATTCTGTTCAAGTAAATGTTCAATTTAATCAAAAATTAGATACTTTTATGTTAACATAAGTATAAAATACTTGATACGTGTCATATTTAGGAAATTTGTTATTAAATACATCATACATGGGGTGATTTTCCTATGCTTTGGTTCGGAAAGTGTGACAATGCCACGTGTAGACTACTTTTTTTATTTAACCACTGTCACTTTGTTGTACGGCATCTCTATAAAACTGGATAGTAAATATACAGTAGAGTCCTGTTATAGCGAGATGTCATGGTTCCAGGTTTGATCCTCGCTATAAGAGTGCCCTCACTGTCACCGAATTAGACCGATTTTGATCCCCAGTAGGGCCTGCTACTTAAAAATAGCCCTAAAATAGCTTTTAAATTGTGTTCAAACCACCATAATGTAAAAATATCCTGTTATATGATAACTGATTACATGAAAATAAGCAGAAATCTGACCGCGCAACGTAAGTATAGCAGCTCAGCATGCAATCAATTCCTCGGCCTACGCACCATTACTCTGCCACCGAAGCACTGCCCTGCAAGCAATAACTCGCCCGTCACAGCTCCACACGCATAATTCTCACACCTTTTTTACTGTATTTTAGTGCCAAAAAATAGGGTGCGTGAATTATGCAAGAAATCGCCAACTGCGGGGATATGTTGTTTAAAAACACAGCACTTTATTTATTGATAATAGATATGAAGATACGTATTCAAAATTAAATCATTCGTGTGCTGGGGCTTGCAGGGAAAACATTGGAGTGTGCATGTAGCTGGACGAGCGCATAGATCCTGGCAGCGCTGCCGGATGCGGCGGCTTGCTGCTGTCTGTCGGTCGGTCACTACACGATTATTCTGGCGGGTGGTGCCCGCCACTGCCGTCATTACAGGTCCGGTTCACATCGTCACAGTGGCCCGTTATTGAGAAAACATAACATGCACGTTTAACTCAGAAACAGTGTATATTTGACCCGTTTCTTTATGGCCTTGTTCCTCTGCACATGCAATTACCTGGAGTTTAAATGCAACAGTTTGACTGGTATATTTACCTATTATGCATTCGTACAAAACAAAAATTAATATTAATGTAAACTATTCCTTTCACATTAAAAAAATCATCCGCATACAAATAAACTCTCTGACTGATTTTGTTTACATTTTTGCAGCCAGTGCGGGTGTGGCAGCCAGTAATCAATAACAGGACCAGTGACCTTGGAAGTTTCAGCGACCTGGCGTGGTCTAACAAAGTGCGTGCCGCATGGGCCCGTTAGCATTACATGCCTCGTTGAGAGAAACATGCTGCATGAAATATGAAAGGAACATTTTTTTCCCCTAATTTGCCGCCATAAAATTTGGGTGCGTGAATTGTGCCAGCGTCAGAATTATGCCAGTAAATACAGTAGTCACTAGAAAATTATACGTACGCCAAGTTGTTTGAAACCAAACACAGTTGACGGCACAATGATCGTGAACGACTACGGAAAATCAGAACTGGTTCATGAAAACGGTGTCAAGGTAGAAAGCGCGAGATTCTATATATTGAACAAAGTGCTTGGTTTTGTTAAAGAGGGTGGTTAGGAATGTGATACGAGAGCGGCATGCGGAGGCGTGGCGAGGAAGTGGAGTTACAGAAGACAGTTAACAAAAAGCGTGCTTCACACGGTCACGAGTCCCGCCACAGGGTGTGCTTCACTCAGTCACAAGTCCTGCTGCAAGTCTGCTTCACACGATCTCGCTGTATGTTTCAACTCGTAAAATTACAATTTTTCATGGAATATTTGTGCTATTTCTTGACGGTTCCTCAAAAAGACCTAGTCATACTTGTGTTCTCGCAGTTGCAGTGCTTGTTACAGCGGGATTCTACTGATTTCATTCAATTATTCTTCTTATAAAGCCTGCAAAATTCTTAGAATTCATGTTCAGCTTTTTATTAGGAAGTCTACATGGTGACCGGTAGTAAGTCAAAAAAATTGGTAACTAGGGGGTATTATACATGTTAATTTTTTGTTTTAAGTAAGACTGTATAAACTTGTGGTTTTTGGTTGTATTATACTGTAATTTCATACAATTCAGACTTTCATACATCTGACAGTGAGACTTCTTAATTCATATTTCTTTCAATTGAATTTGGACATTGTGCACCTACTAACTATAAACACACAAAAATTTCACATGCCGTATTCGACGCTAACCACCACTGCCAATATATAAGAATTTTTGAGTGTAGCAGTTCAAATTTTTGTAACATTGTTTAAATTGTAAATTAGATATTTGTGAAATAATGACTATAATTCAAAAGTTCCAGTACAATGGTTATAAAAAAAAAAATAAAGAAGTCAGGTTACTGGTAATTTTTTCCTGCTAGCAAACTCAAAAATAGGAATCTTAGAAGTTTGCAGTATGGGGCATTGGTTCAAATTTCTTATTGGCATAGGTAAAGTTCTCTTCAGGAGTCTGGTATATCTTGTCGGTCAATATGTCTGAATATGTTTTTAATATTTATCAAATCTTGAACTCTTCAGGTATATCTCCTGCTTTGAAAACAATAACTAGTTCGTGGAGGGCAGATCATGAGAGTATGGATTTTGTTCAGTGTTATTTGTTTTTGAGTCTGAAATTGTTTCTGTTGAAAGGGCCAGAGCATTGTGCGGGAGCAAATAATTACAAGTGTAGTATAAGAAGGGATGAGAGTATCTGCTTGTAACTGGGGTGCCACTTTTCAATCTTTTTGACCATTTTGTTGACAGTGATAATGATGTTAGTTCTGTTCTTTATAGGCTTTTTCACTGATTATAGTGTCTCAACTTTCTTCTGTGGGAAACTTCCAGCCAATTGTCTATTATAGCTTTGTGAGTTTCCAAGTACAAATATTACGTATGGCTTTCCCCCTGAATGTGTGCTCTCTCTTTAATACTGTATGCTTATCGATGCTTGCACTACAGTGGGCGAATACACTAAAGGTTCTTGTTTTTAGTATATTAACCTTGTATTTAGTATAGAACTCGACAGTGCATTTAAAAAATTATTGCTGTAGGGAAGATCTCTTTTATAGCTCATACTTGTGATGCATGCCCTACCTCGTGAGGTAGTGGTTAGGCCACTGACTACCCTCTTGGAACTTCAAGTAAGCCTACTGCGTCGTAAGTGACAATTATTCTGGGGCCGACGGGTTGTGGAAAGGTTATATGTCGTAGGTGGCTGCTTGGTGGTAGGGTACCATCGAGTGCGAGGGGAGTTAAACCCCAGGGTGAGGTGAATGGCGGTAGATTCCTGACCAGGGAGTTCTACCCTCCTCACTATAAGGGATGTCAGCTGTCCCGGGGATATGATGTGGTGATGCAATTGCGTGATCGTGGGGGTGGAGGTGTATGATCTGGCGGAGGTGGCTTTAACGGGACGAGTGGGTCAACGTGTGGGAATGAAATCTGATGAGGGTGTGGGGCCGCATGTGACTTTGGGGACTGCCTTAGATGGAAGTCGAACCCTTACTGTGTTCCCCAACGCCAGCTTGATGACGCAAAAGTTTGGTAGCTCGATGTCTGCCGGAAGTTGAATGCTGGATGTCTTACGGACCTGGCTAGTCACGGTGTCCTCAGGGGTAGCACTAGCTATAGGTGATGACTGCTCTACTTGGGCTATATAATCTCCTGTAGGGTACCTGGGCCAACAGGTGCCTAAATGCTGATCCAGGTGCGACATGGGTTCCAGGGGAATGAATGGTGGTGATGGCCGAGGGACGACTTTGTCTGTCTGTGGCAGGGGTTCTACCTTTGACGTAGTACTTAACAGGGGTGTCGACTATTTCGGCTCTCGCAAGGGTGTGGTGTTCCTTGCGCCGTTGCCTACTTTGTAGTTCGTCTCTCCTACTATACATCGGGTCCCTTATAAACTCAACTAATAACACACAGTTCTCTCCAACGAGACACTAAATTTACCTGGTACAAAATACAATACTCGGACACTGGATTCAATGGGAACTAGATACAAAAAAGGTAAACAAAATAATGATTACAAATTCTTACGTGAATAAAATAGGCGAAGGCAAGCCTAGAGAAGAAGTAAATATTTATAATTTACCAAAATTTACTCAGACAAAAATCTACTGTAAATTTTAAACGCACTTTCACAACGCAAGAGTTACCGGGAGTTTATCAGGAGGTAAACTAGTACGCGCCAGCTTGTTACCACGGAGTCACAAAAGTTGACATGGGTGAAGGAGTACCGGCTACGTGGAGTAGGTTTACCTTTGACGAAGAAGTTGCTGTCCTCACGGTCAACAGATGTGGTTGAGGATGAGCCGTTTTGCAAGCTGTTCGAGGCAGCAGTCTTCACAGTCTGCAGAGTGGTTGGTGCGCCGTGTTGCAGGTCTGCTGACTAAGAGAGTCCTTTCAGACTGAGAAAGGAGAGTCTTTGCAGGCTAAGGTAGGAGAGTCTCTGCAGACTGAGGTATGAGTGTCTTCGCAGACTAGGAAGGGATCGTGATCCTATTCGGCTGGCGAGCCCAGCATGTCTGGCATTGCAGGGTGCTGGACTTCTATTTATATGAAAATTTCTCCGATCAGCAGTTCTTCGGGGTGCGGCGGATTTAGCATAGCCTTCCAGCACATAGGTATGTTATCTGGGGTGCTGGAGCATCGCTCATTTCTTATCGGCCCACTTGGAGGCGACGACAAATTAAAACACCTCGTCCTGAGGCGGGCCAGTCGTGACGTCACAAGGCCACAGGGGTGCTGCCATCTCTGGGGTTGATAAGAACTTCTTCCTGGGCTAAGTGACGAGTAGTAGAATATCACAAATATTTATTTTATTCACGGGGGTTCCTTTTGCATGCAGGTTTCCGTGCGGGCAATGTGGATTGTAAATACAGAGGTAATTTACAAATACGTATTTGGCTGTCCATGCTTGTGGAATCTCCATGCTCGATACGTTTATTTAATTTGCCAGTGTTATGACTTTCCCCTGAGCTCGGGTCGCTCGTAGATGGAGTGAAGTCACCCGTAGAGTGCGCATTCGCACAGCACACCATGTTGGCATGTGTCACTTGTTATGATGCAGTTCCACTGTATATTAAAACAAATTTTGAGGCTTTCTGTATAAACTCATATGAACAAGTATATCATAACTGACTGTGTGATACTGCAGCTTCATATGGTAATTACAGTAATTTGTGTATTGTCGCATTAAGTTCTTGAAAGTATTTATTTCTTTTGATTTAACAGCATCTCAGAACACGCAATGTTTTTTCAGATATGGGATAGCTTGGTGTTCAACATGCAGTCGGCAAGGAATTCATTTGAAATGCACTGGAAAACATACCACACAGTGAAGAAGACCCTCGGCAATAAGCTGTTTGGCAAGAACAAGCATTTGCGCCTGGTCCTTATTGATCGAGTGATGCTGCAGCATGACTTGCTGAATCAAAAGTGCTTTCAGTCGCTCACCCCCACGCACACCAAAATCATGCAAAACTTGATGACCCTGTCCACCAGCCACTACAGTGAGGTGAGTTTGGCGTGGATACTACTTCCAGAAAACAATATGTAATGAAATTGATATCTGTGGCAGGTTGCCATATTGACCATAATGCTGGAATCATGTAGGGTCTCAAACAAGCTTGATAATAACAATTTCAGGACCATCAAAACTAAATTAACAGTTACCAGTGCAAACAGACTATACAAATGTGGAAAATAAATACATAGTTTGATTAGGTTTCTCAATAGTAGTATGTTGACCACTGAATAAAGAAAAATAATTTGCCTACAGTATATATTTGCACTGAGAAATCTGATATAGGCTATTCACAAGCACTTTTTAAGGCCCTTCCAACAGGCAATAACCACTAGTAAATATGTTTTATTGCAGCATCAGACATAACTTTTGAGAATTGTGAAAGTATACACCGTATTTATTAGTCACGTGACATTGCTGATATTAAAAAAGGGCTTAAATATAAAAATTGGCTTAAAAGAGAAATTTGCAAGGGTCTTAAAAAGTGCTCACTTTACCATGAACAGCCTATAACAATGTTTCCACCTTAACACATAGCACACTAGACCCGATCAATATAGTCTGTATACTGCAGTTTTGAAGTCAAGTAGCACTTTATGTATAAAAATATTTTAAACAAATAATTTAGACCTTTTTTTTTTTTTAACAATAATTATTGTTTTATTTTAAATGTTATTTATTTTTATGAAATGAACATGTTTTGAAGAACACTTTTTTATAAAGTACTTGTTGGTAAATTATTTGCAATGTAATAAAAAATTTTTACATATTGGTCCGATTTGAAGCAATAACTGTAGTAATATAAAGTAAAATAACATAAAACAGTTTTTTAATAGGCTTACTGTCCTCTGTCCCTGTTATAAAAATTTTCTAAACATAATAAATAAAAAGTTGTCAACAGATCAGTTGAAATTCAAACAATAACTATTACAATATAATACGTATAACATAAAATATCATAAAATTATTTTGTAATATACCTAATGGTGGTTGTCCCTGTTAGTATTTTTATAAGGCTCAAAATATTATCTTATGATGATAATGACAAAAATTGCATTCTTGTAGCAGAATTCGGAACAAACCATTGTTTACACAGAGTGGTTTATCTGGGAATAGAATTTTTTGAATCACTCTGGATCCCCACCACTCGTAAGGGCCAGAGGTAGCAATCAGGATGCGTGACTACTGGGGCATCCGGAGATCCCACCGCTCTCAAGGGCCGGGGTATTAACCCAGCTGAACACATCACTAACCAGAAGCTCAACACCATCAGCAGCTGCTGACCTGCCTCTGCAGCCATCGCAGATCCTGCAGCTTCTGGGAGACTCCACCATACCAGAGGCTCCTGAAGAAGCCTTCCCTCAACTACCACCGCCTCCTGGTTAACACCCAGGACCTCTTGGTAGCAGGTCATATCGACATCACTTCTGGACCTCCCCCTGCCCACCGGAGGGTGCGGCAATGATAACTACCCTTCTGGTAGTTATGATCTCTAATTGTTCCTTCAATACACCGCTGGTAGTTAGGCGCTGTTAAATGTGTTAACTATTATAATATTTTTTTGCCAGTTTTAATTCGCCCACGTAATATATATTTATCTTTTGCCCAGGTCACCTTCACCTGGATTTTAAGGTTAGGCATAACTTATGTAGAATTTATAGGAGTTTGTGCGAAACCACCCTGTTTTCCAGTATGTTCTATTTAACACATATTTTAACATATCTCTGCGAGTTTACTTTTTTCTTCCTTTTTTTCTTTTTTGTATTTAAGTTTTAAGTAACCCCTGTTTACTTGCTATATTTCTATTAACGTAACTCCCCTGAGGAATAGCCGGCAGACCTTTAACCATAAAGGTAAATACATACGCCACTTAACCTAACTCTGCCAACTGGTAGACTTTGGCTGCACCCAAAGTCACTAGGTACTCCTCCACTAGGAGAATCGACCAGACCAGGTATTCCACACTCCGCCACCACTGCTCACGGGGCCAGTTTGAGCTGGAACAACTTCAGCCTGATCAACCTCCAGTGGATACCACACCCGGGTATCTCAGCAAGGAAGTAGCATGTGTTGCCCACCGCTCTGTCCACTGTTTGCAAGCAGCACAGGTTACCTCATGTCACATGTTTGGGGATGCCAGGTGCTGGCTTATCCTCTGCAGGTTGTTTCTCCAAGTGTGTAAATGCCGTACACACTTCAGGGACGTGCACGGAGGAAATTTAAAAAAAGCCTTACGTGCTTTAGAGAGTGAGAAAGCAAAATTATTCCCTTCTGGAACAACTTCTACAAAGCCATTGTTTCCTTCTTTAATTAAGTTACCTGACAGACAAACATCCTTTAATAGATGCTATTCGGTGCAGAGAGAAATCCCCCTGGGCATTGACTGGCCCTGGCTAAAGGAACCTCTGAAAGTATCCCCTCATCCAGTCCCTGTGAACAATCAAGACAATCTCATCCCCGCTCACCTTCCAGAGCCGACACCTGCCAAACCGCCCCCAGCAATGTGTCAGCCACCATGGAGGAGCATCCCTCCCATCAAACCTATGATACTGAGCCACACAAGGCAAAGGGTAGTGAACGTAGTCCCTGATTTCGTCCTTAATTTCGTACCAACCAGACAGCCCAGCCCATAAGACCTACTTTGTATACCAGCCAGCACAAGTTTCTATTATCCACGGTTTTCAGTCTATGGAAACCTGGCCTTTACTGATGTTAGTGGTCACCCATATCTCAACCAAAACTTTGACAATTGTTGTTCGAAGCAGCATGAAGCAATAAATTACTTCAAGTCAGAAGGGGACTCACTATGGTATTTTGGCGGTGAAGGGAAGGGGGTTGCAGGCCCCTTGAGAATTCTTTGTCTAGTCATGTACTGTACCTTACCGCTGCCTCTGCTTTACCCCTCCCACTCATTTTTTTACTTCTTTCAACCCACCTCCTCCCATACCTAGGTAAGGTGATAATTTTTTATGGTGAGCAATTTATTTTGGCGAGTTTGGCCGTGTGTGTGTAAATGCCACGTCAGAATTTTGTCATGAAAATTTTATTAATTAATATTTCAAGTAGGCCGCACTAAATTTTTGTATTCCTGTAAACATTGCTGGGCCTCATTGTACCAGTACTGAGGCCAACATTCCCCTAAATTTGGTAGAAATTCAACATATTGACATGAATAGCATCTATTAGCATATTTTCCCAACACCAGCAGTAATGATGGCAGTGGCGCAGGCTAGCTGCCGCCCACGAGTAATCTTGTAGCAATCGATTGACAGCTGCACGAGGCAGTCGGCCCTGGTATGAGCAACAGCTGAGCTGCATTCGGTCGGCGTGGCACGAGCATGATGTTGTTGCCAGGGCCGCCTACTTCACAGCCCAGCCAGATGATCTAGGCCCGAGCGACAGCAGTAAGCTGCCGCACCCGGCCGTGCTGCAGAGGATCTAGGTGCTTGCCCAGCTACATACACATGATAATATATTCACTGCTAGCTGCAGCACATGATTGATTTAATCTAAATAATGTATCTTCATAACTATTATCAATAAATAAAGTGCGGTGTTTTACTTTGAATGTAAGGCATCTCCAACAGTGTTTTTAGTTACTGCTTTGTGCGTAATACATCCAGTTTTCTAGCAATGAAACAGCCAGACCAAAGCGCGAGCATGGCACGCACACACGTATTGCGCAACGCCACCCAAACTTTATGATCGCTACATGCCTCATAGCAGTGTATGACCCACGAGACCTGCGTATTAGATCTTTAATAATAACTTTATATTTTAATTGTTCATATTGTAATCTTTTCGTACACTTTCAATGGCCATGTCATTCTGTGTTTTTAGGCCTTTTTTTTTTTTTTTTACTACAAGGTGTGGTCCAATATGCCTTTCTTGGGTATCAAATTAGTGAGGAGGTGTCCAACTATTAAAATATACATATGTATTTATATTTAATTTAAAAAGTGGGTTTTTGTGTGCTGGAGATGATTGAACATGAACTTCATGCAAAAAATGGCATGTTTGGTGGCATAAGGGTTAGGGGTAGGTCAAAATTGGCCCAAAATTTGCCAAATTTTTTTATTACCAAACCCCCCCCCCTCTATTATGGCCCTATTCTTGGGAACCATGAGAGGTTGTAATAGAGAGGTTCTACTGTATTAAAATAGCCTTTAGTTTCCCGAGTCGTTGGTGAAAGATCCACTCAAACCCTTTTAAGCCACAACATGAAGAACCTAATCCCTAGCCACGAATTCTGTCTCACGTCCGAACCACAGCTTGGAGAAAGTGGTTCAAGAAACTACTCCTAAACTGAGCATGCATCAAATCAAAGGTTGGGTAAATTATTCCAATTTGTTCACCACCTTGATTGGAGATAACAAATACCTAAGTAATGTAGAGCATTTCACTTACTTAAAAAAATTTTTCTTTCTGGAGCACACTTATCTCTTATTCAGTCACTTCCAATGACCTCTGATAATTTTGACATTGTTTGGAATCTGTTGATTAAATAGTATGATGACAAATGGGTTATCATGGCAAATCATATAGACACACTTTTGTAATCTCCTGTGGCTACTACAGAAGCGGCTTACGTAGCTGGGATGGGACAAGGGGTGTTGGCTAGTTCTGGTGCACTTGGTGTGGATGCGGACACACGGTGGAAAGTTAATGAACACAACCAGAGCAGGCGCGACTGCTCGTCGTGTTATTTTGGCGGCACGGTCCTGTTCCACGTGTCTACCCTGCGTAGGATGGGGTGATGCTACCCTCTGGCTGAAAGTAGGGTGATGCTCGCTGCGTTTTCTGCCACTCCTCCTCGCGTGAGGCATAGGGTAACAGCTCTATAGTTCACGCAATGCACTGAAACAGAAATACTAACATTTTAAACCAATAGTGACTTGCCAGCTCGAGCTCGGTAAGAGTCCTCATTGATCCCCCACTGTAGGTGGGCTGATCAGGGACGTGGAGCCGTGCGGACCGCCAAGCCTCTACTGGTTGTGTGTTCACACTAGGATGCCCGACAACATTGTAGGCCACAGTCACCGTGCACTATTCAATGCGGATGGTGAGAAGCAACCTGAGTCTGTCGCGCCTCCAGGTGTGAAGGTATTGGGAGTGGTTGTGGCGTCAATGTTTCTCCCCCATGAGCACTGACAGTGTTGATGTGTAGCTGGGAAGAAACAGGTAGCCATCCAATATGTATGTCTTAATTCGGTTTAATAAAATTCCCGGTTTCCATCGACAGTGCACAGCGTAATCTACCTTCCACTGTGGATACAAAGAAATACCCTGGAAATAAAAACAGAAAGGTAAACTTGTGTTTATTGAGAGCTCAATAAATACATGACCTGTGCTACCTCCTACCAAGTCAAAGATAGATGAAGGTAACTGCATGGTTTTAGGTGTAGGTGACCTGGTTCTCAGTAAAAGGGAAATAGTGGTACTAGATGAAAAATAAAGAGTTAAAGTTAAACTGCTAAATAAAGTGAACTTAAAAGTAAATGTTTGTGTTCATATGTCGTCGGGTTGACTGGTTTTTCGATGTACGTAGTAAGTAGCTGCGAGGGCATACTCGAAGGTTGGTAACTTCTCCAAAGATTCCGAGCACTGGCAGTGCTGTGGGAGGTTGCTAGAGATGCGAAAGAATGACTGCCGAGCTTTTTTTTTTTTTCTGGTAAGTCCACAAATCCTGCTATGCCAGCGTGAGCACCTTCACAGTTCTGTGTGCCCTGCGGCATGCATGTTGGTAGATAACTCGGTTGGAGAATGCAATGGGTCCCAGGGCAAGCCCTTTATGCCTTAGGTCGGGTTTAATTATTATAATGGGGCATGTATCGCGGCTAAGCAGTGTTATAGTGCCAGGGCCGCAATTGTAGCCATGTGCACACCCCACAAGAAGAAGCTTCTAGATGGAAGAGCATAGCAAACCAGGCAAAGCAGAGAGGGCCATGGAAAATATATGCTACAGTCGCGGAGGATAAAATAATTCCTTTTAACTGGATTAGGGCTGGATAAAGTAGGGTATTGTTTAGTTCGTAAAGAAAGACTTCTATTGGTTTCATGCGGTGTGAAATGAAATAAGGTCGCAGCTGGTGTGTATTGTGGGGGACAGAACAGTCCCTGCGCCGATGCCAGTCATCGTGTGAGTGCAGGCACCCTTGAAGTTGAGCTACTGTCTATACTATCATGCAGGCGAACCAGCACTGCAGTACTGACAGCAACTGAGGATGCTGGGCCCCCCTGCTTCTTGTCGAATGCGTCGGAAAACTGGACAACTCAGTCATGACACAGACTCCATCTTCGCCCTTCTGTGCAGATACCAGGATCTCCAACCCATGGGTGAAGGTGGGGAGAGTACTTTCGGGGAGCACCCACTTCCCTTCCTCCAAAATAGCCCGTCGATCTGGGAAACGCGAGACATCCAGGGCCTACCAGTGGTAGTGGCGAATCCGCTGCACAGGAGTTAAGGCTGACATCGGGGTGCTTCCAAGGTCCAATGCATTCACGCACCCACATATGGCAGCCTGCAGAATCCAGCAGTGAGGATCGCTACACTTAAAATTTTTCAGCACCTTGAGATCCTCCTCCCTGCCTTGATCGTTGTGCCACCTCCAGGAGATGTGCTTCGCCATCTCGTGCTGAGCCACCCAGGTTCCAGACGTGCACGACGATGGCGCTCTCGCATTGGCCAGTTGGTTCGCGGGCTGGTATTTGATTATTTACAACCACAGCTTAGCTCATACTGCCGATTTCGGCTGCGGCCGGACTTATATAGTGGTAGCTTGTAGGCTGCCGGTGCAGGGTGCGGGGGAGACGTTACTTCCTCTGGCCCTGGGTGGCGTGAGAATCCTCTCGTCAACGATTCTGGCTTCGTGCCTCGTCTGGTGTGCTCGCCCTTGCCCGAGGTCTGGGCAGCTTGTGGCGTTGAGCGCGGGGGAATGTGGGGCGGCGTGCCTGCTGGGTTGCGCATCCTCCATGTGAGAAGGAAAAACACAGAAGTTCCCATTGCCTGTAGGGTAGGCAATGTGTTGTTCATGCCTGTAGAGATGGAAGAGATGCTCTAGGCGATGAGTTGTAATTGTATTTGAATAGATGTAGAAGCGGCACACGTCAGTATATACTGTCTTCAAGCTGCTCATCAAGTGAAGAGTTACCCACCAAACAAATCTTGTCGATTTTGTAATGCTAGTTATAACACGATGCTGCATTTCCCATCAGACAAACCCACTACCACACTGGCACAGTTAGCATAGGATGAAGTGCTTGTTGATACACCGTCAAATGAGGATAGCACCTGTAGTGTTCTGTCTTCCTTTCCCAAAGATTTGCAGCTATCTGCTGTAATGTTGTCCATATGTTCAGGATGTTTATGGAAACTGCCAGCCTGTTCTGCTTGACCTGGCAGCCAAGCCAATATCATTACTGAATCATGCCTGTCTCGATTAGGTATCAAGCATCAAAACCTATCAATTCCACTTCATGGACTTGCCCACACCCCGCTTACCAGTGCGAAAGGTGTTGCCTCGTGTATCATAACACCTAGCGGAAGGAAGGAACCATGTCTGCCCCTTAAGGCCCTAGTTTTGCTACACATTACCTCACATGTTCCTTCAAATTTCTTAAGCCAGATACTTGGGAACATGTTAGACAGCTGCAACTGGCTGATCGCACTTTTGCCGCACCAAGAGAAATTGGCATTTTGCTGGTTGCAGAAATATTTTCTCAGCTTCTGACAAAGAATAAAGTTACTGGCCCCCCCAGGAACAACAACTGCTATTGATACGTTGCTGAGTTGGATGCTAATGGGACTTGTCCAGATTAACACAGATTTACAGCACACTTTGGGCAAAGTGTTGAAAAATTATTGGGTAATTGAAGAACTGCCTGTCACATTACCACCAGCTCCAGAATATGTGTTATGTACAAAAATGTTCACTGAAGGCTGCACTTGAGCTGATACAGGTAAGTACAGTGTAGCTGTACCATTTGAATCTTCCGAGCCAATATTGGGAGATTCAACCTCTTCTGCTCTGCACTGTTTTCACTCTTTAGAGTGCTGGTTCAGAAAACATCTAGAGGTAAATGCAGATTACATTGCCTTCATGCAAGACTACCTGGCTGCCAGACACATGAGCCATGTAAAAGGTGACCTGGGAAGTGTGAGCATATACTGTATTCCACACCATTGTGTGCAAAGGCCAGACCACACTACCACCAAGGTACGCATGTTGTTTGATGCTTCGTCAGAAACAGACTTGGGTGTGTCTCTTTAAGGTTGTCCTTTTAACTGGTCCAAAGTTGCAGACATACATTGTTACTGTTGACGCGTACCGCTTATACTACTAATTAACTATGATTATGACTAATCACTCTTTATGTGAAGTATACCCTTACTTCAACCTATGTAAGAATTGTCTACTTCAATCACCCACTGGAGAGTTGTGCACCCAGCAAGCACGCTGCTTCACCCTCCTCCTCCCGCGCTGAGTGCCCACAAGCTGTTGGACACTTCGGGCGCGGCCGAGCGCATCCGAAGATACACGAACCAAGGAATGCTGACAAGAGGGTTCCCACCTCCCACGCCAGCCTTCATGGCAGAAGGACATCATTCACCTTCCCTGCACCCTGCTGCAGCAGCCTAGACTTCTGACTATATAAGTCCATGTGCGGCGAGGCTCCAGAGTCATTCGTATTTCTTCTCTTGAGTTACTCCGAGCACTCCTTAGTACTGGGGCCTCTTGCAAAACATTGAGTCTTCAGTATCCATCGTGGCTACCCTTTGTGACAACAACAGTCTGCAACACCCTTCGAACACGAATATGCCTTGCTACTTTAACTTTAACTTCTTTTGTCTCATCCATACACCAGCATTAGAGAGCTTTAGTTGGGTAGTTAAATATTCAGTTTTCTAGTTCACTTTCCCTTCAGCTTAGAACCAAGTTGCTTGAAACCTGGTTACTGTAGTTTTTCCTTCAGTACTCCATCTGCTAAGTAGGAGATACCACGAGTCACTATATTAATTGAGTACTCAATAAATACAGCTTGTTCTCTATCCTAATGCTTTTATTTCTAGAGTAACGTCTACTTCGCTCGCTAGGGATAAGTTACATCATGCACTACCTACAGAAACCGGTACTTTTGTAAATCCAAACTAGCTTGACTGAGGGTCCCCCCCCCCATGGGGACCTCTAGTCTGGAATACACCCATTAGATGGCCACCTGTTGCTTCCTATTACCCCCAAGCACCCAGGGGCTGGAGGGAAGGAACAGAGGTGCCACGACCACTAGGAATACCTTCCACCAAGGAGAGATAGCAAGCCTAGGTTGTATCACCTACCAGATCACCTAGGTGCTGGGGGCGGTATTGGCCTGGGTGTTGCGGCCTGGCCTTGGCTGGGAACTCACATCCAGTAGTAGTATTGGGGGCCCACACGGCTCTATGTCTCTGATCCGCTCACAGACGTGCGTGATCTGTGGAGACACTGATCGAGCTTGTGCCACGAATCAGCTACTGGACCTACACTATCATAGGGTATAGTTTCTCGTGGTGATATCTTTTTCAGCGGTGAATCAAACTGTATGACTTACAAGATAAGGCATGGCCGAAGGCATAAGGAACAAAAGATTGCTCATCTAGCTGCCCAGCATCGGAGTACCTTAGCCTCTCGTACACAGGAATGACAGGTGGAACGGGACTGTGCCGCCTCACTGAAATTACGGGTAGTCTTGACTGTCCATATGGTATGATATATTCATTTTCCACCGCTTGTTCGCACCTGTCCCTACTATCACCTGGTAGTGAGGGGTTTAGTGTACCGGACCGTATTGGCTAGACCGTACGTCTAGCCAATCCGAACTTCAGGAGTCAAGAGTCAGCGGACTGGAACTTGAAGCGTAACGTAATTTAACTCAAGAACTGTAACAACAGTTTCACTCTTCCACTTAATACACGTTACCAACCGACCGAAGACCTTCCGAGTAAGTCAGGTTTCTAACACCTCCCGTCAGCTTCCTATAACCGCGCACTTGGTCTAGTGCATCAAATCTCGACGACCGTGCCATACAGTCAATAGCCGGGCACGTGTCTCTGCTTTGCTTAATTTCAAAATTGCACACATTGTTTTCACTGCAGATACTAAGCAAATTGTAGCGGCAATCTGGTGCCGCCTACACACCAGTTCAGGTAGCATGGGATGGGATATAGCTGGTGGCAGGGCCCAATTGTTTGCCAAACATGCTCCAGATTGCCCGGCTATTTAAGCGCCCTCTCATGGCGGCACCCCCCAGATGGCACCAAGACACGATGCAGTGTGTGTGCGCAAGTGTGAGACGAGGCTGAAGCAGAAGGCAACTGGAACCCGTTGCCCCAGAGGAGCCCTGGGGTCTATCACTACAGATCTACGGGTAAGCATAATCGCGTAGTGGTAAGCCGTAACGATATTTGACGAGTCACCGTCCAATCCTTTTAAAGTAATAATTTTGGCAAGGTTAGGGATTTGCTGCATGTCATATTTATTGAGTGTCGAATTAGTCTCTTATCGTAATAATTGTTGTTGGATATTGTTTGTATGAGTATTGTATTGAGCTGTTCCAGAGTAGAGTTATTGTAATAAAAATTTATATATGTTTGTAATTATCCTTCTTATTAGCTACCATCTAGAGTTTAACCCATGTAACACCCCTTACCTCCTAGTGCTGCATAAGAGTAACTGATATTGGTTCAAGTAGTAAGAGTTGGAATTGAGAGATAATTAGAGACAGGAGGGTCTCTAATTGTCATTTGCTACATTGCCAACATAAGTGCTACAAAATGTATTGGTGGATCGTGGTACATCCCAAGCATCGTGACTATCAACGAATCTTCTGGAGAGAGCCAGAGGAGCAACCAGTTGAGATTTATCTGTTTGACACTGTCACGGGGTTTGCTCAGCTCCGTACTTAGAAATTAGGACATTAAGACAGCTGTGCAAGATGATACGATGAATTTTCCAGATACTTCTAAAACACTTCTAAGGAGCACATATATTGATGATAATGATACTGGTGCCAATGATCTAGCCATTACTCTCAAGCTTAGACGAGATCTTGAGCAACTGCTGGACTGTGGGAGTTACTAGCTTCTAACATTTACAAATAATTGTCTAGCTTTGCTTGATGACTTGCCACTGCAAGATGTCCATTCTTCTAGTAAAACATACTCTTTTAGGGAATACTCCTGCATTAAGGTACTATGCTTACTCTGGATTCCCAAAACTAATGCCTTCTCATATATCTTGCAATCCAATTCTCGAGTGTACACAAAATGAGGTATTTATCTCGATATTGCTAGAATCTTTGACCCGTTGGGATGTCTTGCACCATTGACATTATTTGCATAACACCTTATTTAGTTACTCTGGCTTGCTCAAGTTGAATAGGATTCCCCAGCGCTGCTTGATATAATTGCCAAATGGAACAAGTTTCGAACAGAGTTGCCTCGCTGTTTAGCCATCTGTATTCAGGGTTGCATCACCCACAACTTCTCGGATACCACTTTTAAATTGCATGGATTTGCTGACAGTTCAGAGAAGGGCTACACTGCTGTTGTGTATCTTCGAACTGTGGTACGATCACCACTCATTTACTATTGGCTAAAACTGGGGTAGCTCTATTTATTTGAGTTATTCTTCCCAGGTTGGAATTGTGTGCTGTTGTTTTGCTTTCTAGATGTTTACGTTTGCTGCTCGACACCCTTACACCTGTCTTACAATTAGACAGCATATGTGCTTGGTCTGATTCATATGTTGCACTCTCCTGGATAAAGACGTCCCCTCAGGTTTAGACGACATTTGTTGCAGACCGGGTGTCTCCGATACAAGAATGCACCTTAGTGGACTGGAGGTATCATGTGGCAAATGAAGATAATCCAGCTGACTGCGTCTCGAGGCTTTACATCTGGACAGCTAGTAAACCATCCTTTTTGGTGGTCTGGACCGTCATGGTTGCTTCAACCAGAGTGAATGGCCGCAGATCAATTATGTCATTCAGATACCCACTTTTAATGATGAACACAAAACCCTTGTCCTGTCAGCAATCTTAGAAAAGTCATGCTTCTTGGAATTGCGTGAACGTTTCTCCAAGTTAAAAAGGGTTCAACAAATTGTTGCCATTTGTGTTCGAGTTATGAAAAATCTTCATCCAAATTTAAACTCCGTTTACGGCCCAGTCCTGCCTGATGAAATGCAGCATGCATTAATTCTCCTTATCACGCTACACAGAACTAGACTTTGCAGATGAATTTCAATGATTGGCTGACCAGCAACTTTGCTCATCTGCCATAAGAAAATTATCTTCCTTTATTGATTCAGAAGGAACCTTGCTTGTAGGTGGCAGACGTCATCATTCAGATCTAGCGTATGATGAAAAACATCAGATTCTCCTCCCAAAGTGCAGTCGCCATGCAGAACTTGTAATTGATCAGCTCCATGAAGATTTCCTTCATCCTGGGCCCAGTACAATTTAGTCATTACTGTAACATGAGGTTTGGTTCGTGGGTGCACAAAATGTAATTCCTGGTCGTCTTTGTAAATGCATTTGTTGCTTTCGTGCTCATCCGACAAGTCACAGCTCTGCAATGGCAAGCCTTCCAGTCAGTAATGTGTGTCAAGCTAAGCCCTTCCTCACCTCTGGTGTTGATTATGCTATGGCCAATCCCAGTTACTATGATGCAAACATCAAAACCTTGTATACTGCAGACCTACATTAATATTTTTGTATGCTTTGCTGTGAAGGCAGTGCATTTAGAGCTTGCTTTTGATTTGTCGACTGAAACCTTTTGTGCTGCATTCAGACATTTCATTGCATGACATAGACAGTGTACTCCTCTGCATAGTGACTGTGGTACAAACTTTGTAGGGGCTAATGGTCACTTGTCAGTTATTAGCTGACAACAACAAGTGTCTTACTGAAAAGCTAGCGGAAGACAAGATAACTTGGCATTTTAATCTGCCATCAGCCCCTCACTTTGGAGGACTCTGGGAGGCAGGCTGCTAAGTCTGTGTTGAGCAAAGTGGTGAGCAGTTAGCTACTTTCGTACGAGGAAGTGTACGCTGTGCTGATTCAGATTGAAGGCATGCTCAACTCTCGACCACTTTGTGCCATTTCCAGTGACCCAAATGATGTATCTGCCCTGACTCAAGTAATGTTCTCTCTCTTGGTCCTCCTCAAGTGTTACCAGCACAGGACTTCACCAAGGAAATTACAAACTGATTGAACGGGTGGTCACTAATTCAAGAAAATTCATCAGTCTTTCTGGAAATGCTGGCATTCTGAATACCTGCAAACAGCTTCAACCCAGGGATAAATAGCTCAAGAACAATGACACCCTGAAAATTGGCTAATTGGTCTTAATCAGGGATAACAACCTACCATCCCTCCATTGGCGACTGGGGTGCATCACCAAGATAATGCCTGGGTCAGATGGCATTGTGTGGGTTGCCTAGGTCCTCACTCAACATGGAGTACTGACTTGTCCTGCAGTCAAGTTGTGTCCATGACCAGTTAATTAGTTTGAAGAGTCACCACCTCTTCGGTGACCTCCAGCTGCCTTCGGATGCCAACACCACCGCCACCGCCAATGCCGCTCTCGTCGACCTTCCTCTTTTCCTTGGTAACCTTTCCTCGAGGTATCCATCCGGTCATGATGATGACGTCCCATCTGCGTATTAGCCACACCACTTTTTCAGCGCCAGTATCCTTTTGGCATTGAACTCACTGAAGGTAGGTTCATTCTGAACTCATCCTCAATAGGGAAACGTAATGTTAACTGTGGCTTTTAATGTTGATTAAATTATTTAATCCAGCCTTAACACACATTCAAGTAACTTTAATATCAGGGTGCCTCTCCTGATTGTACCACCACCTGTTTAATAATTCTGTTTATTATTAAATTCATTAAGAGAGTGCGGCACTTCTTGTATTTTTTATGTTTTAATAAACAAATGGATTTTGAAATTCTTTTTCTTTTATTTCACGTGGTATTTCTATTGTTATTAAACTTAAGCCTTTCAGCCCAAAATAGAATAATACACTATATTGATGAAAAGCAGGTGTATCACTTCTTCAGCCATTAAGGCAGGAACACATACTACATACTATCTACTATTGGAATTGAGTGACAATATCACCCTACTCCGCCTCTGCTGTAAAAGGCCTGGAACGAGAGAGAGTAGTGCTCTGACCTCTCAACCCACCATGAAACTCCACCTGCTAACCATAGAATAAAATGATTGTGACATATACACTCTTGTCTATTCAAACCACTGCTGTGACGCCGGACCAGGAAAAGCAGAGTGTACGAACCCGTTGCGTAAACCAGGGTGTTCAGCACACACACATTAGGGTCACAGGAT
Organism: Dryococelus australis; assembly: GCA_029891345.1. Classification (NCBI taxonomy): domain Eukaryota; kingdom Metazoa; phylum Arthropoda; class Insecta; order Phasmatodea; family Phasmatidae; genus Dryococelus; species Dryococelus australis. Next base: position 150,092 of record CM057001.1, read on the forward strand.
ACACCGGCTAATTCCAAATATTTGGCATACTCGTGCCATATAAGCATAAGGGAGGTATTAAATACAGGAGAAAATTGAAGGTGCAGAATATAATTAACGAGTTAATTGAACTAGTAGCCTCCAACCTAGACAAGCCTAAGCCACTGTTTGAACCTCCTATTCAGTTACCCAAAGGATCCTCGCCAAATAAACCTAACCTTTATAAAATACAAGTAAGCCTTTGAGGACTGGCTCCTATCTAATAAAAATACCCTTCCAGTCAACTACCCTCCCATAGCTACAAGGACTACTTTGACACCACTCCACCACAGCCAGTGTCGGCTGCTGTTTGGCCGCCACCCTCTCCAGTCTACCAGACTACGCAGTGAGGCGCAGCTAGGCCAGGAGTTAATAAGGTACAGTGTCGGAAACCCATAGTGCTTACCATCTCAGACTTTGTGCCCGTCAGAAACCCTAAAAAGGCAAAGCCCCAATCCGTAATTAAATTCTTTTAGCTTGACATTTCTCAAATGTCCTTCGTGATACTAGCATCACGTTGGTCGTCATCCTCCTTCGTGGTCAAAACACAGACCACTCACATGCTTACCCATAGCTTAAGATTCCGTTTGACATTGAAAGTCCCGGGTTCGAATCCCAGAGCGGATATTAGCAATCCCCTACTGCGAAGCCCTTGTCCCAACATGGCAGATACCATGCCTAGCCGGCGCACATGCTAGATCACGTAAAGTAACCTTTGGGCTTGTGTCTTGACTCAGACCTAAGTCAGCCTCTTGTGTGAAGTGTTTTGTGTATTGCTTAAATTCATATTTCCCTCAACCAAGAGGAGCGGACACCATGACAGGCTGTTCACGGTAAAGTGAGCACTTTTGAGGCCCAAGTTACTTTTTTTCTTTTAGCCATTTTTTATCCTTCAACTACCTTTTTAAATGAATGTTACTATGTAAGTAATAAACACAGTGTGTATATTCTACCGCACTCAGTAGTTAACATCTAACACAAAATAAAATATATTTATTGACTATTATTCCAAATGAGATGGCCTTCAGAAGTGCTCACTTTACTGTGTATAGCATATATGTATTTGTTAAATTCCATTCCATATAACTGGGCGATAAGTACCCATTTTTACTGTAATTACGACATTTTCAGGTGCGGTCAAGAGCTCAGACCAAACTGTTCAATACAATGAGTATGTTTAACTATTCATACATGGCTTTACTCCCAAAGATGTTGGAAAATCTGCAGAAAGACTCAAATGAACATCATGATTTATTCAAGGTAATTTTGACACCATCTAGAATATTTATATTTTTTAGAGTACATCTTTATTTGATAGTACCAAATATAATGTGTATATTATTTGTATAGTTTTTGTGAAACTTTATCATACCACAATAGTTGCAAATTTAATGATGTGTACACTTGAAATCACATATCAGGCACCTCTACAGACTGGAAATGTTAAAATCCTGCTCCAGCTTTATTTGAGGTAAATTTATTGATTCCTTTTGTTGAGCTGGTGGTAGTGATTGCAATCACTTGACAGGCAAGCTCTGTGTGGATGGCTTACTGCACAACACATTTACTGTTTGCGATGAGCATAAGCCATTGAGAAAGTGGATACTTCGGGTAGTGATCATAGTTACTAAGAGATTAGCTTTGTGTGCATTTCTGTTGTCTGAAAATGTAGCTGGGTATGGAAGATGCTCTGGTAAGTCTTGTGGAAGACATATTAAAATTTCCAGAGTTTATATACACCACTTTACGGTTAGAGGGTTAGTTACTGCTCCTGGGTTGAACAAACAACTTTTGAAATCACCTTTTATATACCATCCTAACTTGGTTGGAGAACAGGAGGTAGGAAGGAAACTTAATTGCACAAGTTGGCAGGTACCATCAATCTTTGTTTGCAGGATTTCATTTCTGATGAAAAAAGGAAATTGCCATTTTATTTGCTTGTGTGGTTGTATATGGTAACAGTAAGAAAGTATATCTTGATGCGTGCCGTACCTCGATGGGTAAGTGGTTAGGATGCTGGCTGCCCTCTCGAGATCTTAGGTAAACCTACCGCAGCATGATTGGCTAGTGTTATTGGCCCGACGGGCCGTGGAGGGTTTGGATTCCGTGGGTTGCCATTTAATGGCAGGGTACCGTCTGAAATGAGGGGAGTCAAACCCCAGAGTGAGGTGGAGTGAAATAGTTTCCCGCCCAGGGAGTTCTATCTATCTCACTAGTATGGTTGCCAATAATCGGGATGCCAGCTGTCCCAAGGTGTATGAGATGGCGATGCAGTTTAGGCGGCCGTGAGGGTGGAGGTGAATGGCCTGGCTGCAGGAATCGGGGCTACTCGAATGAGCAGAGTGGGATGACATGCAGGAATGTAATTCGAGGGGGATGGTGCCGCATGTGGATTAAGGACTGCCTTTGGCCGGGAGTCAAACCCGTATCGTTTTCCCCGATGCTAGTTTGATGACTCAGAAGTTGGGTAGATCCACCTCTGGCGGCTCCGTTTGAGCAAGCTGATATCCCTCTGGATCGTACTCTGGCCAACAGGTGCCTAGATATTTATACAATGGGTTCCAACTATCCAGGGGAATAAATGGGGAGATTGGCAGAGGAACTATTTCTGTTGTCGGAGTCTGTTGTACAACTGTTTCTGTGTCCTCTTTAACGGGGTTGGCTAAGAGAGCCCTTTCTAGAGCACTGCATTCCCTACACCAATGTCGACACTTGACTCCATCCTTCTTACTATGCAGTGGTACAGTCCTGTGACCTCCTTGCAAACGTGCAGTCCTGGGGGCGTGGCTTATGCAGACACACAAGGCCCTGACATGTAAAAGAGCGGTCTGGTATTGAGACATCACTTGAGGTTAGTGCGGATACCCCGGGAACCTAGGAGCTCAGCGTATTTGCGGACTAAGGCTTTCTGCAAGCTCCGGCCCCTGTAGAGTTTGGTGTACCACACAGCTAGCCTCCAGCGAGAATTACAGTATCTCATACAAGTTTCACTAAAACACTGATAGCTAGAATTATTAATGAAATAGGTTCTAATGTAAAATTGATGGTAGTTGTACAAATAAGTTTGGCATAAATTTTATTATGTGTCTATGAAAAGGGAAAGCCTTGGCTAATCAATTGCACGAAAAATAGCTAACTGACTAAAATATGTACAAAGTTATTTATGGTAAAATAATGGTAAGTACGCAATTTCAAAGTGTGTCTTGATTTACTAGGGTTTATCCAGAATGTAAACTAAGACGCGACAACCTGCTACCACTGAGTCACGGAAGTTGACTGGGGTAAAGGATGCAGGGTGTGGGAGTAGGATTACCTCTGGCGTGGAGCTTCCCTCACGGTCAGCGGGTTAAGTGGTGGACGAGCGTTACGTAAGCTGCGGGTTGGTGCAGCCGTCACAGTTTGCGGAGGAGAGTGAAGTAGTCTTGCAGGCTTCTGGGTGCTGCAGCCGTTTCTCAGGCTGAGGTGAGGAGAGTCTTCTTCAAACCAGGGAGAGCTTGCAAACCTACTTGGCCGGCGAGCCCGGCATCTGCTGGAGCGTGGTTCCGGACTTCCTTATACACAACAAATCTTCATATCAGCGATCTTGCGGGGCTGCGGTTGTAGCGTAGCCATACAACACAGGGGTAGGTTATCGGGGGTTGTGGGAGTGTCGCTCATTTCTTATTTCCCACGTGGAGGCTACAACAAATTTTAACCCTGCTTCCTGAGTCTGGCTGGCTCTGATGTTACAAGTTCGCTAGGGTGCTGCCATCTCTTGTGTCTGCTGGAATTTCTTCCATGGTTAATAGTGGAGTAGTGGAATATCAAAAATATTTAATTTACTTGTGGGGGTGGCGTTTGCATGCGGAATTTCCGGCAGGCTGTAGATTTCATAATGAAGCGTGTTAATTACTTTTACGTAGTCTGCTGTCCAGCACGTGGAATCTCCTTGCTCTGTACGTGAAATTACATTTGCCACTGTTAATGACTTGCACAGAGTTTATGTCACTGGTAGATGGAGCGAAGTCATGCGTAGAGCACGTATCTGCGTAGCGTAGCATATTGGCATGCGTTTCTCTGAAGAATAAAAAACAGTAAACGCTGGATTCTACGACCATTCAAGGTTGCCGGGAAAAGGGTAGTTATTTCGAGAGGAATTGTTTTATGGTTTCAAAAAAAGGGGGTCATTATTTCGATGTGGTCATTATTCCAGGGATCGAGATTTGACTGTACGGCTTTCTATAAATAATGCAAATCCTGGTTAACACATTTGCACTCTGTTTTGACTAGGGGTGTGATCCTTAATACAGCAATACCTCTATACCCTCGATGCATACCATAATTATCTCGGCTTGCAGCTAGCATTCTGAAGCTTCCCGCTAGCATTCCATGAAGCATTTGCTGGTCGAGATTGGATGAAGGGTTTACATGTTATTAAATTTTAAATATACGAGTGTACCATAATATACCATATTTTATTCGTAGCATAATGTTTACACAGTTGCGAGGTCCTTGAGGTGTTTTTGGGCAAACCAGTACATACCACAATGATGATTTTTGACAACATTTACTTTTATGGTACATAATCGAGATACAATAAAAATGTATTTAGAGTTATGAGCAAGCGCCGATAGGCAAGAGCGAGTAGATTGAGTAGTTATTGTACATCCCACACATACCATAATTATCTTATGCTAATGTTTTGTTTTAATATTCACAAAAATAAATATCATAATTATCTGATACATCTATCATGGCCTAGCATGCATATTTCGTGGGCTAGGCCACGACAGGTGTATCAGATAGTTACAATATTTATTTAACGTTACTACAGTAATTTCCTTGAAGTCGCAAAATTAAATTAAAAAACTGCGAAATTGCAAAATAAGTGTGTGCTGAGCTATCATGTTCCTCAAAGTTTGATTACAGCTTTTACTGTGTAAATGTGATTCTATAGATTCAAAAGACACCGTGTTGGTTTATCTTTGGTAAAGGACATTTGGGTTACAGGCCTTCCACCGTTTGTTTCCATTGTCTGAATTTTTATATAGCTTAAGTGTGTGTCAGCGATGCTAGTAAAATGAGCAATTTTTTTGGCCAAGTTGTTTTGTGTTTATGACAATTTTAGTTTAGTATCGAGAAAGGATCAGTATTGAGTATCGTAAGAATGTTTTTGTATCGAAACGGTATAGAGTATCGAGAAAATGTAGTATCGACTCATCCCTAGTTTTAACATCAATAATTCGGTGTATGCCTAGTTGGACTGTATTGTATGTTGTGACATATAATACTACCTATCATGTGTTACCACCATTTTCTTGTATCGACAATCTTGTTTTTAAATGGTATAAGAGAAGCTTCACATATTTGAATAAAACAATTTTAATGTAGGAAAGAATGGAGTTTGTCTTAATGCGTATATCATGCTGCAGAGAAAAAATTGTGTAACTTATGTCAAAAACTACAGCAGAGATACAGTATAGTAGAACCTCTTATTATCCGCGATAATGCCAGGGCCAAGCGAGTCGGATAATCGAAAATCGTGGTATGGGGAGTCATTTTTAATATTTCATGGTCATTAGCTGGCAGGCGGCTGATACAGTGTTTTACTCTTTACAAAAGAAAATTAACACTGTTTATTAATTAGATGTAAATATTTAAAATGGAATGTGTGTTTCAATAAAATAATTCTTAATATGAGCATATTTGAATGCTGGTTAAAAGTCAAAGTAACATAACCAGACTGTGAATCTGCCTAAAAGATGTTGCCCGTCAAAATAGTTTATTCCCCATTTACTGTAAAAATAAGACTTTTTTTAATCACGTAACAATATTTTAAAAAGTATGCGTATTCTAGTTTAAATTATTCACCAGAATAAAGGTGAAAATTATCATGAAAAAGAGCCATGAATTGGCCTGATATTCGTTGCCTGACAAGACAGTTTGATTATAGTTTCTTATAAAAACTTTGTACAGTACTTACAAAATAATTTTTTATAAGGCCGCAGTGCTTCAGTTAAAATTCCTTCGAAGTGCAGATATGAACACTGATATAACAGTCAAAATTAGCATAAAAAGTAGGCCTGAAATCTGCCTAAAATAATAAACTGACACGTGATGCTTTGTTACAAATACTTAAACAACTTTGCCTCATCAGTGCGTGCCTTCCCATTACCCCAGGTGGAGTTGAACCAGAACTGCAGCTACCGAGTGCCTACACACGTCAACTTGTACTGTTCACCTGCTGTCAGAAATCACTCCTCTCCCCCCTCTTCTCCAAGAGCACACCGAGGGATGACACCTTTACTTAACTCCACCCACGGGAGGAGCCCATTACCACATGCACCCTGAGACGAGTGCAGGCCAGCCACAAATATGCCTGTGCGTGGCCCGAAAACGCCAGTTGTGTTCTCAGATCCAGCAATCCTCTTCATCTCCATGTGTGCTAGTGTGTTGGGGCCTCAAGGGGATAGGTGAAACTTGAGGCAGGACAAAAGAAAAGTTGCATGATTTGAGGCAGCTGACATTTTTTTGGCAGGGAACAAAGTTGTTTTAAGCCAGAATGTATTTCAGATATGTTGCCAACTCTTTCTTTTATGTATTTAAGGCAGAGGTGAACATGTGAAATTTCTGAGAAATGTAGGGGAAGGTGCAATGACGTGAAAATTAAATTGGAAAAAATGTGAGATAGTGCTGGCACTGTGGGTTGTGTAAGGAAGATAAGAAATGACAGCATGAAATACACAGTAAAATATGATGGTTACACAAAGACTGACACAAGATGGTGGGAGATCAAAACATAAACATTTTAGTTAAGATTGCAAATAGGCTGATAGGCTACTAAAAATACGTAAAAGCACAGGAACTGAAGTACTTCCAGCCTAGTACTTTCCGACAGGCAGACACACAAAGTAGAATGACACATTTTCCACGCAGAAAATGTGTCATCCGAATTTGTGTGTGTGCCTGTAGACAAGTACTAGACTGTAAGTACTTCAGCTGTGGCAGAACACCAAGCTAGGGACTATAGTTGCCTGCACTTCTTTTGCGATGCAATTCGTAGTGCCTAACCAATAGTTTACACCCAGAAGAGTAGAACCAAGTGGCAGGAGAGAAAGGCAGCCCCCAGGAAGGAGCTCAAGCCACCCACCAGCTGGAGAGGCCTCATCTCCCACCTCCCTCCTCGTCTTTATTTTGAGCCCTGACGAAGACACCAGAATCACCGCACCTGATCGTCATCGCCTTCTGCAGAGGGTAACACATGCCCATCGGCATCGCAAATCCGTGGTTCCAGGGACATCGTAATGCCAACCCAGCCCAGACCTACCAGAGCTATAGGAGCCGCAGCCCACCATTGCACCTGGCTCCTGCAACAGCAGCAGCAGCTGCCAGCAAATGTCATCACTGAGCCAGCAGCCTGCCCAGACCACCACCTACCCAGGTAAACCCATGGCAGTGTGCCATCTATGCTGGACTGCGAAAGCAGTGTCTGACTTCATACTGTGCCGCCAAGCAACGCACCCTGAGCAATACATCGGCTGGGTTCCAGCTAGCCAGTAGTGTAAAGACAGACTTTGCCAGCCCCGTGTTATTGACAGACACGATAAGACTGTACTTGAGCGTGACTTCAACCTCTTTTCACTTGTGTCATGCGTGAAAACATTGTACATTAAAGTTGTTGCACCATTTAAATTATATGGCTTCATATTCGATATGAACTGTTTAGGTGGAGGCATTTTTATTTTACAGAACGGCATTCTTCATTGCCTGTAGTTTGAAACGTTATCTGCATCGAAGGTTGGTTGTGATCAACCACCACCTTATATCAACTGTCTTCCTAGTGTTGTGCTTTTTTTTACGTGGCAGTCTTCACTTCTAGCTCGTTTTTCTTGTTCTCCCTCCTTATCGTTTGCTACCTCCCCTCTTCCGGCTTGTAGTGTGCAATCAATACTTCTCTGCTTGGCAACTCTGGAGAACAGCTAACCATGAGCAAGAGAGGAAGTGTAGAAGCAGTACCGAAAAGAAGAAGAGAGGGTGAGAAACATCCTCTCCTTCCAAAGAGAAAGAGAAGTCTGTTGACCTACTTTTGACCACTTGATGCCGGTGCAGATGTGTTTTCAGACAAAGATAGAAATTTTTAACTGCTGTCATAAAAATCAGACAAGATTAGAAAATCATGGTCCATCTGAAAATTGGATGATCAAGTCACGGTTATGTGGGGTTCTGCTGTATTTATTTCTGAGTAAAAAGGATCAGTATTCTAAACATGGAAACGTTTATGTTCACTGGTGTGACAATGCAAACTGTTGTGTATGTATGTACTCTTCTTTAGACGTGTACCCTTTCTGAATTTAGCTGTATAAATCTGTAAATGGGGGGACAGAAATAATGTATTGGGTGCAAACATGTACCAAATACTCTATATTCCTTACCATGATAAAAGCACTTACAAGCTTGATTGTTCAGTTTAAAGAATTTTTACTTTTGAGAGCTCTTTTAAATTTCTTCTTCATGACAAGAGTGTATCCTTCTATAGCACACATGGAAGACCAGCATTCATGTATTGAACAAATGATGCTGTAAAGTCTTTATAAATATAAATGTGTGTTGCGATTATGCTTCACATGCGCCAAACAAATACAAACAAATTTTTGTCTGTTATGTAAACAGGCATTTGTTTTTATGTCGTGTTGCCATTTCGCTATCTAGAGTCTGAGTTGGGGTCATCAAGATCATAAGCACTGAACCAGTTGTTAAGTTTGGAAAAGCGTCGTTTGGGGACCTACCGTGAGTTTATGCATGATTACCTACCCCTTGGGCATATGGAAAAGGTTCCAGAATTTCCAGACTCCCAATTGTCTTCCTCGCCAGCCTACTACATTCAAAACCACTGTGTGATTAAGCTAGAAATCCCAACCACTAAATTACATGTCTTATTTGATGCCTCATCCAAGAGGTCAACTGGGGTATCGCTGAATGACACATTGCTAACGGGACCCAGTTTGCAATGGGATATTGTGGAGGTACTTCTAAATGTTAGAATGCATGAAGTAGTTTTTACGGCTGATACCAAACAAATGTATTGCCAGATTGTTGTATGTCATAACCATCAATATTTTCAGTGTATTGTTTAGCACTTGATGATATTAGTCCAGTGGAGAACTACCTGTTGAAGACAGTGATATATGGGGTTTCTTCGTCCCGTACCTAGGTATTTGAACCTTGCAGCAATTAGCAGAGGATGAAAGGGGCAGATTTCCTATAGCCACTAGTGTCCTTTAGATTGCTATTTATGTTGATGATGTGGTCACAGGGTTTTCTTATGTTGAGTTGGCTTTAGCCCTGCAACAGGAATTGATTACGCTACTTGCTGCAGGGGTTTTAAACTGAGAAAGTTTTTGAGCATCCATTGAGCTCTTCTTGCTGGCTGCAGAAGATGTTGGAATCCCAGAGGCACACTTCTTGGACCAGAAAAGTCATGTTGTGAAGGTTTTGGGACTGCAGTGGGACCCCAGTGCTGATGTAATTTCCTACAAGATCCGTACAAATTCCAAAAGGGCCACAAAGAGGAATAACTTGTCAGATGTAGCAAGAATCTTTGATCCGTTCTGGGTGGCTATCTCCTTTTTCTATGTTTTCAAAATATCTGATTCAACTTCTTTGGTTAAAATATCTTGAATGGGATGACGAGCCACCACCTGATACTGTAGAAAAGCGGAGTCGTTTCAACAGTGAACTAAAATTTCTCTCATTTATTACTGTTCCTAGAAAGATCATTGGTCCAGTTGGCTCATCTTATGAACTCCGTGGCTTCTGTGACATTCCAGAGATTGGATATACTACAGTTGTTTTTGTTTATTGCCAAGGCTGTTCATTATAAAGTGAGCACTTTTGAAGTCAACCTAAGAAAAAAGTCACTCCCCCTGCTTAAATATATTTGAATGGGCTCACTGAGTGATATACGCACAGTGGAGTTGGTAAGGATGTAGGGAAAGTAGTTCCATATCTTAACGTTGAATAAACAGTGTTAGGTAACCATTTGTGATAACTTAAATTATTTTTCGCTTTCTGTTTTTTCATGCATCTAAGTGTAAAAATAAGCGTATTTGTAAAATATTTACTCTTCTAATAATTTCAAACTTAAATTTGACAAATGCATGAATAAAGTGATGAAACCCATGGCAATGATAATTTTACATAAGGCTTGAGAGTACACAATGTGCATACAAGCAGGTCTTAACAGGGCTTTCAAAAGTGCTCATTGTACCGTGAACTGCATATAGCATTGTCACTTATCTGTTGGCTGGTAAATCAAAGATTGCTTCTGTCAAGACTCAGTCATTGCTTCATCTAGAGCTCTGCGGTGTCCTGTTGTTAGCTCAATTGATCTATCATGTGTTGGAAATGTATGCCACTGCCTTTACCTTCTCATCCATCCATTTGTGGACAGACTCACAGGTGTCATGGATTGACTAGGTCACCTCATCAGTTGAAGAAATTTGTCGCAAATATAATGAGCAAAATACAGGAGCTCACCAGATCATCCTTGTGGAGGCATGTACCTTCTGTGTGCAACCCAGCTGACTGCACAGCTGATAAATCATCATTTATGGTGGACATGTCCGTCATGGTTGCGGAAACCTTCTGATCAGTGGCCTGTAAATCTTACCAGCAAGATTGTAGACTCAAGTGTTCTCAAACACAAGGTGAAGTCTTTGGGTACTTTTTTTGCCATTGGATGATGTTGAGATGCTGATTACACACTGTAACAGCCTGGCCAAGTCACTTTGTACTAAGGTTGCACCATAACAGACGCAAATTTTTAAGAGTACACATCAGAATCAACACTAATGACAGGATCTTATAACAAATTAGTAGCAATGTACACAAAATTCATGTTAACCATTTTATTTTATAAAAGTGGTTTGCAATTGAAAAACTGACAATTCCAATCAATGTTTGATTAAAAAGACAATTACAATTTAAAATAAGAGACAGCCTTTTACACCTGTTAGCCATGAATGAATATTTCAAATAAAAAAATACCATGTGCAAATTCTCTGGTACGAGGTTATTGTGATTCTCACTGATCAACCGACATTTACAATATAAATAATTTGCTCAAAACCACTCATGCCTTAAAAAATAAATTGCACGTTTTTAGTTGACAAAATTATCAAGAAATTTGTTTAGGCTTACTAAGCACTTTCAAGTGCTCCCAATTATCCCTATACACAAACATTAAACAGGGTTCTCACATAATTGCTTGACTTGCAGGTTACAATATTGATTTTTACTCTGCGACTTTGGTTTTTATGTGAACCCTGCTGTACGCTTTCACAAGCGGTATGTGCGAGCCGGCAAGGCAGACTGCTGGCTTTTGCACTGTATCAATAGGGGTGGAGAGAATTGCTCAAACCCAAATGAATGTAAGGCAAGTTTAAGACATGAGTTTAACAAGCAAAGGCTAAACTCAATTAAAATGTTGCAATTAAATATCAATAAGGAAAAAGGGGACGAATGCTCGCATAAAATCTAAGCTGCCCGAACCTCTAAAACACAATGTATATCTAGAACCAACACCAAATTGAGGTGATACGTAATTACTTTTTGTCTACATCTCAGTACATTGAAACGTACTTAAAACAACCCTGCATTAAAAATGAACTGAAATGTGGCAGCCTGTGGCCCTACCAATGCACCTAAACTGTAAAAAACTTAAAAACTGTACCTAAAAAGCGGAAGTTATACAATTTATCTAGGGTTGGCTGATAAAAATAATTATATCTCTACAGGCCAAACACAACCCTAGAAAGAAAGATTAGCTCACAGAAATTAAATATTGAAATATTAAATGAGTTCTCAACCAGTGAGCTGAGGACTCAGAACCAACAGAAAAATTGGCTGAGGCAAATGGGGCTACACACTAAATGAGCCAACTCATTTCACAAAAAGACAGATGAAATGCACATTCTAAATATTCAAAAGATATTACAAATAACAACTCCACTCCAAAAGGGAGCACCAAGCAGAAGAAATTCCAGAAAAACTCTTAACACACTACTAAATGAAGTCTACAGTGGAAAAATTCAAAAGGGACCAAAACTATAAACTACGCCCTCAACTCACTACTGAAAAACTACACATCTCACCCGATATTACAACATGATAAAATATATTAATTAACACATCTGATATTACTTTAGCATAAGCTGCTCGGTAGAAAGCCCAAGGTTGATTCATGATCCCCAGTTGACAGGTGAACCACGATGGTCTATAGGAGAATCATGAATTTGGTCAGCTGATCACTTGTGGCACGACGAAGACTCAGGCAAGAAGAGCTTGCCAAAAATTCACATACATAAATCTAAGTTTGAAACTCGTGATGCAAGTGGACATGGAGGTTGCAGAGGGAGGAGCAATGAGAAGGGAAGGGGATCGAGAGAGTTACATGGAGGTTGGCATGTGCGCTGTGATGGGTGCAGTGGAAATACAAGGCTGCCAATAGATGATGCCAACACTTTAAAGTCACAAAATGTATCGGGGCATATGGGGCAATGGCCCACCATTGGGTTTAAGCCTTTTGGGGCACCTAATCTTATGTCAAAGTGACATCATGATCTATTCTTGCTTGAAGAGCCTAATATTTTAAAGAGATATAATTTTACAGTCACGTAACTTATATGGATGCTCCCTCGAGGCCGAACGTCTGACCTAGAGCAAACATTTATACAAGATTTACTCAGTTGAGCAGTAGAGGGGTGACACCAATCAATCCTCAATAACAGTGCATTAATATTACACTTTAAATAAATCCACCACAAAAGGCGACAACATCGTTTTCACTTGGTAGCGGGGTGTTACACAGTTCAGTTAAGCGGTAGAGGGATCTTCAATGGAACGACCAATCCCAACGGTTTTCTTGAAAAATGTCCAAATAAAGGAGGCACTGCATCACATGTGGAAGGGAGGAACGTCAGTTCAAACGACGCGCTAAGCTAGTGTGCAGGTGACGTCACAGCCGCCGGCTGGCGGGGAAGGCAACACTAGCACTCCATGCCTCCGCGTATGCCGGTGCTGGATCTAACCCTCTCAGTTGTTGTCGGAGCCATGTTCCCACCTGTTGCGTCGATGCAGGGCATGCAATCATTATTAAAAAGTGCAATGAAAAGTTCTTCCCAGCTGCGCTGGCCTACGCCAACATCAACGTGCAGCAAACATGTTTCCAAATTTGTAAATTGAAGGTAAATTTACAAACTTTATCATATAAGTTGTCTATTTTTCACATCCAGTAATTTTCCTTGCGTGCAAAAAACAAACTTTGAACGTTGCTTAGGTCGAACGGAGAGGGACGGGGCGGACAGGATACAACAAATTCACGTAGATTTTAATGCAGTTGTCTTAGTATTTTTCAATCAGTTAGTACAAATTATTCCACACTGTGTTCTCAAGTTACGTACTCCTCCGTACCCCCTTCCAAGACGTAGTGGCCAAAAACAAGGCTGTTTGTAAGAGTCATTCAGGTTAGCAGATATTTGGTGCAAAGTATAACCCAGTATTGTGTGTACATAAAATTGAGGCAGCAAACTGTACTTGCTCAGCAGCCTGAAGTACAAACCTGCTGTGACCTTTGTGAGATACATTATTATTTCTTGTATGTTAAGTGTTGGTGGATGTCTTATCATTTTAAAATGCACGTTACAATACTTCACATATTCTTTGGTAATCTGTACTTGTAATAGGATGTGTGTTTTTTTTTTTTTTTTTAAATTAAACTATTAATGGACAGAAAAAGAAAATAACACAAATGTAAGTGCATTAAGAAATACATGAGTAAAGGAGGTGGATGATAGATAAATCAACTATTTAGTGGTAAATTTTACTCACAGGAAAATGTAAAGAAGTTTATTTTATGTAGGTGTATTTTTTTCAGCAGCAACTTCTGTAGGCTTCAGGGATGATATTTATCTATCTTAATACAATGGAACCCTTGTAAGAAGTTTCTCACTTAAAAAGTTTATTAATTTTACAACACTTGAATAATAAGTTTACCTGGTTAATAAGTGTGGATTTTTTTAGTCATTTCAGAAATATCTTAACAGTGTTTTGCTGTACATTAATGGACTATGTTTGAATGGGTATTGTTTTTCCCAATGTTACTTTCATAACCCTATCTGGACAGTCTCAGCAGTTTTTTTGAGTCAGTTGTTGTAGCTGTTAGTGATGTGTGTTGTTGTATGACAGGGCTCCTTGTATATACTGCTGGGACCAAAGCAGATGCCCATGGCGACGAGACATGATTGGGATGTCCTACGACAGTTGTGGCCTGCGTTGGTGCGCTCCAATCCATCTGAGAAGTTGTCTGTTATCAGGCTGTTGGAAAACATAACAGATACTGTTCACAAGCTTTTGCCAACTATTAACATAACATTAGAGGTAAGTCTGGTTATTCACCTGTTGTGAGAACTACTAGCTAATAGTAGTCGAGTGGAGAGATTTGGGTGGCCCTTAACATCAAGGTCTTGAGAGCCGATGAGGGGGGAGTGAGTTGAATACGGAGCAGCTCTGGAATTCAAGGGTGGGGGAAATGGGAGATCCCCAAGAAAACCAGCTGACCAGCGGCATTGTCCGGCATGATTCCTACATGCAAACATTTGGGTGTTACTTCACTGGGAATCGAACCCAGTCCGTTCCACCAAGGTGGAAGACGAGTCTGACCACTACACCACCGTGGTCCCTGGTAGTTACTAGTAGAATGTCATGTTGGAATATGCAGAATTTTGGTAGTCGAATCCTTAAGCATGTTTAACTGAAATTCTAGAAGAGAGAAATTTTCTAATGACAAATAAGTATTCTGTCCTGTTTATTAGAACTGGTTAAAATAAAATGGGATACCTCATTTTCTATGATATTGCCCCCCCCTAAATCTGAGCTGCTGTCCTCTTCACTCTCTCCTGCTCTCCTCTCCCTACTCTCCTCTCCCCAATCTCCTCTCCCCAATCTCCTGCTCTCCTCTCCCCACTCCTCTACTCTTCTCTCAGTTTCCCCCCCCCTGCTCTCCTCTTCTCACTCCCCCTTCTCTCCTCTCCCCACTCCTCTTCTCTACCCAATCCCCTGCTTTCCTCTCCCCACTCCCCTGCTCTCCTCCCCCTGCACTTCTGTTCTCCTCCCCCTGCACTTCTGTTCTCCTCCCCCTGCACTTCTGTTCTCTTCCCCCTGCTCTCCTCTACCTAGTCCCCTGCTCTCCTCTCCCCGCTCCCCTGCATTCCTCTCCCCACTCCCTGCTCTTCTCATCCCTCCCCTCTCTCCTCTCCTCACTCTCCCCTTTTTCCCCCGTCGTTCTATCCCTCTTCCCACTCTCCTCTCTCCTCTTAACATTCTATCCCCTTTTCCCACTCTCCCTCCATCTTTATCTACCCACTTCTCCCTCAATCTTTACCTACCTCTCCCTCCCACTCTTCCCTCTCATTCTCCCTCTCACAGTTCCCTTCACCTCTACCACCCTCCCTCCTCCCTCCTCCTTACTCTGTCCTTCCCCTTTTACCCTCGCTCCACCTCTTTCCCCTTCCCATTATTTTCCCCTTCTCCTTCCTGTCTTCTTTATCCCCTTTCCTAATCCATTTTCTGAATTCTGTATTCACTCATGCTCCAGGGTAAATGATTGGGGTGGCGAGTCAGTGCATAGAAGGCAGCCCCTTGCAGGTGAAAAATTACACCGCATATTAAGTTACTGGGAGTACTATCCAAGACCAAGACAGGGGACCACAAAACTTTTGTAACCCACACCTGGCATATTTTGAGTTTTCTTTCTTGCCATAGGTTCTGCATTAACATCATCCTATGCCCTAATACTATGTTACTGGCATGACATTGTTGTGGTAATTTCTTGAATAATAACAAGATTAGTTTATACTTCAGAGGCAGAATTACCTTTAAATAGATAGTTAAGTGGTGAATATTTTTTTTATTCTTGGTATTTTTTCTTCTATTTACTCCTACAGATTCCAGAGGAATGCATCGCAGTAGCTCGTAGACTGGCAGGTGTAGGCTCCCCTGTGTCGACGGTGTCAGATGAAGAGGTTGACAGAGGAAAAAAATTGCTGGAAAGCAGGAACATGCAGAATACTGATAATTACCTTGGGCTTCTCAACACATTGCTGGACATTGTGCATGAGCAGCATCTGTAAGTAAAGTTTTATGTTTTGGTGTAAAATATTTCATAAAGTTATTTTTAATTAAATTTTATAATTAAAAGTAAAAGACTTCAGTGTTATTGGTAGAATTTTTCAAGTGCTATTCATTGTAGCATTGTCGGAATGTGTTCATTATCAGATGACAGGTTCATTCACTTATAAATGTACTTGCACTTGAAATTAGAGCTGTCATCCAAGTAATAATGTCGTGCCAATTCCACAGACTACTCCTATTACTCTGTTGCACTGCTCCAAAGGATATCGTAAGAATGAGTGCAAGAGCACCGGGTAACATATTTACTCACCGGTATTGTTGTCTTTCTTGGGTTTCAGTGTGTAGCAAATTGTGGTTTGAAAATTCTGTTATGAGGACTTTTGTTGTAGGGTGAGGACACAGTGTGCAGTCGTTTGGAGTGAAACACTTTTTGATAACCAGTATAATTGTCTGTATTGCAAGAAGACTCCACTCGTACTAATGAATCACTGTGGCCCCATATTAGGCACCACGAAAACACTTGGCGCATGACGTCAGTTTGACGAGCTATGATGTCACTGTCAGACAAGGTTTTATTGTGCCGATCAGAGGTGCGGGCTAACAGTGAACTGTGACGTAAGTAAACTACGGTATTCCAGGTGAAGTGAACCTTGGTAAGAGCAGATATGGCGAGGTAGCTATGATAACAACTGACCCTAACTGATTCTATGCTGTTGTCCAGAAGGGACTCGGGTGGTAGTGAGTGTAAAGGGGGGCTGAAGATTTCTTTGGGGGTTACTAGGTGAAGGTCTGGAATATATATTGAAGGTAGCAGTGGTACTTTGTGAGGAAGGCTGAATAAGCAGATAGCTCCAGCACACTAGGTAATGGAGCAAGCTGCTGAGTATCAACTGGTGTTTTGGAGCTCTGCACTTGCCTATATGGATGGCTGGCTGTGGCCCCTTTGGCTCTTTTCAGCCAGTCTGGTATCTTGGGGCTGGAGCTCCTCCCTTAGCGGCAAAGGCCGCATTCTCTTGAGGGAGACTGGGTGTGCAGTTTTCTTCGTATGTGGGTGGCATTGCTCTCGCGAGCTCAGGGGTAGCGCTGGGTTGCATGGCTGGCTTCTATCGCATGCTAGCGTGATTAACAGACACGTGATGATTGACATACTGGTGTCCTTGGGTGCCCCTTGCCTAGGGGCATACTGGGTTCAAACTATGCTTAAGGTGATGAGGTGTCACGTGAAGATGAGGCAAAGTCCTGTTTAGTAATAATGTCAGTACATGCACACATCAACATCCACAATCTCTCGCTGCAACTTGGGACCTGTAAGCAAAAGGTCATTGAGTGACCTTCCCTTAGAATCCTTGGCTGAGGCATCAAACACCACACAAAACTTGATGGTGGAACTCTTGGGCTTGATCACACGGTGGTGGGGGATGTAGTATGCTTAGGACAACTGAACATGGTCTGGAGGAATCCTCTCCATATGCCCTGAGTTAAAGTAATCTTTCATGTATTTGGTGTACATACCCTTTAAATCACTGTTCCCTTTGAGATGCCTCTCAAGATCACTCTGCTTGAGGCTGGGTCACTCTAGTGTCAGGTTGAGAAGTACAAAACAGCTAGCACTCACTGTAATGACAGTCATCATTTCGAGTTAGAATATCGACAAGTATTTTTTCACAAAGGACCTCCTCAGGCAACTTATGTTTGGTCATCGGAATCTCTTCAGCTTACCAGAATTTTCCCATGACTTCCTCCAGGAGAGGGATTGAAGTGAGGACAGATATACAAAATGACTTGGCAGGAGGAGAAACAGGTTCAGATACCACCTTCCCTATCAAGACCCAACCAAACACACACCCTAGAGCATCTGGGGCGGGGGCTCAATCCTCCCTCCGATCAGCTGAGGAAGATATGAACCGATAAGAAGGTCAATGGGGCCAGGCGTGTCAAAGGAGGGATCTGCTAGTTTCAGGCTAGACACAGTACTACGAACTTCAGAGGATATTTTAACACTAGGCAAATTACCAGTAATGCATGGTAAGACAAACACATCAAGAGCAAATAGGTTAATCTCCATCTTCCTGCTGATTTTTAATATATGTAAATATTGCACTGTGACCAATAAACACAGTGTAGACATTTCACCACTCTCAAAACTTACTGCCTGAGGCTTCAATAGGGTATATTTAATAGTGGTTAATGGCTGTTGGGAGTGCCTTATAAAGTGCTCACTTTACCGTGAACAGCCTATAGATGCATTGGCTCTTACCACATTGACTGGAATGTTAGTTAGTCCCTGAATCGGCAAATGAGTATTGTTGCATCTCAAATGAAATATTTGCATACTCCTTTCTGTGATAAAACTAGCTTGGCTCGCTGTGTCCAACAGCGTCTGAGCTACATGCTGACTACCTGTAGAATCAAGAACCTCTATTTGGGCAGTTGACAATATCACAATTCTGTCAGGATTAACCACAGCAGACATTACTGCTGAAAGTTTAGATGTAATCTCCCCAAATGCTGGCACAGCATCAGATCCTGGACCTTGGTCTGTAGATTCAGGTTCAAAGTGTGGTAGAGTATTATGTTTACTACCGCAGGCGTGACATGACAAGGTCGAAGAACAATTCTTTGCTTGATGAGAGTGGTTAAGACAATTTAATCATAGCTTCTGCTTTTTCACAATGGCATATCTATCTGGGGGTGACAACTGATGGAAATCAGGACTTATACAAGGGGTGTGATGCATTACAGACACAGCATTACTGTGTTGAACTTACAAGAGAATTTGATGCATATGACTGATGGTTGCTAGGATTGGGAAGTTTTGTTTAGGCTGCTGCATAGTATGCACTTTATAGCGAGAAGAACAAGACTGGGACTCAGAACTCTTCAGTTAAGATCAGCCAACCATTTGTTGGGCTCTACAAGGCTTCTCAAGAAAGGAAATTATGTCGTCCAGCGTGGGAATTTCGGAACCTAAGCTCATTTCCCATTCCACCAGCAGTTTGGGGTCCAGTTGTTTACACAATATGGGAAATAGGATCAGTTCCCATTGCCCCACAGGAGCCCCCAAAGCCTCCAATGCCGACACATTTTCAGAAATTACGGTCAATATGTTATGTAACGACCTTTGCGAATCTGTGCACGCAGAGGGTGTTTGTAACAATGCATCAACATGAGCCAGCACAATCAACTGCTTATTCTCATAAAGGTTCTCCAGAAGTTCCCAGGCAACTTCAAAGTTAGCATTAAATAATGACTGTATCACCTTACGGGGTTTACTATTAGCAGCTCCCTTGAGATATGCTAGCTTTTCTACAGCATACAAGTTTTGATTATTTGAAACTACCATTATGAACAAGTTGGAAAAGTTTGACCATTGCTGCAGGATGCCATCAAATTTATGGAGTGGTATTTTAGGAAAAACATTTACCTTCCGTCCATTAAATGTATCGGTACCAACCCCTGCCTGCACCTCTGGCTTGCTTTCCAGGGATTCTGCAGTGTCCATCACAATGTAGTACTGCTCTTCAAATGTAGTCATCTACTGAAGGTGATGTTCACTATCTAAGTCGTTGATAGTGTCTGACGAAGCTTCCACCGTGATGTAATCAACATCGTAAGATTGCTTCACGCTGGGAAGGTCTCGGACGCTTGCAAGAAATAGCTTCACCTTAGTCTGGTCACTGCTTAATAACTTTTAAGAGATCACATGCGCGTTTAACTCTCCCTTCTGCCAATCTCAGCCACAATGATGTGGTTATTGCATCAGTCATTGCTAGAAATAAATAAGGCGCGTACACCAGACGAGAGCTCACGTGATGCAAATCAACCATGTCACAGTCTCGCACTCACAAAAGGCGATGAACGCGGAGCAAAAGAAAGGAAAAGAGGAAAATACATAGCTAACTGATAATAAGGTGCGGTAAACAATAAATACCATCACCACACCACCAAAACAATAAAAAAAATTAATAGGTGATTCACATAAACAAAAAATACACACACTGAAAAATATAATATTTTTTAGTTCATAAATATAGAGCCACAATTATGCAAATCCACAAACATGAGGTGCAATAAATTGTGAAATCGTAAATATGATAAGAATTACTGGAAATTTCCAGCTCGAAGGACCAAAAATGTTATTGCCACAAAAACAAAGTGGAATGTAAACTTGAATTACTTCAGATGTGAAATTAAAACATTGATTGGAAGTGAAGCTGCCCGATTGACACTATTCACATCCGTGATGCCTCCCCTCTGCCACCCAGGGTTGCCAACTCTGTGATCCAGTACTGGATGAAGTTCTGCCAACTTCAAAAACCACAAGAGGTGGCAGCGGGGAAAATTCAAATATTAAATGTGTCCAGCACGTGAGAGGAAGTCAGTAGACACATCAAATTTGCCCAGTATACACACAGACAGTCACAACACACGAAAATCGAGTATTCACATATTTGCAGGTTCAAACACACAAAGTGATTCAAAATTTGTTTATAAAATATGCAAGTTAACAAAGCAAGCAGTTTATACAGCAAATGGTGCATGGGCTGAAATATGCTGAACACAGATTACTGTGAACAAGATTGTTGTACATGCATGCCTCTATACAAAAATGTTTGTATCGCATACTATCAGTATTTTGCATGAGGTTTCTTAAGTTCTGTCTTCTGAAAATTTTTTGTTCAGGTCTTTATATGTGTATTTTAAATTCTGTGTAGACACTGGAGGTTTCATACTATGGCCATGAGTTTTATCCGTGATTTGGTTCACCCGGACATCATTTACCCTGCAAGAATTGTGAAGTGTATTTTGTCAACACTTATTTATGATTCTCTTGAGCTCAGAAAGGTAAGCAAGTATACCTTAATTATATTTTCTGTGTATGCTTGAGTTAAATATCGCTTGGCTAGTAAAGTTACATGTGTCAGTCTAGTAAAGATTAAGTAAGGAGCAGTTTTAATGCAAGGTGTATGCTGGTAATGGGTTAGTTTCTTTTATAGATTAATTATTGTAGATGAATCCCTGACTTTTCATAAATTTGTGGCATATTTTCATGCAATCATAAGACTTACCGTACCTTAATTCATCACATGTCACTAGCACATTTTATACACATTTCAACCCTTTTTACAAGCACCTCCACATTGGTCGCAGGATGTATGAGCATACGTACGCCAGTGCCTCCTGTGTACTACCACCAACACCCATGAGGCCAAATAATGAACAGAAATTCCATGATGACCCAAAAGCCCTGGAACACATTAGCAACTAACCTCAGGGCATCGTACCCGTGATTGCAAAAGTACAAGAGGTATTTGCTATTGGTGACAGATTTATTTTCTCTATGAGTAAAATCATACCCACTGCCCAATACTGAAGATGGCACAGTCATACATAAACTGGAAGAAGGGTTTTTTCCTCATTGGGGCTACCTCAAAAGCATCCTCGTCAACGACGAGAACCATTTTACATGGAAAAGGGGGCAAATGCACGTGACCATTGGGGAGTCAAAGAGTCCTGGACGAACCCTAGGCATCACTCGCAGGGCAACCCCACTGTAAGAAGAAATCAGGAGGAAAAGAAAAGCCTTCCTGTGCAGATGGACTAAGACCACTAAAACTGGGACAAGTTTGTTCCTAATATATTTTAAACTTAAGGTGGTGCCTTAATTAAGCAGCTTGCCCCGCCTATGCCAGAGCCACCACCTATGCAGGTCCAGGCAGACAGCAATGCAGAATCCTTCCCTCCAGCCGGCCAAGCAGAACAAGCAGATAGAAGGATATACTATTGCCAGCCACACAAAACTACCTGCTGTCAGATGCCTAGCTGAGACTTACACCAATGTACGTATCACCGCAGAGATGCCAGGTGCTTCAGCTTCAACGCAGCAGCGGGGGTGTTACAATGAAATGCTGTGGTGTCCACCTTCAGGTGCCCTTCCAGCAACAGAGGCAGTGCAGAAGGACAATGTCTTTCTCACCAGTTTTGAGGAACCCTGTGTGCGCTCTACCAATGCAGCTCAGACTCGGTGTTTAAGTCCCTCCATCCTGATGCATGACACATCTCCAGTGTTCAGTATTCAGACGACCTCGGCTCCATCCCGATGTTAACATTGTTGAAATAGGAATTAATGTTACTATTTCTTCCCCACGTGAGCTGAGATTATTCTGCCTACTGCCTAGCTTGTTTTATTCACCAGCCCATCGTAATTATGCGTGCAGGACTAGTTCATTTTCTCACCACTAGATAGCATTAGTTATATTATAGTTTCTCTTTGCTTCCCATCATCCAGCTGGCCGATGTCACAGCTGTAAGCCCTGCCTTCTGTACCTCCAGCTCTTCGACCATCCCCTCGTCCTCATATGACGCTGGCCAATCAACGAAGGGCAGCGGCCCTAGTAGTATAAAAGGAGTTACTGTCCGCACCTCCGCAGCAGTCGGCAGTCTATCCCTCATGGCTCACACTAGCAGTCAGCAGTCATGTACTCGTTGCGCGGACTTCTTCGCTCAGTTTGAATTTGTCTCTAGCACTTGCTGCTCAGAGCAAGTCTTTGTCTACTTCAGCACCCGTTGCTTGGAATCAGTTATGCTCTCTAGTTATAGCGGTCTGCCCACTTGGCGACATTCGTCAGGCAACTCTCCAAGAAGCTCCCTGCTAACTTCCACCCCCCTCCTCAGCACGGACGTGTTCGAGACAGGGAAACTTCTTACTTCAGTCCTTCTCAGGGCTGTTCCCTCCTCACCTTCTCTTAGCCTCCCTGCATCGTACACAGCATCGTGTACTGTCATCAGCATAGGGAACTGCGACAACAATAGGTGAGACGAGTAAGCAAAGCCAGGCCATGGCGCGTTTCGCTCACTACACATCTCAACCCAGTACTGATTGCCTCTACCAGCCCCCACCATCATATTCTAGCTTTTTGTAAGATTATTCGTGCCAGCGTACATTAGCAAGTACGTGACCACGTTCTTTCCGTTATTGGAATAAAACGTGATCTGAGCTTTAAGCCTTGAGACTTACCATTCCTGTAGACATAGTAGCTAGCTCCTAGTTGTCTCCTCTAAGGGAAGGGAACGCAGGTAATCCCAGGAGGTTTTTTCAACCGCTTTACAGACTCAAGTCTTTACCCACATACACCTAGCTTGGCTAACCTTTACCTTTGGCGAGGGGAACGGGGTTGCCACACAGGTCCTCTGACTTTGGAACAGCTTGTCACTCTGGTGTCTGTAAGCCTCTCTACTGTGGCCCCCCAAGAGAGATAGACATTCACGGAGTTGGGAAGACTGAACCGTAACAACACCCACGTGAATGGCGTAAGCCAGTGTGGTCCTACCTCCAGCATCCACTGCAGTCTTCGTCAGGTGCCTGAAGTGGGGTATCCACTGCGTTATTGCACGTTCGTGGCTCGACACGTAATTTGGGGGGAAGAAACGAGGAGCTTGCTTACGATTTCTCGACGGGGATGGTGTATTGTGTGAGTCCTCATGCCCTTTTCCAAGAGACGGGGTTTCAAGGAAAAGTTAAAGCTTCTGGGCGTCAGTACGAATGCTCCCCAGCTTTAGTGGCATCGATAGCCAGTCTTCAGCCCAGAGAACAAGCACAGGCACTCGGACACTTGCAGGATCAAGTAACACTGAAGCTACCCAAACACCTCTTCAGCAACCCCATACGTACAGGACCATCAGAGCTGCCCCATTGGATTACGGAACTGGTCCGCCTTTCATCAGCACCACAGCCTCCTGTCGTAACCTTAAGGGTTCCCTACGTTCTGCGACCTGTGTCTAAACCTCAACCTCCTAGGAACTGGAAGCCGCCAACAGTACTACCTATTGTTGCACGGTCATCCCCAGTGGTCCGTTGCCCAGGTATACAAAAGCCAGTGGTAACTCCTAAACACCCTATATCGTTGAAAGCTGCGGACTTTGTGCCCTGCTGACAGTCAACCCGGCCAATTTTGTACCACGGGAAGATCCCAGCAGCCCGACAGAATCTTAACCCATCATCCACTCATGAGCACTCGGCTTAGCTCTTGAACAAAAAGACTTCCTTTTGGCGCTGCAAGTAGGAGCCTACTTGTAGACTAGTGGTCTTGTGTCAACCCTTGTATACTGCCGTGATCATACGTGTGTGCACTGTTAACATTTGCTGAAAGTGAAGTGCCACAAATAACCCTAGATTAGTTCTTTTCCATATCAGTGTCAAGATGATATTAGGAAGTGTCTAAAGTGTTGTGTGTACCCTTTCCTCCAAACCTAAGGCAGAGCATTTCCCTAAGAACCCTCCCGGAGTTATGCATGCAGACATCACATTTTTGAGGCAAGTAAATAGTATTTGTTTTGTTATCAATGTTGCTGATACATTTTCCTTGGTAACTTGCATTTTATACACTTTGTCTTGAATTTGTGAAATAGTGTGCATTTGTATACTTATGTTCTATGAAATTGGTTGTTGCCAGAGTTTAAGCACTCAAAGTAAAGCAAAGTCTATGTTAATGAGAATTTCATTCCTCTTCAGAGTCAATTAGCACTAGGTACAAACTATAGGTCCCCTACTAGGCGGAGTTTATACATGGTTACTCATATTGTGCTTCTGTTTGACGAATAATTTAACCAATGCTGGTAAGTTATTGTTTAGCTGGCCTTAGAAATGTTACACGCTAATGCAGTAAAATCTCATTACAACAAAGTCTTATAAAGTTCCGATTTTTGTTCTTTATAATGAAATTTCACTATTCTTTGAAAAGACAGTCAGTAAGGAGCCATTTATAGTTGTCATCTTTAACTAAATAAAGAGCAGTTAATTATGTATATTACCTATATGCAAGATGGTTTTATCTGTTTATGAGAACATAAAATTTTAGAAAACACTCAGAAACTACAGTATAGGATTACAATAACTTTTTTAAACTTGCAAATGTCTACTTCCAAAAATATAATAGCAAATGACCTACCACAAATAACTAGGTGCAAGACAATCGACGACATACTATGTTTAATTGGGAAAACAAGCTAAGAACGGTTAGAACAAAGCAATGATTGTTCATACAGTTTGCTTATTTTTTCCCTATCCTTTAGAATTGTAGAAAGTATAGATGCTGCTAAACCAAATTGTTTGGCCATGTGCGATTTTATCTTCCCTTTATCTATTTCTTTTAAAATTTCTAAATATCTTTTCTTTTAAAGAATACTGCTTGCGTTTTTTCTTCTCATCACTTTGATCACCCATAGTAATAATGCAACCAAATATTAACTGTGCATGAAATACTGTATTGAAATCCAAGCCGTAAATACTGCACTTTCAAAACAAACAATAATTCACTGGTGAAGGAAAAACACCATAGATGGAACAATGTGAGCATAAAATGGTCGAAACCATAGCCCCATAAAAGTGCCTGATTCAGTGCCATCTACTGTATGTACAGTAAACTTAGAAAAACTGAAGTTGATTATCGGATGCCATGTTGGATGTAAAGCTAATTCGAAGATTGCGTCATATGTTTCCTTCAAAAATTAATGCTTTACAATATGTGGCAGTGAGAGAAAGCCGTCGGCCATCTCAAACAAAAAATTTTGTCGTGAGTGATGTAAACAAGCGCAATAAAAATACGTTGGCGTCTAAAATAGGTTATGGAAATTACTATGATGAGTCTGATAAAGAAGTAAGTCAACGTTTTGACAAAAATACAATAAAATTTTGTGAATATGTGCTACAGGAAAGAATAAAACATACAAAATGCTTTCGTTGTAATGAAAATACATTTTTTAAATCTGAAACATTTTAACCTTTTGAATATATTCACCGTGTAGGGGAATTAAATATCATTCATTAAACTGAAATTTTTGTTAATCTGAAGTTTGTTGTAATGTTATTTTACTGTACGTATGTCCCATTAGTTTAATTTTGACGTGTGACGCTCTGCGTATGATTTATTTTCACTCAACTTCACCCCATCTGAACCATGTTCACCCTTTTGGCAAGTCTTTTAAACAGTATTGCAAGAGGCTGGTCACGTGCGTACAGGATACTCCTCACGATGAGTGATCATACTACAGACACTGCCGACCAGCTTGTACTGTTTACCCTACTTGAAGCAGATGTCAAGCCAACCCCTCGGAAGTGTAGAGATTGTACAGTGAGCCACTGAAATCCACCATCAAGGTCACAGATAACTCCACGAAACTTCAAGGGAGACTAGGGGGTGATAGCGGTGCATCAGTACCCTCATCCCTGGACTCCAGCGGCCGGGCTTATTACCCCTTTACCCGTCACCTCCGGAGGCCCAAGATGAGATTAGTATAAATACCACTGCGTGACCAGCAGAAGTCAGTCTATGCTCCTCCACCACTCAAGATTGGGCTAGAGAAAGCCACCGGCAGTTTGCACTTGCTGGTACGCTTCACAGATTCCACTGCCGGATCTGCCTACCAGTGAAGACAACCCCTCCAAAAGCCACTTCTGCATGCGTTGTAGACTCCTCTGCTTCTGGAAGACTGGACCATCCAACTACTCCCGAAGATGTCTGCTCCTTCTTTTCCACCCCTTGGTAAACTGTTGTGAAAGTCCCTTCAGGATCCTGCCGTACCGGATGTTAACGGCAACAACTACTCCTCTGGCAGTCACCACAAGGTTCCTTCAGAACACCAGCTTGATAGTTAGGATCAAGTTGTTAATTACTTCCCTAGCATCTATTATCACCTTTATTCCTGCCAGTATTAAACCCAGGTTGCCTTCACTCGGCATTTTACATATCTTTAAACTTTCGAGTCAATTCAAATTAGCTTAAGAGGTAGTAGTATAAGGTCATCATGTTATATAATCTCTCAATATAACACCTGATTTCTAACTGTTCTCTGAGTGCTAATTTCTTGAGTGTCACTGTGTTGTTTCCTACGTAAACACCGCCCGCCACAGTGAAGCCAGCAGACTCTGAGCTATATAACGCCAGAACACCCACACCTTAGCGGGCCACCCGAGCTCTGCCGCCTGGTAGAACTCGGTAGAGCCTCAAACTAGGAACTCCTCCACCACACCTAAGTATCTTGTCAATCAGCTTGAACCAACCTACATTCTCTGCAGGGCCATACGAAGGGAGCAGGAGGTAAAGTTCTTGCCTGTGTGGTGGAAATTACTTAGAAGTACACGCCAGGGATTTGAGTCACCTGCTTGCCTTTTGTGAGGTCATTTTGTTTCTCTCACCCATGCCATGCTCTTGGAAGGGACCGTGCGGAGAAAGTTGAGAAAGGCAGCTTACACCTTCGAAGGTAATCCGAACTGTAAACCTGTCCCTTCTACTGTACCCAGCAGCTCTTTAACTAAGTACGGCAGAGTTCATTTACCACACGCACTATTTAGAGGCCTCACCCCTCAGTCCTACCGACACATTTATTTCCCCCTCTCATTAAAACCGCTGGCATCCCACATCCCTTAGTCGAACCACTGAGTAGAGGAGAGGTGATCCCTTACGGAATCACTAACCAGTGGTTCAGTGACCACCGCACATGCAGCCAACTGTAGTGACCAGTCCAACATAAGCACTTTACATCCTGGGAGCAACAGCAGCAGCCACCAGACATCACCACGACAGGGAAAGAGTCTCCAGCCAAGCAAGTTACCAACAGGTAAATCAACGAGTTAAGGCTGGCTCAGGGCAGTGACAGTGTCTCTGGACTTTGTCCCGCTTCGGCAGGCCACCAGACCTGTTCTGTACACTGGCAGTGTGCCAGTTAAACACTAAGGTGCCCCCGTATACATCGTGATTCTGACATCACGAACAAAAACTGTAAAATTGGCCATGGCAAAAACCTCATTTCTCAAATGTAACATAAATAAAATTAGTGTTGCGCTTAACCTCAAACATTGTTGGCCAAAGTGTGACGTGGATAGCCCTAATGCATAGAACCACCTTATTGGGCATGCGTTAATTTTAATGTGCATTTCTTTAACCTAGCCACAGATTTCCTTCTCTGCCAGAATTTGCATAAAACAACCTAGCTTTACTTATTCATAAGCTTTACTTGCGTTACAACATTGAAGCGTGCCCAGTTACTGACTGTTTGTCACGATCGTTGTGGTTTTATCGCGCTAGACCAAGTGTACGGTTTTCGGTAGCTGATGGGATGTGTTAGTATACCTGATTTACTGTTGGCGACTTAGTGAAGCTTGTGCTGCATTCCTTGGGTTTAGATTAGTTGATACTGGGTCAGCTCACTCTGTACTTGAGGTTCCAGGCCGCTGACTCCTGGCTCCAGAACCTAGGATTGGCGATTCCATACCTAGCTTCAGTCCTGTACACTATACCCCTCAGAACAGGATGGTAGTCAAAGCTGTATGGACGTGCAGGGGAAAATGAATATACTGTATCATGGTAGCAGGTGAGACTGCTTGTAACCTCAGTGAGGTGGCACTGTCCCATTCTGCCTGTCTTTCCTTCGTAGGCGGGGCTAAGGTAAACTGCTTCTTGGCAGCCAGATGAGCGATCTTTTGTTCCCTATGCCGTCGGTCCGTGCCTTATAACTCATAGAGTTGGGTTCACCGCTGAACAACACACATCTTGCACCACCGATGAGAAGCTATTCCCTATAATAATGTTGTCCAGTAGCCATTTGGTAGCACAAGCTCTGTGTCTCCGGTGATCCCCCACTGTAGTGGGCAGATCAGAGACGTTGAGCCGTGTGGGCTACCACTGCTTCTACTGGATGTGATATTCAGCCAAAGCCAGGCTGTAACACCCAAGCCAATACCTCCTCCAGCACCTAGGTGCTTTGGTAGGAGATAATAACCTAGGATTGCTGTCTCTCCTTTCCACACCTGGTCTTTTGGAACAGTTGATTAAGGGGTCCCATTAAGTTGGCTACGTTTGGAACAAAATCCCGCAGCCAGTTGCATATGCCTTAAAGTTGGCACAACTGATTTCAATTTCAAGGGTCGATAGCTTCACTAATTGCTCACATTTTTTCTGCTAGTGGGAAGTTTCCCTCCGGTGTGACGGGGTGTCCCAAGAATCTACCTCACCTTCACCAAAGTGGCATTTGCGTAGCTGGCATGTTAGGTCATGCAGCTTGAATCTAAGTACCAGTTGCAGGTGTCTCATGTGGTTTTCCCAGGAATCTGAGGAAGTTATTACATCATCCAGATATGCTTGACAAAAATCTCCAATATATCCTGTCAGGATGGCAGCCTACTGAGTCATTGAAATGTGGGGCAGGGGCGTTTTTAAGCCCAAATGGCATTACGTCAAATTGGTAGACTATCCCGTCAGTGGTGGTGAATGTAGTGTACTGTCTTGATTCTTCTTGCATGGGGACCTGCCAGTACCCACAATGTAAATCAAGCACACTTTAATTTTGGCTTTGCCCAAAGCCTTTGGTGTGTAACCCACATTGATAAGGGGTGCAGCTATTGGTTGCGTGATGTGATTCAGGTCGTGATAGTTAACACAGATCCTCAGTGTTCAGTCGTTTTTCGGCACTAGTACAACCCTAGCATTATAGGCTGAATTGGTGGGATCAATGATTTCTAGCTGCTCCATTTTCTTGATTTGTTTCTCAATGAGCTGCCTCTGGTAGGGTGATGAGTTGCCTGGCTTTGTATGTATTACATCAGGGCAACAAAGTTGAATTTCATGCGTGATACTGCTGGTTTGCCTTGGGGTTCCTTGGTGCTCGAACACCTTGTAGTGCATGTTCAAAATAGCTACAAACTCTGCCACTGCCAGTCCATCTAATTGATGGTTTACTTCTTCGCCCATTATGCTGTCTCGTGCTTTGTTTGTTTCTGGCTCGTTCTAGGTGATCGGCCTGCTCTTCTCGGTTCCTAAATATACTTTGCCTTGTTGGCAGTCAATGATTGATTGTTGCTTGGCTAGCCGGGGTTGTCCTAGTATTAAGGTTTCTCTTAATCCACGGACTACGAAAAATTTCATCGCAATTAGTTCTCCTTCTAACTGGATCAATATAGTGATTACACCTTCTGTTGAACAGATGCGACCCCTCATATTGATGGCTTAGGTAGTGTCCCAGAGTAGCGTGTGTTGGGTACCCTTAGGTAAAACTGACTGGCAAATGAAATTTGTGTTCCCCGCGGTGTCTAGCATGGCCAGAATTTTGCAGCCGTTAATTTTTGCGGTGATCAGCGGCGGTTCTTAACTTTTCTCCCCTTCTTGTAATATGGCAACTTCTGGAGTGTGACTTATTTTGTCAGGGCTCATGACCCCCCGTTTTCCTTGGCCACTGTGTTTCCTGCCACTGTCTGCGTGTCGTCGCTTGACTTTGGTTTGCTCTGGACAGGGTCCTTAATATTTGTGGCACTGGCTTGAGCATCCTTCTTGCTGCATCTGCCTTGGAGCAGTCATGATGGAAGTGTTGTTCAAGGCAATACCAGCACTTGGGCAGGCTCTGACTTGGTAAAGGAGGGGGCATGACCTCTCTCACTTTCCCTCTTGTTTCTATGCTACGCTGCAGTTCAGCTAGAGTGGGTTGAGCAGAGTGAATGGCCCTCTTCTCCTTGGCTACGTCCTGTTCATGGACCCATGCACATGTAACTAATTCTTCAATGTCTTGCGGGGGCGGGTTGTGTATAAAATATTTGACCTCTGGGAGTAACCACAACATGATCATTTCTACATTGACCTTTTTAAATTGACGTGGCTGTAAGCGCTTAAGTAGCAGTATCTTCCGCCAAATAAAACTTTCAGCTTCTCCCCTGGGTTTCTGATATTGGCTGTACAGCTCCTCAGTCAGTTGTGACAGCACTGATTTCCCCAAAAAATGGGCTAGTAGTCCCTCGGAGAATTAATTCCAGTGTGTAACAAGTTCACCATAGCGATTCCACCATTGGTGAGCCTTATCCTTCAGCTGGGCTTTGAGTTTCACTATCTATAATGCCTTTGGGAGCTTGGTGCGGGTGAATTTGGCTTTGTATGCCTCTATGAATTTTTGCGGATCTTCCTGTGGCTTTCCAGCTTTCCCCTGTTGATCGAGTTTCTTGAGGCGGGCTATATTCTCATGTGTTTCTCTGGGCTGTGTAACATACGGTGCAGCTATTCATAAGCCCTTCCATGTTGCTTGCTTGATCTGGCTAAACGAGGCATTTAAAATGGTAAAGTTGGGGGCAGTCATTATAAGAGACTGTATAGGTCTTCCCCAGTGCATTGGGCTGTGTTGCAGCGAGCTCGTCTTTCCTGACATCTGGTGCAGTGGAATTCCAATCCATCCACATCCTTTTCCTTTTCCTCCAATCCTAAGCACAGGTCATTGGACATGGTGTGGTGTTGAGGTTCTCCTCATTCGGTGAGATACTCCGGCGGTTCTTGGTTTTCATAATAAAAGCACTGCTCTGGGTTTTGGGGGCCACAGTTTTCTTCACTCTCTGAAGTGTTCTGGGTTTAAGTGGGGTGGCGTTTATTTTTCTCAACAATGAGACTCTTCTCTGGGTGCTCCCTAGTTTCGCTAGCTCTACCGGAGCTTCGTGAGGATGCACATAGTACACCAAGAAATTACTTGATGCTAGTTACTCCAACATGTAAATGAAGGTGCACTGGTCCAGTATCCCTCTAGAGATTAGGTAAATGGAGTGTCCTTAACGAGTATTTTAGGCAGTGTGTGTAGCTTGGCACTGAGGGTTATGAGTAGTAGGGAACAACCTATTGATACACAAGGGAGTGGGGAGGCGGAGCCAGAGCCGGGGGAGCTGCCATGTCATCATCAACCACCGTTTTTCCCCTTTTCCCCTTCAAAATGCCCTTTTTTCCCTCAAAATTGAATAAAATACCCTCCAAAATATTTCCCTTTTTCCCTAAAAAAAAAAAGTCCAGTTTTTCCTTCAAAAAAAAGCTGATATAAAGTAATTATATAGGACCAACAAAAAAATGAGAATATATTTGTCTTGAGAATTTTGATGTTGTTTTTTTTTTTTTTTTTACTAAAAGGTTATGTTCCTAGACTTAGCCGACAAACGAAGAGTTGAGGGAAGTAGAATTTGTGGAAATAGGCGAGAAATAGATGTGCTGCATGATGCGAGAAATAGCAATCTGTATTACTTGAAAAGTTGGACTGTACTGGAGTACTGAACGTAGAATCATAACCGTAGAAGTAAAATGCAGAACCAAACTGCAGCATGGAAATAGCCTTGTAAATGGCCATGGTATGGCATGGGATGGAGTTGATTGGAACCCTGGAACCCTCTTTAAAAAAACACAAAGGAACGAAAATAATTAAATAGATAATTGGGCTGGGTATATGTGGATGCGACATAAATAAATTAGACCATTACTCACCAACGAGGGTTACCAAAATATCCTTACATGTTGCAAGAAGTCTGAAACACCAGAATAAAATAAGAAAATGACATCTCCACACCACAAAAACTACTTTATAGGCTCCACTACGTCATGTCAAGAGTGTGTAGAAAACACACCGAAAGGACTTCAAGTCCTCGAAAATATGTTCACGGTCACTGCATGGTGCAACCACGCTATGACAGCAGCGAGTCTGAATGTCAAATGTGAAGAATAATGTATGTTGGAGCTGGAAGACACGAGAAATGCGTAGTACCGCAATCGACGCTAGATGGCATAGGTTGTACTAAAGGGGGTAGAGAGCTGCGTTAATGTTCACTAGCTAGCACGTGAAAACACTGCAATTTTTTTTAGGAAGTCACAATCTAACTGCATGTGATCACAGAAAGAAAATGCTGAAGGAGCTACGGCAGGAAAAAAAGTGAGTGGAAGGGAGCTACAGACGGTGAGACAATGTAATGTGCTACGTTTCACAGCACACCTGGTGGAAATGAAAAATAAAGCATGAAATGCAGTCCTGGATGCTGCTAACGAGATTGAGAATGAAACATTGAAAGTAAGAACTTGTACAACATAGAAATGAAACTTTAGAGAAAAGGCTTTAAATGTTAAAATATTAATAAACTCACACGAAGTAGGTTGAAATAAGAAAATTAATCTATTTATATCGCCAGATAAACAAATGTTAAAATATATAAATTTCTTTATGAAAATGAAAATAATTAAATATATAGGAAATAGACTTAACTTATTAATCAAATAACTCATATGTTCTTAAAAATGAGAATATAGGTATTTATTTATTTATTTTATTTTATTTATTTATCTATATATTCATTTATCTATCTATTTATTTATTCATTTATCTATATATTTATTTATTTATCAGCATGAGCCAATTACAGGATGACACAATACAAACACAAACAAACACACTGATAATGACAATGTAGATACACACAAACACTGACAACACAAAAGAAATAGAAAGAAAAAATTATTATAAACATTCAATTAACAGTTAACCTTAGAAATTACATATGACATTGAAAAGAAAACTAGAGGTATATTAATGTATGACAAGTGAATTGTTTCTACTATAATGTTTAGAAAATTCCTGATAGGTAAGTTTCTTACTTTGAGAAGGATCAAAGTCTGAAAAATATTTATTATAGTTTATTACACATCTGTATGCTAGATTTTTTTTGTTTAGACAAAGCAGAAAAGGTGTATTTAGTTCTACGCATACACAATGGAATCTTAAAGACCTTCTTTGTTATTTACAGTTATACAAGATGAGAAGCCAAGAAATGAGTTAATTAAATATAATGTATCATAAATATCTCAATGTTCTTTTAAAGACAATGTTTTTAATTTAACTAAGTAGTTACAATAATTAAACTACTTCATATCAGAATCTGCTACAATCTATATACCTTTTTCTGAATACCGTCTAGTCTATTAGAATCCGTCAAAGGATAATTAAAAATTACAGAGCAATATTCTAATCTAGATCTTACTAAGCTAAAATATAAACATAACGAATCCGGGGATGAAGCTAAAAAAGTAATAAATTTTATTAGGCGTACCATACAATTGATATTATTAATTAGATTATCTACATGATAATGAAAATAATGTTTGGAATCCAAAATGATTCCAAGGTCTTTCTCTTTACTGTGATCTTATTAACATAATATTTGTGAAAGTTAGGATTTGTTTTTCTGATGAATGATATGACTAAAGTCTTGTCTATGTTAAGTTTCATCTCATTTGTACTACACCAATTGCTAATAGCTAAAATATCTTCTTGTAGCAAACGGCAATCCTTACTGTCTTTAATATTTTTTATAACTCTTTAAATCGTCGGCATAAAGAAGGGCATGTGAGTGACTAAATACCCTGACAATATCGTTATTAAATATATTAAAGAGCAGAGGCGCCAGTGTACTTCCCTGAGGTACACCAGAATATAATGATTATAAATTGGAATATGAATTTTCTAATTTTACCACAAAAGTTTTTTCTGAAAAATAGTTAGAGAAACATTTAATGTATGAATGATCAATACGTATTAATTGTAATTTGTGTAAGATAATTTGATGCTGACAGGAATCAAAGGCTTTTTGCAAATCAAAAAAGATAATATCTACTTGATTTCTCTTTGTTACTTTCGAATATAACTCAACTAAATTGAAGCCATGATGACATTCACTAATAGTTTTTTACAAACAAAAGATAAATGTTTTTGTATAACTTTTTCGAAGACTGTAGAGAAACTACATAGCAGTGAGATGGGACGATAGGTTTTCACATCAAATTTGTTTCCTTTTTTAAAAATTGGAACAACCACAGTACGTTTCCAAAGTGTAGAATACGTGTCACATGAAATACTAACATTGAAAATATGTGTTAAAGTAGGTGTAAGAATCTCCGCACAGTCTTTGATTGTAAAGTTAAGTATATCATCCCAGCCTGTGGTCAGACTATTTTTGAGCTTTTTATGGTCCACAATACCATACCTTATGTGATGTAAGTACAACCTATGGTTAAATTATTTGGAAAAGAACTAGATTGCAAATTAATATTATATAGTGCTTGCACATAAACTTTGGCAAAATGATAAGCAAAAATATTTACAAGAATATCTGAATCCGGAATCATTTTACCATCAAAAGTTGGAATGAAAGATTCTCTGTATCCCTTTTTCATTAAATTTACATATTTCCAGAATTTTTTGGGATATTTAGCTTATCAATTAGTCCTTGCTATTTTAATCTCTTCCTTAACAATTTTCTGTATTTCAGAAAAACAAGAATAATTTGATTTTTTGAAAAGTCTATGAATATTATCTTTCTTTTTTATCAATTTGATCAGATTTTGAGAAAACCATACAGAATTTTTTTTTAATATTTAGACTTGGGTATTAATGAATTGTTTAACGATTGTAGGTTACCTGTTAGAAAATTTACCATTTACCATTTCATTAACATCGTCAGTTTAGAATATTTGAAGCCAGTTAAAATTCTGTATTGCTAAATATAAAGATAAATAATCTCCTTTTTGAAAATTTCTCAAATAGCTATTACTGTTATAATGATTTGATTTTCCAAAAACTGATATACCCTGACAACATAATGCAGGGTGATATTTATCCTCCTTCACCAAAGGATCAAAAGATTTGTCAACATTTAAATGAAAATTAGCAAAGATAATATCTAATAGTTCAGAATCAGGTTTTGTATAGTTATACTGTTCCAAATTTACTAAGTGTATAAATTGCAATAAAAGTTGACTTTAATTTGATTATAATAATAGGTTACAATTTGACTATGAGAAGTTTTCCAATCAATATCCGGAATATTGAAATCACCAACAATTATGATTTGATGTGTATAATTTGCTAATTTATCCTCCAGAAAGGTAAAATAATTTTTGACATCATCAACAGAAAGCTGTGGAGGAAGATAAAAATTTCCAATTATGTAGTATTTTCTTTGCATTAGTATTTATAATTTTGACCCATATTGCATCTATATTTTCTCTGTGAAGTTCAAATTTTTGATTAAAGTCAGGAAGACAATTTATTTATCGCAATCAGCACTCCGCCTCCTCTGTTTTTATTAGATAGATTAGGATCACGGTCTTTGCAAAAAAAACACTGTAAAAGTCAGGAAAATAATGTACATTTTAGAACTGGTAGGCTTAATTATCACACTACTAGGCTTTTTGTTTTGCTGAGAGAAACTAAACATGTTTGTTTCAGCATTAGATGTCACACATTTATATTCTTCATCATTTTCCACACCCGCCCATAGGCAATGGAAGCGGGACCCGCATACACCAGCACACTTAACAAATTTCTGTTTTCCAGAAAATGGTTTCCCGCAAATGGTACCTATATCCGAACTGGAGGGCATAAAGAAACCCAAAAGTCCAATTGTTCCGTTGTTTCAAATACTATAACTCACTTTAATCACTAGAAAAACATATATTACTGAGGAGCAGGTTTGACACACGTCCTTCACTCACGAGCGCCGCCGCCATCACAATAAAAATAATAAAAGTAACAAGAAATTTTGATTTAAAAAACTCAGAATATAAGCAATTAACTTGAATACTGACACTGACAATTATTTAAATTAAATTAATTAGCAGAGCAAGAGACGATAATGATATTCATTATAGCAGTAACTGATTGAAACATTAAAAAAATGTGTTTTCAAAAATAATTCAAAATAATTCAGTGGTGAGGCATTAAAGAATTGACATTAGCACATTTTGCAAAAAAATCGTAGAGTAATACTTGAGAGACAAATTATGGTGACATAATTAAAACATTAATATAGTCGCATTAAAAAAACATGTAGGGACATAGTTTGAAAACTTAATATTGTAATTAAAAATGCATGTAAATAGTAGTGACGTATTGTAAACTGCACAATTGGTTGTCGTTGCATGAAAAGGACTCTTCGTGTGGATCGCCCTCTCATACAGATACGCATTTCTGAAAATATGTGAAATTTTGATCACAGAATCTGCACTTGCGGCAATCAGTTAGTAATGATGCAGGTTCACGACTCCACAGTTGTCAAGGTCAAAAAGCAGCCCTTTATATTTGCAATTCATCTTTATGGTATGGAGCACTCTGAGAAAATACAAATACTCATTCTCCTGGAATAAAACGCACAGATACATACATAACAATATATAATTTAAAACTGCATATAGGCATAGATTAATTTTATATTCCCTTATTTATATATACATAATGAATAAGATAAATTGAAAATAATTTTACATTTATATACTTATAAACATATGTACGTACTTATCTATAAATTAAATTGAAAATAATTTTATATTTACATAGTTATATGTACATAATATTAAAATTAAATAGAAAATAATTTATATTTATATATAATAATTTAATTTTACATACTTATATAGCTATACATATACATAGTTAATTTAATGTACCTATACATAATTATGAATGAAATTAATTGAAAACAATTTTTTATTCCCATATTTATAAGTACATACTGACGCGTTCCACTCCTACTACTAATCAACTTCAATTACGACTCATCGCTAAGGTTCCTACTTCCACTGCTACAGACGTAAGAAATATGTTCAGAAAATTTTCCACATGAATTCTCGGCTGCAACAGGAACTTATAAGTGAACTCTCATAACCTGAGGGTTACGCAATCCAGCAGGCACGCCGCCGCCCCCTACACCACGTTGAGAGCCTACAAGCTGCCCAAATCTCGGGCAAGGCCGAGCGCTACTGACAAAGCATGAAGCAGAAACGCTGACTACTGCTGACCAGAGTTTTTCGACTCCCACACCAACAAGGGTAGGATACTTGCCCTCTCCGTAGCCCATGTTGGCAGCCTACTAGCTTCACCTATATAAGTCTAGGCGCTGCCGGGCTCAGGCAGTCATTCTTGTTTCATCTCTCGCGACATCCCAGAGCACTGCTCAGTGCTGGGGCCTCCAGAGAATTTCGAATCTTTGTGTACGCATCCTGCCGCTACTTCACTGCTGACGATCAGTCACACAGAAAACCAGCGAACACGCTCACCAACACGTATTAAATTCGCTTTGTCTCCTTAAGACACCTTTATTAGAACAGTTTAGAAGTATTATATATTTTCTCGTTTAGCTAATTCTTTCCCGTTCTCCATTAGAACCATGTTGCCTACACCTTCAGCTCTCAATTCCCTGGTAGTAGGTAGCATGCGTCGCATATTTATTGAGACATAAATAAACATACTTTTGTTTTCTAACTTTCAGCTTTTATTTCTTAGAATATCTGTCTGTTTAGCTGCTAGATACAGGTTGCTACGTACACCCTTAACAAGAACCTGGTATTTTGTAATAACCGAATTAGCTTCAACTACAGACGCCCTTCAGGGATCCGTCATATTTTCTCACACACTCATTAGATGGCCATCTATTGCTTTCTAACTGTCAGAGCACTGTCTAGTGCTGGCGGAGAGGATCAGAGGAGCCACAACCAGTAGCAACACCTTCATTCAAAGAGGGGCGACAAACCAGAGCACAGTTAGTGCTGGGGTAACTGTAACTTGAGTCCTGCCGCTCATTTGTGTATGAACGCACATCCAGTAGAGGCATTGGTGAGCCACACAGCTCCCCGTCTCTGATCAGCCTGCCTAGCATGGGGCATCAGTGAAGACTTTACAGATCCTGGTCAGCAAGCCAAAACCAGACTAACACTATAAATTGTGTTTAGTTTGTTCGCGTTAGGGTGTACCCAGTAAGCTGTGAGCAGAGACTCGATGCCTTACGGCTAGAGGCATGGCCAAAAGCGTGGGGAACGAAATGCAGTGTTCCTGCCGCCTGACAGTTGAGTGCACTTGCTCAACCTACACCGGAAATGCTAGCGGAGCGGGACCACGCCGCCCAACTTAGGCACGAGTCAGTATCGACTACTTCGGTCACTGTATTGTACGGATCCCCTTGTCTACGTATTCACCCCTCGTATCACCCTGTGGTAAAAGGGTTGTTGACCGGTATTGAAGTGTGATTTGGCTGGGACAACGACTTCTGGACCGACGAAGCCTACCAGTGGACCACACATAATAGTACCTGCATATTTTCTTCCAGGGCGAACAAGTATTTGGGTTTTCTCAGAGTGCTCCCATATCATGAAGATGAATTGCGAATATGAAGGGCTGCCTTTTGACCTCTACGATCATGGAGTCGTGAACCTACATCATCGCTATCTGGTTGTCGCCAGTGCCGATTCTGCGATAGTTTTCACCTATGTTCAGAAATGCCTATCAGCATGAGGGCGGTCGATACGAGTCCTTTTCATGCGACGATGACCAATTGGGAAGCATGGTGGTGGCCTGTCATAGTGCAGTATTGTTCAGTACAAAGTCCATGTTGCGCATCGACGAATGGCAAAGCGTGGTGGGGGCCTACTGTAGTTCTGGGCACTTTTAATGCAAAGTGTAAATACAGTTTACCCAGGAAGCAATGAAATATACCCAGGACCTGGATATATATATATATATATATATATATATATATATATATATATATATATATATATATATATAGACACACACACGCACACACACACACACACACTCTCTCTCTTTTTTAAAGCAAAATTATTGAATTAAATGTTTGCCTTTCAGCTTTTGAAGGTAGGACTATATAAATTTATTTTAAACTGGAGGGAATTTATTTTAACTTGTTACCTGCACACACACCACACTTAGCACTGCAATTGCAATCAGCACCACTCTTAGCACCGCAATCACAATCAGCACACCAATCCCAATCCTTCCACCAATCTTAAGCTTCTCCACTTGCTCAACCTGCTCCACCTCACGTGATTGGCTGGTCGGTATCTGCATAATGTATTAATGCTGCAGTAAGATTGGTTCAAAGTCAATATGATGCCATAGGGCTTCCATGCTCATATATTATAAGCAGTAGGGAGGTAAGCTAGGATGTTTAGTTTTACAGCAGCTGGCGTGAAAGTTGGATCATCTCGGCTAGCTTCGCATAGATTTTTTCTCGAGTTTTCATTTTCAAGGTCATTCATGGTATGGGGTAAAAGTCAAGGTAGTCTGCATCTAATGTGTTTCTAGTAGTCTGTAATGTATTATGCTTGCTGACTTTTATGTATTTTTTTTAATTGGGTTTTGGTTTTCAAGGTCCTTCAAGGTCATGGAACCAAGTTCAATGTAGTCTGCATCTAATGTGGTGGCAGTTGTCTTGTTATGTATAATGCTTGCTGACTTTCATGTATTTTTCTCTAGTTTTTGTTTTCAAGGTCATGGGGTCAAGGGCAAGGTAATCTGCATCCAATATGACGGTGGTGGTCTGCATTGTAATATGCTTGTATAGTGGGATATGGCCGAGGGGTTGGAGTCCTGCTGACTAATTTGTTCTGGTGAGGGGGGACTTAGGAAATTAGATTTTTTAAGATAAGTTTTAAATAAAATTTCAATAATTTTTAATGAAACATTTTTTGGAAGTCTTTATGAATTTTGTTTTTAATTTTTTAGATTTGTAAGGTTATAGGTCAAGGTGAAAAGTCCTGGGTCAAGGTCCAAGGTCATCTACAATATGGATGCAAGATGGCTGATGCTTAGGTCTGACTCCTGTCCTGTATCCCTTGTATCAATTTGGCTTACCCTATGCCTATAAAACCAATATGGCCACAACTGCTCTGTAGGTCCTAAGGAAGCCCCGCAATCTACTTAAATTGGGTGAAAATTGGATTTCAAGAGCCTAGTTCTGCACCAGGGGAGCTTTTGCCATTTTTGGTGGCTTCTACTTTTTTTTTTTTTTAAAGGAAAATAGGAAGTTTTTTAGGGAAAAAGAAACATTTTTCTGGAAATAGGGAAATTCTAGGGTATTTTATTCGATTTTGAGGGAAAAAAGAAAATTTTGAATTATAAAAGGGAAAAAATGGCAGTTGGGTGACATAACAACATGTTAGCCCCCCCCGGCTCTGCCTCTGCCTCGCTATTCTCTTGCACGTCAATCAGTTATTTCCTACTATGGTTATGCTATCCCTTTTATGGCCTGCCTGGCAATTGGGCATTTAGGAATTGCTGTGAATACACAGCTATGCACATTCAGTGATGTTACATTAATTTCAGAGGACAAAAAATAAAATAAGAATAGAGAATTACATTTTAGAGGATTTTGTGGATGTCCTGTAAGTGCAGGTACAACCGTAGATTGGGTATAAAATTATGTAGCTGTCGGGGGTGGGGACAGGTTCTGGCGTGGTCTGTCCAGGAAGTCATGTACTCTTCCTGGGGCCGTTGCCTTGGGGTAAACCCCTACCGGAGTCTTGTCAATTGATGGGTGCTGCAAGTGCGCTTCACAATAGACGGTGCTTGGGCCTACAGCGACTTGGGGAGAGGGACCTCTGATTCCCCTCGGTGAGAAGTTGAGTGAGCGGCGCGGCCAGTTGCAGACCTCAACTGCCCCTCTGGGTTCACAGCTTTCGCCACATAGGACCCTACAGCTCTCAGTAAGAGGCGTGATCAACTTGTAGCCTGAGAGTCATAGTGTCTTAACGTATTTGTTCTTCTCAAGCCTCAGGAGCCTCAGAGAAATGTTCTCTCCCCCCTTGCCATAGTGATACTAGAGAGCGGCGTGACCTGCTAGCACTAGTCACCAAACATTGATAAGAGGTGGAAGTGCCTTTCATTGGGGACTTGGTTCGAAACTCTATCGCTGTGATCGTGCTTGCATCTGGATGTAGTCCAGGGGATATGCACATAGAAGGCAAAGCTGGTAATGAAGGTGAAAATGAAAGACAATGATTGGACCAGAAAGAGGTTTACTGGTAGATATATGTTTTATTCTGCCTGAAGTAGTTTACAAGACATATATCTCCGACCTGTGTCCGCTAACATCTGATTGACGAGGAACCAAGTTTGTCGAGCTGTACACCTGCAGGGTGGCAATGAAATATGAATCAAAGTTCACGACTAGAGTGACACCGATACAACTACGTCCAGTGCGGACAAGGCCAACATTCATGTGTAGGAGAATGGTCCGCTGCAAGAGCTCCTGCCTGTTGTGTTGAGAAACACTAGTTCTAACATAATAATGTAAAATTGCTAAGTTTCACTGATACTGCAGAAGGCAAGCAGTATGGCAAGCGTGGCGAGGTGGCCAGAGTTGCAGCTATAGAGCTGATGTGAACTGGCTGGTCTGGAGGGCATGCAAAGGAATAAATACCCTTGAGAGATGTAGCGAGCGAGAGTTGGCTAGAGCAGGCTGCATGAAGGGGGAAACTTCCCTTGATGCGTGGCGAGCATGCGAGTCCGGTGCCTGTCGGTCAAGGCAAGGCAAGTGAGGAGGTGAGTCCATCCACTCAGACTGGAGCGCAGCGTCTGGCGGATTGCCGGCCTCTCAGGTTGCAAGAGGTTGACTCGCTTGTAGATAGAAACGGTACAGAGGCGAAAAGAGCTGCGGCAGTCAGCACTGCGGTACACTAGGGGGAGCGTCAGAGACTGAGGCTGGAATATGTATCCGACAGCGCTTGTAGTGCGTCAGTTTGCTAGCTGGTTGCCAGAAACCCACTTACCTGACACTCGTGCTTTGAAAGTGGGTGAACCCTCCCCATCAGTGTAGAGCAAGCAGACAAAGCAGGTACTGAAGGTAGATCTCAGCCAAGCATATTGTTCTACTCCTCCCTCACCGAATTTTATGCTTCCTGTGGTTGAATATTACTTATGCCACTCACACTACCTTATAAGCATAGACAGTTCACTATGAAGTGGTCTCTCATCCTGAACTCTATACTGTAGTTGGCTGAGTCTCGAACTCTTGTCCCAAGCAGCACGTCTGTGCTGGATTTTGATTTTTGGGGTTGTTTTCGCCTTGAACTTTCACTTGCACCCTTGCTATGGAACACTTGGTAAACCTGTCCCTTGTCCTTTAGAGACAGGTTGTCTCGGGTCAAAGATATTTGTTTCACAGTCACCTTTAGATGGATCATTTATGTACCACACTTCTTTTTTTTTTATTTGCTACCTCCTTCCTGCTTAACCCACTTTGTGTTTTCCGCATTTACTCTTCCAGGCTCATGCCAAGCTGACAAGGAATAGAATTAACTATCATATTCTCCTAAGGATGCTTTCTCTTCCTGTCATAGTTTGGCACACTTGTTGTTGGTAGGCAATGCTGCCATCCTGGCCACCACCATGACAAGGGGATTCTTGTGAAGGGTTCTGGGGCTTGAGGAGCGTAAACATTTCGTGATCCCTATGGGGCTTATACTCCGAGCAGGTTATGTTGCTCATCTAACTACCATTGCAGTCTTAGTGGGGAACGCTGGGATTCCAAGAGGAAGTTGAACTCGGTAGTGGTTCCATTGCTCATTCAACTTTCCCCAAAGAGGAATTAGGGCTTTCTCCCGAGTCGCTGTAGGTTTGTGCCCTGTCTGGCGGGAGACATACGTCCCAGTGGTCATGTCACTAGATGCTGTTCCTTTGATAGTGCCCAAGCAGGGTACACGTCACAGAATTAGCACCAGGAGGAGTCACTTCTTCCATGGGCAGACCATGCCATCTCCTGCCACCCCGCGCTGCTTAGAACCGCTAATAATCTTACTGGTTACTGCCGTGCCTGTATCTATGTACATCTTATGAATCCTGTAATATTTAATTACGTATCTTCTTTTATTTTTGATCCTCTGTATCTCTGAATTGCAACAGTGTCCATGCCCTGACTCCGGGCTGGTCAAAAGAAGGTGGTGAAGATCCTGTCTGCCGAATCCAGACAAACAGTAAAGTAAGGGCCTAACATTCTGAGGGTCTATCATAAAGAGAGTGAAGAGTTCATGCTATTCAGATGGGCCTCTTCATGGAAATAAACTTATGGCCACAATTGCATTTTCAGGCAGTCTCCCCCTGACTGTACCTTAGAGATTGTCAATGCTGTCGCGGACTCCACCAAAACGAGAGTCAAAATTCCCATATGACCCTTTGACAATCCTGTAGTATGAAGACTTGAACTAGGCACCTCATGCCCTTCATTTCAGCACCCAAACTAACCACTTGTGGGTGACTTTGTACCAGTAAGAGCCCCTCCCAGGCTTACTCTCAAACCCGTACCGCCACCGGCAACATGCAAAAAAATTGAGATACCGGCTCGTCCAGCTACTTCTACAAAGTATGGTGAGTAGAGCATACACCCAGTGTACGGAGCACTGTTTCCTAGCTCTCAGCAGGGAGCTAAATGTTAGCCTGTAACCATAAGACATTTGGTGTTATTGTTTACACATATGCACCCAAAATGTACACGGCCGTACATTAACACCATTCCAAATGTCTTGTCACTTATGCATTCCGTACAACTTTGCTGCAGTCCAGCCGGTAAGTGTCTCTCTACTTCCTATGCTTGCTGATGCTCAGTATGTCACCGTCATCGTTCATTGCTCTGAGAGTATCATACCACACACCAGGCACTAATGATCATCCATGATTTTAAAGACTCTCAACACAGAGCTTATATAGCTTAGTTGGCTTAACCGAGAAGGTTCTTTGCATGCCATATCATGCTGAGGGAGATATGGGGTGAGGACAAGAAAATTAGTACAGCACCATTACCAAGAAATTCAATCCTTT
The DNA here is from genome assembly GCA_029891345.1 of Dryococelus australis. Taxonomy (NCBI): domain Eukaryota; kingdom Metazoa; phylum Arthropoda; class Insecta; order Phasmatodea; family Phasmatidae; genus Dryococelus; species Dryococelus australis. The sequence goes on from CM057001.1 coordinate 194,714, forward strand.
AAGGATAGGAGTCACACGAGTCCCTGTAGCCTTATGGCACACATCAAGTGTTACACTGCGGCTTATTTGTAAATGTCCTCACTTCTCTGTTACCAGTGATGCTCTTGGAGCAGCAAGCATCACATCACATGCCTGTTGGCGGGGGGGGGGAAATTGGAAATTATCGTATTTGTGTAGGAAACAGGTGCATAAATGTCTTAAATTATATTAATGAATCATGTTATATATCTGCACAGAGTACTACAATAATTTCTGCAGTATAGCCAGTGTCAGTGAGGATGTTTCGAGTTCAAATATAACTGAACAATAAGAAACTTGTTTCAGAAAGTCTGTGTGTTTAGTGCACAGTCTAAATGACAGGAGTGTTGTGCAGAAATGTGTATGGAGGTGGCCACTTGCATGGATTGATTTGGAGTACGTCTTTAAATACTGTCATTTTTGCTTGTGTTTCTTTGATCCAATGCTGTAGGTATCACACCTGTATGTATTTAATTTTTGGTCAGAATGGTAGCTAGCCTTATGGATTTTTGATTTTTTGGATTTTAATGTTTTTTATTGTAATTTTTTTCTTGAATTTTGATTTTTTTTCTTTACTTGTGGTTGTTAGGGTGAGCATTGTTCCTGAGGCCTGGCACATTGTGCACCATTATTATTGTTAAGGTAATTTAATCTGGAGACACTCTAATAATTTAATTGTGTACTACGTACAAAATTATGTACATTGGGTAATGGGCAGAAGGAGGAGAAAAATGTCTGAGAGGTCACACGACTTGCGAAACTTGAATCAGGCATCTTCCACTTCTGTTAAAGGTGTTTCATCATAATTTCTGCGTTATTGCTATGCTCAATTTTAAGGGCTTTGTTTTTATGTATGTATTTGAGGGTATTTTCCATGTTTGAATATTTTACGGCAACATCACGTATAATCACATGGCTAACCGACGTTACGTATCTGTATATGCCATCATTGCGTTTTGAGAACTTATTTATGTAATATCGTTTGTGCAATATTTTATTCAGGATTCTATGTTAAATTTTGTCAGGGTTCCATTTAATTTTCACGTAAATGTATGCTTTTGTGTTTGACCACTCAGTCACTTTCTTGTTTGATTTTACTACCATCAGGCATGTTACAAGCCTGTAATCATTAAAATCGTAAAGAGAATTATTTTCTCGCTCAGAATGATATTGTTCCAAATTTAATTTGCAGTTTCCACAAACAGGATGTCTATTGACCGGGAAAACCAGGAAAAACAGGAATTATACAGGAATTCCACTGCCCGGGAAAATTACGGGAATTGCACAGGATTTTAGTCAGTGTCCGGGAATTTGTTTCCATTCCTCCTTTTCGAAAGTCTATATTGTGGTCATGAAAGCCAACATGCTTGGTGGTGAAGCAGCCTCGTTCATGAATTTTGTGATTAGTTCATCAACTGATGTTTTACTGCTGATGTTGACTGTGCCTGTTTCTCGCTACTGATAACGCACAGCAAAATACATGTGTGTCGGTCAGACGAATGGACTCGCCCAATCTTAACTGTGGCCCCTTGCCATGGGCTGTCATGCCAGTCGACATGCAGCGGTGTTTCGTAACATACGGTACAGTGACTATTAAAGTGTGTCCATCTGGTAGCTACATTCGTAATCTGTTAACGTATGGTAAAGACTATAATATCTGTGTAACAGGGCTTGCACTACATTATGTTCATTCTAAAGTGTAAATGCTTATAAACATTTAAGTAAAACCTCGATAATTCAAAATGCCGGGAACAGAAATTTTTGACTTTGAATCACATAATTTTGAGTTTTTAAAATTTTTTGTTATTAGTTTTTTTTAGTTCGAACAGGCATTTTCCTCAGGAAACAGTGGTGGCGTTGCACATTTTAAATATTAGTATATGCTGTCTTTACCCACCTGCCTCTTGCATTTTTTCTCTCAAAAGTAAGGCCTCCAGAAAGGTGCTCTATGCACAAGCCACTAAAACTGGTGTGCACTCTTTCCGTCTGTAACTTGCCTCTGTGGCTTCCAGCATGACTGTAATTTTATGGCATAATAATAAAGACACACAGCATCTATGACTTTAAAAATACCAGTTTTTACCTTTCCCAGTTTCGAAAAACTGATATTGAAATATCTTAAATCTCCGGACATGAAAAATTTCGTAAATGCCAATCTAAATATATGATACAAAAAGAAATGGAGTAATTTTAAAATAAAATTTACTTTGTGGAAACTTAGCACAAAATGGTGCTACTGGGGAAAAATATTATACTATATAGAGTAAAGGTTTCGAGGTACAACAAGAAAATTTCCACAACGAGTTTTCCCTGCCTTGCAAACATACTGAAAATAATCACCATGCAAGGCCGCCTCACCCCCCCCCCCCCCCCCTTTTTTTTTTACCTAGGCTTGGCAGCTGTCAAAACCTTTTCCTCTTCCCCCATTTCGGCATTCCAAACCTCCACAAAAAATGGCAGCTTGGCAGCTACCTGCGTGGAACTATTACACACAGTATCTCTATGGGCAGTGGTAGTTGCACCCTTTCTCTGATGCAGTTTCGAGCATTAGATACCTGTCCAGGTATTATCAAGTCATGTTATTCAACACAAAACCACCCAAATGAAGTGTCTTCCAGGTCAAAATATTTAGTACAGCGATTTTTCTTTAAACCCATGCCCTGGACACTATGACAAGAACTTCTGTACCTCTCATTCTTTCATGTCTCTCATAAACAAGGTTGGGTAAAATAGAAAAAACATATAAACTACGCAGTAAACTGCAGTGTGCTGCACGGGAGTTGTGTACGTAAAAGGGGGGCGGGGGTTGGGCTGGCAGCTCTTGTTATATGTGGCCACCTGCTGACAAACATGCAAGGTGGCAGTAAGACAGGACAGCTTTGGATTTCACAAACGGGCACTTGATTAAATAAACTTTATTCTATCAGTATTGACTTATTAATTACCGGTAGTAAAAAAATCCATCCCATCTTATATTAATGTCACTGATGACATTAGATATTTGCAGTGGAAAAGGTAGACAATAAGTTTATTTTATGTGCAACATGTTAATATTGGCAAACATGGGTACATCATGATTAAATTGATATATTAAATGGGGATGGACACAAATGAAATGATAATGATTGGTCAGAAAGCCTGGCTCCAAGGGAAACCTCCCACTGGGCAAGACGAAAACAAACACAAGCAAACCCTCTTAATATTAAAACATACACAACCCTATATTATACATCTTATCCTAAATTCGGTGGTAATTCCCTTTTTCCAATCAAAAATCACGAGCACTTCTTTGACTGATTAACATGACCCTTTCAATATACCTATTCTTGAGGTAACGTCTCCAAGGACAACAGTGACTGGAGTCGAAAACTGTACAACCCTAAAGGGCCCCTGAAATTTGGGGACTAATTTAGCACTGAATTTAGCTGCCTTATTACTCAAAAGATGGGTTTCTATCATAACCTTATCTCCTACATGGATATCAACAGTGCCCCCAGCATAAACTTTCCTGGCTGCTAATTTCTGATGGTATTTCTTCAAATTGTTAGTGGCCTCAGCTCAAAGGTCCTCCAAATCCTTCTGGTTCGCTGCTTCCAAGCTAAACGTATGCAACCCTACGCATTGATTAATGGGTGAAAAAGACTTTGTCCCAAAAACAATTCTGCTGATGTTTTAAGAGTAGTATCACTAATAACATTATTGAATGCTAAGGAAAGCTGATATAATACCTGATCCCAGTCCTTATGAGACTCTGTCTGAAAAGATCTTAAGGCGACCTTGAGATTCCTATTATATTGTTCTACTATATTGGCCTTTGGATAATAAGGGGTAGTCTGAATTAACTTAATTCCCCAAGAAAGAACTAAGTACTTCATCTCCGTAGAAACAAAATAGGTTGCATTATCGGTCACTAAAGACATTGGTGAACCAAAAACAGGAAATAACCGTTGATTAAGGACCTTACAAATTTCAACTGATTTCATTGTTCTAAGGGGGACAAAAAAAAAAATTCGCAGAAGCTATCTACCGCAACCAAAATAGAGGAAAATCCTGCTGAAGTTCTTGGCAAAGGGCCAAAAACATCTAAAAATAGATGTTCCCATAGGAAAGAAGCTATACTCACACTATAAGGATTCTTAATTTCTGCATTGTGAGGCTTAGCTCGTTGACAATTCATACATTGTTTCACAAATTCCTCAATTTCCTTGGTCATCCCAGGCCAAAAAAATAATTCCTTTATACGCAACACTTTCTTTTCCTGACCCAGATGACCTCCGAAAAAGGTATTGTGGTAATATTGAAATATCTGGCATCGCAAGGCAGCTGGAATATAAATTAAGAATTTTGAGCTTTTGGGATCCTGGTATTCAATTATTCCTCTTTTAACCTTATAATTGCCACCTTTCCCATCACCTATATCCTTTTTGATATTAATATAGACAGTATCTATTCCGTGATGATATTCTAGGCTGAGATAGGCCTGTTGAATATCTTGTAAAACATCTACCTGTACTCAATCACTTAAACAACTGGAATTTAAATCAGAAGTCTGACTGACTGCATCCCGCAGAGTATTCAAAACCACATTACTAGTCTGAACACAGACATCACATCACCCGACATTTACATCAGTTTGAACACAAGAATCAAAAACATTTACCCTAAAGGTATTATTATCTACAGCAGAATTAACACCAGCCTCTAAATTATATGGCTCTACGCAAAATTCCTCCTGATCTAACATACGGGGAAGCGAGTCAGCTACCCCATTGTCAATACCCTTCACATGCTGAACTGTAATTTGAAACATGTCAAACGCACTAACCACCGGGCCAACTGACCCACAGGTTTGTTGGTTGATAACACCCAACTTAATGCCAACACTTCTTTCTCATAAGCGGAATACTGTTGTTCTGCTGGACTCAACAAACTGCTCGCATATGAGACCAGCACCAGGCTATTTTCCTTCTCCTGGCATAACACTGCACCTAGCACCTTAGCACTCGCATCAACCTGTAATATGAATCTGTGGTCAAACCGTGGTAACTGTAAAACAGAAGATGTAGCTAATTTTTCCTTAAGAGTGGAAAAAGCCTTATTTTGCGCTTCCCCCCAATCAAACTCCAGATCTTTCCTTTTTGAAGCTTTTAATGGCTTGGGTATCTTGGCAAAATCTGGTATAAATTTCAAGTAAAACCCAACCAACCCCAAAATTTGATGCACACCATGGAGATTCTTAGAAACTGGAAAGTTTACCACAGGGCGTATATTTTCAGGGTCCATCGTCTAAAATTACAAATCCAATGTACCTGACATAGATGTTTGCCCATGTTACCTTATCTGGGTTTACAGTCAGACCTGCTTCCCTTATTGCCTCAAGAAAGAGTCTAAGATGAGTTAAATGATCTTCAAAAGTTTTACTGTAAAGGCAAACATTATTAATATATGTAAACAAAAAGTCATACTGATATTTACCCAGTACTTGAAACAAGACTGTAGACATCGCTTGGGGACCGCAATTCACACCCATGGGAAGACGTTTCCATTGATACTGACCCTAGGGGGTCACAAAGGCCAAAACTCCCTGCGAATCTGGATGACGCTCACACTGTAAAATGTGGGGGGGGTTTATAATTGATGTTCAAAATTGAAATGTATGAATCAATAAAATTACGTTAGAATACAATTACACAAAAGGTAATGAGCTGGTTGGAAAACTTGCTCATAAAATAATGTAACGTTAAAACAGATGTGGAAATCTAAAGTGGTGATGACCAATATTGATAATAAAGGTAACAGCACATAACTTAAAGGGAACGGTACGCAGCACTAAATGTAAGGTCTCAAGAGGCAGTGAAATACAAGTTAAGGGAGGGAACACAATTCTGAGTTTATTTACTAAGGGAGCTGGAATTAGAGTGAGTGTGGCTGGGAATGACGATGTCAGGATGACTTCAAACTGTGCCGTGGCATAGCGGTAGCCAGCACATGTGATGGCAGTGAGCGGGAAAACTCGAGCTGTGGGAACAAAACAAAAAAACCTATGATGGCTGTAGTGTTGGTGTGGGCGGGCAAAAGTGCCTTATCGCTGGAATGTGGGATGGTCCAGGAAGGCCGTTGCTGCGGCAATGCCCTGCACCAGTGCAGTGACTCCACCCACGCAGTGCAGCCACCCTTGGCGGCCGCCACGACGGATGTCACCGTAGGCAGGCGAGTAGCAAAGGCCGCAAAGTGGAGTAGTACCCCTGGAGTGCCGCTTTTGGCAGTGGGCGAGAGAACGTTGGACACTTGAAGAGGGGAAGGCAGGAGCAACTGTCAACCCACGCTGACATTACTCACTGTCACGGGATACTCTGACAGTAGGCCGGTGTTAGGTTAGGCTGGCAGGCTTTTGAAACTTAGACGTTTAATATTAGACAATATTCCGTGACAAGTAAAACAAAGTGGCAGTACACATGAAAATATAAATTTAAAAAATTGAATAACTTAGAAAAAAGAAAGGTTCCCATCAATGGGCAACTTGAAATGTCAACTCTTTTCTTACACCTTAACACATGACTAAAAAACCGTACAAGGAAGACTGCAATCATGGCTTACCCCACCGGGGTCAGAAATGGTTAGTGCACTGTGTACACTGCCAAGGGACATTATTGTGTCGCATGTAGGAACCCCACAATAAAAAGGTTCAGGTCCTCTGCTACCGGACTCTCACGGCTAGCAGAGAAAAAAGGGAAATTGCGTGGCGGGAACTTCCTCCGTCCAAGGCTCAGTATTTCCGCGTCTCACACGAAACAAAAGGGGTTTCAAGTGATGACCTCCGGGGTAAGAATCTATTCTACTGGGGCTAAAACAGTTAGCCGCAGCGCTCCACTATATTTCAAAATTTCATTCTATCCTTGTTTGTGTCGTACTCGAGGGTAGCGTGCCATAGAAATGAACTGAGGGGCTGGGGAATTTATATATATCTACACTAACATACTAACTACAACAGGGAGGGGGGGGGGGGGAGTTTGCAGGGTGAAAAATATTCTAGCAACAACAGGGATTATTTATAAGAACTGTCAGTGCATTAATAACCCCGGTGTAATTGTTAAACACAGATAATAGTCGTGCAAAGAAAATAACGTTATTAATTTGCCAAATGGGAAGTAATTCATGACAGATGCACTCGGTGGTAAAATCACATAATAGGATACCTGGACACTTATTGATTAAACATGTATTTAAATTAAGCCATAAGACTAATGGCAGTTGGTAAATACAATGAGTTAAGTGGAAAGTTATTTTGAACTTAGTATAGATGTGTAAATGATTATAACTTGATAAATGAATTTGAGCGTGGGTGGGTGGGGAACTTTCTAAACGAGGGGGTAGCTTTAATAATACACATAATACTGTAGTAAGGTCACCAGATGTGCTGAATTTGGGATGCAGTGACGAAGCGCAACTAGGTCATGGGCCTGCGATTGCAACGCTATGTTTATACTTGCGGCCTCCGCCTGCCGCCTGGCTGGGCAGGATGGAGGGTATGAAGAATGTGATGGGTCTGCTGAACCTGAACAAATGGGTCGCTGCAGTGCCAATGCTGGTTGTGTGCTACGCAATCCCCGGCATTGATATTTGACGGTGTTACACTGTCCAAAACATCAAGTCCTAAGCTATGCTGGGAATAATATACTCCAAATTTACTTATACCCGCCATCATACGAGCTTGAATATGCTTGATAATAAATATATATAATTTAGAACTGTACCTGCAGCAATTCTAACACCCATAAAACGTATGTTAGTGAAGTTTTAAAATTTATTCAAATGACACAACCCGTGCTCTATAGCACTCTGCTGCTTAATTTACATACATTCACACAGGGACATCTCTGTTAAGAAATTAAAAGTCTGCAAGTAACGGTTGGCTGTAAAACAATGTAAAAATTCCGTAAAATTATTACGTATATTGGCTGATACTGTTAATAAAGTTAACTTAAAACTTTATGAAAAACTGAACATTTCCTTTATAAATTACTACACCACTGCCCTACTGAAGTGCATTTAAATCAACATTCACGTGGAAAGAATACAGACTTACTACGTGTTGTGAGTTTCAATTATGCTAATGTAATTACCTTCAATACTGGGAATAGCAATACATGTATGTATAACTTACTTAATATTACTGTATTTCTAATGACCTTGGTAGATATCATAAACTTAATTAAACTGTATAAGCTTATTTTACTAACTTAAGGCACCTTAAATATATAACACAATGTGAATTTGAGTGTCTTTGCACTCACCAGAGGCCCTATTGTGATACGACACTTTTGGTGACCTTTTCCGTGGCAATTCCCCCTTCGCCACGTACCACAATTGCACTGCTCGTGTGACATCATGAAGTTTTCTTATCCCCGTTTGCTTTTTGTGGGTTACCATACCTTCCGTTTGGAGACGTGTGGCGGCCATTGCTATATGTTCCATAGCATGTCTACGCAGTAAATTTAGCACAGCGCACCTTGTATACTTAAATCTAATTTAATGCTACAAGAGGAAGAATCATAGGATCTCTCCAAAAAACACACTGAACACAAGTGAAGAGAACCTAGCAATTACGGGAATAGAGTTCCCACATGCACAAAAAGCCAATACATGCATTAAGGAAACCAAAAGCAGAGCTTTGTGTGGGGCAGGGAGGACATGAAGGTGCTATGCTCGCAAGGACTTCTACACGGAAGCACTGATGCGCGCGCGTGGCAAAACTGATCTACCGCATTCGTTATCGCTTACAGCACGAGAGTAGGACAGCAAATAGTATGGGTGGGCAGGGAAATCTGTAAGAGATGAGGGATGGAGGTTTTCTCGTACAAGTTCTCATGTTTGCTTCTACTATAGTGACACATCAAATATTCAATTAGTATTACTCACTTGGCATGCAGAGAGGGGAAAGACCGGCGCTTCCACCAGTGTAACAACTCCTTATCTCTTATTTATAATTTGCTCTTTTTGCTTCCTTCCAGTTACTCATTTCACCTTAGTGGAGGTAAGGGTGTTTGGGGGTTTACTCAGGGAGAGCTGAATAATAGATAGGATTATAAAAATATATATTTAATTAATAACAACACTAATCTCATGAACAGCAATTACAACAAGAATACAAGTTACTTCTACTCACACGTTGTATCCTTAATACAAATAGCAAGTTACGTTTAGACTCAATGACATGTAAACTCCAACTACCACGGCGCAGCTGATCTCTATCCTTGCCAGTAATATTAATTACAATAGGGGTTGGGGAAGATGTGATACAGGCATTGGTCCCTACAGCTATGCGTAATATGCTCAACCTTTAACTTCTGCTTGGTTGGCCTTGGTAACCCCTCTGGCCAGGAGAAAGTGGATGGTCGCATCTTCAGCCTCGATCACACACTGTTCACACGTCAATGTCTTGCGGTCTGCTGAGGGGGGGGGGGGGGGATGCGGACCTCCTGGCCTCTTGTATAACCGGGCTGTCCAGGGCAAATTTATAAAACAACCCACCCGGCTATAATCTATACTGCGCTCTACCTAAAGTGTGTAGTGCCGCCATATGACGCTACACTATGGATCTTAATCAATTTGTCTATTGCAGCATGGTGGTGGAAGGATACGTAACCTATTTGTTTGCTAGACACTACTTATACACAGTCAAAAAAAAAAGGAATTCTCGTATGAAATAGACTATACAGAATATCACACCTATCATTCCAGTGTCTCTTCATAATGTGCCTACTGCCATCATGAACATTCTTCATATGCGTGCAACTAAATCACATGTAGGGCGTATCTTTTATTGAGGTGTATTTTTTAGTTTGAACTAAACATTGTACACTTGATTATATAACAGGTTAATTTTAGTCAGTAACTTATCAAAAATATGCCGGTTATCTTTCCCTTAGTGGATTTGTATTAAGTGTGTCTATAGTATTGTATTAAGTGTGTCTATTCTGTCTCTCTATAGTGTATTGTATTACGTATGTCTATAGTGGATTTGTATTCTGTGTGTCTATAGTGGATTTGTATTCTGTAAATCCATAGTGGATTTGTATTCTGTCTCCAGATAGCTATTCGCAGCACAGCATTCCTGTTAAAGCAACAGAAACGTACTCACAAAAAGGTACTGGTGGATCCTTTGAGCCTGGCTGGTGAGCCACGCCCATCACGTGACGAGCTGAAACCGGGAAACCGCCCAGACAATCAGTGGGTGCAGTACTGCAGTGAAACATTGCCCAAGTCTAGAGAGATGTGGGACCAGCTGCACTATCTTCATAGGCCGTACCATGGGTTCTACACTTGGCCTAAGTGAGAGCATTGACAAGTGGATGTTATTTTGTATAGTGTATGAAGATTATTAGTTTTAAGGTCTGCTAAAGGTTGAAACCTCTCTGGCTTCCATGCTTGCTTTTTTCCCCATCCCTACTCTTTATCAACATTGTTGGTAAGATTTCCTTTCTACATTTTCAGGTATGTCATGGCTTCCAGTTGATGGGTTGGGCTGTTAATTCTTCGCTGGTGATTGCTAAGTACCAGGATTATTTTGTTTATACTTGCTGCAGGCATAAACAGGTGTAATAACCAGTCCTGTTGGGGTTAAACATATTTAGTTAATTTTGTTAGACACATTTGTGAGCTATCCCTTACTATTTTTTGATGGTCTCACCTATACTTTATTCTTGCCTGTTTGTTTTCATAGGTTCACAGGATCACTACTTTGGCCATTAAGGTGGTATTTATAATTTTATGTGTTTGAGTTTACTGATGTGGTAAGATAGAAAGGTTGCACCTAGGAATCTATAAATACCTCTACATTAGCACAAATGAATGCAGGTGGGAGGTACCATAGAACTATTCAGTACCCATTATGAAGGCAATCCCAAAGGTTCTTTTGGTCAGTGGCATACCACAAAGTTTTTAACTTAGGAATACCCACTTCCATAAGTATTCATTGAAGCTAGTAAAATAAGGGTCAGAAGGTCACCCATTCCAAAAAAAGGGTAATTTTTAAATAAAGAAAAAGGTTGCTGAGTAAGCATTTTCAGATATTTTTATTTGCTGCTATAACAGTGCGGAAGCATGCGAGTTGTTTCCATAATACTGTTTCACTACTTTTTCCGACATTACATTATAAGGAATTTAATATAACTCGTTACAAACAACAGATGGATACAAAGTTGCTGCCACAGGCCCAAAGAAAAGAAATACGTGTGTTGTCTTCTTGTAGGTGGATATCCTGTGCATCTAAACAGATTGCAGAGGAAGCAGAGTCTAAACAGATCATCCCCCACCCCGTTCCCCACAGTATCCTTGTACATAATGAAGTGTTTTAAGCCACCTGGTACTACAACACAATATCAATTTGACGCATGCTACCCTACTCTACAATCATCAAGTGATAGATGCAAAACAGGGCAAGTCACTCGACCATTAATTCCATGGTTACAGGGTTGATCCATGCAATTCGGACAACCTCAGACACATGAATATGTAATGACATTGTACTGCCCACCCATATATTGACATGCGGTCACCAGCCCAGAAGATGAAACTTGTTTTACCCACCCAACCACCGATGTGGCAGATAGAAAGAAGACAGTTATTAGTGATGCCGTGAGAGAGCAGCACCCCTGTGTGGCCGATGATGTCACTGCTGCCAAGCCTCATGGAGAGTTGGTAAATCTGGCAACAGCCTCCAGGCAGAGAGATAAGAAATGTATTGCGCAACTCACTGCCCTGTAATAACCAACCCCTGCGATTGGAGGCTAGCAAACCCAGCACCCCTATGACAGCCACCAAGCTGCAATTTTGAGTATATAAGGAGAAGCGACACCGCTCTCGCCATTCCATGTCAGCCCACCGACCTGTGTAAGGTCGGAGGGCTTTCCAGGGTCTGCTGAAGACTCTCCAGCCTGAAAAGGCTCCCGAGCACCTAAAAAAGGCCGTTCAACTTCTACCAGTCTCCATCTCACAGCCTGCGGAGGAAACCCTGGTGTGAAGCTCCAAAGGTATCATGGCGTCCCTGCCCCATCACCCCTTTACCCAAGTCAATCATTACACTCTGCAGTAGCTGGCTGTAAATGTCTTCCCTTCTGGACAAACCACCCCGTACTATTCACTGTAAATTGTTACCTTAGAAGTTTGGGAGTTATTTGGATTTAATAATAATATTAAAATTAATTTTTGCAGGTTCTCCTTCATCTGCTTGACGTGATTCAAAAATAATTTACTAATTATTTGATTTATAGCTTTCTTTGTACAGAACCAATCATCCCCCTGCTTTCATATATCGATAATAAATACACTGTGGTAAATATAATTTCTGGTGAGGTAGTCATTTCACTTCCCTCTCATCACTTTGTCAATGTCTAGGCAAGTGTGAATTTTAAATGTAAATTTATTTGTGGCTCAATTTTTGCAAACCAGCGACTTATACGGACCAGTCACTAATGGTTAAAAAACACCTTATCATGTTCATTACCTCTGAGTGTCTGTATAAGACTGAACCCAGGAGGGCTTGAGTGCAGCAGCTACATTTAAAGTATGCCTTCATAATTCTCTGTGGAATCACGAGCCAATTAAACTAATCGTTATATTAATATTTTGTTATTCACTGATCCAGTGTCTAAGAAACGAGGTGGCGGGTAAAGCTAGATCAGACGTGTAGCCCGACAGGCACTTAAAAGAGAGGTAATTCAACCCACCATTGTGACACCCGTCGAAGTGAACTTGTGACACCTGTAACAACTAGTTGAGAGGTCAGACAAGCCGGTCAGGGAACTACCTCCGATTGATGAGAACTGCAATTCCCATTTGGATTCATTATTAGGAATTTTCTGGCCGTGGCCTGATACAGATCACGTTAGCTAATTAGTTCCTCCAGCGCCCGAGTCAGTAGCAAAACCAATCCTACAGCTCTGTCCAGTTAACCAAGCACCTCCCACTACTTGTCAAATCCATACAGCTGCAGGGAAGGTTCTGAATATCGTAAACTGATATGTAACCACAAGGTGGTAACTGCTGCACTTGATTTTGTCCCATCATGTAAGCCAATCAGGCCTAGCCCATACAAAAGCGCCGGAAGCGTAAGGGAAACCGACTAGGTTGCGACTCTGGGCAATAAGTGGTTCAACCCCACCTTATTCTATTCCCATTCTCATTTAATTAAATAATATCAATTTTAATAGTGACAGCTGGCTTCACGCTTTTTGACGGCCTTCACAGTGAGTAAGATCAAGCTGCCTGGGAGGGAGTCGTACATGATCAAACTCACCCTGGGGTTTGATTCCCCTCCAGCAGTACCGAGCCCTTCAGCCGACCGGTGCCCCCCTAAATCCCCCAAAGTGGACAGATCCTCAACCCATCGAGCAAACTTTCAATCCATGTCCATTACACTGCTGAAGGGCAGTAAACTATCATCCCAGAGGGAATCAGCACTTACATCCACAGTATCCAACCTGCCTCACCATATTGAACCAGCTGGGAAAAAGGGAAAGCTTCCCCCAAATAGAAAAGATAGCCTAGGCCAGGCATAGGCATACGACTGGGACTGGGATGGAAGGGTATGTATACGGAGCAAGACATAGAGAGAGATCAAGAGTGTGTCAATTGACGCCCAACGTGGGGTGTCACTACAGGCAGCTCAGACTTGGTAGTTAGACCATGCCACTTCCCCCTCTCTCTCTCTCTTCACTCCAGTCTCCTTGCAAAGGAGCGTTAGAACTGACTTAGGGTAGTCAAGTTTAAACATCCTGTGGCGCTCAACACCACCTTGCCATCATGTCTAGCTCAGAGGGGAGCTTGCATGAAACACCGGTAGTATTAGCACCGGCTTATTACGTAGGAGAATGGGTCACTCAATGCCCAGTACAAGGATGTGCTGGAGCCGGTGTCGTCATCCCTTGTACGTATTGCCGTAGTCAATACCATTACATGTGTCTAGAATGCGAAGACACCCCTTGATACACAGACGTTCTAAGAGTTCCTATGTCAGACGTGCAGAGACACATACATAATAATATGTCATTGGCCAGTGTGTGACGGCCAAGGGCACCACATGGTATTGTGCATTCTATGTAACCAGTAGTACCACCATAAATACATCGGTTGGCCTGATGAAAGGACCACCAACCCAGGATAAGTGTACCAATGTGAGGTGTGTCGAAGAGAACACCCACACAAACCATCAAACCCTGGACCACGGGCTAGCCCCGTCATCACCGGACTATCTGTGGAAATGCAGCTACCCGAGTTTAACGGGAGGCCGCATGAAGACACGGAAGTTTTTATCAATGAGTGCGAAAGAGAGATGAGGGAACACCTCATAACGTCCAAACAGTGTGTAGGTAGGGCATGCCACCAACTGGGCGGACAAGCCTGCAAATGGTGGGAAAAATACGGAGAGTTCATTGAAGAATAGACACGATTTCGAACTCGACTCTCAGCCCATTTTACTGGATATGAGGTCCTGTCAGGATTGATCATGGACTTCCACTCCCGAACCCAGGCACCCAATGAGGAAGTGGAGTTGTTTATCCGCAGAAAGGAGCGGATATACAAGCATATCTAATCATACCAGAGAGAGGGCCAAATGGTAAAGAGCATTACTCACACCCTCCTCCCTTCATTCAGGGATCTCCTGCTAACCCCATGGTCGCAGACCATAGATGAGCTGGCAGGAAAGGCGAGGTAGATGGAACAAATTGACCGCCCGCTGTCTAAGCAAAACACGCTGGCACATGCCATCAAGGCCGCAAGCCCAGCCCCCTTCCCTAGAACGCCCGCAGGGGATAACACAACCCCTCCGCTACCCACCGCCCCCTTACCACGCTGCTGGCGCTGCTCAGGCCGGCATTACAACAGGGACTGCTTCACCCTGCAAGGAAGGAAGACCTCTCCTCTCCTCAGGGTGCCAGAAGGTCGTGTCCCGCCTCCTCCCTCTTGACGGAACTGTCAAGGACTGCACTCTCATGGAGCTTGCCCTGTTCGGCAGGACAGGAGGGAGGGAAAGGCAGACACACGGGCACAGAATGCTTCCCCGCGTTCCCACTCCCTTTCAAGACCGGCCCAGCTCAACGAATCCTTGGCCAGGATACAGGTGTTCAACACCGAATATCTTTCCGTGGACGAACCCTTATTACAAGATTCCCTCAATGATGCTATTGTTGTGGCAGTGCTCAACACAACCGCTGCCCGCAGTTTCATTAGCGGTGAATTGCTCACGCAGCACCAAAAGGCCTGCTTGGCCTCCACAAGTCAGACGGCCAGAATGGCCCAGGACTACTCCCATCTTTGTTTCTCCGTGGTGATAACCCTAAACCTATGGATCCACGGTTGTATTTTAAAGGTCCCCTTTTTTGTGGCTCTTTACCTGAGAGAATCCATGATTCTAGGGCGATCCTAGTTACAGTTGCAACAGTGTCTGATTGACTGTGGTCGACGGTGCACCATCCTGGTCGTTATTTGGGAAAGTAATCAGATCCAGGCTACCTCTTCCCCTGCCCCAGTGTGCCTATTATGACTCCTAATCGACATCCCTCAATTGCCGAGCACTCCTCCGAAGAAATCTCCCACTCAGGCCCGACGAGCCTGGCGCCTTCGGATTCGACATCGTAAGAGAAACCCCTAGTCCCCTATAAACAATCTGCCCTGAGATTCGAGCCACCCAGCCCACGGGAACTCGTACCTCCGTCTATCAAGGGACCAAACCCCAGCCCATGGCAGGGATAGCCTTGTGGAGGATTTTTGAAGAGGCATGTCCACCCAGACACTGCCTTCAACACCTACCACCAATCTCACCCTGACGTCACCCATACTGAAGTCATACCATCATTAGGGTAAGGCAGTCAAATAAGGGGTCGCGAAAGGAAGCCCTCCGGTTAAACACATCCCGTCAGTGGCTCCCGCATCCCCTCATTCTGACAAAAAGGTATAGGTAGTCCTTTTGCACGGACCCTCCTTGCTCCCCCTAGATCCACTTTGGCATGCCGCCCCACAGGGGTGAGATAACGTTTACCAAGGGAGCCACGACAGCACCGATCAACCAGATGACCAATGCAGCTGGAGATTCAGTAGATGGAGAGTCCGCCAAATGGTTAATGAAACATGCAGAGTATGTAAAAACAGTTTTCTGGATGCCTGAGAGCATCGGCGCTGTCGATACAGCCCTTCCAACAATCTGGAGCGGAAGGTAACCGAGAGTGCCATGTTAAAGCCTCCAGAGATAAACGTAAAAGAATGAGCCTAGTTGCACCAATAACCTACACCGCTGCCCGAGATGCCCAACAGGCAGACAGCACCACTGCCCGGGCCGCCATTCCAGGACCGCCACCTGTCACTGTCCAGCCGCAACGGGCAACACCACTGCTTGCCATGCATACGAGCAGCATCCCAAGGTGCTACAAGGAAACACCTTGGAATGCACCAACACCATTCCGCTGGCCTTCGATGGCAACTACACCACAGAAGAAGCAAGGACGACTGCAGAAGCGTCACATCGGTAAACGCCAACGACCTACCCCAGTGTCACCTGTGTGAATACTTGTCCGAGGCCACTTTCATCATTCCTTCCCCATCGTCGAAAACTATAAAGTGAGAAAATGCATAGTAGGGAATGAGAGGGTAGAAAAAGAGACATTTACAAGAGGGGGGCGAAGAGAGTGGAGGGGGTGTTGGGAGGGGTGATAAAGAAGGGGGAGGAGGAAGAGTGAGTGAAGAGATTTGGACTGCTCTTAAAATTAAGATCTTGAGAGCCGATGAGGGTGATTGATATGACTACCCTCTAGAGTTCCTCAAGCAACCCTACCGCGGCATAATAGAATTTGTTCTGGCCCGGTGGGTCATGGTAGATACTGTAGGGGCCCGCTTAGTGGGAGGATACCATCTGATGAAAGGGGAATTAAACCCCTGAGTGAGGCGAACTGAGATTGTTTCCCTTCCTATGAGTTGGACCTTCCTCACTACGAGGGCTGCCAAGATTCGATATGCCAGCTGTCCTGGGGGAATGAGAGTGATGTGAGGGTGTTTAAAGTATGGTGGTCGTGGGGGCAAGCGATCTGGCAAATGAACCGGGGTTATCCACATTGGTTTCGTAGGTTGGCGTACAGGAAGGTAGTTTGACAGGGCCGAGACTGCACGGGACTTGGGGGCGACCTTCGGTGGGAGTTGAACCTGGATAGTCTTTTCTGAAGCCAACTTTATCAAGCATGAGTTGGGCATATCAGCCTTCTGAAGTACCTATGGCAACGGGCTGTGGGGTTATTGGCCAAGGGGGCTTGCAGGTTCCGGTTCTGTGTCCGACCAACAAGCACCTAATAAGTGGTCTAAGGATGAGGTTTGATCAAGAGGGATAAACGACTAGATAGGTCGACGAGTGTATTCGGTATGTGGAATTTGGTGTGTGACTTCACTCGTGGTTTCTATGTGCATTTGGTATAGCATTCTCACCTTTCTGCTGACATGCAGTCCTGGGGGTGTTCGTATGCAGTCACACTCAAGGCCCTGACATATAAATAGGCAGTCCAGTATTAGGATGCCACCGAGGGTAGGCAAGGAAGCACCGGAAACCCAGGAGCAGCGGCGTGTCTTTTCGGACTTAAAGCGTTCTGCATGCTCCATCTCCTGTGGAGTTCAGCCCAACTCACGTCTAGTCCTCAGCGGGATCTTTCTGTTGCACAGATAGTATTCACACAACTAATATGATAATTGAACTGGATCTAAAGTTAAAACTATGGTAGGCGACAAATTCAATTTTCATGTACTATTTATTATATGTGAATGGAAAGTGGGAAAGTCCCGGCTGACTTATAGAAAATTCATTAACTAGCTAAAAGATTCATTCAAATATGTTGCGTACTAGAACAGGCAAAGGTGAGCCTGGTGAATATTTAATTTTTTAAATGCGAAGTTTTTTCTACGTTTGATTACACAATTAACAACGTATCCTTGGCTCACGATGACCTGCTACCCCAGGAGTCTAGGAATCTGACTGGGTTAAAGGGATGCAGGGTACAGATCATTGGATTACCTCTGGGGGAGAGAGAGAGAGAGAGCTGCCCTTGTGGTTAGCTGGCGTGGATGAGTCTTCGCAAGCTGCAGGGGTTGCACTGCCTTCACAAGTGGCTGGAATGCTGCCTTCTCAAGCTGCTGGGCAGGAAGTCAAAGCTGTTCACAGGCTGAGGAGAGGAGAGAGGTCTTCGCAGACCAGGAAGTGCTCACTGACCTACGCGGCCGGTGAGCCCGGCATCTCTGCTGGGGCATGCTTGCGGACTTCTTTATATACTGAAAAATCCCTTGATCAGCGATCTTCCAGGGGTACTGGTTAGAGTAGCCTCATTATACATTTATATACCTACAAACGTGATAAAAACTACCATACTCAATATATCCAGTCGTATTTGGCGCCACCACCGCACAGTGATTTCAGTGGGTGGTTATCAACATTTGGCCTCTTCCTTTTCCTCCTCCAAGCACTATAATTTCCCTGGAATTACCAGACAAGTATATGTGTTGACACATGCCAACATGCTGCGCACCACACTTGCGCTCTCTACAGGCGACTTCGCTCCATCTCAAGACAATGGGAGGCCACTTAACTTCCAACAAATGTTCGTACGTCCCAGTCTGCATACACCTACGAGCTCAGGATCATCAAGGTCTGTATTACAGCCTGAACGGGAACCAAACAGGCGCAGAGCCCCCTGCGAGAACCAAACCCCGGACACCCCAGAGGCAGACAAAGTGTCTCCATCTGACCCGCAACAGTAGGTCGTCATCCCTGGACTCTGGAAGAGCAGACCCACCCCCTACCCCCCGGCCAACCACATGTACCTGAGGGAGGACTTCTGGAGGAGGTTCTCCCCTGCGAGATCCCGTTATACACCTAGTTCTAGTATCAGAACGCCATTCAAAACCTGCCAAACACCACCTCATGTCCACCCTGAGCTATTGTGGTGTGACCCAACCCATCACTCATCATCAGTAAGTCAGACCACTAGAACACTGCCACTGGAGGTGTGTGAGCCTCCAGTCACCCCCCAAGAGCACGACAGACTGCAAGCTCCCCCTCCACCCCCTTCTTTCACCTCTACTGGTGCGGTGAAAGAGTCTCCCTGACCTTCTCTCCTGCAGTGGAAAAAGCGCCCACCCCGGATGACGACCTGAACACAGCTGCATACATGCTCCCGCAAGGATCGGTCCCGGCAAACCCTCCCCCTGAAACAGTGGAATCCCTCCAGGATATGAATACTACGTCACACGCGCTGCTACCCTACCCATCCTACCCCTTTTCCGGCAAGAATGGAGAGAGTGGACGAATGAAGGAAGGAAGCCTTCTACAACAGCCCTCATCAGCAACGGTCAACTTGGCAACCGACACCAATGACTTACACAGAAAGATTGGAGAGGAGGAGAGGCCCGACGCATGGGTCGCAAACTCAGTAAACGCGTTTTACCGGCCGCCTGTGAGAGCTACGCTACAGCCATCTGTGATATCCCTCCACCGCCGGGAGTGGACAGGTTGTGTACACCTGTCACATACACAGCTGCAGTGCGGCAACCACAGCCCACTGCCAAGAGGGACAAACCTGACGCAGATGTCACTAGCAGCCACCTACAACAGGGTCTATGTCACAAGAGGCCCCACTACGTGCCAGATGCATGTACCACGTCCTCGGACGCTACAGAGAAACGCCATGGAGGGCAACTACTGCATATTGTTGGCTTGCCGCAACAGCTGCAGCACCCCGCAAACGAGGACACCCGCTGAAATGACACGTCACCAAGCGCCAATCGTCTGCACATACCCATCCTGTCATCCAGTTGTAAGAGGGTTACTGAACAAAATCGAGGACCAGCTAGTTGTCTCTGATAGTAACTTCTGGAGCAGGGCATCAGAGGACTGGAACATCGAGTTCTGCATTGTGTCGCGTCATGGCCTTGCTACCACCCGAGCTGAAGACGGGCGACGTAATCAACAATATTCCACTACCCCTCGCCCGCAAACCGATGAGGCAACAACCCCTAACACCTCCCGGCCATCACTGACTAAGACTAGTTCCGAAGCAAGTCACAAGTCAGACCCCTCCAAGGGGCTAGGGAACCGTAAAATCGAGAACGTTGTTCCAGCTCGTAAAGCCACGTGCCCGACTGCTATATCGAGCTGTAATTAAGCCTTAACCAAACCCACATGCACAACCAACCTAAGTGCAACCAAAGCCACTCGACCATGATCCAGCCTTAACCATCAGACAAGCGTCAAACTCTTTGATTCCGGGGAAGGGTCAACAATGACTACCGGGTGTTTGCCACAGGGTATCATCGTTTGTGATCGTAACTTGAGACAGGATAGGTGTTGATCATGTTCTAACACGCAGCACTACTGTCTTAGCCAAGGTTGGCCTAGGATAACCTCTTTGTTGATAATGGGGTTACCGAGAAGTTGGTTATGTATTGTAGGTGATGGACCCCAACTTCAATGTCCATTTTCCCCTTCTACTTCCACAATTTGGCTCGACTGAGCCATTCACACTATCCTGGTTTAATCTGTAAGTTTGCACGTTGGCTCTGCGACAGTACGTCACTTCATAAGAAATTTCTCGTAGCTACAGAGTTCAATTCAAGGCGTGGACTCCATTGATGTTTGTGAATACAGGGGGCTTTTAGATCTTGGGGATCCAAAAGATTCCATATCTAGTTTTGTGAATTGGAGAGGCTGGGTTTGTCCTAAATTGGTGGCACCTTGCGCACCCCACCGTTGGCATTTCCTAGATGGGCTGACCCCTTAATCTGAACCATCACTGTTTGAACACAATAAGACAGTAAGTCTGTCTTTAGAATGCTTCCTGCCATGACAGTTTTCACCTTTAAACAAAACTGTTTTGTCAGGTGGACAATTATAAAAGAGGCCCGTCTCATCTGCGTTGTATATGTTCTTTGGTTCATAACCTTACAAAATTTTGGGGAGATTACTGAACCAATGATGTAATTTTATTTTCTGGAAGAACGATGACTTCTTCAAATTTTACAAGATTGGTTTGACTATCTCTTAATGAAAGACCTTCAGCCTCTCCCTCTGTTACCAAATTAGGGGTACCCACATAAAACTCCTTTGCATCAAACATGCGAGAGAGGGCATCAGCCACTCCATTATCTGAACCCTTTATATGCTGGACAGTGAACCGAAAATGTGTGAGGCGAACCAACAATCTAGCTAACCTTGCAGTTGGTTTGTTTAGTTGGTTTGTTTGTTTTTTAAAAACCAACTCAGTGCCTTATTATGTACCTTTCCATCCCAAATAGGGCGGCCAACACTTCTTTATCATATGCCTAAAATCTTTGCTCAGTTGGTGTCAGGTGTTTGCTGGCATAGGCAACAGGCAACAGATCATCACCATTTCTCTGACATAAAACAGCACCAAGTGCTTTTGAGCTGGCATCCACCTGCAGCA
This sequence comes from Dryococelus australis, assembly GCA_029891345.1. Classification (NCBI taxonomy): domain Eukaryota; kingdom Metazoa; phylum Arthropoda; class Insecta; order Phasmatodea; family Phasmatidae; genus Dryococelus; species Dryococelus australis. Next base: position 216,202 of record CM057001.1, read on the forward strand.
TGAAAGGTTTATCGTAAAGAGGCAGTTGTAAAACAGAAGTGGTGTCTTCCCCACCCGATGCAGGTGTAAGGGAAGTGTTCGTTACTTGTGCACTTGATAAGAAACTTCCCCGTGCCAGGGCAGGTTTCTGCACCTCACTTTGCCATCAGATATTGGGTTCTATGTCTGGCGGTGAATGCCCCTTGGGTACATCCCACAGCAGTGGGTTGTCCCAGGGTGCGTCTGGTTAGGTTGCCAATTATATTTGAAGCTACTATGGGTTGAAATAGGTAAGGACGTGGGGGGTGGGGGGAGGGTGAAGACTGGCTAGATGTCTAGCACCCCACGTTAAGTTTTCTCTGGATGTGGCTGGCTAGGTTGTAGCGACTATGGGTAAATTATTTGATGCTAACACCCACGTTAAAATGGTGTCTCTGGGTGTGGCTGGCTAATTCATAGTGGCCATGGCTGAACTATTTGACGCTTATGCCCCACGTTGGGTGCCATTAAATATTCTAAACATGTTTTAACCCACCCGATACAAGGGGAGACAGCTCCTCATATCCAAAGAGTTGGAGGAACACCGCACCGGCTGGGCGATGGCTTAAGGAGTGAAACCTCAATTGCTAAAACGTGTATAAACACTAAGGTACACCAGATGGACTACTTATCGTAGGAATCACCAGGAGCGTCGCACACAAATCCCTGGCTAGGTCAGAAGTGGGTTACTTCCTACACTAGTAGGTGAGATCACGTGTGAGTTTTGTGGCGATTTTATTGGGTGGTGACTTGGGGACAAACCCCAAGAAGTAATCTGAATTGGAATGTTCTATCGTACACGGTTCGTGTATGAATGTTGTAGGTGGCCTTCAAATATTGTGACGCAAACATCGCGGGGATCATACCCAGGGAAATTAATTTCTCTTGGGCAGAAAGTCAGTATAAAGTGTAAAGTGTGGGGTGTGTTGGTTTATGTGAGGGGACAAAATCAAACACAGCATATAGTACACTTCTGCGATGGGTTACCTGTGTCATAAGCTATAGTGGAGCTCTCCTCTGCTCCATTGACTGCACTGGAGCGACCGGATGGAGAACAGCAGCAGACACTGGAAGCAGCCAAGAAGTACTCTCGCTGCTCGTTGAAGTTGGAGAAGGATGTGAGGGTGTAGTACTTTCTTTTTTTCTGGACTTACTCTATTATTTATTTCATTCTCTAGGAGTTTCAGAGCTGGTTTTAATCTATTCTTTTGTCCACTGTTATAAGCTCGTGGCATTAAATTGAGCTCAGGTGAAGGCAACCTGCTTACATGATATGTTAGTAATTCTTTTATATTTAATAAATATTTAAATAACTAAAATTATTTCAATTAGCCCAATGAATCCTAACCTTAATTAGGGTTTGTCTAGAGGGAACTTAGTAGTGTTATCAAAGAATGTTCTTTACCCAACTGGGAAAGGTGTGGCCGGACTAAGGCCTTATGGAAGTGTTTTTAAGAGATGTTGTCATTGTGTCCTTGGTTTACCTGGGGATGTAGTGTGTTAGGAAGGTGAGGACGACATGATGGAGCCTCTGACGGTGGTGATGATTCAAGGTACTGGAGGGGCTGGAGAAGTGCATGCCTTTGGGTAGGAGTGTCCTCCGTCATCGTCCTCCGCCACTGGCGGGCTACCGGCGTGGCTGAGGGCGTTCAGCCCTTGTCAGGATACCCTTGCCTTTACAGCCAAGAGGTGTTGCAAGACAGAGTTGCCGCCACGGGTAAGGGATTCCACCCTTATTTGCGTCATTGGCCTTCACAGCCTGTAGGATTATGAGTAACTCCTGAGGCCTGGTCGGGGGTGCCTTTTATACTAATTTATTGTGACCCATGGCTCTCAGAGGGGCGGGGGAGTTAGTCCCACCTCTTGTGACGTCACATGCATAAGCCAAGAATCCTTGTCTTGCCTGTCACTCAGCATGTGGAGTTGAAATCTCAGGTCCAGAGGTGCTTGAGGAGGCAGCGACTCTCTGCTGAATGGCCCGCTCCCTACAGCAGTGCAAGTTTCAAACTGTATGCTGTGGCTCTAGCAGGCGCAGCAAATTAGAGCTGTTTTTTCTTAGGAAGGGGCGGTGATATGACGGCTTCTTGTTGAGTCAGGTTTACCTAAATAAGCAAGGAGCCCGGGGCTGGATGTGTGTTGAGGCTCTGTCAACGTTTGGTAGTTCCCACTTGTCCTGCTTTCGAATACCATTGGTAGTAGTGTAGCTGACTTGCTCGTAGTAGTTTGCTAAGTTTGAGATGATGATTCGTAGTGCAATCTGCTACACATACAGTGTGGTATACTTTGCTATCGTCATCTTCGCTTTGCTTTGTTTTAATGCTGTGTTTATCAACAGATACATGTAATTTTGACAAACAGGTTGTCTTTTGTCTCCAGTAACTGTTTCCATTATGTTTACGTGAAAATGGGACGGACCAAGTCCATTTTGGTACATCCGCAGGGAACAGAGTATAAGTCCCATTGTTTTTATGAAAGTGATACGAATATTTTGTTGTGTAAGCCGTGCAACCTTCACATTATCTTGGGGGGGGGGAGGGGGGAAGATACATCAGAAAAACATGTAAAAACATCAGGTCAGAATGGCCAGAGTTTTGAATGTGTTGTCAAGTTTTGGATATTTGAGTTTAACTGATAAACACAGGGATGTGTTCATACACTGTAAAAAAGACATTGGGGAAGTAAATTAAACTTGGATGAATTTGGGTCAATTTATCTCTTCCAAAACCTTGTTTATGGTGTGTCCCTTATTTTTAAGAAGAATTTTGAAATAGGACATTAATATGACTTTGATGGAAGTTGGTGCATGAACTTACTTTTAGTGCTATATATTCTTTTTTAATACGTATTTATATTTATGTAATTTTTTAGATGGTTGAAAGAAGTAGAAAACATATTTTCCTCTAAAATGTTTATTTTATTCGCAGCTGTTCTGATATTAATATGGAATCAGGGAAAATTCATTTAGAATGCAACAAGTGTAAAATTGGATGGGGAAATTGAAAAAAAAAATGCTTAAGGACTGTCTTGTGTTTAATGCATAACTATGAAATGTATCGATAACTGAGGTATTATTTAGATTTTTCAGTTTTATCCATTAAAATGCTATTGTCAGCTTGTTTTGTGTTGAGTTAGCTGAAACTTTGATTCACTGCAGCTAATGATTTAATGACCAGGGAAGTGAAGATGTATGCAGCACCAAGTGAACAGCCAAAACTTGAGCGCTCCCATGAAGAAATGAGCCCGGAGGAGCAGGAAGTCGACTTTTTCTTTGCAAACGCAGAAAACATTGATAAACTTATTGGCTATTTCTCACTTGAAGAGAAGAAAGGGAAAGACAAGTTCAATTGTTACCGATTTGTAATGTTTAAGGTAAGACTTTGATTATTTTGCAGTTTATGTTTGTACAGTACAGTCAATGGAGTTGTCAATTGTTTATTTTGAGTGGTATTTGTGTAGTACAATTAGTTGAGCACCTTCAGTGTAGAATCACAATGTTTAAAGTGTTATACTTTTTGTTTTGTACTTAACAAATTTTTTATGATATTATAGGTATCACTGAACAATACATTTCTGATAACTATTTTAATCATTCTTTGCAAAAAAAATAAAGTAATTATGAAATGATGGCTTACGCTCATGAGCAAAGTATTACAAATAAAATTGGTGAGACAGGAACCAACTAAAGATGCAATCTCCACCCCCCCCCCCCCTCCCCCCCTAACCAAAATAAAAGGAAGAAAAACTATTAAACAATACTTTGTCTCCAACAAAGTATTGACGCTAGGGATGTTATGATTCCACTTTTCCTCGATTCTCAATACAGATACCACTCTGGATTCTCAATTCCAAAAATCGCTATTCCTTTTGCTACGGACAATTACTTTACAGAACTAAATCATGTATAGGAGATTGTGAAATGTTATTATTTAAACAAGGCCTACATTAGCAGTAAGCCTATTACTAACATAAATAATATAAAACTAAAACAGTTTCATATGAAATTTCAAAAAGTTCAAAAGAGGCATAGTATGAGGTAATATTGAAATATAAATACACACAGAGATATATATATATATATTAATTAATTAATTTATTTATTTATTTATTTATTCGTGCACACACACAAATCAGGTATATATTTCATCCACATAGTTTTTCCAAAAATATTTCCAAACCTCACTTGCCTAAATGAATGTTCACCAACATATTAAATTATTAAAAAGTTTGCAAAACTGGCACTTATTGAAAGCAATCATTATATATTTTAAAGCAGTAATTATTTCAAATTCTCCCATTTTAAAATAAAGTATCATTTTGGTAAATTCAAAAACAATTTTTCGGGAAATGCAAAGAAAAGTAAAAAAAAAATTATTATTTACACTAATGAATTTTAATGCAAAGGAATTTTGATATATATAAACAAGACAAGCATCATTTACATAATATTAACATATAAATTATTAAGAAAAAAAGACTTCTCAGGCCAATTTGGGTATGTTTTTGTTTTAATTTCTTGCACACTTTACACTCTCCTTTGCACTTTTAGGCACCACTCGCCTCACTACCAGGCCATGAGATGGAGTACTAGTTACAGTTTTGTTGCCGATCTCTATGAAATTTTGTACAATACTTTGCTAAGCTATTTTTATTGTGTATTGCTGATTTTGTTAAATTTTTTAAAATTTTAGTAGAGATATTTAATAATCAATTTCATTAATCTGTCGCTTCATAATACGAGACACGTTGAAAATATTTGTACGAGGTTTTGTTCATGTGAACATACAACCTTCTGCTTTGTTCTGGTGAAATTTGGTTTATGCAAGTAAAATATTTCTGTTATTAAATAATATTTATTTGCACCTCTGCATAAGGTCAATGTGCAGACTTTGGAGAAATTATTCACTACACAGTATACAAAACTAATTTTAATTGTTTGGTTATGAATATTCAAAGTGCTTGCAGCACCGAGATTAAGAACACTTAATATTCTGGCATGAACGCCATCACAAAGAGACATTAAAATAATATTGAAATTCGTAACAAAATTATAGAAATCTAAAACAATGTCTAATTTAATTTGTGCCATTTTTTTTTTTTTTTTCACTATAAAATATTTCACTCTGCGTTCATAGCACTTCCGCTTATGTGAACCCCAAAGGTGGCCATGATAGGTCCGTGCGACACTTGTATCTGGACAGTCTGTCGAGGAGAGCTGGCGAGGTAAGACACTGTCACGTGCGCACAACTTTTGTTCTCTGGTGTAGGTTTCCATAGTCCATATAGTTTACCGGTTAATGTTTGTTTGCGTGCGTTTTTGCCACACATTTTCTCCAGCATTATACTCCCGCTTTACTAATTTCTTATGCCCTTGTGTCATTTTTAACTTAATCGAGGAGAAGGAGGAGGAAGATGTCGGAGCAGTCACGCAACCTGCACATTTGAATCAGACGCCATCTGCCTATGTTTATGGCATTTCATTGTAACTTCTGCATAATTGCTACACACAATTTTAAGAGCTTTATTTGTATGTATGTATTTAAGGGTAATTTTTGTGTTTGAATATTTTACGGTAACATCACGTATAACCAAGTGGCCGACTGAAGCTAAGTCTTTGTGTACGCCATCATTGCGTTTTAAGAACTTATTTATATAACATTGTATATGCAATCATTTATTTCAGGGTTCTATGTATTTTTCATTCAGTGTTTAATGTATTTTTCACGTAAATTGATGCTTTTGTACTTGACCACGCAGTCACAGTAATGTTTGATTTTACAGCCATCAGGCATGTTACAATCCTGTAACAACGCTAATCGTAAAGAGAACCATTTACTAAACATGAATAATATTTTATCTGTATTTAGTTTGCCGTTTCCACGCAGAAATATTGCAATTTCACCTGCACCACGTGGTCTGTTACGAACTTCATCCAGCAGCATCCGCGCCACCTAAGCTTGTTTTCACACGTGTGTGTTTATTGTGAATATTCATCTCGTGTCCCATCTTATTTCATGTATTATTAAAGGGTCTATGTAGTTGTGTAATTAGTGTACGGTGCAATTATTCCCATCCTAGCCGGCTCTATGTATAGGCTGTCACCACACTAACCACGTGCTGGAGGGCGAGCCCAGACGAATTACCGTTAGTGATGCCGAGTAATCACTCGTGTTAATGTGTATTAAGGGTATTCATTTGTAATTCAGCATGTCCTGTTTTCAGGGAAAAACTGTCAGTCCACCCTAGCGGCTGTCAGCGTTCTTCCCTTGTGAAGGCTGTACTTTCACGCACCTCAGTGAGATCATCCATCTATACGTGCGCTAGAGTAATTGCGGGCTGGGAAGCACCCAAACGGAATTGTCTAGTCATGACCGAGCTAATCATTTCATTGGCACGTTGATGTATATGCATAATAACAACAACAAGTCTACAGCGCACTTACCTCTTTTATTCAGTAGTGACAGTGTCCTAGCCACATATGTTTTATTAAGTGTTTATTTAAAGTGATGTTTAGTAAAAAGTTGAGTATTGCCTACATGTTTGTAAGTACGCACGGGTGAGACGGACACACAGAACCCACAGCATCCGTGAGAACCCTGAGTCTCAATAGTGTGGTGATTGGGAAGCACCGCTGGCGCCCAAATTACCAGCTAGTAGATATACATTTAGAGTTCTCCAAAAATCACAGTTAATTGCAATTCATCTATAATTAATAGAAATTTAGACACTCTAGTTTAATGCCATTAAAATAAACATTTATTATAAACCTTACTGTTCAAATGCCACAAATTCAAGTCTTGCCATTCATATCTGTACTTAATTACATTCATAACAGGGGTTAGAAAGTCTCTCAAATTATGAATGAATATTAATTTGGAATACAATAGTGTGTGGTTAATAAATAAAACTGATTATTAAATATTATTTGCTTATATGTTTCCTTCACAATAAAGAAATATTCTGGAGTAGTTTGTATCGTAGCCTACCAATTTATAATATATTTCGCAGTACTGTGTGTACATTCTTCTCCTTCACCTAAATCGTGCAAAGGCACGTTGCCTTGGGCTTAACCCATACAGCAAGCAAAAACTAAAAAATTTGAATACACCAAATGTCGAAAACTAAAAATGTGGTTAAATACTGCTGCAAAATCCTCAAAACTCAACAAAGCCATTATTCAAAAGTTCATTGAACTCGCAAAATCTTCAAATGGCACAAACACAGTGACGTTGCAAACCCGATGCGAGGTTCAACAATCCAGAACCGTCATCGACCATTGACAGAGACTACAGAACTCTGTATGTAACTGTATGATTTAGAATGGGGGGGGAAATACCAGGAATTAGTTTATTTGTCAGCCCATCCTTATAGGCTAAATAACTAACTACATTTTCAGTATGTAGTTGAAAAGTTCAGCCAAATCAACGTGGCTGTAATCCTTAATTCCTTTTCTTAATTAACGAACGGAATGACATTTTCAGTTTGTCACAGCAGATTAGACTGCCTATTTTCTTGTTGTTTAAAACTAAACATTTTTGAAGACAAGTTAAATAGGTGCTAGGAATACATGCCTTATCAACCCCCCCCCCCCCCCCCTTCCACCTCCTCTTTTACAGACGCAACTTATTTGAAATTTTAATAAATTTGCAATATTGAAAAAGAGTGTTTATTGTTTTTAGAATCAGCTATGGACAGGAGGAAGAGTCTGCATTACTGGAAGTCTTGTATGCTGGCCTGTTATCTGTCATCTGACCACACTCCCTAATGGCCCTGATAGGTCTGAGGGGATTAGGAAAGAGCAGGTAGAAAAGTCTATCCTCCCCCCCCCCCCCCTCTCTTTCTTCTCTCATCATACATACCTATGTTCCCTGCAGTGCCACACACCTAGCAGACACACGATTATTTGCCTCACAGCTGAAAATCTTATTTACCATAGCTATTCATATAGCAAAGAAAATAATTTGTCATTCTAATCAAAAAGTAAGGAGAGGTTGTGCAACTAAACATGCATATAAATTATGTCAGACGTGTCAATTCCAGCCATACTCTTTATTGAGAAGTATTTAAATATTTAATATCTTACTTGTTTTATGCTGAAAAATAATCTAAATCAATAACCCTGAATGGCAATAGGCAAAATAATGAACAACCTTCAAACTAGAGCTGCCATTAGGAAGTGGTCATGTTTAAATGTCTTTAACATACCCTTATATGACACGTATATTATGTCTGACTTGTGCATCAAAGTGTGTAGTCCTCTCGCTAATAAAAATAATAGACTTTAATAATAATAAAAAAAACATATTCCTCGGCTGTCTCGGTTATGTATCAACACTTAGTCTCACTCATGTTAATTGTGGTTAAAATAGTGCTGAAACTGCTACTGATGCCTTGCCAACATGGCGTTGCATGGCATGTTCTCGAACCGTTATTACGTATGGCTAGTGTACGTAGCAAAGTTTAAGTTAACACATTCTGACATAGTAGGAAGGATTGCTCTCGTAGACAAATACTGTACCAGTTTATTTGTAGGATGCAGGACGGGGTATCTTCCAAATGGAACGGAGGTTGTGACGTAGTTCTGGGTTGCGGTTCTGCTTTACGTGGCTCGCCGGCTCATGGACATTACGTAGCCTAGCTAGCTACCTAAACTCCTTACAGCTGCTTAAACTATGCAGAACGGGTTACCAGCACATATTTCAATGCAAAAACATAACTTAATACTATAGCAAACATCAAAACTAAAAACACTAACAATTAAATAAAAATCATCCGCTACATCCAACTACTGGATGTGTATCCTGACCTAACATCTTAAGTCGTTGAAAGATAGAGGCAGAGAGAGCGAGCTTACTAACGACTGGCCCGGCCTAACCATATGCTAAGCTCTTTAGCCAACAGGAGCACAGGGTTTGAACCTGTCAGCCAATTGCAAGGCTCACTAACTTAAATCTTAAAATGACACACTCCAAATGGTCTTAATCCCTATATCTTAGATTTACGGGTCTTGTAGGAGATATCAAATACAACAAAATTTTTTGAAGTGATCACAATAAAAGTGAGACCAAAAAGGAAAAATATTAAATATTAATTAAAATACAAACAAAAATAAAATCTAGCTATCTAAACCAAATTACACATAAATTATTGCCATTTGTACATTAAAATTTAAAGTATCCTAGTCATGAGAAAATAAAAATTAAATTAACACAAATAACAAAAACAAAACATATGTAAAACATAGGCAAATTACAGGTGTTATACATAAAAGGTGTCAAACCGTGAAACAAACATAAATTATGAAAATTAATGCAGATCATGAAAAATGTTTTATAACACTGCTAGCGGTATGAGGTTCGCACTGATGAGGAGACATCATGTTAGTAGTTTTAAAAAGATGTCATATATCATGTTTTGTGTTCCTATTTTGTTGGAAATTCTACTAGGGGTTTTCAGTGATTTTTAATTTTTTTTGTGTATTTGGGAGATACTGATACATTTTCTATAGCTCTCTTGTCAAGTGTGTTTTTAATGGGTTTTGTTTGGTTTGTTTTGTATATTTTATTAGAGTATACATATTCCTGGTTTTGTTTATTGTTTTTGGTAACAGAGATTCTTATCCATACTTGATAGGTGTCTTGTCAATTGTATAAGCTTAATCATTCTTAGAGTATTTTTGAATCATGTAATTAAACAGTTTTTTCTGCAACAAGCTGAACTACAATAGTAATTCATACTCTGGAGGCGCTATGTATCTATGATTCATAAGGCAGTATTTTATGTGTTGAAATTGTGAGCAAATTTTAGCTATATGTAGAAAGCTAAGATATGTATTATACATAGTGGCTAAAATGCCAGCCTACAGTGTGAGCAGATTTTGATTAAATCCCAAATAGAACATGGTTGTATGTTGTAAGATTTAAGGTAAGGATCCTTTCTGCATTTCCTCCTCAAGTCATCAGCCAGTTAGCTCTCTTTTGTTTTTATATATAAAAAAAAAAAAAAAAAGGATAATCTGAAGTGAAATTCAAATATGAATATACAGAGCACATCTAGTCTGTGCTAACTTGGGTAGCAGGTAGGAAGATTTTATGTTATAGTTTATTGCATGAATCACGTAAGTTACTCTTTTCCATCATTTTTAAATGTTGTTGTATTTAACACTGGACAGTGAATTTCACTGCACTGTGAGGTAGCTGGCAGATTTGAGCTGGTATCGTCTGTGGTGCTACAGTTGGGATAGTGGTCAGAATACTTGCTCGCCTCCCACCATGGCGAGCCAGGTTTGATTACCTGTGGGGTCACTCCCGGCTTTTCACACATGGGAATCTTGCTGGAAAATGCCACTGGTTGGCAGGTTTTCGTGGGGAGCTCCCATTTCCTCTGCCTTGCATCCCAGCACTGCTCCATATTCACCACATTTCATCCTAATCAGCTCTCGAGACCTCTTTTTAGGCACTTACCAAACCTCTACACTTCAGTCCACTTGTAGTGCATGTAATGTGGCATAATGATTGACCACCTTTTTGTGTAGCAGGCTGTTGAAGGATTGGGTATTGATAACCTTTCAGGGATTGTTTCGGAACTTTGGTGATCGCCACTTGAAGTACTTCCTGCCGCACTTGGAACGGCTCGTGGCAGACAAGCATGAAAGCAGTCAACGATGTGCAGCAGAGATCATTGCAGGTTAGTGAGAGAGCACTGGCATTCATCTGTCACTAGCTGTGCTGGACCTCCGTGCCGTGGAGATGTCACACTCTGTGTTGTGATTGCTGTGCAGGTCTGATCCGCGGGGCCAAACACTGGCCATACGACATGGTATCCCGCATGTGGGAGCAGGTCCTCCCCATCATTAGAACTGGACAGGCTACCATGTCGGAGGAGACCATTGCCGACTGGGGTGTCTGTTTTGCTACTGCATCTGTGAGTATAGTTCTTTTTTTATATCCTTGTTACTCACTATTTTTACATACAATTTAATTCACGTGTGTTTGTAGTTTTTTGTTTTTAACCTCTTCTACAATTGTTCCCATTTTTCTGATTTTATAAGTATCTGTGTTAAAATTTTCTACAAGTGAACATAATTATCTTTAGTTTAAATTCGGGAATGTAACAAGTATTCCACATCGAAGCTGGTGATACAGCGGCTAAACAAAGTAATCAACCAAATATAAGTTACAACTTTCATTTAGTGATTTAAACTGTTACATGTTAGTAAGTAATTTCTCTTAGTAGAATCAACATGCTCAGATGTTTTGTCAGAACTTTGTTGCTGTTACTGCAGTTGTCAATTTGAGTTTCACAAGCTACTGGAGTTTGTTTTGATTCATATCATATAATCGTGCTAAAAGAGGCTTGGAAGCTCAGTTCCCTTATTTTGTAAGTTGAAAGTAGCGTGGAATTCTGATAAAATTCTTGTTTCATCGGTTTTTGTAAAGGAGACCAGTAGGAAAATAATTTCAATAATCTGTTTACTTTTCTAGCTCCATTTCTCTGAAAAGTCAATCAGTTGGCTGAATTTGCAAGCAAGTAGTGACACTTTTTTTTTTTCTTCTCAATTTTGATGAGCATAATTATTTTTAGGAAGTAAGGGATCCAAATCGTCACCATTGGTTGCTGGAAATGCTAATGGAAGATCCACTACGTGACGAAGCCTCAATCAAAGATTGTGGGTAAGCAACGTGATGTATTAAAATTGTTATGTTTGATTCTGTTCTTTTTTTTTAATTACACAAGTCCATAGCTTTATTGGAAAATCTTCTAATTTTTTTTAATGAATCCACTAAACTATGAAAATCATATGTAGTAAAGGTTGTATGTGTATTAATATGTGAATGTAAAGTTAATTAACATTAAATACTGGGTTTGATGAAAAGTGGATACACGGGTGTACATAATATAATTTAAATTTGCAAACTTCTGTGTGAACTTTTTTATCAAACCTTTAGGAACATGTGTAGTTTCAGATTTGTGTTACTTGTTTGTAATGTGTTGTTTTACTATGCCTAGTAAGAGAAACATGAAAGTCAGTGTATTTCTAATTTTGAGATCTAAGAATAATTCTAGCACCTTCTCTTCGTCATTTTCAGGCGACTATACACCTTGCAAGGTGCCCTAAACCAGCAGGAGTGGAGGGTTGCAGAACTGTTCAACAGACTTCTTGCATACCTCAAGCCATACCTCACACATCCATTTCAGAATGTGCGTGAGAGGTTGGGAAGGTAAATAATTAACGTAGTCAATAATTTTGGTAGTGTTACATTTAATTGCATGTTCAAAATACTTTGATGCGAGATGTGTTTCTGCATATTAATCCACTTCTACTCATCAGTGCAAACGAACTTGGATGGAACACTTTCAACCGAGTTTTATTTGCTGCCACCGCCAACGAGACGTCAGGAATTGTTGTACCTACCCACGTCAAAGGATGGACGCTCCATATCAGATATAATTATTCGCCAGCTGAGCCACCGAAGCCATGCATCAAGATTGACCGAGTAAAGCAGCGCACCACTAGATGCCATTACTAGTACAATCGCCGAGGCATGAGCCTGGATCCAGCGCCTGCCACTAACATCACTCACCGAGTATTTGTGTCACACTTTTCTCAGCTGCTACCCCCTCGCCAGGACACTCCCCTATGCCAGCCGAACAAGGGGCATGTCGCCAAAGCAGTATAAATAAAAGGCCACACCAAGGCTCGTGAACAGTCTTTAAGCAATTGACATCTGTCTTGTTCCTTCACCGCACCTCTGGTGCCGCGAGAAACATCAGCTCTCCTACCTTGGTTTTCATCGCGTTTTAGTGGTGGGGAAGGCATTTCCGCTCCTCAAGAGTTCACCGCACCTTCGGGGGCCGGAGATCCTTCACTTCAGGTCTTGTGTTACAGCAAACACTGAGACACGTACTGGTCCCTTCTGTATAACAGTCGTAGCGTAGTTTAAAGTCAGAGTTGTTTTCATAGGCACTTTACTGCTCACCCTGTTAGCCTCGAAGCAGGTCACCTTCACCTGTATTCAGGTAGGTTGTTTTACTTCCTTAAGCTCACATGAATAGGAGGTAGTACATTCACCATCACTGTTTATTTCTGTTAAAAGAAATAAACACAGTTTTTGGCTCACTTACGAATATCACTCCCATAGTCATAGTACATCTCATAAACAACAGGCCTCTATGAGGGACAGCAGTTGACCAAGGTTTTATTCTTTCTGTAAAAATACCTAACACCAATTACAATACAAACTTAAAAGGCCACCCATTCGCTGCACTCGTGCAGTGAATGCTAGAGCCATGGCACTAGGATACAACTTCCTTAGGAATTGGACTGCCAGTCTGGTTTTGCTTTTCTCGTCGCTCTCTAGTGGTGCCGAGAGGGGTATTTCCCAGTGCCTGGGGGGTCCAGTTCCTCTGGGACACTCACCACACCAAAGTTGGAAGGCCACCCATCATCTGCACCTAGAGTAGTGAATGGTAGAGCCACGACACTAGATATTCCATCCTCTTGGGGTCGGCTTGTCAGATTCGAGGTTGCTCTTCTCATCACGCACTAGCAGTGCCTAGAGGAGTTCTTCTCCGGATCTTGGGAGACCAACTCTATCAGGAACTAACCCTCTATGTTGGGACTGTTGCCATTGTTACGCAGCTCGACTGACTTTGCACCCCTGGTGTCTGAGTTTGAGAGTAAGATACGGTATTGGCTGCCAGCCACATTATGCACACTAGTTAAACAACCTATACGTCAACTGTTCCACTTCTGCGAGGTCAGATTGTAGAATTATCTTCCTCATGCCATTTACCCATAATGGTGGTGTTAATAAGAGGGCAAAATGGGCAAAAGCTGCCTCTAAATATCCACTGGAGCTAAACTACTTTCCTGCCGTTGCTTCGCGTACCTTTGGTTTAGGGGGATGCCACAAAAACCACATACCTCGTTAACAGCCAAATCGCTCACAACTAGGCTGACCAGCACACCCACCTCAGGGGCAGCCCCTAGCGTGCAACCAGTCGAGCCTCAGTTGGCACAGCTGCAACCGCCGGCCATACGTCGCCCAGGTTTACCTAAATGAGCGATCCCATCAAAGCAAAAAGTAGTGCTAGCAGAACCGATCTTTGTTCCCTGTTGGAAAGTGACTCGAGCAGTACTAAAATGAATAAGTGGTACATGTTTAAAAGTATTCCTTTGGTGGGGAAGTGAAAGCAAAGGAGTCTGGTTAGCATAGAGATATTGGGCATGATACTGCAATACAGTTTTGTAAGTAAAACAACAAGGAACTGTGTCCATTGTATGATGTTACCAAGGGTCATGATTTATAATTAGTAGGCATGTAAGAACATTAAAATTTGAATATTTTATAATGTCGAATGTAAAACTATTAACTTTTAAAATATAATTGTGTTATAATAGCAATATTTAATTATGAAAAAGTCTCAGGAAAAATGTAGGAGCAAAAGGGTAAAGCTTAATATGTGAAAAGTAATATCAATATTTGTTCTTGTTGTACTGTATGTTAGGGCTGTAGAACAATTATAAATTCCTTAAATTATATTTTTCAATACAGTATTTACTTACTTCTAAGGCACGCGTTTTTGTGACTTTTTGAGATCAGAAAATTTGCTGCATTTTGCATTTGATGGCATCTTACACTGACATGACAAAAGTCATGGGATAGCACTATGTAATTGAATGACTCGTGGTGCCACTACTGCAGAAAGACATTGCACTGCCTAAACCGGTCTCAGTTGTGAACAGGTGTCGTGTCATTCGAATTGACTGTTGTTTACATGCTCATGGCAAGGCGACGTGAGTTATCGAGGTTCGAATGGGGCATGATCGTGGGTGCCAGAAGGATGGGACATTCAGTTTCATAAATTGTGGAGACCTTCAAAGCATTATGATCCACCATGGACAATGCAGTGGCCGTCCAAAGTTACTTGATAATCGGGACCGGTGGAGGTTGGGTAGAATTGTCCATGCTAACAGTGCAGGAACACTTGCTCAAATCACAGCCACATTGAATGCAGGAGGTGTCAAACGTGTATCTAGTAGATCTGTGCAATGTGCATTAGTTTCCATGGAATATGGAAGCAGAAGACCCACCAGATTGCCCCTGTTAACAGCACGACACCAGGGCACAACGCCTCACTTGGGCTCATGAGGTTGCTAATTAGACTCTGGAGGACTGGAAACATGTGGCCTGAGCCCTATTTCATAAAACATTACAGGTGTGATGTATACAACAATTATGTCAAATTCGACAAATTTGTCAATATGTCATGACAATGTTATGTTACATAAATAATACAAGTTCCCTTTACTTGGTGAGCAAAAATTGTCAGCCTTAAAATAACAGTTTCATGAACGCTACAATTAGTATATGTCAAACCATAAGTTTCATTTATTACACGCAAGATAGCTCTTAAGTGCACTTACAATAATCTATCACAGCCTTAATTGCAATTCATGAATAGTCAATTCCTACCACAAATAATCAAGCACTAATTAATAATTCCACCCCCATAATTTTGTTCACTCTAGCAGCAAAATGTTGAGTAATGTGAATAGATTACTATATAAAACCTGATCCGAGAGGAAAAGGTCGTGCTATTTGACAAGCAATGTTAATTCACACAGTATTGAAACACAATTGCACCACCATGTTATATAAACATTACAAATTACTGGTTACATAGGAAAGCTTGCCTGTCACTTCTACAGTGACAATTCTACAAATCTGTAGATATAACATGGAGTGATAATACTTACCTGTTTCATAAAACAGTATGTATTGTAATATTTGACACATTTGTAAGATATTTATCTTTCAGCTCATAACTTTTATGAAACAACTATTTGTCAAATTGTCATACAATTCTACAAATTTGTAAACTTGTCTGCTTTTATGAAACACACATTTGACGGATTGTAAACCTGTCTGACAATTTTCTATCACCTGTTGAATTATAGCTTTTATGAAATAGGTCCCTGGTATGATGTCACTAAACAAGTTGTTGTTTCTGGCTGATGGCAGCGTTTGGGTATGGCGCAAACCCAATGAGGCCATGGATCCCAGTTGTCAACAAGGCACCATGTAGGCTGGTGGTGGTTCCGTAATGGTGTGGGCTGTGTTCACCTGACTTTATACTTTAAACCTACTGATGGTGGTAGTAAGAGTTGTTTATAGCATTTTGATGAAGTTATTCAGCTGGTATTTATAAATATGTCACACCATTTTCATCTTAAGAAGGAAAAGAAAGAGGGTTGCATCAATACCTCTGAACAACACACATACCGACCGAAAGTGTAATGGTACACAACTATCAATACTCATTGTCACACTTACACTCAGCCAGTTGATAAAAACATAATAATTATCTAAAGTTTAGGGATTAATATTTTGGAAAGCAAATTTAACGGCAATTGATACTTGCATTAATAATGAGATAACTAACAAAAAGATAACATGGTTTACAAAAAAATTGCTGCCATTTTACGATTTTAATTTGAATCCACGTAGTAGAGAAAATAAGACATTACTTACAGGTGGTGCTATCTATAGTGAATAGAACACAACAAATACCAATTAACAGACACACATTTGAAATACCTTTAGCGGTATTAGTGGAAAACTAAATATAAACAGTTTAGACATGAATAATTGTTACTTTTACCTTAATACCACTTACTAGACACAGTAAAATTAGTGACACTAACATATCAATATTACAATTAAGCTTGAGCACAAAAGGGAGATAATTGACTGCAAAAAAAATTCAAGGATAAGACTTTGCGAACAAAATAAACTTTATTTATAAAGGCAAAGACACAAAAGACAAGAAAATAAATAAAAACACAAAAACAAAACGCGTACGGTGCCACAAAAATGGCACTGGTCTTCTGATCACTTGTGGAGTTCATGCCACATTGAGTTACTGCACTTCTTTGGGCTAGAGGGGGCCCTACATGTTGTTAGACGGGTATCCTTTGACTTGTGTCATGTCAATGTACATTTGCCAACATATTGAACAAATGTCAATATAAAGAATTTAAGTGGTTTTAATAAGGTACCTCTTTTACTGCTCCCAAGTCACGCACTGCCACAGCTTGTTTGGATCTCTAAAATATGAATACACAAATATCCGAAGTTTCATAGTTTCCAATGAGTTTACTAGTTTATTATAAAAAGTAACGTATATCCATGTGCAGCATTCTGCTTGTTAATAATTATTTGGCCTGTAGTTGTTGGGTCTTTGTGATGTGGACCTGCGGTACTGGATAAGGCCTTGCTGGGTCACCCACGATTTTTGCATGTGGCAATCATGCCGTATGATGCTGCTGGTTGGCAGTTTTTCTCAGGGATCTCCCATTTCCCCGACTTACATTCCAGCACTGCTCCATTCTCATCTCGCTTAATCTCGTATATCCTGCGGGAGGCAATGGTAAACCACCGCAGTTTCATCCTGCCTAGTTGCCTTGGTTGCTATGCTGCCTCCATTACTGCATTGTTTCCTTGATTCCGATCAACCTTAGAGTGCTAACATCCACACACACTGGACAAAGCAGTTCCCTCGCCCCTCTCCCTGTGCTGAATTAGTATATTTATGAAATGAAGCAAGTGAGATACATATGTGTATTTTTTAAGTAATTCTGTTATTATTCCATGCCAGAAATGGCTTTGCAGTTGTCGTTGGTAAGTTTAGTAGTTCGTTAATGATGCTAGTTACTGTGACTGTGTTACCTCTACGTGGAAGCGGCAACCTGACCATCCCTGTGTCTATAATGAGCTGGTGTTATGCTACGTGCCACTTTTAACTGCAAAATATTTTATTATTTTGAACGAAGAGGTGCACTGTGGTGATTTCTCTGAATTCCTAATATTTCCAGACTTGATGTATACAGTGCTGAACATCCAAAATGCTAATGCATGATAAAAACTGTAATCATAGATTCAGAAATGTTAAACCAAATTTACTGTATTGTTACATTTTCTGAGAGTCAATTAGTAAACCAGGTTCGTTAAGGGATGGAGGTTTTGATTAAATAATAAAGTTGAATATAGTTTCCTAATTTATTTACAATAACTACCAAACAAAATTCTCTCGACTCAATACCTCAAAGTAGATTGTCATCACTTGCTATTTATAATTAATCAATTGAATCAATACAGCTTGGAAGTACTTCAAAGAAATTAATGTAATTAAATAATTAAAACTAGTCCCAATAAACTGTGTATCAAAACCTATTGAATAATTACTTTATAACATTATATGTCCATGTTTTACAGCTGCAATATGTACAATAGTCAGTATCATGTGTTCATACAGTCCCACCTCAGTTTAGGCCATGTCCCACACATGTCTGCAATGTTTTAGAGATTTCCGAGCGCCCTCATGCACAGTAGCCTTCACTTGTCGCTGTCGGTTATCATGCCCTCTCACCTCGATAACTAAGTGTTGAGCCTTTGGGGGCGCGCTTGCGAGCGATGGGTGAGTGGATACCCTGGTAAGGGTATTGGTGGTTGTGAGATTTAGTGGTCTGACCAACTTAGTGACGTTGACAGGCTGAGTGAAAGTAGGTAGCTTCTTCGGCTGTGTTGGTGGCAGCGAATATACTGCATGTGGCATGTGCCAGATGAGGTTTGAAACAGCTGGACAAGCTGGATGCTGATACTCTCTGGCATGCAGCCTCTTCCTCCGTCCTGGTGTACACCCGGTTAATACCTGTATCTGAACTCCCCAGGTCTTCATTCAGGGCTAATCCTTGCGTGGCTGCTTTCCCCCGCCCAGCTTTTGATGAGGTATAAGTGGTGTGACAGACAAGAGTTGTGGATAGTAGGTGTACCTAGGGGTAGGCACGGCCTGATGGAAGCAAGGATAAGCTGTTGGAGCAGGTGGGTAATGTGGTCTACTGGCCTTCTGTCAAGTGGCTTGGCGAGCGAGACATCGCTAGCAGACCCAAGCATCGTGAAGATATGGACACCTTGTTAGGGGTGGCCTGTTGTTTCTCCAGCAAGTAACCGGGCAAATGAGATGTCGTAAGCGGACCCAGGCAGGTACTGAAGAGGGGTGATAATTCAATAAATAACTGTGACGCATGACGTCTTGTCTATTAATACTAAATGACTGCTACTCTTCAGCGCAGCTGCATTCCTAACAGCTGGTCCACGACTCACGCCACCGCCACTGCCTGCAAGATTGTTCTACCTATGGGGCCAAGACAGACGCTCCAATGATAATTTATTATTTTGCCCGATGAGCCACCGAGACCATGCAAGAGGTCCGGGGCAAGTACAGCAGTGTGCTGCGAGATGCCATCACATGCAAGATGCCTAGATCCCACCGCTCTACATTATGCATGTACAGAGGATCTAGGCCCTGGGCTTGCTCCTGCTGTTCCCCCTCTCCAGATGCCCTATGCCAGGGGAAAAGGGATGGCTGAAGAGTATAGAAGGAGATGCATCTCAGCCTCCGAATCGTGAGTTCTGCTACAGTTCTCGATCGCCTTTCCTGAGCCCTCATCGCTTCAGCTCTTGGTGCCAAGGCTCTAACCTATCCTTACTTCATCGCTCACCTCGTGGGACCAAAGATCCTTTCCAACACCCAACCGAAGGAAGAACCAGCGGTGTGGACAGCTAGACACTTAGACATGATCTGTACCTTACGGACAACCTGAGAGTAGAGCTTGCCCCAAGGTTAAACATGCACCAACTAACTGCCTAGCCTGTGGGGAATAAGGAGATCGCACCTCTGCCATCTGTGTTTGTTTCCTTTGGATACTAACACAGATCTTACCAGTTCTCGTGACTTTAACTCCAAGCTCCTTGGAAGGCCACCCATTCTCTGCCCTGGCAGTGAACGGTAGAGCCACAACACTAGATAACCGTCCCCTGGAAGTTGGCTTTCAGGCTCAAAGTCGCCCCCTACCTCACCGCTCGCTTTGTAGGGCCAAGGAGGGGATCTTCTTGGAGTCTGAGGAGACCAGTGACCACTGGACTCTCACCTTACCATTATTGCAAGGCCACCCGTTCCTTGCCCAAAGTGGGAGGAACAGTAAAGTCACGATACTAGGTATGCTTCCAGTGGGATAGACTTGCCAGCCAGGGTGCTCAACTCTCACTGCTCACTGGTGGTGCCGAAAGGATTGCATTCTGATGCAGGAAAATCTACCCCCGCGGGACAACACCGCGCGGCTCCCGCAGCTCACACCATCTGTACCTGACAGAGTCGTTAAGAGTGATGCGGTGTTGGCTGCCGTAATCTGCACCTACACGTAGACACTGACACATCAACTGCCAACCTCCTGCAGCCCAGATTTTGTGCCTAATGCCTTTCACTCGTAGCGGTCGAGTTGAGAGACGGGCCAAGAGGGCAAGAGCTATTGCTAAGCTTCCCCAGGGGCTACATATCCTTCCCAGCGGGTTCCGGTTGCTTAGTCCATGTGAGCAAACTGCGTTACTGAGATGCCTCACCGTACCAGCACCTACCATCACACCCGTGGACTTTTTCGAGCCACCCATCAAGATCGCAGAAGAATACCACTATATAGTGCAGGAGGCACTGTTAGGCATACAACCTACCAGCATGCCAGAACCGCAGCCGGCCACCATACCAGAGTCTATCACCCCACAGTCAAGTGCAACTCCAGTAGAGGGAATGGAAAATGTGCAGGCACCAGATGGGCCCCCGTGCCCAGATCAGAATAAGCCACCTTGAGACACGGCTCACTTAGCTTGGAGTAAGTCACCCAGAACAGGGACAAACAGACAGTTGGGACTGCCACTTGTCAACTGTTTAACGATACCTAGGAAGGCCACGCCAAGACAGTTCTCCAGTGAATAGAGGTAGGGAACGTAGGTTCCGGTTTGTGACTACTCCTGCAAGTGTGTAGTAGGTGTGGTAGCGAAGCAGAAAATAGCGGGAGCAAGGCGTAGAAAGTAAAGATTGCTAGCAGAGACATCTCAACCAAGTCTGATTTATCTCTGTTTATTGAGAGCGCAGTAAACACACGTGAACCAGCTTGTAACCTAACTAGGCCTGAAGGATCAATCCTAGTCTTGGAAGATGCAGCAGCATCTCTAGGTGCAGTGAGACAGTGTCGTGCACTCGACTGAGCTGCGTATAGCATAGCAGCAGTATGACATCATGCAATTGGACTGAAGTGAGACAGCCTTAAACTGTGGGCTGCAAGCTCTATTTACGCCCAGTACACAGGGCCAGTGTGGTGGTTGCAGGGTGTGGTAGTGAGCCATCAGAGATGGTCATAGGCGGTTGAAGCTAGCGGCGAGTACCTCGCTCGCAGCCAATGGCTGGAGGGGTAGGGAGCGGTAAAGTAATGAATAATGGTTTGCGGTGCAGCAGGAAGCAACAGCTGGGCAAGCCAATCCTGGTCTTAAAGGTGTGCTGTAGCTTGTGCGCCAGTATCTTCTTGGAAAATGGTTAGTTTAAAATGTACATTACAGAAGTAGGGCCATTATTGAAAAGTTACTGCAATATTAATGTCTAAAGCCCTTGCTGCATAGTAAAATTGTGTTTTATAGTCTTCATGCACATACATACTACTATGTGAGGTGTGCCTAAATTTAAACTTATCTTATTTTATACTACATGCTTTTTTATATTTACTTACATTACTTAGTTATTTTTGAGACAGAAGTTAATCTATGAACACAGTAAAATTTATTTATTTGTAAAATAACAAATGGATCAGCTGAAGACAGCATGTAAATTAACAATATATCTGACATTTGACTCGTCAGTTGTTGGTAGAAAGTTACATAAGCCAGAGGTAAACATTTGTGTTACTTGAACTGTCAAAATCTTTCCTCCGTAACTGGTATGGAGTTTATTTGATAATAGGTAGGCATTCTTATCAATAGGGATGATCGGTTCTCACATTTTCAGTTAGGTTCAGTTTGGTTTTTGGTTTAAAATGTTGGTTCTTGGTTTGGGTCTGTTGTGGCTACACGTTTTTACAAGTTGCTAGTAACAGTCGGTACATAACCTAAACCACAAGAATAATATATGTTTACATTTAATTAATATCCTGACATGATATTTAACTACCCCAACAAATATCAACCTTTTGACAAAAGGATATAAATGTAGAGCCTATCAATATATTTACACAAGTGTTGTCGAAAATGTCAGTTTTGAGGTTATCTATATCACAGCATGTCTCGTCGTTTGTGTAAACAGGCCCTATCGCAGCAGTTACTGTCACACACTATCGTGATAGCTACTTACAACAGTTTTTGAATTTTGACATGTAAAAATCTAATTTATGAAACCGTATTATATATTTCGCTGCCCACTTAAATGAATATTTATCTGCTAAATGTTTTTAAATTCTGCCAAATTTAGCGGAAGGTCAGCTGAAAGAACTTAAACAGATATATGGTACAAGCAATGCAAGCGGTGTAAGACCTTGCTAAAAAAAAATGCCCACCCGAAGTAAAAACAAAAAAAAATGTTCTTCATTATTCTTTTAACTATACTCTTGCAGGCAATGAAACGTGGCTTCGCACAATAGTTAGGTCATGGCTGGTTAAAGCTTCGTACACAATAGAAAACTTTAGCATTTGACTTTACGTTTCCTTTCCTCTGACAAAACCACCAATACACAATACAATATTGTAAAGTCAAGAGTTCAGACAATTGGATATTGGTTCTACGAGCTTCATAAAAATATGTATCTTGTTATCTAAATAATTATACTATCCAGGAATGCATTTTACGTACCTTTTTTAAAAATAGGCTTAAAATTTTCATTAAAAGTTTATTTCAAAACAAAAAACTTATTTGTGTACTTTATTAAAATATGTAAATTTATATATTTCCTCTTCACATTATATTTGTTTGCCATTTATTTAATTTAAGTCAAGTTTTATTTAATATACAGAGATTAAAATCGCCCTACAATAAAATAACGCACTTTTCATATAACATCTGTTAGATTCTCGACAAAATGGCTGCTTGACTTTGACTTTAAATTTCAACTTTTCGAAATCGTAAAGTCTAGAGTGCTTGACTTTACCTTAAACAGTTCCATTGTGTCAAGCTCCATAGGAAACAACATGTAGGAAAGCAAACATAAAGTCAAATGTAAAGTCAATTGTGTAAAAGCGTTTTTAATCAGGCTGTTAAAAATATAGTGGTTAACCTAAATTGATTGGTGTTGCCAAAGAAAATGACTAAGCAGTCAGTAAGCAGAGAAACATAACAAGAAAATACTACCCTGTACAGTATTGTGTCCGTGCAATGAACAAAACTTGAGTCAGTACCTGTTCACTGGATAGGGAAAACTACTTGAGCAAGTGTGGCAGCACTGGTTCCGTAGTATCATATTTATTTACTAAATATTTTCGAGGGAACTGTTTACATGCTTTGTTAATATGAAATTATAATTAAAGTAATTTACGTTACTAACATCTGTGTACACAATTTGAATATATAACCACATTTAGCAGAATTAAATAAAATCAGACACAATAAAACAGTTTTCCTGTATTGGCAATGCATGGTTTATTGGGAAACCATAACTTATCCCGGGGAACTGTTTAGGATGATTTTAATGCTACAACACGTAAGTAGTAATATTGTTAATATAATGCCACAGATACGCTACATACTGTAATATAAGTGGAAGTGTCATTATTTGGTAAATTGTTAGTAATTTGTTGGTTTTAACTTCGGTGCGAGAAAAACCCGATTGGTCGTTTTTTTCTGAGAATTCGGGTTCGTTTCAGTTTTTGTAGAAATGACCGGACCGAACCAAAAATTTTGTTAACTGATCAGCCCACCCCTACTTATTATTATGATGTCTTGAGTTGCATTGTGGTATACATTGTATATATGTGTGAGTGGATCTCCGATTCAGACTGTATAGGACTGATAAAATACTGGTGGCACAGAAATTAGTATAATATTGTGTAATGTTATTTCACAAATGTCTGATATTACAAAGATAGTATCTTGGGAAACATATTTTAGAATGCATACTTTTGGTGTATATAAAATAATGTTTACATTGAGTGTACATTTGAAATGGAAAATTTGTGTTTCAGTGTTTTAACTAATATCTTTGAGCCTGACCTTGTGATTGGGGGAGGATCCCAAACCCGTTCACCCCATATTATGACCTTTATGTCGGAGATCATTCCTCAGTTAGAAGTTCTGTATCAGCTGTGCCCAAGTGGTGACAATGGTCAAGCTAACCATGTGAAAGATAAAGGTACACTAAATCAATTTTTATATTTATTTCATATCTCAACTAATGTAATGGATGCAGTTTGTGTTATTTTGGAATTATTAACTGTTACAGGAGCTGCAGAAGAATTAAAAAAGCAAATAAGTGAAGATGATAAGGACAGAGCTATAAGGTTACTTAAGACAGGTAGGCATACAAATGTAGTTTTTGTGTGAGAAGTAACTTTGAAATTGTTTCAAGTTTCCTGTCCAACACTGTTTGTATCAGACGTAATCTTTTTAAGCTGAATATGCAGTGTTTATATCAACGTTAACAAAAGTTACTCTCTATATTGTGTACTAATTATTGGAAGTAAGGATATGCTAATTTTGAGGCATTTTACTTTCTGGTGTCATTTAACACTGATATTAAATAAGTAAAACAGTTTGTGTTACCAGATACCAGAGGGATGTATTTGAGTTAATGAGGAATGTAGGTCTTAATAAAAATTAAAGAACTAAATTTGGTTTTAATTTACTCACACAGCTATTATTTACAACATTTAACTATCTGTCTCCACTATTACTCTCACCGAGTGCAATGTTTGATGTCTATCTCAATTCTAATTAAAGTGTTTCTCAGTGTGTCTATATTGGTTGTAGTCATGTAATTCACACCCATTATTTACACATGTTTGTCTGTTGCCTATGTTCCAAATGTCTTGCACTCGTGCGTCCAGTTTAGTCATCCCACCTGCCGGTTTTACTCTTCACTGCACGGATGAGTTCACTCCCGCCCGTCACTCTTCCCACCTTTTGATGCTCTACTGGCTTAGTTCCTTGCGTTCTGCCACTGCTCCGTATTTACATCATTTCTCCCCCACCTATACCCAAGAGATCATTGGTGAGCCAATGATCACCAAATTCTCTCGACTCAACTCACTTGTCCTGGTGTGATGTCTGTAGTCATCATATAATACCTATTTATGTTTTTCAGTTTGGCTTCATGATTTCTGTGCATAGCTATCTAGCATAAATTCATAAGAACCATGTAATGTTGTATGACCAGGGAACAAATGTGTGGTGGTTGTAGCAAACTCTTTCAACTGTGCAGCATGTTTTTAATGAGAGTATTGTGTGTTCCAAGTGGATTGTTTGGTGCAGTGTGCAGGTGGTTTGATGTGAGTCTCACGAGGGCACAATATGGGGCAATACCTGCACACTTTCAGCTGTTTGTGCTCATCTGCCTTATGGAAAGTTATGACAAGGATGAGGAGGTGGGGAAGTCATGCTCAGCAGTGTTGAGCCACCTCAGCC
Organism: Dryococelus australis; assembly: GCA_029891345.1. Classification (NCBI taxonomy): domain Eukaryota; kingdom Metazoa; phylum Arthropoda; class Insecta; order Phasmatodea; family Phasmatidae; genus Dryococelus; species Dryococelus australis. The sequence continues at coordinate 241,714 of CM057001.1, forward strand.
AGACTATCATGCTGCCCCAATACATTCCTGCTGCACTTGAAGCCTTCCTCGTGGTAAGTCTGACTTTCAATACATGTTATTTGCAGGTGTATTGGGTAATAAATTGACGTGTGACGCTTCCTACACATTATAAGTATTGACTTCGCATCATCATGAGCTAGTCACGTGCCCCTGAGGAAATCGAACCCCGACTGGTTACCTCCAAGGGCAGCATCCACGTAGTGCTAGGAAGTCATGTCATTGCCCCTGCCACTTGTAAACCTGCTGAGAAACAGTTGTGGGCATGCAAGAGTTTGCCCCTAAAGAGTGACGAATAACGTCCGCAACCACTCCAAACCTACCTACTGCCACCCCACCAAGAGATGGCAGCAGCAGCGTCGCCCGGCCCGAACCCGAAGATTACCTAAATGAACGAGGCACGCAGGAATCCTCCAGCCAAGGGGAATATAACTTCTTGCGCCAGACAGTAACGCCAGTTGTACACATAGCTCTCGCGTCAGCAACAGTCATGCTCAGGATATCTGCTACACAGCCAGTCTTGCTGATGGCTTTCCAAGACCTACCAGCCTTCTACCAGCTCTTCAGCCGACAATGCCTTCTCTACCAGTGCTACCCCCTGATACTTGCAGTCAAGAGTCACCACACCCGACACGTACACCATGTGGGGTGAGTAGTAGGGAATAGCCGATTTGACTTGCAAGGGAATATGGTGTCTGAGCCGGAGCTGGCCGGCTGCCATGTTGTTATGTCACCGTCCGCCATCTTTTTCCCTTATTTCCCCTCAAAATCGACCAAAATACCCTAAAAATGTCCTCCCCCCACCATTTATCTTTTTCCCCCTCAAAAAAAAAGAAGGCCCCAAAAATGGTAGAAGCTCCCCATGTGCAGAAAGACGCACTTGAAATTCAATTTTCATCCAATCTAATTAATTTGGGGGCTTCCTTAGAACCTACAGAGCAGTGGTGGCCATATTGGTTTTATAGACATACCATATGCCAAATTGATACAATGTATACAGGATAGGACCCACCTAAGCATCAACCATCTTGCATCCATATTGTATGCAGATGACCTTTGACCTTGAAAATCTGAAAAATTTTAAAAATTCACAAACATCCTAAAAAATCCTAAAAAAATTTAATATTAAAAATTATTTAAAAACTATCTTCTTTTTTTCTTTTGAAAATAACATTTCTGAAGGCTCCTCCAGCACGACGCCCAGTAGATGGCTGACCCCCTCACTCTCACTCCCCTCATCTGTACTCGTTATGCCATCTTGACTTTTTCCTTCGTCGTTTGTTTATATATAATTGGAGGCCACCATAATGGTAGACGTCCACTATCTTGGTAGGTGACCGCCATCTTGGTATACATCCCTTGCCTGTCATCTTGGAAGCCAATGCCCATTAGTAATTGAACTGCGAAATCTGACCCCTGACCTTAACCTTGACCGCATGACCTTGTATTACCTATAAAACAAAAACTCAAGAAAAAATACATAAGTCAGCAAGCATAATACATTACAGACTATCACCGCCATATTAGATGCAGACTACCTCGACCCCATGAACTTGAAAACAAAATCTCTAGAAAAAATACATAAATCAGCAAACATAATACTGATGCATGCCAACATGCTGCGCAGTGAGAATGCGTAGCATGTGCATGCGCTCAGGGGAGAAATATATAAGCGGCAAACCAAATTAAATTTATCTAGCTAAGAAAGCCCACAAGCCTGGGTAGCCGATTACATAGTCAATTACGTGTGTAATTACAATCCCCATTGCCCGTCCAGATTTATGCATGCAAAAGGCACCCCCGCGTAATAAATAAACATTATTAATTAGAATTCTACTACTCGTTGTTTAGCCCTGGAAGAAGTTCCTCCGACCTCGAGAGATGGCAGCACTTCCGTGACCTTGTGACGTCATGACCGGGCCGCCTGATGAACAGGGGTTTTAATTTGTTGTTGCCTCCACGTTGGGCGATAGGAAAAGCGCAGCGCTCCTGCACCCCCGATAAACCCTGCCCCCGTAGTGAAAGGCTACGCTACCCCCCGCACCCCGGAGAACTGCTGATAAGTGGAAATTTTGTATAAATACAGCTCCAGCATCGGCAGATGTGCCATGTTCGTTGGCCGAAGAAGACGTGAGCCATCCTGAGTCTGCTAAAGATTCTCTCTCCTACCTGAGTCTGCCCAAGACTCTTACCTTGAGTCTGCCTAAGACTCTTCTCTACTTTGAGTCTGCTGAAAAACTCCGCACTACCTTAGTCTGCTTAAGACTATGACACACCTTAAGTCTGATCAAGACTCTTCTGTCTAGCCTGACCAAGGACACACTATTCCTACCCGAGTCCAACGTACCTCAAGTCTGCCTAAAGACTCCGCTTAAGGCTCCCGTCAGTCTGCGAAGGACTCTGTCTCCTCTCCATGATGCACGTCATCGAAGACCAGCTTGAGAGACGACTATACTTATAGGTATACCTCACCTTGACCCCGGTATCCTTTACCCTAGTCAGCTTCCTATGACTCCGCGGTCACGAGCTGGCGCGTTGTAGAGTGCCTTACCTGATTAACTTCCAGTTAGTGAGCAAGCTGTAGGTTGCATTGCTATATATTTTCTCTAGTCGCTGTAAACTTGCGTTTCTATAGATTTTCTTGACCAAGGATTTATTCCTTTTATTTTCCAGGCTCGCCTTTGCCTGCATTTTATTACGTACACATAATTCACTTAATTGTCAATGTGTTAAATCAGGCAGAATTAAATATTATTGTAATTTTCTGGAATAGCCGGGACTCTCCAGGGTGAACAGAGTATTAAACATTACAGCAGACTTAATTGTTTGTATTTTGTCATTTTTAAATAGTTACCTCATATTGCCCACAACTTGGTATTGTGTCAGTGTGTAATTCCAGTGATTTGATGTACATTGTACAACAAAACGGGTGGTAGGCAAAGTTGGGAGTGACGTAGTGAATGACGTGCATTAGTACTAACCAACAACCCCGCTTTTCAGGTGCGCTCAGTGTCCGAGGACGAACCCCGTTCAGTATGCCCGGACCTTGTCCCGCTGCCTATCTCCCCCTTAATACCACTTGAGATCACTACCCCCCTTGATCACTTTCTTGGTGCCTACTGGCCCGGGTATTCCATTAGTGAATACGAGGACCAGATTAAGCAATTAGCCCAGGTAATGCTACTCACAAGGACACCTCCGCTAGGCAGACACCCGAGACAACTAGCACGATCAAACTCACGTCAGGTAGAGTGATCCGGGTTGCACACCCAGAGGATACCGAACTCCCAAAGTTTTGCATCATTACGGCAGCGTCTGGGAAGTGTGTACGGGTTTGACTTTGTCCCAACCCGTCAACCCACTCGCCTTATAAACGTCTCCTCTGCCAGACCACATACCCCCACCTTAACGACCAACTAATCATCATCCCATTTCATCCACCCGGCATCGCTGGCATCCCGCATATTGGCGACCCTCACGGTGAGGAAAATAGAGCTCCCCGGATGGGCAGCTACTTCCATTCGCCTCACTCTGGGGTTTGACTCCCCTTGAGCCCAACGTAAACCTACCCACCAGTGGCCTAATACTGTGGACAACCCCCTTACGCCCCATCGGCCTGTGAAAACGAGTATTATCCGCCGTGGTAGGCACAGCTAGGATCTGAGAGGGTGTCAACGTTCAATGCCTTACCATCTAAGGTTGCAACACCCATGACCTTGAAAACAAAAAAAAAAATACATAAAAGTCAGCAATCATAATATATTACAGACTACCACCGCCATATTAGATGCAGACTACCTCAACCTTCACCGTGTGACCTTGGAAACGAAAAAAATATACAAAAATATGGAAGATTCTTATTTCCCCTATGTCTCAGAGTATATGGTTCAAGTTGACAGGAGGAGCTATGGGATGCGTCACATCGTTTAGTGCCTTATAGTTTGCATAGAATTTGAGCTTGCTGTCTTTCTTTGGCACTAAGACGACGTATGAATTATAAGGCAAATTCGAGGGCTCAACTATACCTTGCTCCTTCGTATCATTAACCTGATCCATGATTAACTGGCACCTACAGGCGAATACCCGGTAGGGTCGATTATATACTGGGGCGTCTGTGGTAGTCCAGATCTCATGTTGTATGGATCTAGTCTAGCGTAATGAGCCCCCTTGTCTCAATTCCAGGAGTTTGTGATTTATATTTTTATGGTCTGTAAGCATCAGTATCACTGCTTCGGGGCTGCTCTCCCAATTTGCTGTCACCCGGTATTTTTCGCCTAGGTAGACTCACTGTTTCCTATGGTCTACGACACATTGCTGTTGTCGTAGCCAGGGATAGCCGAGTATAACAGCCTCAGTGAGGGTGGGTAGACAACTGACTCGGCTGGGTTAGAATGCCTATGCAATGTAATGGTTAGTTCAGTACGACAGTCTACTTTTAAAGTAGCGTCAGGTTGACCTATACGTATGACATTCCTCTGCGGCCTGAGATTCTGTTGCTGTTGTGGGCCGAGTAAATCACTTCTAATCAAAATTTCCCATTGCTGCTTAATCTAGGAGGGCTAAGACTAGAGGTGGGACGATTCCAATTTTTCGATTCCGATACCCAATTATTGATTCTCTGTCAATTCTCGATTCCTATGATATACAACTGATAGGACTTTAAACACACATTGTCATTCACAGTCAAAACTATTCTATTTAAATTCACACAAATTTTATGTCTTGGTAAGTAAACAGCACTGTGGAAAAATTTTCAAAAGTTTGCAGAAATCATTTTATTTAATATGAAAGAATTAGTGACACAGGTTTTTAACAATGAGGTTTTGCTATCTTCAGAAAAATGTGGGCACAAATTTGCAAACATATGAATTAAAGCCTAGAAATGATTAACCCAAGGGACAAAATATAATACAATACTTACTTACAGTGAGACATTACTGTACAAATACAATTCACAGATTTTTGTTTAAAAAAAAAAAAAAAAAAAAAAAAAAAAAACTAGCATTCGCACCATCTCTGGATCCAACAGACTACGCTTTTGGTCAACAATCAGACCAACAGTACTGAAAAGTCTTTCAGAATCTACTGTTGATGGTGGAATGCTGAGGTACTTTTTGCAAGTCTTTTTTATGTTAGGGAATTTGTGATTTGCCTTCCAGTAATGGAAAATACTTGCACTGGGAGGAAGAATTGGTTCTTGAAGGTATGTTTTTATTTCTTCCCTTATTGAAGTGGCCTTAAATTCTATAAAAATAAAAGTATCTTAAAAAATATACTTTAGAAAAAAGAAAAAAATTTTTACTGTTTTCACTAAAGGTGGAATTTTTCAACTGTGACAGTATTCTGGAAGGTGTAGGGGGCACACTTGAGCCCAAAGGTCATTGCACAAAATTGGTACGGGCATCCGTCAGGTGCTGTGAATGAAGTTGTATGCAGATCCTCCTGCCTTACTGGGATCTGCTAGAATCCGCTCTTCTAATCAAATGTCGATGGAATTTTGTCCTTCCCCAGGATGTTCAAGGCTATATTAACACTAATGAAAGGAGGTGGGGCGCTTTCAGTGATCTGGTTAATAGGTCTGGAATTGATACAGAAACGCCACCCTCCATCCTTCTTAGGCGCGAGCATGATAGCAGAATTGTAACGGCTTTCTGAGGGCTCAAAACACGCCGTCATGTATTATCTCTGTGATCTGTCGGTTGATGAAATTCAGATGGTACAAGTCATAGTCAGTAGGAGACGTTCAGAGCAGTTCCTCACTAGTAAGCTTTATCTCGTGTTCGGCCATGGTAGTACATTTTGGAGGATCTGAGGGGGCACAGACATCTCTCCTCTCATTCAGGATGCTCATAAATACACTGTGATACTCGGCGGGGACCTCATGGTCAGAATCATCGAGCGACACAGATTGGTTGTTTATTTCTACTCGCTTCCCTAGGTTGTACACCGTCCGTCTGACTTGTTTACCAAAGTGAATTCTATCTCTAGGAATCTCTACTATCACCTCTTGCTCTATTAGCCAGATACTCCAAAGATGACGACATCACGCATTTCCCTCTAAACTTAAGCAGGTACACACATCTCTATGTCTCTGATTTTAACGGGCAGCTGAGTAATACCAATGACGTTACTAGTACAGTTCAATGTGGTAAGCTATACAGTTATGTTAGTGTTCTGTATGTAACTTGGCTTGACAAGTTCTTCACGGACAAAATTATGTGAAGCCGCGGTGTCAATCAGTGCAACAGTTGAACACTTGCAACACATACAGATAACCTCAATAAATGTTCAACAGTAGTATTCACTTGTCTAAGGTAGGTATTGGTCGGATTGTTTACCTCCGGTGGGGCTGTCGGTGCAGATGCTCTGGCGAAGTAGGGTAGCCGCTGTCGTGATCCTACCACGTAAGTGCGTTTCCCGTAGTCGTTGAGACTCTGTTATGGCACAACCTGTGCCAGTGGTATTGCTCGTCTAGACAGCGGCAGCGCGGTGGTTGACGTGAAGCCTCTGCGTTGACAACGTGCGGCAGCGGCTGAGCAGGTGCGGCTCTTGTGCCACTGTTCCTCGTAGCAGCCGTGGTGTTGTCTCTTCGCGTACTCCTGGTCACGTGTGTGGGCAAGCTGCGGGGGTAGTTCGAACCCAGACGCTGCATGTTCCTGTTGTTTTCTGCACTGTCTCTGTTCTTGCTTGCACTTTTGAAGTCCCATAAGGCTGTGTAGTTACTGTGTCGTGGCTCTGAGTCGCGCAAAATACTCACTGTAGCCCTTGTTGAAACGCTGAAAACTGCTGTACACTATGGGGCCCTGGGCCGGGCGGTACACTGGAAGTACTGTCTCCACTATTGACTCCAACACGTCCTCTGGTTGCAGATGTTTGTAGTGGCGATTAGCGTGGCTGATCTTCCTACTTAAAAATTTTTCCAGGTTTTCCCCTTGCTTCTGCTCCTCCGTAAACAATGTGAGTTGTTGTTTGAGCGTGTTATAGTTGCTCGCATAGCAGGCTATGCATTTCGTAACGAACTGTGTCCATGGCCTGTTATACTCTGTCGTTGATCTCCACCAATCCCTTGCATCACCTGTCAGCTGTGCGCCAATGTCGTTAGGCCACTCTTCTACCCTGACTCCATACCGCTCCAGTCTGCTTGTGCATTCAGCGAGAAAGGCCTTGGAATCCTCTGTCCCCTTCCGGAAAAAGTCGGGAGCATCTGTAAGCGTGTTGGCGTCATGTTCATCTGCTGTTCCAGGCATTGCATTGTTGTGCGATCTCAGCTGTTCCTTCGCCGGGGCATTGGGGTGTGCATGACAGGTGATCTGGGCTCTTGCCATTCTCCCCTCTATGGTTTCTGTGCGTATCTCGTCAGGTGGTGTTTACAATCAAGTATGTGTAATTGTTGACATTGGATGGGCCACACTCTTCACAGCGGAAGTTTCCCTTGCGAAAGCTGTTCCAGTCACTGTCACTCACACATTTTGGGTGGTATTGTTTCCACACAGGTTACACACGACGATGGTACGGTCTGTTCCTCTGTATCTTCTAGCGCAACGCTCTTGCACGTGGCTTTCTGCAGGTGGTAGAAAAGCGTCTGGCTCAATCAGGTGTGTCGATTCAGCCTGTTCAACGTCGTCTGTTCCGTTACCTGTGTTGCTAGTACATTATTGGGGTTGACATACGTCATGGCATACAGTAGGCCACTCCTCTGCAGACAGGCATATGAAGTGTGTTCCCAATTGACATAATGCACAGCAGATGGTGTTATTTCCGGGGTTGTAGCAGCCAGGGCGTGTACAGCATGCTGCTCTGCTTGTTGATGCTGTCATGGACGCTATGAGTACACTCCGTCCTTCAGGTCTGCAGCCGCAGATGTTCGCCTGCAGGTTGTATTTGGCATATGGGTCCAGCGAAACTGTCCTTCCACATGATGTGCAAATCTCACCCATGTCCCACTTGTTGGCTTGCGATTCCATGACTGCACTCGCAGTTGAACGTAAACCCACGCGCACGAAGGGTTTCTTCGGGTTACACCCAGTGTACCTGACCTGGTGGGGTGCCCTGGTCAGCGTGCGACAGGACAGTAGCACACATTCATGCATGCATGCAACATAGATTTTTTACATTAAAATAAGACACATGTTTCACCTAGATGCTCTGTTGCGCAGCTGGGCGAGCGCCTAGATCTTCTGTTGCGCGGCTGGATGCGGCATCTTGCCGCTATCGCTTTGCCATAGATCCTCGGGTGGGGCAGCTGTCAGTCGGTTTGAGACAGTGATGTTAAATGTCATAATTCATGTACATCTTTATCTTAGCTTATAGTCCTATTTCTTGATGTTTCATTGTGTTATGTAAAATGGATTCATTCAAGCACCATGCAAGTGTGGTAATTTTTTTCTCAAATGATTGTAGTTTCTAAAATAGAAAACCAAGAAATCCAAATCTTTCTATGTAGTGACTTCAGTTTCTATACCCATAATTATATATTCCCCTTAAATATCACTAAATGCAATCTTTATCATTAGCATAAATGTGATAGTGATTACTACCTAACTAACTTGATATGTTGTGAGTATAGCAAAAATTACATTAAATGCTAATCTTGGAAAGGAGCATGCATATTAAAGTCACTAAATACTAACAAATATGATTTTTGGTATTGTATTTTATTTTGAATACTATCATTTCAAATAAAAGTAGGTACCACATTTATGAGGTGCTTTAATAGGTCATTTTTGGGTAACACAATTTAAAACATCGAGAAAAATGGTGAAATAGTTTTTAGAAGCTAGTATATTCTAATTATCTGCCACATTTGAAAAGCCCGCCACGCAGTGGTATGACGACGCAGTTTTTAGTTTGCTAGAATGCGCTAGTTGCCAGCTGCTCCAAAAACTTTTTTGCGAAATCAAGAAATGGCAGCACAATCAGGACTTCAAAGCGGCTACACAGGAATAACATACCAGTCTTTATCTTGTATCGTCTGTGTTTGGTCGGTACACGATTATTCTGGTGGGTGGCTGTGCCCTCCACTGCTGTTACAGGTCGGGTTATCTTCATAACAGTTGCCCGGTATTGGGAAAACATGACATGCACGTTAAACTCAGAAACAATGAATTTTCGGCCCGCTTCTCTATTGCAGTGTTCCTCTGCATATGCAATTACCTGAAGTTTAACTGGCATATTTACCCATTATGCATTTGTACTAAACAAAAATTAATATAAATGTAAACTATTACGTTTGCATTAAAAAACCACCCACATACAAATAAACTCCATGGCTGATTTTGTTTACATGTTTGCAGCGCGGGTGCGGCAGCCAGAAATCAATGACGGGACGAGTGACAGTGACCTTGAAGTGTCAGCGGCCTGGCGAGGTCGAACAAAGCGCGTGCCCGTTAGCATTGCATGCCTCGAGAGAAACATGATGCGTGAAATATGAATGTAAAAGTTTTTTTCATCTAATTCGCACCTTAAAAACAGGGGCGTGAATTGTGCCAGTGCCAGAATTATGCCAGTAAATACGTTAGTCACTGGAAAATTATACGTTTTTAACTGACAAAACCTGCATGGTGCGAGACTTACTCAAAACCAGCAAAAATTTAAGAAATCTTTATAAAAATGGATTATAATTAAGTTTGTTATAGCACAGTGATAAAATGTAGTAGTAGTAGTGTCCCTATCTTCAATTGGTATGCCACAGAATGGAAAAAAACCTGCAAAAATCTGTTAATATGTTGCTGTATTCGATTCCAGCTATTGCTTGGACTCTTATGTTTTAATGGAATTTGTTTTCATTTAACAATAACAATAGACACACATTCGCCAAGTTGTTTGAAACCAAACACAGTTGACAGCACAATGACCGTGAATGACTACGGAAAAGCAGAACTGGTTCATGAAAACGGTGTCAAGGTAGAAAGGGCGGGATTCTATTTATAGAACAATGCACTTGGTTTGACTATGTTGGGGGGGGGGGGGGCGGTGCGAGGCAGAAGAATGTGACACATGAGAGCGGCACGAACCCGTAGACACTGGATAGGAGTAAATAGAATGCTAATTTCTTTCCGATTTGATTTTGCTACATTACCCTTTGCAATATCTGCAATATAAGAGTGGAAAATTATTTGAATTTATTGATATAATGTAAATAAACTGCTCATCATTTTATGAATATTTTTCATCTGAATTGAAAATAAAAATATAGTTATATTGATTTAATTGTAGAGACTGAAGTACAATTATTTATATAAATCCATAATTCTTTTTTATGATGTTGGTGGTGATGTGACCGTTATATGTCGTATGGCCAGCCTTGCATTGTCGATGATGTGAGCTATTTAAGTGTTTTAGCAACGAGTTGGCGTTGTGTACCTACACTTGACTTCACAGTGGCAGTTTATTTTTGGATGTAATTCTTCATATTGTAAATGTGAATATTGAACACATTTTTATTAAAATAGGTGGAATTAGACAATTGAAATTTTATACAGAAAACTTGCCACGTTTAGTAGTGCCAACAAGTGGTAATCAATTGCTCCACTGCTTTGCCTTGAGCGACGTATCTGGTACTTATATGCTTGTTGAGCAGCACAAGATACTTAGGGAAACTTGATGTGTGGGGAGGGAGTGGAGTTACGGCAGACAGGTAACAAAAGCGCATTTCACACGATCATGAGTCCCGCAGCAAGCCTGCTGCACACGATCTCGCCGCACATGTTTCAACTCACAGAATTACAATTTTTCATGGAATATTTTGCTATTTTTTTGACGGTTCCTCAAAAAGACCTCGTTATACCCGTGTTCTCACAGTTAACATGTTCACTACAACAGGACTCTTACTATGTACAGTAATTGTTATTGAGATTGTAAACATTGTAAATATTATATACAGTACTTGCATTGTTGTTGTTATCCACTGTTAATCACACGTGCCATATTTACTGGCATACAAGACAATTTGGCATGTAAGAACACTTCATAATTTTAAAGCGACTGAAATTTTTTTTTAATTTTTACAAGTGCCTGTGAAAATAACTTTTATTTCCAGAGTTACTGATGATGCACATTTATTTACAGATAGTGTTTTCATTCAATTTTATTTTCAAGAGGTAAATATTACAGTCATAACATGAAGTGTGATACTGCATATAGCAGTTTCCAATATTGTGGATGGCATTGTATATTAATAATGTATTCAAGCAGCCATTTTGTAACACAGAATAGGCATTTGTTGACATGTTCATATGAAATTGTGGTAATATGTTATTATGCTATGAGTCTGATAAACCCAGTCCCTATAATATCTGGTTTCATACAATTCAACAACTTATGACTTAACTTTCAACTTTTCGGTGAGTCGGTGAGTGAAGAAATTTTGGTGGCTCTTAACAGTGAGGTCTTGAGAGCTGGTGAGGGTGATTTAGGTGAGTATGGAGCAGCGCCATATAAGACAAGTAGTAATTTCTAAAAGCCATAAATCTGCATAAATAATTGTCTTATACACCAGCAGATACAAAATTTTCATGCACTCACATACTTGATACTTTTGGAGCTTATGGATACTTTCCTGACAAGACACATTAGAATTGGGTATTATGCATGTTTTTGCCATGTTGGTTTAGACAAATGTTAGTCCAATTCCGTTACATATGCATTCCCCATTTCCTCACTCAGTTGTTAATTTTACCGCTAACATCTTCTCTTAAAACGTATAAAAATTATTTTTATTGTCATAATTATGTATTCTTTTCTTATAATTAACTTCCTAGTGTATGCTGTAAGTATGTTGCTAAGTGAACTGTCTTACTTTCTTTTGCCAGACATCAAAAAGTGTCTCATGGTGTGCTCGTCTAACGTGCCTTGATTTCATGCAAGTAATGGTCTTCCACAATATGCCAACATTTCACAGTAGTAGCGCATGGGTGCAACAGGTGAGTGTTTATCATCTGATTGCTGTACAGTAATGTATACTGGTTTGCATGTATATATGCTTGTAGTTTCAACACAGTCTAGAAGAGTTTGTTAACTTAAAAATGTATTTATTTTTTATGGTCAGTAAAATGTAGGAGAGTGCAAAGCAGGTTGTTTTTTCAAAACAGTCAAATCTTTTTCTGTCATCACAATGAAGTCACATTTAGAATATTATGTAGTTTTCTATGCAGGACTAAAGTTGAAATGTTTCATCATTATAGAATTATATTTACATAGTAATATTTTGGAATGATGTAATTGTTAAGTTTATGAGAGACGGGGTGTCTCAATTTTTCGACACCCCCCCCCCCCCCCCTCCCTTTTACCGACACAATCAAAATTAATTTTGATCACTATGTGACTTACAAATGTTTGTTCTTTTTGAAGCACGAACTGAATTTACTCCTTTTTTTCTATGCTGTTAAGAGTGAAAACAGACCCTGCCATTTGTTTGAAACAAAGTTATAAGCATGTTTGTACGTGCAGAATATGTAATTCCGACACACGTTTCTCTGGTTGTAAACTTTATTTCACACTTTGGGAAGTTGTTCAAATAAATTGTAAGGTAATCGCTGTTAAGAAATTACGGCTGCCCGGTTTGGACAGAGATGACGTGGGCTATGAAGCTTTGTCTTTTTGCAAAAATAAATCTCTAACTACGTTAATGTCTTTGGTGATTCCTCACTTGCTTGCATTTTGTCGTAATCTGGAAGAATTCTGCTTGGTGCCCACAATGAACGCAAAGGTGAAGATCAGCTGAAGAGTTCGTTGCCCGTACGTATAGCCAGCGTGGGTGTTTGCCCAGAGTGACATGAATTCAGAGCACAGCAGGCCTCCCCAAGGCTAACTGAGCAGCGAAAGTCGGCTCCCACAGGATGCTACCTGGTGCTTGCGCACTCGTGAAACTATCCCGGCGGTTTGACATGCAGCTCGTTGCTGCTCTCCAGGCGGCAGACTCCCAGGTGGTCTGCGATTCGGCGAGCACCCACGAACTCTAGGAGCTGTGATGGGAAGAAATTGTTGTTTATTGGAGGCGCCCCCTAAATTCACCCCACCATGGAGATTTTGTGTGCTGGTGGCATCTATTGGATGCGCATTGAGGAGACAGTACTTATTGGCCGAGCCCTGTGTGTTTAAAATTTTGGTGACTTTTATATAAATACTTGCCCAGGAGAGCCACTCGAGAGAGATGGTTCCTCCGCTGTGATCAGGCAGCCTCGTCAGTTAAATACTTTGAGAACATTTACTGAACATTTGAACTTCAAGCCTTTTGGGCACGAGGGTCAGGGTGTTTTAAAATGATGGCCTTAGGAAATTATTTTGCCATCTTTCTCCTTTTAAGCCACCATCAATATTGTTATGGAGTATAAGGTTTCGAATGACAGGTAATGTAAACATACTCCTGTTAAAGATTTTAAAAGGGCTTAAAATCCAAGATTTTAATGGAATATTTTAAGGATCCGTTAGTAATTGATATGAAAACTGGCCTCTTTGCATTTGTGAGTTTTAAATATTTGCTTGTGTAACACTAAATTATTCGCATATTACAGTAATTTGTTTTCTTTGCATCTAATGGTATTTAGCATTGTAGTTATGGCCAAGGAATGAAAATATTGCGTGTATAATCAATAAATATAGTATTTGTTTGCTGGCCTTTAAGTTATGGCCCAAGATAAAGTTTCTTATAGAGAGAGAGAGAGAGAGAGAGAGAGTGTGTGCGCGTGCGTGTTTTTGTGTGTGTGTGTGTGCGCGCGTGCATGCACGCCATCATGACCTCTAACGCTGCTGGCTGTTAGCCAGCGTCATGTTTAGCTTTGCGTGTGTGCCTCTTTGCAATTTCTCCGCACCACTCACTTCAGGGCAACTTTGGGCTTTTAGATAGCTGCCTTATTGCTTCCTCTGGACATAGAGTGCACCACATATGGTTAACTTGAATTGACAGAATACCCTGTTATATAGGTGTCACAGATAAAAGAGATAAGAAATTATTATTATATTAAAGATGGTTTACACATATAAAAATTATTACTCAAGTTTAAAAATGATTTAAGATTAATGTTGTCAACTGATTTTTAGATTATTGGTAATTTTTCTTTGTTTTCATTTCCAAGATTTCTTTACAAAAATGAAGCACAAACGAAAATTTTATGTGCACTTATTTCCTTTGTACTGTGGGAAGATATATTGAATTATATGTTTGTAATTTATTGATGCAGTGCCAAGCAAGCAATCATTTTATTGCACCACCCTTCCTCCCCTCATACTTGTTGAACATAGTAAGCCTGAAGAGGTAACCTGCAACAAGACATGCATAGCACAGCAGCACACAAAACTGAAGAAAATTAAATTTCCTTGCTGGATAATACAGTAGAACCCCTTTTTTACACCATTCAAGGAATCCAGAAAAAATTATGTAAAAAGCGGGAAAGTGTAAAATGAAGGAAATGCAGTAAAGTGTTTCAAATGGAATGAAGTTGTAATAAATCAACATTGACATACCATTATACTATAAAAAAATCTTTAGAAAAAAAAAAAAGAAACTGCCAAACATGGAAAGCTCTACCAAAATATAATGTAGTACATTTGCAAATTGAATATGGATAGCAAAAAAAAGTATGTAACATTGGCAAATAGAACAAATAAACTGACAAATATAAGCATATTTACAAACTTTGCTTAGAACTTTCTTAAAAACGTATGTCACAACTTGGAATTTTCATAATAAAGCACATAAAAATAAGAATCACGGTAATACAAATTTAGAATTATTATTTACCAATGCACTACAACAGTTCACACTTTCCATTTAATTAGACTTTGAAAAGAAATCGGAGATTTTCATCTCCTTCAGCTGCTGACTGCTAAACATGTTCAATTTTTTCTGTTACGGACATTCAGCTGACTGAAAATACTGTCCTCACATTCGAATCCCGAGCAGTAGGTCCTCACAGTTTATACGGCTTCTAATGCCTCATGCTTGGTGGGCATACGTACTTCTCCCTCTTCTTCACAAGCTTCGTCATCTTTTTGGTCTTGACTTTCCATGACATAGGAACTTAACAATATCTACAACTGACTCTTCTTCAGTAATAATCATGTCGGAGTCAATGTTGACTAAATATGTGAATGATACCTTTGGCTCAATTGGCTTCATCTTCATTGCCAACCACTGAACATGGAAAACTACCTTACTTGAAGCAGTTCGCAAGTGTTTTCTGTCTAACTTCCTTCCATGCGTAAGAAATAATGTGGTCTGCATCCAACATACTTATGTTCTTTCCATGTGGATTTTGTCCACTGTCAATAATGTAAAGAAAAACTAAATAATGGGAAACAAAAATATTGGGTGTTGTAATTAGCGGGAAAGATGTAAATAGAATCAAATGGAGATAAAACAGGACCAAAAATAAATTATGTAATTTGCGGTAATGCAAAAAGGGTGTTGTACTGTATATTGAAAAGACAGGTGGCTAAAGCAAAATTTGGAAAAACAGTGTTTGTTATATTATGTCACCTGACACCCCATTGTGCCTGCCTGATGTAAGGGCTCACCGACACTACTCTAGATGTAAGCCTAGACTCCAAAAACATGACTTTGACACAATTGAAGGAGAAATGAATGAGGCCTGACAGACAAACCCTAATAGTTAGCCAGACGATGAAGAGAGTGGCAGGCTAGGAGGAAAGGTGACGCAAGACAATAGGGGAAGGTATGCCAGGGATACTTGCCACCACACAAAAGCGCAAAATCTCAAAACCATGTGGGAGATTTACCATGGGTTGCTATATGCACTTACAAGCATGCTTTTTTTTTTTTTATGGCTTCAATTTAATTTACCGTGAAATAACATTGTGCATTTACAGTAAAGGATTATAAAATCAGGTTTTTGCTTTAAATGGTTTATGCATACCAAGTTTATTTGCTAGATTTATATTTTGTTTTTGTGCCCATAGATAAGTGAAATTGTGTTGAATTTGCTGGAAGATGATTGGCTGGAAGTGAGAGTAAAGGCTGCACAAGTCCTTGGAGGCCTAATACACTGTGATTTTGTCAGTGACCCACAGAGCTTGCTTGTAAGTTCTTCCACTGTTTATAAATTTCTTGTACCTAGTTATAGTAATTTAAATACTCTTTCTGTTTAGTCCATAATTTAAATACTCTTTCTGTTTAGTCCATAATTTAAATACTCTTTCTGTTTAGTTCATAGTCCGATTTAAAATGTGGAACTCACATTTTAAGTATATCAAAGGCATTATTTGCGTAGGACAGTTTTAAATATACTTGTGTAGAACAAATATTCATTAAGTCAAAAGAACAGCCATCAATTTGTTAATTGCATACATAAAAAAAGTTGAAATACCTGTTTTTTTTTTTTACAAGAGGAAAATTTGTGCTGTGTAAACAGTAAATGAGACCAAATGAAGTATGGCATAGCTCAGTGCCTTGAGCACTGAGGACTCTGCTGGGATTATTTCAACCTCATATTAAAACAACAGAGCTCCCAAACCCCTTGAAACGGCTCAATATTATCAATGTGACACCCACTAAATGAGACCCAGAAACGTCTCTTACCAACAGACAGTGGGAGCCGTGGTGGTGTAGTGGTTAGACTACTTGCCTCCCATCTATGTTAATTGTGTTTGATTGCCAGTGGGGTCACTTCCAGATTTTCACATGTGGGAATCATGCAGGACAATACCGCTGGTTGGGACGGTCCCCCCCCCCCCCCCCCCAATCTGGTGCTGGCTGTTCCGTACTCAACTCGCTTCACCCTCATCAGCTCTCAATATCTCCATGTTTAGAGCCACCTCAATCTCTTCACTCGCTCACCAACAGGTAGTGAAACTAAACATGAGAAACTATCCAAAGTTTTTGCTAAAGAAGCTAACATGAACACTGTCACAGCACCCTCAAATGAAACATCAATTTGTTTAGTGTCATCTCACAGTCCTTTGTATGACTCCTGAAATTCCTCAGTGATCTCACTGCAGTTTTAGATTCCTGCTTACAAGGGAATTTTGAAACATTTCTTCTTTTATAGTATTTCTATGTTAGGTGCGGTTACAAAAATAAGAGATAAATTTTTTTGTCTATGGAGACTGATGCACCATTTTGTACTATAAATATTGTTTAAATTTTGTGGAATTTTTCTTTGATCATTTTTTTTTTCTTATTTCGTTTTATTAGGAAGCATGCAAAACTAAGGCAAAGACAAAGTTGAAGAAGAAGATGGTAAACAGTGTGCTGGTAGATCCAAAGAGCTATCAGCTTTTGAAGATACGGCATGCTGGGATTCTTGGGCTTTGCGCATTTATTAACGCCTACCCGTATGATGTACCAGAGTTCGTCCCAGATGTTTTCCTCGTTTTGGGAGAACATCTGAATGATCCTCAACCCATTCCGGTAAGTTTATTTAGAATAAGCAGTATAAATGTAGACAAAATAATTTTAATTTTATTCTTAAAGTTGATTCTGAAACACACTTCAGACTGGGATATATGGCTGTGATAATAAGTTATGCAGCGTTTGGAGTTGTTCCAATATTTTTTCATAGGCAGTTTGTTATTTTATCAATTTTGAGTCCATTATTATATTCTCAACACAGATCTTTTAATGAAGTTGTCTGTGGAGTGTATTTTTGTCAGCACACTGCCCTAAGTAAGAGTTTGCCAGTGTTATTTTTCATAAACCTATCCAACCCATCTTTACCCTTTTTCAGGAGGCTATAGTGGTGTAGTGACTAGAGCACTTGCCTCCCACCAAGGTGAACCAGGTTCAATTCCCGACAAGGTCGCTCCCAATTTTTGCACATAGGAATCATGCCAGGTGATGTGTCTGGTTGGCATATTTTCTTGGGGATCTCCCACTTCCCTCGCCCTTGCATTCTGGTGCAGCTCCACATTCACTTCACTTCATTTCACCCTCACCAGTAAAGACCTTGCTAATAAGTACTGACAAAATCTCTCAACTCAACTACCCTGTTTCCCCTCTTCGTTTCTCATGTTTTCTCATAACGGTTTAGGGATACCTGGAATTGCTGACTGCAAAAACTGTACCTACCACCCCATCATAGCATTCTATTAAGCAAACTTTTCCAGATGGACTCTAACTTACATCATATGAAATATTTATTACATGGTTTACTTTTGCCTAATAGTGTGTGTAGATATTTACTACTTCAAAATGTGTTTTTCCCCGAGGTGTTATTTCTTTCTTCAGGAATTGTTGAATCCAGATTTATTATTGGTATCACTTTGTACGTTATGTTTTTGACCGTTTCTGAAGTTGTCATTATTACGAGGTGTGACTATTGCAAACTGGGCCTCCTGTCCTGTCCCTTTGGAAGTGAGCAAAGTGCTTGTAGGGTGGGGGTCCAGATGCTTGCAGAGTAAACAACCCTTGGTATGTCTTTCAGTGTGTTGTAGTCTGCATCAGAGGTTTAGTTAAAGGGAAAGCAGGAGGTGTAAGATATTGAATGTCTGGGACATCCTTTTATTTAAAGTTCTGATAAAAATGTTTTCAAAAATATATGTAATTAAATTGGTTTGATAGAGCAATATTTGAACATTCATATGACTGTTGACGTGATGAACATAGACAAAGGTACAGACAATGTGTCCATAGATTGTGAATTTATGTGTTTAATGATTAATAATTTATGGAGTAATAAATATTTAAATAAGTTAAGTGGTCTCCAGATTCAGAAGCAATAGATAGTGTATCAAGAGTGCTCATTGTTTATATATTGTAATGCTCAAATATTTATATTTTTAAAGCAATTGATTACAGAATAGCAGCAATGTTTCTAAACCATTTTATTACAGAAAATTTACTCTAGTTGCACTACATTTGTATTAAATGTAACATTTTATCAAATTTTGTTGTCATAATTGTCCAAATTGTACAGTATTGTAAGTTATGTTGCAGATTTTCCTTTCAAACATGATTCACATCATAAAAGGAATGCAAACCATTTAAACATTTTATTTAAAGTTCTCTGCTTTCTAAGTTTGTAGCATCTTATGTGGCTCAAATTTATGCAGTACTAAACTTACTAATTATGGGAAAAACCTAGATGTAGATAGACTCTTTACTAATATTTAGTAAATGTCATTATGTATTGATTTCAGTGACAATAATAAAATATTTGTTTATAAAATACACGTTTATGTTTTGATTTTAGTCTACAATTCGTAAGACATTGGGTGACTTCAAGCGCACTCATCATGATGACTGGGAGCAGCACAGTTTGAAGTTCACTGAACAACAGTTGACCGTCCTGATAGATCTCATCATCCCACCATCCTATTATGCTTGAAAACATAATGTAAGTTTCCTGCAATTGTTTGACCCTGTTACTGCTTCTGCACACAGATGTATACAAGTTGCAAAGTCAGAATATTTGTGGGGGTCACTGTATGCAGCAGGAAATCGCCACTAACTGCGATAGAAGTGTATCATGGGTTGTCGGTAGTTATATCTGAGCTTTAATAATTGTTCCTGATTTTATACCTATATTTAGTAATGCTGTGGACAGCAGAGATGTATACAATTTCAAATACCGTACATGCCCATCACTTTTGGTGCTGGTCGCAAAAGGTTATGCTTTGTATTGCTTTTAAATTTTCTTGCGATTCACTCTTATGGTCTGTCAGTGTTTAATTCTTTGATACCTTAGTGCTGCATATTTTCAAGTTATCAAAGGAATTGATATATATATATGTTTATTTATTTATTTGTATATACAGTCGAACCTTACTAAAATGCCCCCTCACGGATTCCAGATATATGGACTGTTATGGCAGGTCAGTCATTGTAGATATTTTGGGGGAATTTGACCCTCCCTCGACCATAATGTGTTACAATTTGCAATTTTTTGCATGAAGTCAGTGTTCAATTATTTCTAGCACGAAAATAACTTTATTTTATTAAGTAAAAATTATCTTCAGTAAGCAACTTCTGAAGAAAATTTACTTCTCCAAGTGGCTTTTACTCAGCCTCCCCGTGTCTCCCAAAAATTTAAAAATATCAAGCTTCACTAGGATTTACCATGTCTATGTTACGATTTCTCTGGTGTCAAATCAAAATGATTTTTGCATGAAATATTAATTTGTCAATAGTTAAGCATCTTCCAAATAAAACAATGCCTCAGAAGTGTATCTGCCACCTCCTTTGTTGCCAAACAATTACAAAAACTGTAGCATTAAATACTTTGTAATTTTTTGCAACATACAGTATTTACAAACGAAACCAAACCTTCATTGTTTATACCACACACACATGCGTGCACACACATATGCACACAGATACACAAAATAATCTTTCTGAAATGTAGGTTACTGAAACTCTAGATTCATCTATGGTTTAAATAAAGTTGTTGCGATACCATGTTTTCCGATACAGATACCCAAATAGCAAAAACTGATTCCAATGCCCTTCGCACTGAATTTTAGAAAAGAGTATTACTGTTAATAATACATTTAAAACATTTCTCCTAGACTCATTTAAATAAAGAAAATAATGTCATAAAATACTGTATATAATTTATTGTAATCCAACACAAAATGCAAGTTGACCTAAAACTTTCAAACCCTCTGAAAATGCAAATAATATGGCACCAAATGCACGTCAAATTTTAAATGTCCCATGCACACTATCAGCTAAGAGCGCACGGAGAAGTTATCGATCGGGCAGTGTCATGTCTCTTGGGTTACGGGGGGGGGGGGGGTGGCGGGAGGATGACATCTCCATGCCGCTACCTGTTGGCGACACCTTGCATGCGTGGCAAATGTCTATCTTTTAAAGTAATTAATCATTTTTTACTGCAATGAAAACTTGTAATTTTGACACACACGTGCAATTATAATTGATTTCTTCACTGTCTTTAATAATTAATCATTCAAAACAACGTCCTCTGATCTTTCCTATCATGAGTTACACTGCACTCTGCTCGGTGTTTACCTACCCATTATTAGATGACAAAAGGTGTCAAATAGGCACTTACATATTATCAGTTTATTCAAAGACATGTGTCTATTGAAATTAATTAATATGAATTCTCCGATTTCCTTGCAAGAAGTTACTGAAAATGAACACTTATGATACAAGTCGCTCGATGTTCAAACAATTATTTATACTCTCCCTTCCTCTTAGGGGTGGGGTTTTTTTTTTTTTTTCCGGTGTATTGCAGGCCCCCCAGAATTTTTTTCCTTTATTTTCGGGGTGGGGGGAAAGGTTGTTTTTTTTATGTGTGGCGTATACAAAAATGAAATGCTGTAATTTTTGTGCCTAAAGAAAGTGATAACCTGACTTCATTGTCTACAACCGATACTCTAGTATCGGCCCATTACCAAAGCCGATACGGATACATGGGGAAAAGGTGACGTATCGTATCGGAACAACTCTAGTTTTAAATAAACCGAAGGTCATGTCTGTCTATTGAAACGTGATGCTATCTGGGTTGGGGCAACTACCTTATACTCAGAAACAGACTTGCTCTACTTGCGTACGAAAGGCCGTCCTGAATATAACACAGGCAGTGTCGGTTGGCAGGTGAGTACGAAGTCTACTACGGCCTTGGCCACTGGCCAGAGTGCTGGCTAAGGGCCTGCAGCTTATGCTCAATGATACTTAGTCGGCTGATAGACAGGGAAGGTTTACTTGTTGAGCTTGGTTTACTGTAGTTACTGCTGCTGTACCAAGAACGGCTGCTGCTGCTGTTGCTCCATGGGCTGCTGGATGTTCTCTGTGGGCTGGGATAGTGGTGAATAGAGAACCAAGGGCACCTAAGTATGGTGGGTACTCTCTGTCCAATAGCTTCAACAAGTGAACCTCTTGAGTGAACAGGTCTGACACAGAGCCAACCAAATACTCCCTTTGGCAACACAAACGGTGCAGTGGACAGGTGCAACGTGGTCTAGCGACTTACCCTCTCAAGCAGGGGTATGACTAGTGGTTGTGCCTCTACTGTTCGGTGCACTTGGTGCACCGAATGGGTGGTCGTCGAATGGTGTGTGTTCTGACGTACAAATTCCCCTCTCCGGAGGAGCTCATAGTCCTACACTAAGCGGCAAACTGGTATTGGCAAACCCAGTCTCTTGCTCCGCTCTGCAGGACGTAAGTGTTTACTATGGAGTTCTGGAATTACTCAAGGGAAAATGAGAGATCAGATAGGATAAGAATGTGTTTATTCCATGAGAAACAAGACACAACACTGTGGCCCATACTACAGTGTACTCGTATTGTATTGGTATCGCATGTATCGATAAACTGTGTCCACAAACAATTTTTCATGGTTCCTGCGAACTACCTATGTAAATACCTAATTTTAACATAAACCTGATGCGTGCCCGGTTAGACTAACAGGCACGATGGTCGAGGATTTTCTCTGCTAGACCAAAAGCGGGGTGGATGAGTTTAATTAGACGGTGAGAATGCGAGGGGTGTTGGTGTTACTCCTGCTCCCTGGGTGCCGTGTTCGTAGTGGGTTTTACCCAGACGTAGCGAGCTTGGCCCACGCCGAAATGGTGATTCCACAGGTGGGCTTCGTTGGTCTAGAAGTGAATGCTGTCCCAGCCAAATCTTACTTCAGTACTGGTCAACAATCCTCTTACCACAGGATGACACGAGGGGTGAATTTGTAGACACGGGGATACGAATAATACCTTGACCGGAGCAGTCGTCACTGACTCGTGTCTGAGATGGGTGGTGCGTTCCCGCTCCGCCTGCCTTTCCGGTGTAGGTTGAGGAAGTGCATTCAGCTTTCTGGCGGCAAGGAACGCTGGGTGTCGTTCCCTATGTTTTCAGCAGTGCCTTTGGGCATAAGGCATTGAGTCTCTGCTCACAGTATACGTACTAGGTACACCCTGGCGCGAACAAACTAAACACAGTTTACAGTGTCTGTCCGGTTTTGGTTTTGCTGACCAGGCTTTGTAAAGTCTCCACTGATCCCCCGCGCTATGCGGACTTATCAGAGATGGAGAGCTGTTTGGGTCACCAATGTTGCCACTGGATGTGCATCCACACAGGGATGGACAGCGGGTCTCAAGCTACGAAATATCCCATTACTAACAGTGCTGTGGGATAAGGCAATAACTCGAAACTGTCGCTCCTACCTGGCTTAAGGTGTTACTAGTGGTTGTGGCTCCTCTGTTCCTCTCCACCGGCACTGAGAAGTACTATGGCAGTTGGAAAGCAACATATGTCCATCTAATGGGTGTGTAAGAAAATATGACTAACCCCTGAAGGGCACCCATAGTGGAAGTTAATTTGGTTATTTTAACTTGCCTGGTTCTTGTCAAGGATGTACGTAACAACCTGCATCTAGCAGGCAAACAGACAGATACTCTTAAGAAATAAAAGGTGAATGGTAGGAAACAAAAGTATGTTTATTTATGTCTCAATAAACATGCGATGCATGCTACCTACTACCAGGGAATTGAGAGCTGAAGGTGTAGGTAACATGGTTCTAATGGAGAACGGGAAAGAATTAGCTAAACGAGAAAATATATAATACTTCTAAACTGTTCTAATAAAGATGTATTGAGGAAAACAGTGAATTTGAAACGTTTTGTTAAGTGTGTTCGCTGGTTGTCGTGTTTACTGATCGACGGTGAAGTAGCCGCAGGGGGCGTACTCAAAGCTTCAAAGTTCTCTGGTGGTCCCAGCACTGACAGCAGTGCTGTGGGATGTCGCGAGAGATGGAACAACCGGACTTATATAGTGGAAGCATGTAGGCTGCAGGCGCGGGCTGCAGGGATGACATGGCGTCCTTTTGCCCTGGTTGGCGTAGGAAAACTCTGGTCAGCTTTTCTGCTTCGTGCCTCGTTGGTAGCATTCGGCCTTGCCCGAGGTCCGGGCAGTTTGTTGGCTCTCAGCACGGGAAAGGGGGAGAGTGCCTTCTGGGTTGCATATCCTTCAGGTGAAGAGAATTCGCTCATAACTTCCTTTTGCCTATAGGGTAGGTAACATGTCTTTCACCTCTGTAGTAATGGAAGTAGATACTCTTGGCGATGAGTCTTAATCGTATTTGATTAGTGGTATAAGCAGCACGCGTCAAACCGCTTGTATCATTTATTGCATGTAGTATCGATCAAAGTATTTTTTCGGGTCCCTTCACCTATTATTTCCCCTGGTTGTTTATGCAAACATCTTGTAACTGGATGTGAAAAAGTCACGTGCGCCACCATTTATGACTACTCTCTGCTGCGCTCTGTGCAACGTCGTGCGTTCCCAACACGTCTGTCGACACTGACTGCGGCGTGCAAGCAAGTTTGCCTTAATACTTCCCCTGACGAGTGGGGAAGTGGTTACCCATATCACCGAGCTTGGCAACCTAGCATCATCATCTCTCTCTCTCTCCCTCCCTGTCCCTCCCTCCCCCCTGTCACCCCCTCCTGTCCGCTTCATTTGCAGCCCTGCTTCACACGTCGCCCCACCAGCAGCAGAGCAAATAAAGTGCACCTGGCAAACGTAATTTTATCAAGGTTATGCCTTGCACAAAATAGTTGCACCTATCATCTTTTGTATTTCAAAGCAAATGGTTTCACCTGAAAATGTTAAGCAAAACATTTTAAAAGGGAATTATTATTTATGTTTTGTGATGACGCGTGCCCGACCTCGGTGGGTAAGTAGTTAAGATGCTGACTGCCCTCTCAGAATCTTAAGTAGGGCTACCACAGTGTGATTGGCTAGTATTATTGGCCCAACGGCTCGGGGAGGGTTTTGAAACCGTGGGTGGCCGCTTAATGGTAGGGTACCAATGAAAACGAGGGGAGTCAAAATCCCAGAGTGAGGTGCAAAGAGAGGGTTTCCCGACCAGGGAGTTATATGTTCCTCACTACAACTGTTGCCAACAGGTGCCTAAATACTTGTACAACGGGGGTTCGTGGGCTGGGGGATGACCGGAGAGATTGGCCAAGGGACGGCTTCAGTAGTCAGGGACTGGGGTTCGACCTCCGGTTTATCCTCTTCACGTGTGTCAGCTCTTAAAGCCCTCTCTAGAGCACTGCTATACATCTGGTCCAGTCCCGTGATCCCTTCCGCAACGTGTAGTCCTGGGCGTTGGCATATTCAGTCACACCCAAGGTCCTGACATGTACAGGAGTGGTTATGTTTTGGGACGTCGTTGGAGGTGAGTGCGGATCCACCAGAAAACCAGGAGCTTCAGCGTGTCCTTGCGGACTAAAGCCCTCTTCGAGCCCTGGCCCTGTAGAGTTCGGTTAACCACTTAGCTCCTCCCCAGTGGGAGTAATTATCTGGTACAAAATTGAAGACCTCGGGGGTAAATAATGATAATCCTCAAAACAGCACATTTTTAGATACCAAATGTAAATAATTATATCCAACATTCTCTACGGACTAGTTCAAGAAGTGTTAAGTTTCCTCAACAGATAGCAGAGCAGTGTCGCTTCGAGAAATGTATAAGCCAGACACATCTGCAGTAAATAATCACAACCCTCATTTCAGCGTGGTGGATTAAGCAAAACCAAGTAGTAGTGTCACAATGGAAACACGGATGTGTGAAGGTATTTTAAGTGATTCATCTGATTTTTTTTAGTAGTGACGACATTGTCAAAAATCCTGATTACATTGTAAGAGATGGGGATGAAGTTGGTCCAGAAGAGATTGGATTACAGGTAACTATTGATGTATCATATAGCATCAGTATCTATTGAAGGGTTATAACTATTTACATGCTATGATATACAGTGACATTTTTTATAATGTAAAAACATGTTTATTTATTAACAGTTATGGGCATTACTTAATATTTTTATAATCAAGGAAAAAGCTGTTATTATATTTGCGAGAAAAATCCCCCAGTTCAAGTATGTGTGGGTTATGATTTTTTACATGAAAACATGTACCTACATTTAGTTATATTGTTGCTTCACATAGCATATTCCAATTGACTGCACTTGGTGGTACAGCATGTTTGTCGGCCACGCTGACTCTTAGATGGTACTGGGGAATTGTGCTCAGTGTGTAGGCTACTTGTTTAGTGCTGTCACTCGTTTAGTGTTCTGGGAAACTCTGTGCGGCACTCGACCAGTATACTTGACAAACTGAGTGTAGGCCACTGCAGTAATATTGGAATATGCAAACAATATGCTTTTTAAGGTAGAAGACCCTTATTTTACACCATGCCTTCTTCCCCACACCCAATTTTACACCAACATTTCTAAGTCCCTTTTGAAATAAAAATCAACACATTGTTTCCTGCCTTAAGCAGGTTCAACATGGATGAGGTCTGGCATTGAATGGAGCTGACTGTTCTGAGGGACAGTTCTGTTGTTTTGGCCTGTTGTAAGAATGAATTATGGGTTTGATATGGAGATGGAACAATAACGGGGAAACTTAAGTAGCTCGAGTAAACCAACTGTCAATGTCTGCTACGTTTCTCATGTGCAAAAATGTAAGATGACCCAGTTGGGAATCTAACATGGATCATGAAGGTGGACGGCTTGTATGTTAAGCACAGTCACATATGCCATTCAAGTCCCATTTTCCTTTCGTTCATAAAGCGGAATTTTTTTTTTTTTTTTTTTTTTAATATGAAAAAAAAATTTCCACTGTATTTTGTTTTCATGTTACAAGATAATCTGGACAGACAAATGGACAAAGCCCCTGAAGACGTAGTTCACATCTTCATTGATGGAGAAAAAGAGGTTTGTTCTAGAATGAAGAGTCGGAGAAGGAAGAGAGGAGAAAGTCAAGCTAAGATTAATACAAAATGAAGAAACCGAGGCAAGACTTATAAACAATATAGAGGAACAGGAAAAGAGGTAGAGGGTAAAAAAATGGGACCAGATTGTAACTGTTCAAGGAAGTGTTTTGACAAAATAGGGCAAGATGAATGCAATTTACTGTTTTCTACCTTCTGGGGAATTGACAGTTTTGATGGCCAGATCCGCTATCTTCATGGTTTACTGAAAGTACAAAACATCAAACGCCGGTATAAAAAGCGTGACAGCTGCTGATGTGTCACAGTTATCTACCACTTACGTTGTAATGGATCATTACGTCCTGTTTGTGAAAAGTCATTTGCAAATGTTTTTGGTTTACAGAAGCATATTGGTCGTATAAACAACTTGGAAAAGAAATTGAAACTGGCGCCTACTCTACTCCATGACAAACGTGGTCATCATGAATCACATCCTTATCAATATGGTGATGCCCAATTACAACATGTTCATAATCATATAAACATGTTTCCACGATACGAAAGTCATTATAGCTGGAAGAAGAATGCAAACAAGCAGTTTATGTCAATGGAGTACTCAGTTGCGAGTCTGTATGAGCACTATGTTACACACTATTATATGATTAACAAATATGATCCTCTCTCTGAAGACAAATACTGGCGTATCTTCATGGGAAATTACAACATAAGTTTCATGCCTCCAAAATCAGATACATGCCCTACATGTGATGACCTGAACAACAAAATATTAGCGATGAAAGATGATGAAGAAAAATGTCAAGAGTACAAAGATAAAAAAGAGCTTAATTTACGCAAGGCAGAGAAAGGCCAAAAGAACATACAAACACAAATTGTGCAAGCAAATAATTATTTCTAAATATCATGTAATAATATTTGATCTGCAGCAGGCACTACCAACACCAAAGAACTCTACTGGGCCAGCAGTTTACAAGAGGAAGATATGGACATACAACCTTGGTATACATGACTGGTAATGGTGTTGGGCATTTCTATGTGTGGAATTAGACTGTGGCGAAAAGAGGATCAGAGGAAATGGTAAATTGCCTGAAAAAGTATTTTGATGACGATATTCATGGAGGCACTTTGGTGGCCATATCGGGTAACTGTTGTGGTCAAAATAAAAATTGGAATGTGATTTTTTTTTTGGGTTATGCGTGATAAATAGTGAGAGATTCAAGCTAATTGAACATCATTTTCCTGTACCAGGACACACACTGCTTCCTAGTGATAGAGATTTCACTATTGTAGAGAGGTATGTCAGGCGACATGTCCAATATGTGTACTCACATGATGAGTGGCTTCGTGTGCTACTTTCAGCTATGTCTAATCCATTCAAAGTTGTGCAAATGCAGAAAAGTGATTTCATTAGTACAGCTGAACTGAACCGGTTCTTGCAAAGAAAAACCGTAAACGAAAATAAGGAATCCATTCAGCTTCAGAGTTGTGCTTCAATTGTGTTTCAAGAATCTGAACCCTTTACAGTTACTTTTTGTGAAACATACAGCTGGGGAGATTCACTGTGCTGAAAAGTGAACTTAAGAAAATGTGGTATCAGAGAGTGTAATATTCCAAGTGTACAGTTTTCAGGGAAATATAATGCAGCTCTCTGCATACCTCCACTAAAGTACAAGGATTTAATGTCTTGTTTAAAGTGGATTCCACCAGCACATGCTGTATTTTTTTAAAATTTGAAATGAGACATTAAGATTGTGAACAATGACAGTGAGTTGTTCATTGATGACAGTGGTGACTAAATCATAAGGGGTGGGGGGGGGGGGGGGGGGGAGGGGAGTGTGTGTGTGCGCATGTGCACGTTTTTTTTTTTTTGTTTCTCCCCCCCCGCAACAAGTTGTATGGCCCTTCGCAATTGCAAGTAAATAGTGATAACCCACATATTACGTTTACTTTCCTTTAGTAATCTCTACAGTTGATAAGATTTTCTTTAGAGTTGATTCCGCCAGCACATGCTGCATTTTATGAAAATTTAAAAAGAAATATAAAAGCTATGGAAAAAAATTGAGTATGACAAGTGTGATGACTAGTCATGTGGTTTTTTTTTGTGGTATACTATTAACAAAGAGTTTTTTTGTATAATTTTTTTAATCTTAGGCAACTTCATGTTCATAGTGATAAGCGACAAGTTATGTTTACATTCCTTTACTATTTTGTAAATTTGAAAAATATTTACTTGTTAACAAAATATCTAAATAGTTCATTTAGTAGGGCATAAAATTATGAATATTTATACCACATAATATATAATAAATATAAATCATGTGATTGTCATTTGCCAAATATTCATTTCACATTTACTCCAAACTACAATAATGATGGTTATCATTATTTACCTCCAAGGTCTTCAATTACTAAACACTTATAGCTAGAATTCTAATAAAAAGGGATCTACCATAAAGTGATGGTTCTGGCAAAAATCAATTACAGCAGAATAGCTAACTGGCTAAACAACATTAATGTATGCCAATCAGGAGAAGGCGAGCATGGGAAAATGATTAATAAAAATGCTAATTCTAATCAGGCAAAATTTACTGCAATAAATCGCTATCCACAGCATGACCAATGTTACCGTAAGTTATCCAACAGGTAAACTAGGACGCGACGACCTGTTACCGCGGAGTCATGGAAGTTGACTTGGGTAAAGGGTTACCGTGTGCGTGGAGTACGATTACCTCGGACTTTGAGTATTGCCCTCACAGTCAGTGGATGAGCTGTTTGCAAGCTGCTGGGATCCTGCAGTCTTCACAGTCTGTGGAGTAGAGTAAGGCTATCTTGCAGGCTTCCAGGTGATGCGCCGTGTTGCGGGCTACGGAGAGGAGAGATAGTCTTTGCAGACTTGGAGAGCTCGTGATACTATTTGGCCGGTGAGACCGGCGTATCTATTGGACCAGGGTGCTGGAGTTCTATTTATCCTGAAAATCTTCTGATCAGCAGTTCTTGGTGGTGTGGGGGGTAGCATAGCCTTCCAGCACAGGTGTATGTTTATCATTGTGCTGGAGCGCCGCTCATTTATCTCCCCGCTTCAAGCGACAACAAATTAAAACACCTCGTCCTAAAGCTGACGGGTTGTGACTTCACAAGGTTACAGAAGTGCTGCCATCTTGGGGGTGCGGTGGAACTTCTTCCAATGTTAAGTGAAGGGTAGTGGAATGTCAACAATGTTTATTTTATTCACGGGGATGACTCTTGCATGTGGGATTTCGGGCAGGCAATGCATATTGTAATTACATCGGTTAATTACAATAATGTAATTGGCTGTCCAATGTTTGGTGTCTGTTTGCTCGATACGTTTATTTAATTTTGCCACTGTTATGACTTCCCCCTGAGCTTGGGTCACTCGTAGGTTGGGCGAAGTCGCCCATAGAGTGCGCATTTGCACAGCACAGCATGTTGGCATGTGTCAATCGGCCACCCCCTGAAGTGACATAGATCTATCTGACGAATCCACTACTTTACTTCAAGTATGGGAGGCAGTTGCCTCAATCATAGATTGTCAGTTGGACTTCTAGGCCAGTGCCTCTTCTTTGTGCACGCTGCCTAGAGTGAGTTGCGGTTCTGGGCGAGCACTTGTTCTGTGTCTAGCACTGCCTTTGTTAAGTCCGGGGTGCCCGTATCTGGGTCGTGCATCATCTGGTTACTATCAGGTTAATGGCCTCTTCTTTCTCCTTCTTAACCCTTCCTCTCTCTAGGTGGCTTAGCAGCCAGGGTGCTGGCATGTCTGTAGCCCTCTGCTTCTCAGCACTGTGCAGCAATTCCGTCGTGTTTCTTCGCTCACTTTTCTTACCGAGAGAGGGAGAGTTTTGGAGAGGAAGTTTGTGGGAACAAGCCATTTGTTTCATCAAACCTAGGCCTTCCTAGTTCAGGGTCAGATCACGTACCAATGTGAAAAGAGAATTTTTTTTTTAAACAGCATATTTGTATAATTGTTTCTTGCACAGAAATTATTTTTAATGTATTTATTTCTCTCCTCTAAAAGTTTGAGCTAAAGGATGCAACGGTTTTAATCCTGCTTGCAAAGTGTTACAAACGGGGAACGGTTTACTGTGGCGCCTGCAGGATGAAGTTGACTGGACTGGTATTCCAGCCAGTGCGGTCACACAGTAACCTGAGTACATGTGGTGGCAAAAGTTTACAAGCTGTAAGTAAGAAAAGAATTCTTATACATGCTACACTCTCCAGGTTGCTTTCCTACAGAATAGGCATATGTATAGAAGAAAACACTTTTAAAAAAAATGTGATTAACAAAACACTCAAGGAACAAGTAGTTGCGTACTATTTGCTTGAAGTCTTGAGGTTATTTCAGTACAGATTGTTTGTATGTGAAATAAAATTTTATAATTAGTTTTCAGCATCTTTGCTGTACATGAAAACTCTTGTACTAGGTTCACATAATCATTAGTTTAACACAGGGCTGCCACCAGCCCTGAAGCTGAAATCCTGGTTCCTGTATATAAAAATCCTGTAAAATCTGAGAATCATTGTGCAAACCCTGTAAAATCCTTGGAAATAAAAAAATAGAAAAAAAAGTGGATATGAAGGATTTTCACACATTTAATGTAGTTTTTGTTTGGAATGTACAAACTATAATTCTTTTCTCCACTCACACTTATACTTTTGTTAATGCAATGACCGAATCAACAATAATTTTTTTTTCCTCGCCATTGTGATATCAATGCCAAACGCAAAACTGCAAAGGTTCTTCTCACTAATGAACTTGGCCTTTGCATGTGATCATACAGGCAGGAACAGAAATATATAAATAAATGTATATTCGCGCCAGTGAATAGCTAATTACGCAAAATATTTTGGATGTACGCTATTGAAGCAATGGCATATGTCCAAAATATTTTCTTTAATTATTCACATTTGTTGTAAGAATCTTTCAAACAAATGCGTCAGTGAAACTGACACACATCGCTGTGGGCGCTGTTAGTGTCGATGTGCTCAGGGGGAGGGGGGGTAGTCAATCCCGACGGAGGGGTTGATATTACCCTTATTCGGTGTGTAGGCCGGCGACTGAGGATGTTATTTAAGAGGTAGGAAGCTACACAAGGTTTTGGAGTAACCTTCGGAGGTAGTCTAACCCGGATAGCTTTCCCAGAAGCTAAACAAATGGTACATGTATTTGGTATGATTTCCGTCTCGTCTGGCGTGAGTGGTACTACGGCAGCGGAGGGCAGGGGTGTCGCTGGCTGGAGGTAACTTGTGAATTCTCGGTCTGGCCACGGACAACAGGTCCCTAGGTACACATCAAGTTCGGACTCATGGTAAAGGGGGATGCTATGTGAAATGGGGTGTGGTTCAGTCTCTAACCTTGTTGGAGGGGGTGTGTCCTCACACTTGGTTTCTACCTTTGCTTGTGTGTTAACCGACCTCTGCCGCTCTTGTCGCCACTTACGGCTCTGAGTCCCACCTTTCCTACTGGGCATTAAGACCAATCTATAATCTAGGATTACATACAATAATAATGAACAAGGAACTATTTCTAAAAAATGTAATAAACAAGTTTCTAGTTGACGTAATATTTAATTATTACGTTTAGGAAAACACTGGAGAATTCCGGTTGGATTTTACACACTAATAAAATTAAATTAACAAATAATTATTAATTAAATTACGCAGGTGAAGGTCAGCCTGTAATAAACCCACTTTAAGACTCTCTCTACTTCATACTTCACGCTATTTACAGCATGCCCTCCCAAGGGGTGGTTTTTGAGATGGGACGTTACGACGATCTGTTACCCTGGAGTCAAGGGAGTGGATGTGGTGGATTACCTCTGGAGAGATGAGCCGCCCTTGCGGTCGACTGGTGCGGGAGTGGATGAGCCTTCACAAACTGCTGTAGGGTGAGCCTTCGCAAGCTGCTGGAGAGAAGGGAAGTCTTGGTCAGACCAGGAAGAGAGCTCACTAACCTTTGCGGCTGGCGAGCCCGGCGACCTCTGTCAAAAGGCATGCTCGTGCCTCCTTATATAGTTGAAAATCCCTGTATCTGTGATCTTCCGGGGGTGCAAGGGATGTTAGACTTTCATCGCAAGTGTTACGTCTCCTCTTCCTACCTCCTCTCCTGATCATTGAACCAATGATATTTCAAACGCACTACTCTCAGACTAGATCGTGGTAGACGTACATGATTGGGGGCGTACTTCTACTAGTTCACTAACAACTCTGAATTCAAACACAACTACTTTTATTAGACATTATATATATATATATATATATATATATATATATATATGCCGGCTAACAGCCAGCGGCGCTAGAGCCCATGATGGTGCTCGCCACGCACGTGTCACATGTCCTGCACGTGCACAACGAGGCCAATAATTTTTATCTTTCGTATAAATGTTATTTTCAGTGTAAAATATGTTGTCTTTGTAGTGTTTAATATGTCTTAAAATGTTTAAAGTGTTTTGTAATAATTTAAAATTATTTGGTTATAAAATTCAAAGTGCCTGCGGCACTGAGATTAAGATCACTTTATATTCGGGCATGAACGCCATCATAAAAAATCACTAAAATAATATAAAAAATTCATAAGAAAATTATAGAAATGTAAAACAATTCTTAATTTAATTTATGCCATTTTATTTTCAATAACTAAATATTTTACTCGACGCGCATAGCACTTCTGCTTATGTGAACCCCGGATGTCTCTGGACAGTCTGTCGAGGAGAGCTGGCGAGGTAAGACGCTGTCATGTACGCACTACAACTTTTGTTCACTGATTTAGGTTCCATAGTGAGTTTACTTTACTGGTTAACCTTTGCTTGCGTATGTTGCCAGACATTTTCCCCAGCATTATGCTTCTGCTTTATTAGTTTATTGCACCCTTGTGACATTTTTATCTTAATCGAGGAGAAAGATGTCTGAGAGGTCACGCGACCTGTGCAATTTGAATCAGGCGTCATCCGCCTATGTTTATGGCGTTTCATTGTAACTTCTGCATTATTGCTGCACACAATTTTAAGAGCTTTATTTTTATGTATGTATTTGAGGGTAATTTGTATGTTTGAATATTTTACGGTGACTTCACGTATAACCACGTGGCCAACCGACGCCAAGTCTGTATATACGCCATCGTTGCGTATGAGAGCTTCTTTATGTAACATTGTGTGCACAATATTTTACTGAGCATTCTGTTTCAATTTAATTCAGGGTTCCATCTAGTTTTTGCGTAAATTGATGCTTTTTGTTCTTGACGCGGTCACGTTAATGTTTGATTTTACCGCCATCAGGCGTGTTATATGTCTGTAACCACAGCCATCATAAAGAGAATAATTTTCTCAGCAAGAATAACCATTTTTCTGAATTTAGTTTGCTGTTTCCACGCAGAAATTTCAGCTGCACCACGTGGTCCACTACGAACTTCATCCGTCATCCACGTCATCTTAGCTTGTTTTCACACATGTGTGTGTTTATTGTGACTATTCATCTTGTGTCCCATGTTGTTTCATGTATTATTCAAGGGTTTATGTAATTTTGTAATAGTGTACGGTGCAATTATTCCCGTCCTAGCCGGCTCTGTGTATAGCGGCTGTCGGCCCTCTTCCCTTGTGAAGGTTGTGCTTTCATGCACCTCAGTGAGATCATCCATCTAGGTGTGTGCTCGAGTAATTGTGGACTGGGGAGCACCCAAGAGGAATTGGCTAGTCATGACCGAGATAATCATTTCATTGCCACATTGATGTGTATGTATAATAACAATAAAAACATGTCTTTAGTGAACGAAATTCTTTTATTCAGTAAGACATTGTCATAGCCACATATGTTTTATTAAGTGTGTATTTCCATTGATTTTAGTAAAAAATTTAGCATTGCCTACGTGTTTGTAAGTACACACAGGTGAGACGGACACACAGAACCCACACCATCGCAGAGAACCCTGAGTCTCAATAATTCTGTGATTGGGAAGCACCGCTGGCGCCCAAATTACTAGTAAGTATTTGTGTCATTGTTCGTCTCGTGTCTCACCTGACTGCTTCAAAATAAATATTAAATTTGGAAAATTTTGGGCCAATTTTGGCCCACCCCTAATCACTATGCCCCAAACTTGCTGTTTACAAACAAAATAAAGCTTCTGATGTGGTGGTATTCATGATATGTGACTTGTGCTGTTTTTGTGCTCAGGCACGTGTTAGCAGCTTGTTTACCACGAGAGGGCAGTAGTGTCGCGAGATGGTGCGAATGAAGGATGTACACGACTGCTTGTCCTAAACATTTTTTGGTCCTCCGGGCCGAATTATTTACAGGAGATGCAGTTTTGTTTACGGTAATGTACGCTAGAAGTGTAATACACACCTTTTAACAGTTCGGTAATGGCAAACGTTAAAGTTGCTGCGGTTATTGTCGGGTTTTGTTTACGGCATGTCGCGCCTAAACTCAATGTCAATAAACATGCTGCAATAACACTCTCTGCCAGTCAGAGGAATATTTAATCCACGTTTCTCACTCGCGTACAAACACGTGATTATTCTGACTTTTATACTTTGCTCTTCGTGCATTAGTGCAACTTGTTTGTTGGATATACACTTATTCATATCTTTAAATAAAATGGCGGCTGCATCATCGCCTGAGCCACAATTTGTAATTTTCAATCATCTGCTAGCCCAGGCAGATGAGGCCAGAGAACTGTACGAAGCATCTAGGGAAGATGAACCGAAGATGGAAGATTTTGAGTTGGTCTTCGAAGAGGTTATGTTGAAGAGAAATGAACTACTGGCAAATTTTTTTGCTATATGCGGTCAGCCACCTCAAGAAGATCAGTGTGTGTTAAGTGAGTGCAAGGAACAGTTTGCAACTTACGGACAGTTTTCCGTGAACTAAAAAAGGTGTATAGTAAACTGAAGAACAACACTTGTGGCTACACGACCCACAGTGATTGTTCACAAAGGTTAGGAATCCAGACAGCAGTTCTACCACCTCTACCATTGCCGGTATTCAGTGGCAATATAGCTGATTGGATAGGCTTCGCAGAATTATTCAGTTCAATTGTTGGTCAAGCTCCACACCTTACCCAAATCCAGAAAATTCATTACTTGTTGGGTTATTTACAAGGGGAAGCCAGAGAGTTGGTACATAATATGCCGGTCACCAAAAGCAATTACTCGGTAATTTGGAAAATATTAGAGAAGAGGTTCAAAACTTTGATGCTCGCAGCAACACTACATGTCCAGAAGATCTTGCATATACAAAAGGTTCACAGTAAGAAAGAAGGTGGGTTAACCAAATTTGTTACAGTAGTGGAAGAAAATTTGAGTGCGTTGGAGGCTCAGAAATTTCCAGTGGTTCAGTGGGATTTCCTGCTGCTAAATATATTGCTCGAGAAGTTGGATGAACCACTCAAGCAGGCATTTGAACTCTCCCATGAAGAGGATGTGCCATCGTATTCCAAGCTACTTAAGTTTTTGGAACGGAAGGCTAGAGCTGTGGAGCATGTTCAGCTTGCTGCCGATGATCAACCTCCTGCTCGCTACACCTGTAAGAGTCCACCCTCTCAGAGGAAATTTTCCTCCTGGGGAACAAATTTCGGTCAATGAGCCATGGAAACATTAGCCGGTTAGCAGATTCAAAGACAACCCTTGTTTCAGTTCAGGACAATACAGATAAGTAGATGTTGCGCCCAATTTGTGGTGCAGCTCATGCCCTACAAAGATACCAGACATTTCTTTCAAAGCCAACAGATGAGAGAAGGGAGTGCTTGCTAACCCACAAGTTATGTTTTAACTGCCTGCGAGTAGGACATGCAGCGGTAAATTGCAATTCAAAGTTTCTCTGTCAGCAGGGCCAACGCACACATCACACCTTGATTCACTTGTCACGTGATACAAGTTCTGATGAGACAGATCAAGATGCTACAGACCCTTCCAGTCAAGAGGAAGGTAATAGTATCACTGTTGCAATGTGTTCATGTCTTTCAGAGGAGGATAGTCCTCTCACTACTGTTTTGCTTAAGACTGCTCGCATCAATGTTAAAGGCAGTAGTGGCCAATACCAGGTTGTGCATGAATTATTGGATTGTGCATCCCAGTCATCATTCATAACTGAAGGGTGTGTGAAACGCTTGGGACTTAAACAACATCAGGCAGGGGTGAACATTTCTAGCATAGGGCATACTAGGACAGACTTGAGAGGGGCTGTAGTATGTGAGATTACCTGGCTTCACATACAAGAGTTGCATCTTACTACTCTAGTGTTAATTCTCAATAACATTACCAAAAATTGTTACAAAAAATCTTGCACATCTTAGAAATATTCCCTTAGCCTATCCCGAATTTGCCTCACCGGGTTGCATTGACATGTTGCTGGCAGTAGATGTAGTAGCTGATGTGATGACTGGCCGCAAGATTGAAGGAAAACCACATGCATTTCATACAGCATTTGGTTGGGTAGTTGCTGGTAATGTTCCATGTGCAAGTAAAGGTGAGTCAGTTTCCTTATTTGTACGAGTGGATGTATCTCTTGATGTGGCCCTTCAGAAATTTTGGGAAGTAGAAGAGGTCCCATCAGTGAAGTTTCTGTCAAGCGAGGCCTAACAGTGTGGAAATCACTTCTTAAGTACCCACAAACGTGGTGAAGATGGTAGATTTGTCCTGAGACTTCCATTCAGATCATCCATGTGTAATTTGGGTAACTCATCTTCAACAGCAGTGCGTAAACTTGGTGGACTAGAACGTCGACTTGTAAAGATGCCAGAGCTGAAGCAGCACTACCAAGACTTCATGGAGGAGTATGAAAACTTGGGTCACGTGACACGTATTGGACAGTTAACACCCACACATGATGGCTATCAAGTATCCCTTACTACAAGTGATTTTGCTCAGCCAGCATACTTTATTCCTCACCAAGCAGTAGTCAAGGAGGAAAGTGTTTCCACAAAAGTGAGGGTGGTTTTCGATACGTCCTGCAAGACCATAAATGGACAATCACAGAATGATTTTCTACTTTGTGGGCCGAAATTACAGAATGAAATTTTTTTTATAGTTTTGAGCTTCCAAACATTTCCAGTTGTCGTGACTGCGGATGTATGCAAGATGTTTAGACTAATAGTTGTTGATCCCATTATGTCTTTGTTGACGATATAGTTACAGGAGCTGCATCTGTTGCCGATGCTCATTTACTAAAGTCTCAGCTCATTGGTATCTTGGCAGTAGGAAGGTTCAAACTGCATAAGTGGTGCTCCAATCTTGAGGAGCTCTTGGATGACCATCGACATGTATCTGAGAACTCATCTCGTATGTTTGGTTGTCCTGATTCAGTGAAAGTGTTAGGCCTACGCTGGGACCCAGTACAAGACCACTTTTTGTACAGAGTGACTGCCCCTGACCTACCAGTAACAAAGTGTGTTATACTCTTAGCTGTTGCTCGTCTTTATGACCCATGTTGCAACCTCATGAGAGCTAGCCTATGCAGCATTCTTGTGAGAGTGTATCTCTTCCCAAAGTTAAACCAATGATGTCTAGTGTCTTGGTGGCAAACTCCAATCAGATGCAGAGCTCCGATGACCCTTTTGGCTTGTTGCAGAAATCATCTTCCTTTTATAGACTTCAGAGAGTCATGGCATGGATCTTACAAGCCAGAGCAATTTTCCCAACACTACCTCATTCCATTGGCAAGTTGCAGACAACTGAGGAGTTGTGCACTGTCTGTAATTACTTTGTCAAGATTGTGCAGGCAAATTACTTCAGGGGAGAGATTAGAGCCTTGGAAAAGGGAGAACCATGCTCTAAACCAATTAAGAGCCTTGTGCCATTCTTGGGCTCGAAGGGTGTTGTAAGGGTGGGTGGCAGGCTGCATAATGTGTCTTTGACTGAAGAAAGTAAGCATCCCATCCTACTTCCAAAGCAAAGCAGACTGTCCGAATTGATTATAATGCATTGTCACGTGACCAACCTGCACACAGGTCCATCAACCATACTGTACCTGACACGTCGAGAATACTGGAAAATTTCTGCTCGCACTTTGATTCATAAGCTTCTTCACAACTGTGTCATATGTTTTAAAGTGAGTGCAGCTTCATCAGTCCCACTGATGGACACGCTCCCTGTCTCGCGATTCGTCAAGGGTAGAGCATTTTGCAATGTTGGAATTAACTTTGCACTTAAGTTACATTTACATAGTAGGTCATGAAAAACTACATTTAATTTCGATCAAAAAATGACGTTTCTTAGGCCTAGAATGAATTTTGTATACTGGAGCGAAGAGTACATCATGACATTCAACTTACCTGGAAGAAGTTGTGAAGGCACGGAATAAATTTTTATACTCTTCGACCCAGCAGTTTTACATTCATCATCGAAGTGCAGGTCACATATTAGA
This sequence comes from Dryococelus australis, assembly GCA_029891345.1. Classification (NCBI taxonomy): domain Eukaryota; kingdom Metazoa; phylum Arthropoda; class Insecta; order Phasmatodea; family Phasmatidae; genus Dryococelus; species Dryococelus australis. The sequence continues at coordinate 280,749 of CM057001.1, forward strand.
TAAGTATCATCTACTTTCTTCTTGTCTACGCTTTGTAACTTCGGATTCCTTATCCTATGTAACCACGCACGAAAAACTTGTGTCTTACAGAAAGTTTGTCTGCACATCCTGGGACACAACAAGGCCTCTTCTTTCCCATTATGAACCCATTACCGAAATTAAATATCCAATACTGTATCATTGTACAGTCAATATGGATTAAAAAACCTCCTTTCCCTAATTTCATATTTATATTATAAAATATAAAATTAATTAATTAATTTCTGTTATAGTGCTGCAATAATCTAGTAGTAGGGTTTAATATTTTATATGTGTTAAGACATGAAATATATGTTTTGTCTATTCGATAATAATAATAATTGAATATACAAAACATATATTTCCATGTCATGAACAGCAAAAAAAGCACATTTATAGTAGTGATATTTGAAATTCCTGCTTCATGCGAGTTCAAATCTACCGCCATAAAATTTAGTTCGGGTTCACAACCGCTAGGGGCGCTTAAAACAGTGTTTTGTTTACACCAACATGGATGATACCCTTCTGTACTCCCTCTGTATTCTATGGTGCGCACCGTGTTCGCACTTTGGTCTAGCCGTGTACGTAGCTAGGCGAGCGCCTAGATCCTCTGCAGCTTGCCCGGGCACGGGCATGGCCGTTTAAGACCCTTACGCGATTGAAAGTTTTAACATTTAACTTTACCATTTGACTTTACATTCGCTTTCCGACATAAAGTCAAATGCTAAAGTTTTCTACTGTGTAAGAAGCTTTACTGCTGAAGCTCGGCTCTAGATCCTCGGGTTGGGCTGTGAAGTAGATGGTGATGCTCATGTCAGGGCCGTCCGAGCGCTGCTGAGCTGATGTTCATGCCGGGGCCGACAGGTATGGCTGGCACGCTACGTTGGTCAAGCTTTGTGTCCGGCCGCTGCCACTCCACTGCTGTCATTACAGGGATGGTTCACTTCGTAACAGCAGCCCAGCGTTGAGAAAACATGCTGATAGATGTGATTCACGTCAATGTGTTGAATTTATACAAAATGTAGGCGGCATGTTGGCCTCTGCACTGGCACGATGAGGCCCAGCAATGTTTATGGGAATATAAATATTTAGTGCGGTCTACTTGAAATATTAATTGTCCCACATTTGTCATCAAAAACTTTTGACGTTGCCTATACACACACAGCCTCACTCACCATAATATGGTACCGGTAACATAAGAACACATTTTATTTGCTCACACTCATTTTTATTCACTTTACACATAAAATTGACTTTACAAAAAAAAACATTTACCCACCATAAAAAATTAGCATATTACATGGTCGTGGGTGCACATAAACTTAAAAATAATCATTAAAATAGGGTGTTGAATTAAATTTGAAGTTATCATACATACACTGATTAAGAAAGTAATCTGTGTAATGTGCCGCTGTTTTTACAGCAAAAGAGGAGGGATAATGGAAGCGAAAAAAGACTGTGAGGGTAAGGTAGAGGGGCTGCGGCATGTGACTAGAACAACGAATCCTTACTGACTCGGCCTGCAACTCCCCCTCCCGCTTCCACGGACAATACACCTTCTGGTATTAAGTAATTTATTGCTTCACCCTGGTTGGAGCAACAAATGTCAAAGGCTATGATGGTAGCTTGAGAAATGCTCTACCACTAACATCACTAAGGGCTAGTTTTCCAGACTGAAAACCTTGGATAATAGAAACTAGTACCGCGGTAGGAGAAAAGGTCTACAAAAACAAATCTGCACATAACTGAAACAGTTGGTGAGGGATTACTGTGTCTATTTTTAGACTTAATTTTCGACCCAAACTTTTCGTGGTTCCTCGGGATGGGGTCATAATATAGGTGTTTTACTGTATAACACATAGGAAATAGATACAACACTTCACAAGCGACTACTCAAATGGACAATACTCATATCAATTACGTACAAACAGCTCGGTGCCGTTAAGTTACAATACATACAATGATGTTTAATTCCCTAGTCTTGCCAGTTAATATCAATTAATACTTGAGGGGCCGAGGGGGCTCGAAGGGAAATGTTGCGCCCTAACTGCTGGTATGATTTATGCTCACCAATTAACACTGAGGGACCTCAGAGCTCAAGGCATAATGTCGTGGCGCTCAGGTTGCCAGCTCCAGCAACTAATGTCGTGAAACCTCTAGCGTCTTCAGGTCACTGAGCACTGGGGGGGGAGGGGGTGGCGTGTATGGCCATTTTATACTCTTCGCCCTAGTAGGTCAGTGTAGCGCTCTTACAACACACTCTCAATCCATATCCTGTTGTACCTTAACTCGTAAATTTTGTGTGACCATCATAGCTTAAGTGGTCATTATCGTGGGCGGCCCTTTCTGACCACTACACTACCCCACCCCCTACCCCCCAGGACAAAATAACAGCCGTCCCGGATGTGGCAGTAGAAGAAACAAGTAACCAAGTAGATTCATCCAAGGGCAGTAGTACTGTAACGGAGATAGGCCGAAGCGCTCAGGTCGGGCGAATGACAGTGACAAATGGTGGCAGGCAACCTCTAGTGTCTTCAGGTCAATGGGTGGAGAGGGTTGGCCGGTATGGCCGTTTTATACTCTTCGCCCCAGTAGGTCAGTGTGGCGTGCTTACAACATACTCTCAATCCATAACCAGTTGTACCTTAACTCGTAAATTCCTCGTGGCCATCGTAGCTTAAGTGGTAATTATCGTGGGTGGCCCTTTCTGGCTGCTACACAGGGGTTGGTTATCATAGGGTTGCGGCGGGCGCCGCACATTTCTCATCTCCCTGCGCTGAGGCGAAGACAAATTTACCGCCTCCGCTCGAGGCTTGGCGGGTGTGACATCACGGGCAGCAGAGGTGCAGCGATCCTGTGGTGTCTGTTGAACTTCCTTCTTGGTTATCTCAGGATAGTGGCTCATCGTGTAAAACAATCTGGCAGCCAGTACGATTCTTAATTACAAGCATTAATTATTCTCGTGTCCAAGGTTGTCCAACACATGGAGTCGATTCTATGGGCACATGAAGAGTAATCTGCCACTGTTTTTGACTTGCAGCGAGCTCTTACGTGCTAGTTTGTGGGGCGAAGTCGTCCGTAGGGTGCGTAGGAGCACTGCGCAGCAGTGTGGCATGCGTCAGTGTCAATCCAACCTCTATGTATGCCTTTTGGTGGGAGGCAAGGCTCAAAGAAGGAGAAAAAAATGTGGCTTATATCACAGCCAAGCAAGAGTGTGTACTAGCCCCGCCTACTCCAAGTACGCAAGCTGAGCAGGATCGAACGTCTCTCACCTATCTCCTGGAGAGGCTTTCCTCAGCAGTATTTGAATAAATTTATTCACATGCACATTACTAGGGTATATTGCCCAGTAGTACAAGGTCTTATACAGGATACTGAGGAAAGGTACGGAGCATCCAATCCCTGATTCTGGAGCCAGGGGTCAACAGAGTGGAGTCGACGGTACTGTGTTAGTCGGCACAGTATCACTATCGACATCTGACAATCTGCCACCAGCTTCACCAGTTCCAGCCAGTCTGCATCAGCTCCATTACCACCGGCTGAAGCATTCCCTGGTAAGAGAAGTAGCACGAAATCAACTCGCACGCCGAAGAAACCAGTTGCCATCTCGATAGTGGGAAACTTTGTTCCTAGTCGCCAACTGACACGTCCAGCTAAAGTTGCGAGTACTAATTATGAAATACACAATTAATTAGTGAACCACCAGCATGAATGGTCTATCACTACCAAAACCACATTGTCTGTGCAGTCAGTCACACGTCAATAATTTTAAAATTTGCATATCAAAAATTTGTACTCTTATCATCCTGTATGCAGAACAGGAGTGTGAAAGAAAGATTGTCTCTGAAATGACATGTGACGTCCTGTGGGCAACTGAGGTATGTCACACCCCCAAGTGTTTCTGGTGGGTAATAGAACAGGCGCACCCGGGATGTGGTTGGATCTCTTAGTTGCTGCACGGAACTGGAGCCCGACCAGTGTACAGCACTGGCTGTGTGGCTTTCCAGCTTGGTACGAAATATGGTACTGCGAGTACAATTATCATTTTAGGTGGGACCACTCTCACTGGCTTTACTGGGCTACAGGTGACCGATGATGATTGCTAGCCCTGTGGTGGCTCGTATGGAGGAGCACGTGGGCTGGCTCTTGAGCTTGAAGTGCAAGCGGACATGTGATCATGGGTGCTGGTTTTTACCAAGGTAATTTCAGCATTTGGGGTTCCCCAAAACCATGGTTTAGCTATTCCGTATTAAGTGTCTTGTCCACTCAGGTAAGCAACGAAGACTGAGTGTGTTTCTCCGTTAAGTTTGGTGGGTGGCATTAAGAGGTCTGGTGTGGGATCTTGCGATGCTGGTCTCTCCAGGTGGGGGGTTGCATGTGCTCTCTCCCAAGGACTGAGATGCACAAGTTCAGCGGGGAGGTGGCTGAGCTCCTGATGGTACTTAGAGATAGTATCTGCCTTGTTAGTCCTCTTACGGATACCACTTCGACAGGAGAAGGGCATGTGGAAAGGGTATCTTAATCAGACTCATGGAGGTGGAGCAGGTAACATCACGGTCCTCCTTGGGTTTATGTACTTCCACGTACCATCTCCGCTGACCCAATGCTGTCTCCCTATCTCAGTACCTGGCACCATGAGTGTGGTGGATACTGAGTCAGGTATCACTGGCTGATGGTCCCAATACGTGGATGAGTTCCTCTGAAGGGTCAGTCTCTTCAGACCCGGGAAAGTACTCCGTCCGGCACGAGAAGCCTGGCGCAATGGCAAACCCCAGACTGACAAGCTAACCCCAAGAGGAGAAATACCTAGTGTCTGGGCTCTACCGTTCCGTATACCAGGGTGTACAGAAAGGGTGATCGTCCAAAGTGTGTGTACTCTACTGGCGTGTTTAGTGTTCCTCTGACGGGATTGATGTCTACGATGTGGGTTACTAGTGATACGGACAGATACCCTTAAGTGGATTAAAACTTGTTGATTCCAGCATGGAAATAAACAAGGTGGTGGTGCACTACCTCCTATGAACGGGATCTTAACAGAAGCTGACTACGCATTGACAGGTGAAGGCAACCTGCTCCTAGGTTAACGGAGGTAGGTAGATAAAGTGCTATGAGAATAACTTAAACTTTGTCTTCGCCACGGTGCTTGCCCTGAAGGGGCCGGTAATGTCTAAGTGTTTGATGATTTAAACTATGGTTCCTTCGGCAGCAGGAGCGTGGTGAAGACCTGGGATCTCGTGGTTCCTTTGGCAGCAGGAGTGCAGTAAAGGAACAGGACAGACTGGTGTTCCAAGGGCCAGGCCCCAGTATTTATACTCTTCCTGGGGGCTTGCCCTTGGTCAGGGTGGAGGGGGTGATGGCGTTAGATCCTCCGGGTGTGTGACATCACCAGCCGGCTGAAGATCCAGGTGCTGCATGTCTCTGTGATTCATACTAGTAGTACTATCTGGTAGTGCACTATGGTGCTACGTGACCTTGATGCATAGTTTTGGTGGCTCAGCCGGTGAACAGAATAATTCTTTGAACGTGGAGCATGCTTTTTTTCTCGTGGTAAACAGTACAAGTTCTGACATCTTGTAGGTTGTATTGCCAATCAAACTTCGTTGAAGAGTGTGGCTAACTGATGCACACTGATGAATAGAATCAATTTAATATAATAGGTAATGATGATGAAGACGTCGCCGTCAGAAGCATGTTATACAGTGTGTGCCTGTGTACACGAAATTAGGCCATTATTTGCTATCATGTTGCTAGGGATGAAATTATGGGGATTTTTAATGTGATCCATATAGAAATCTGATTATAAAAAGTAGACAGAATGCACAAGTACTCACATGGCAATACTTGTAAATACACACACAGAAACAAAAGTTAGACAGCTTGCTGCTTGATGAAGCTGGCCTAGTTGTTGACTGTGCTTCCGCGATGAAAATGTGTGTGTGTGTGCGCGCGCACGTACTGCCCTTTGAGTACATGTGCATTTTGTCTACTTTATATAATATAATCGGTAGCCGAGTAGCTTATTCCCACCATATCTCACAAAGAAATCTGTGACATTCATACTTTTTTTTTCTTAGCTTTGCAAATCGTCTTTTGCGGGGGGAATTTTGAAACTATAAAATGGCCTGTTGACCCCTTTATAATTCATAATGTGGAGTTGTTAACATAGCTTCTACAATAAAATATTTTGATTAATTTATAAATTTTGTGACAGGAAATTTGTTGAAAAAATTTACATTAGTAACTCTTGCTGTCTTGTTAAATAAGCTAATTTTCTGCAGTGCTTCATGTGAATAAATGCTTTTCATTAGACGTGTTCCATTTAGTCACATATGTTCTGTTGCAGAGGACTGCTTCGTGTTTGTGCAAGTTGATGTACAGCATGTGAGACACTTTGGATGTGCAAAGCTTCTAACACCAAATATTTTATCTTAATGCATAATTGCTGGGAAAATGTCATAGCGTTGATGAAAATTTATGTATAATACTCTTTTCTAAAATTAATTATGCTAGCTATCACATTTTTGCATACAAATTATTAGGGAGTTGACTAGCGTGTCATTCGTCTGGTAGACATAATCTGCTATCATCTTCTGGTCTCTCTTGAGCCTTTCACATACAGTACTAGTATTTTTATAACATGATCACAGTAGTTGTAAATAAGTTTGCGTGTAACTGAACTTACTCTTTACATGCAGTACTCTGTTACATTAATGGTGTACCATTGAAAATGGTATACTCCTGTTTATTTTTTATGTATAGTTTAGTCCTAAATTATTATCTGTTTCTACATGGCTGTGGTAAGTAGAATTGAACAAGGTCTGTCAGGGTGTAGACTTTTTTTCCATCACATTGAATGTTTTTTTTTTCTTCTTTTTTTTTCTGTTAACAGCTCGAGCAACGTACATTGTAAGAATGTTTTGGAGCTCTTTTGCTTAATTTTTTATTACTTATTACCTCTGAGCAAGTATAGTGGAACCCTGCTATAATATCTTCTCTTATAACATTTTCCCTCTTAATGAGCTTGGTCCACTTAAATGTTTTACAATACAAAATTACCCTCATATAAAGTTTTCCCTTATATAATGCCAACATTTCTGGGGATCCTAGAAATGTTATAACAGGGTTATACTGTACTTAACATTTTGAATGCAAAATTCTTTTCAAATCATTTATTTTTAAACCAAATGTATAATGCATGAAGTGGAAGTCTGGTACAAGAATAGTTTATACCAACAGTTTAAAATATGTTGGTGATCATTATGTAAAAGTTGACATAAGCATCAGCTACTACACATACCATATTTGCATATTTATAAGACAATTTTTACTCATTTTTAGTCCTCAAAAATTACTCGTACTTGTCTTGCACAAAAATTTTTGGTAACCCAAAAATTGCTTAAAATTTAAGTTGTAACTTGTTGAGTTGTATGATGTATAATTAAAGGTAATGCATTTATCAAAGTCAAAGATAACATGTCCACAATTTCTCATAAAAAGGTCCGAAATGCATATTCTGTGTGACGAGATGGGGCAACTTGAATAACTTGGTAAAGATACATTGCTGTCTACCATATTGAAAACTGCTGCATGCGGTAGCACAATTTTCATCATAACTGTAATATTCGCGTATTAATTTAAAAAAAATTGTAATAAAAACATTAATTCTTAAATAAATCTACATTACTGATATATTCTTCTATATAACTGTAGCAAGCCATCAGATTATTGATGAACACGTACATTTATTTGCATCGTTAGTGCTTTACTGCTCACAAAAAATGTAGTCTCGTTTGTCCATAATTACATGGTTTTACTATGAAAAATGGCAAGTGAATTGTGAAAATTACGTAGAGAAGTGTTACAACTGAACAATTTCTGCTGTGGTTTGCGCAGAGGTGCAGATAGCAGGAGTGAGGTGTGCAATTTACAGGCGTAGGAGCTTGTTCAGGTCAGAGGAGATACTCTTTTACCAACCAGGGTACGTACCAGGGCTGATACGTATTGGCAGAGTGAAGAGGTACTGTGGCACAGGAGTCTATCTTGGTTCTTGCAGATGCCGGAGGGTTGATACTCATGTGCTAGACATGCAACCATTGTTAATATGACTTCTCTCCTTCAGACCTCTCCTCTGGGCAAAAGGCATCGGGAAGTGGATATTTCCCCTTATTCTACTGTATTGCGTCTGCAGGTATTTGTTGTACAGAATTACGTGTTCACCACAAGGGTGCATGGTCCAGTCCCCAGTCTTCCGAACCTAGGGGACATAACCTCCTCAGTAGACCTGCTCCGAGGAAATTGTGAACACCGAGGTGACAAGCTGGTTTAAGGACAGTGTTCCTTTGTGTGGCTCCTCCTTTCCTTCAATCCTTGGATTGCCAGAAAAGGTGGCCAGTATTAGTGCTTGGACTGTATAGAAAGTTGTGTGTGGCTCGTAAGATTAGATCCCAGAGATTACCTTCAAATACATTACGTAAGGGTAACTACAGGGTACAAGACTACAAGGATGGTACTCAAGGTTGAAGCCAATGTCACGTTTTATTTTACGAAAAAATAAAAACTAAATGAGACAACAAAAAATGGGAATGCATTATAAGTGTTGAAGTTGATCAAACTCTTGCATTGATGAGAATACGTGTTTACTGGAAACGTTACATGATCGGTGACACGCGCTAGGAATACTAAGCAGGTACGTGACAAGATGGTAGTCTTGAGAAAGCCTCCGGAAGGATTCACTACAGTATACTGGCGTAACTGAAGGGGTTGCGGGGTACGTAGCAAAATATCGCAACTTACATAGCCTACCGTACCGCTAGCTTGCTTGATGTGTACCAGGGGTGATTCTGAGCAACGTGTGCTAGAACTGGGGAAACAATACAAAGCTTAATGCAAAAGAACAGGGGAGTGCCTGAGCAACGCGTGCTGGACACTACAATCTGGTCAATGCCTGAGCGACAGGTGCTATGAAAGAAGACTGCTCTCGAGACACAGACCATCTCAGCTTATATACTAATCGAGGGCTGCTGCCTAACTCTCATTGGCTGTTGCCACTAGGGCGAGGGATGGTCGCTGAGCAGGGGATGCAAATGCATGATTGCCCCTATGTTGTCACTGACTGACTGGAAGGGGATGCAAAACAAAATGCAAGCAATAATTACCACTAGAGCGCTCTAGCAGAAAGTAAATGAATTTGCTTGTCCTCTAAGCGTGATTACGGGGGACCAGTGAATAAAACAATCTGTGAGGCACAGTACAATCTCACATTCTAATGTAATAAAATTAACCTTCTAACTCCATGCAAGGGACCTTAGGAATGGAGCTGGAGTCTTTAAAATTACAATAGTCAAAAAACGTAATGCGTCAAACTAAAAAATTTTTACTTGGTTATGGAAAATAATATCATTGGCCAGAAATAACTTAACAAGACTGATTTAACTATTTTTCAAATTTTTATTGCTGTAAACCATGACTTGTCTTGTATGCAGAGCCATCTTGTGTGCTGGCAAATATGGTATGTTAGTTTGCTTTGTTCTTCAAAGATACTTTGGAATTTGCATTTTGAGAGATATAAGAGATATGAATAACAACTGTCTTCAGCTTGTAACATGTGTTTTACAACATAAATCAAAAGCAAATAATGCAAATTTGAAGTATGATTTTAACTTACATAGTTTTTATTCAAATGTATGCCATTGTAATTATAGTAATTCCAAAATGAGTGAGTTTGAATGCATACTTAGTTTCTGTACAGCCAAGTTTCATGCAAGTCAGGTGGCTGTGTGTTTGTCTTTCAACAGCATGTTTCAATTGTGTATGACTGAAGTGAGTTCACTTGCCTTGTGCTGAAAAATATTATGAAAAGTAGAGATAATGTATACATATATACTATATTGTATGGTTACAAGTGAATACCAAAGCCAGGTGTGTGGAGTTTATAAAACTAGTGACTCCAAAATAAATACAAAATATAATATGACAAGTACTTAATTCTTGTTGCCATGTGGATTCTCTTGCTGTGGAGAGTAATGTGTTCACTGTGTTGACATACTGTATCAGACTTCTAACCTTTTATATGTGGCTAGCATGTAATATGCTAAGATCAAAGTATGTGGAACATTTTCAAAATAAATAGTATGTAATATAAGTAATATTTATGTTGTGAGTTCATATATTTTGGAAACAATTAAGAGGCCAAAATAGTTTTAATTGTTAACAAAATGCTGTTATGTTATGTGAGCAGATAATTTTGTGTTAATTGGTTCTAGCTAATTAATTTGATAAAGATAACCTAATTTATAGCCATTATCGTGAAAACAATTGTACTGAATGGTATTTTTGGGTCTTAAAAGAAAATTTTTAGAAAATGCTTTAATGTGTCTTTTAGGTTTTATGCCCCTTATGTAATTTTTATGGCATAAATATTCCCAAGTAATGGGACCATAAAAGGGTAGTGCTGTGTTATTGATTTATGTGATTTACCAATTGAGTTCATTGGTTGCTCAACAAACTGAAAAGTACAATAATCACATAATTACATAAAAATGGGGTCACTTGTTTACTTTTTTTGCACCCAAGCAGCTGCAATAACTGAAGGTCATGTGAAATAAATTGCATTCTGTGCCTACTGGTTCAGTGTACAGTCATTTGCAATTTTCAACCTTGAATATTGCAAATGTTGTGTGGCTGGAACACATGGAACTCTGGTGTTTTGCATCAAGTGCAGACCATTAATAAATGTTTGTGCAAAATAAAAAAATGAGGTTCCAAAGCCGCTACATTTGCTCAAAACTGGACATTAAAACAATAAGCCTAATAGACAACTGTGAGATGGTGTTAGCAAGTTGTGTTCACATCGAGTTGTTGACAGTGCAACTTTTGAGTCAAGTTCAGGAAGTATTTTATATTTCTATCAAAATATTTCTTATTTAGCTATTACGGTCTGTAGTTTCTTTAGTACTGTACGTACTGCACTTTGCTGTCCTTAGCTGACAATTAGCCGGTGCTGTTTTCCAGTAGATCATGTAGTAGTATGACAAGCATTACAGTATGAACTATTGGTTCCATGTGATGACAACCATTTAAACTGATTCGTATTCTGGGAAACTATTATGTTAATCCAGCATTTCCTAAGCTACATTATTGTGGTTGTAATAGATCACTATGAGAAAAGCTGTAAGCAAATAATAGAAGTGTAAACATTGCTAAGTAGTAGGTACTGCTTGCAAATTTGAATGAAAGGAGAAGTTTAGGTACACATTAATAAGACGATGTACCCAGAGCTTGAACTGTCTTGCAGAGTGTTTGATACACTAGAAGTTGTTTTAATGAAACTAATTAACCTGTAATGCACCATGAGCGCTGTCGTATACATATCTTAGTCTCAGCATCTAGGGCTTCCCTGGTGTACCGTAGCGCCAAATGCTATCGCTCATTTTGCCTCTGTACCATTTCTATTCACAAGGGAGTCAACTCCTTGCTGCCTGAGTGGCTGGCAGTTTGTATGATGCCACGCTCCAATCAGAGTTTATTTTATTGTCCTGGCTGGCAGGCACCAAATGTGCACACTCGTCACGCAACAGGAAAGGCTTCCCCCTCCATGTGGCCTGCTCCAGTCACCCCTTGCTCACCACAACTCTTGAGGGTATTTGTCCCTATGCACGCCCTCCAGACAGGGCAGTTCGTGAGCAGTTCTAACCGGGGCATACTGCAACTTTCGTTATCTTATCACGCTCGTACTGCTTGCCATCAGTAGTAGCAGTTAGTCTTAGTGTATAATGCTATTATTGTCAGTACTTGTGTTTTTCAGCACACTAGTCAGAAGCTCTTGTCTTGGAGCCTTCTCCTTCGCTTCGAGTATTGGTCACGTCCCTCGTCCGCGTCAGGCATTGTTGTACTGGGGTCACTCTCGCCTTGAACTATGATCAATATCTTGTTGTTGCCCTGTGGCAAACTGCTTGGCATACTTGGTCTCCCATCCATCAGACGTTAGTGGTCACAGGTTGAAGATATATGTCTTGTAAATTCCTACTGATTGAGTGAAACATGTATTTATCAGTTAACATCTTTTTGATCCGATTATTCTTTTTCGCTTTCACCTCCCTTACCCACTTTGCTTTCTGTGTGCATATCCACTTATCTACTTCTCGGTGCATATCCTCTTATCTACTGAATGGGTGCTCCCACCTCTTGTCGGTGTTTGGTTAGCTAGTCGTCGGCTGGTAATGCTGCTCTCTAGCACCACTGTGCCAATGGGAGAGAATCTTTCTCTGAGGCTTAAGGAGAACAAACATGTTAAGACATTACAACTCTATGACCACAAGCTGGTCACTCCGCTTACTGACAGCCATGAGGTCCTTAGGTGGGAAACGCTGTGAACCCAGAGGGGCAGTTGAGGTTCGTAACTGGTAATGCCGCTCACTCAGCTTCTCACCAAGGGGGATCAGAGTTCCCTCTCTCTAAGTCACTATAGGCCCAAACACCGTCCATTGTGAAGTGCGCACACTTGCAGCACAGATTGAGTTATAGGACTCTGGCATGGGTTTACCCCAATGCACCAGCCCCAGGAAGTGTCTCCTCCCCCACGCAGTTACGTAATTTTAAAACCACATTTGACAGTCCTGCCTGCTCCTCCTGGATACCCACTAAAGCATAATGTTTCTTCTCATATTTTTATCCTCGGAATTCAACCTAACATCACTGACAGTGCATAGCTGTATACTCGCAGCCATTCCTTAAATGTCCAATCACCGGGTGGGCCATAAAAGAGACAGCGTAACCCTCAGTTCCCAGCTACGTGCTCTGGTAAGTCAGGGTCAGACACCTCCAGGGTGCAACCACGTCGGCCCATACAGCCCCCTTAAAATGCTCGTCAAGGATACTAAGTTTGCATAGTCTCTAGAGGGATTCTGGGCCTGTACACCTTCATTTATTTGTTCACGTTAAGTAATACACGTGCATTGTATGTACTAATCTACAAAAAGAAAATAACTTTGAAACGAGGTATGGGGACTACTATCAAGACACTATGCACGTTACAAACACTATTCCTGAACTCTCCAACATAACTAAAAACTTCCTTTTCACACTGTCTTATTGCAAAATATACTGATTGAAAATACTGAAAACTACAGTAGTATAGATACATGTACTAACTGTGCTACGGACTTTGCACTAGTAAATATGCTTAAAGTTGCACAGTTCCCTTGGTACAAAAGGAACACTGCACTCCATTTCAGATGCACAGGTGGGATATAGGTACGGAGGTTGGTGTTACCATTATTTCTCCCTCATTTTAACAGCTCCAGGTACATAGGACTTTTGGCAACATGTAAAATTAAACTTAAGTTTTTTTTTTTTTTTAATCCGAGATGACAGCACTGATGAAAATGGTAGAAATTTTCTAACTTTAATTTAAGGCCTTCCATTGTTTGTAGTTACAAATAAAAAAAGTGTTGAATTATCCAACTGAAATTAACAAGACTCACATGGCATGATAAATAATAGTTGCCTTCTTTTTATATAAAAAGTAATACATAAAGTAATCTATAGGATTCATGTTAGCTAGCATTGCTGACTGTGCCGGTGAATTTAAATGATCTTGAGGCAAGAAATGTAAATATATTTAGTAAAGATTTATTGCTGTAATAATTTTAATGTTTAAATTATTATGTGCATTTAACTTGTGCAATAAATACTATGTGTTGTTAATTTAGAATTTTTGTAGAACAAAAACTTAACTACAATGTCACTGAAGAAAACTCGACTAAAAAACCCGAATTTTAAATACTCACAGTTGTCTCTTCTTTCTTTCTCTCGCTCTCTTCACTTTTGCTACATGTTAAAAGGCTACGAAAATTATGTTTTTATGATGAGTAAATTTCTTAATAATCTTAACATACACCGTTTAAACAGTGAAATTATTAGTTTTTCAATCACAAGTACTTCTTTGTCAAAATGTATTTGTTACCACTGTGTTTTTGCCCTAAGCACACAAGTTTATATGTGAAACTGTTGTTGAATAAATATATTTAAATTTGTATCTTGTTGTCAGTATTAATCTGTTATTTATGTACCTCTTTAAATAGTTGCCCATTAAAACTACTTTATACTTATTGCTACAATTTCACTACAAAGTATTAACATTGCTTATTTTTTGCTGCCTTGAAGGCAGAAGCAGTATCAATGAGAAGCTAATGTTTAGTGGAACCAATGGATGACATGAAATGAGGAGTGGTGTAGTAGTTAAAACTGCTTTCAGTAGAGCATGCTAGTGGTACTGTGGTACACACAGAAATAAAACATTGTGTTGTGTTAGATGCTGGCTAACCATATTGTAGAAAGTTAATAGACAGACAAAATCAACAAATTAACTGAAAGAGTGCATTATAAGATGCACCTTCAACAGTTTTGTGAGTGCTGATGTGATTAGAAGTAAAGGAGGTGGTTATTTAGTTTCTATAATAAAGAGAAGTAGTATGAATATGAAAAAAAATGGAAAGAATTTTTTCTGAAGAATTTTTCTGTACTGGCATTGTTTTTATCTCTGCGTTCTCTCCAGTTTGCTGTGTTTTAGCAAATAATGGGAAATGAAGTTTTGTAATTAACTGCTTTTGTAACATACAGTAATGTTAGTATTTTTCTTTATAATTTCAGGGGCTGCGGTGGTGAAGTAGTCTGACCATTCTCCTCCCACCAAGGCGAGCCGAGCCGGGTTCAATTCTCGGTGGGGTTGCTTCCGGATTTTCGTGCTCGACATTGTAGCTGGTTGAGATGTTTTCTTGGGGATCTCCTGTTTCCTTTTCCCTACCTGCGCATTCCAGCACTACTCCCTACTCACCTCACTTCACGAAGACCCCAATATTAAGAGCCACCATTTATTTTATATTGATGCAACTCTCTCTCTCTAGAATAAATGAAATAATCACTAGAGATGGGGACGCTGAATTCCCCCTTTGAGAACTGTGTTTGCCTTGCTGGGTCGTAGATCCTCCCACTTTGGAAGGTTGGGACTTAGGCCCATTAAAATGAGTGATCTTGCCTGGAGGAGGGAATTCAAACTCTAGGGTCGATTTAACAAAATATGTCTCCTGTCCTGGGAGTTTTGTTACGCAAACCGTAAAGGTTGGCAAAAATATAAGTGATGCCAGCTATCACATGAAAAGGGGACGGCTTTAACAAGTTTGGTTGGAATCCGGGGATTTCGGGTGTCGGCGTCCTTTATAAGGAGCTGCTCTAGTAGGTATGCGCTTCTGCACAAAGTCAGGTGTGGACACATGGTTATTCTACGACGACTAGGTACCTGAGGGGGGAGGTGGGCGGTGATAAGCGTACCTGCCACTGTGAATACTTAGCACGTAGGGCCAACAGGTCCTAATTTTGGAGGTGTCTGAAGCCGCTGAAGTAATTCCGAAAGTGGCAGGTCTGGATTACAATTGTCTAGATAGTCAGTTGTGTGGTAGGGCCAGTCTAACCCTAGTATTGCGTCTCCGCCTTGACGTATCGCTTTGCCTTCCAGGTGTGGTGGACTGTCTAATTTAATTCCTGGTCCAAATAATGGTTCTGGATCAATAATTGAACTTGCACTAGAATGGTCACTTTCACTAGTTGATGGAATACTAGAAAGTAGGACGTCTAACTCTCATTGCAGTGCTCATCGAGCTAACCTTAAATTACTTCAGCGTCGTTGAGTGTCGTAAGGCATCTCAATAACAATAATAAAATTCATTAGGATATATTTCAGACTCACTCGGCCGTATCCACTGCTTGCCTGGTCCAGGCTTGGACTGAAGCTAGGGATACTAAATTAGTTTGTGACTATATTCCACTGAAGGTCTAGGCATCTAGGGGTGTTCCTGGAATAGTCCGGCCTTGTTCATGCCGGGGCTATCCAGAAAACTGCACTCCGTACTTCCCTTTCAGTTTAAAATAGGAGATGCTTGAATATAATTAAAGGACCACTACTAACTACAATTCATAATTTTTTTTAAAGTACAAGAAAGTTCCAAACTCCAGGTAGCAGCCGTTATCTCCTAGATCTGGTCTTATCCAAGCTGGTATCGAGATGGTGGCTGGAATATGAACCTGGCAGTTTCTAAAAATTCTACTTGCAGAAAGTTTTGACAGTCAGCAATAAATTTTTGGCCCCTTGGCCTGGCTCAGGCTGTAGGAAATCTAAGACGGTTGTTTCCACCCTCCCTAGTCAGTGAGAAAGAAAATAATTACCTAGAACCGTTCAGAGATTTTTAAAAAAATATGAGAACTTATAATTTACTCAGAGTTAGGGAAATAAGGTATGCACAGGTAATGACAATGTATTTAATACATTTTAAAAGCAGTGGGATGCATAGCTCTGTTCAATGTAATAATAATTTAAAATATTAATTACACCTCAGGGGAAGGCGAGCTGTATAAAAACATGTGTAATCAAATGAGCGCTATAGATTGATTTTATGGGGAGAGAGTTAATTATGCCTAAGTATACAGAGGACATTGTCACAACCTGCTACCGCGGTTAAGAAAAGAAAATGCTTTTGGGGTAGGGATACCCCTGGATGACTGTGTGGAGACTTCTGTTTGAGGCTGCTGACTTAGTTCACTGGCGGAGATGTTGGAGACTGTACTTACGGTGCGTGGAGTCTAGCAGTGTTTCTCTTTCAGAAACTTTCACATCTTCTCAGACTGTGAGTGTTCCAGTAGCACAGTTTACTCCCAAAGACCTTACTTGGAACTACCAGCGTGCTTGCCTAGTGGTCAGAATCCTGGAGTATATTGATTCAACTCTTGTGCAGACTATTGAAGACAGGATCTGAACCAGTTACCCCTGACTAGACTTGAGCCTTACTCAGGTTTACTATGCCGATTGCGTAGCCTTGCTCAGGCTTGACTACCTTACTTAGCCTTGCTCAGGCTAGAGAGCCGGCGAACACTGCTGTGCCTGGAACTTGCACTTCCTTATATATGTACCAAAATCTGCAGCTCGTTGGCAGTCAGAGGAGAGGTGCGGGAGGTATAATGGTGCTGGAAAATATCACCATACTGACTTCAGTATTTTATTCCAATTAACCAGTTATCCACCACCTGAGAATGCTCAGCTACCATGGTTATAAAGACTTACCAGTATGCTGTCCCCTTCGACAGCGAGCGAGGAGCTGTCGGGCAGCGTGACTGCTCTGCTGGACTTTGGATTCAGCACTGTGCGGTACCGCCAGCTGACTTCCCCTCTCCCCACACCACCTCGCTGGCTCCCACCCTTCATTGCAGTTGGCCGTCGCTAGGAGAAACTACGACGCGGTGGCATACATTATCAAGAGATTTAAATTAACTGATTTTTGTACTTCCTGCAAAACCTCCATACTGTTCTTCCATGTTCCTCCACACTCTACAGCACTAAAGTTGGACTGTATATGATGGGTGTTGACACTCAGACAAGACACACCGCACCGAACACGCGACAGGAGGAAACACACACTACACTCGCATTTAAAATGTGAAAGGGGAAAAACAGGCAGAAGTCATTTTCCTGCCATATTTTAATAGATATATTTTTAATGGGCATATTTCAAATTTTTAAGATAGGGCAAAAAACAGTTTTGGTCATTAAATGAATGTTGAGTAATATTTCAATTTTTGTAACGATTTAGTTCTCAATTGTTATATGTACAGTAGAACCCCCTTTTTTCATTACCGCTTTTTACATTTTCCTGCAAATTACACCATTTATTTTTGGTCCTGTTTTATCTCCATTTGTTTCTTTTTACATCTTTCCCGCTAATTACAACACCCAATATTTTCGTTTCCCGCTATTTACACTATTTCTTTACCATATTGACAGTGCACAAAATCCACATGGAAAGAACATAAGTATGTTGGATGCAGACCACATTATTTCTTACGCATGGAAGGAAGTTAGACAGAAAACACTTGCGAACTGCTTCAAGTAAGGTAGTTTTCCATGTTCAGTGGTTGGCAATGAAGATGAAGCCAATTGAGCCAAAGGTATCATTCACATATTTAGTCAACATTGACTCTGACATGATTATTACTGAAGAAGAGTCAGTTGTAGATATTGTTAAGTTCCTATGTCATGGAAAGTCAAGACCAAAAAGATGACGAAGCTTGTGAAGAAGAGGGAGAAGTACGTATGCCCACCAAGCATGAGGCATTAGAAGCCGTATAAACTGTGAGGACCTACTGCTCGGGATTCGAATGTGAGGACAGTATTTTCAGTCAGCTGAATGTCCTTAACAGAAAAAATTGAACATGTTTAGCAGTCAGCAGCTGAAGGAGATGAAAATCTCCGATTTCTTTTCAAAGTCTAATTAAATGGAAAGTGTGAACTGTTGTAGTGCATTGGTAATTAATAATAATTCTAAATTTGTATTACCGTGATTCTTATTTTTATATGCTTTATTATGAAAATTCCAAGTTGTGACATACGTTTTTAAGAAAGTTCTAAGCAAAGTTTGTAAATATGCTTATATTTGTCAGTTTATGTGTTCTATCTTCAATATTTGCCAATATTAAATATTTTTTCATGCAATGAATATTCAGTTTGTAAATGTACTGGATTATATTTTGGTAGAGCTTTTCATGTTTGGCAGTTTTTATTATTATTATTATTATTATTCATATAGTATTAATGGTATGTCAAAGTTGATTTGAAACACTTTACTGCATTTACCTCATTTTACACTTTCCCACTTTTTACATGATTTTTTCTGGATCCCTTAAATGGTGTAAAAAAGGGTTCTACTGTAGTCCTTTTTGGGAAAGTTTTAAATTGTATCGTACTTATCCTCATATGCCCCTATTGGTACCCTTTGTATTCTTGGAGCCTGTTTTCAGGCATAATTGTATTTAACCAGTCTTTATAAATTTTGTAAAACATATTTTTGGGGCATTATATAAAAAAGAAAAAAAATTTAGCCCAATACAAGAAATAAAACTATATTTGTGGTTTGTTCATTTCTCACAATTTTGGGGTAAAAACTCTATAGTATCAATGGGATTGGAAACTTTGTTTTTAAACGCTGCTAAACATCTTTTTAACTCTGCTGATCATCTAGAGCTTGGTATGACAGTTGGTGAGAGCTGAGGTCACTGTCACAGAGTTTGTGTTTCCTCATCTACCCTCTTGGAGGCTGCTGACGTTTTTATCACCTCGGGCCGAGGCTCTGGAGTCTGCGGTGTCCATGTAGCGGGGTTACTGCAATATTGCATCATCCCTTGGAACTCGCATCTATGGTTGATCGGCGTCGATGGAGCAGTTGAATAATAAAATCTTGGAAAGGAAAAAATGGGCGACCGCATGGTGGCTTTGGTAGACGGGAAAATTTTTCCTTTCATGTCATGTGTCTGTAATCCTCACGAGGCTGGCAGCGATCCTGTAGGCACGTGATTAAATGATCGGTCGTAATGTGACTCCCCCGATGAGAGTAGCAACTCTAAAGATGGGGTGAAGTCGTGGAGTAGAGTGCGCATCTTATGCGCAGGAATGCACCATGCATCAATCACCCTCCCTTTGGAACGATGCAAACCCATCTTGAGTTGTGAGATGTCGTCTTCCTCTAAGGTAAGTCGATTCAATCTGTGTCAGGCTCCATGGCTGTATACTGGGTTGGAGCTCTGGTGCAACACCTCTTCTGTGCGTGCATTGCTGGCTCTACACAATGGCTGGCTGATGTGCGTGGTGTCTGTTTTTCATCTCCAGGGTAGTGGCTTTCGCCCTCTCCCTTCTTCGATCTCTCTCTTCCCCTTCTTCTTGATTCCAGACGGCAGGCACAATGACCCATGTCAGCTAGTCGCTTCTTTCTTCGCTTTCCAGCCTCTTATTACTGTGATTTAACCGCGGTCTTCTTATGTTGATTGCCAGCATTTCAACTTTCAAACTATTAGGGTACTTTGATACAATGTTTTGAAAAAACAAAATAAATATACAGTAAAACTCCTCCGTTAGGACCCCATTAATTACGACCACCTCTCTATTGCGACCCAATCCCGAGGAACCGTGAAAAGTTTGTGTCGAAAAAGTCGAAAATTTAAGGGATGTCTAAAAATAGATACAGTAATCCCTTGCCAACAGTGGGATCTTGTACCGCAGTTTCAGTTGTGCACGGATTTGTTTTGTAGACATTTTCTCCAATGACGGCGGTACTAGTTTCTATTATCCATGGTTTTCAGTCTCTGGAAAACTAGCCCTTACTGATGTTAGTGGTCGCACATTTCTCAAACTTTAGGCTGTTCATGGTAAAGTGAGCACTTTTGGCAGCCTGGTTACTTTTTCCTTTCAGTCATTTTTTATCCTGTAAACATCCTTTTAAATAAATATTGCCATGTAAGTAATAAACCCAGCGTGTATATTCCAACGCACTCGGAAGTTAACATCTAAGGCTAAAGTAAAGCATACTTATTGATTATTATTCCAAATGAGAGGGCTTTCAAAAGTGCTCACTTTATCGTTAATGGCCTTTACCATCGTAGACTTGACATTGGTTGTCCTAAGCAGCGTGAAGTAATAATTTATGTATGATGACTTCAAATTTAATTCACTGCCCTTTTTTTTTTATTATTATTATTATTAAGATTATGTGCGCTAATGCGTACGTAATATGCTGATTTTTTTATGGTGGGAATTTTTTTTTTTTTTTTTTTTTGAAGTAAATTTTGTGTGTAAAGTGAATAAAGATAAGTGTGTGCAAATAAAATGTGTTATGTTACCGATACCATATTATGGTGAGTGAGGCTGTGTGTGTGTATAGGCAACGTCAAAATTTTTTGATGAAAAATTCGGGATAATTAATAATTCAAGTAGACTGCACTAAATATTTATATTCCCGTAAACATTGCCGGGCCTCATCGTGCCAGTTCAGAGGCCAACACGCCGCGTACATTTCATATAAATTCAACACATTGACGTGAATCGCATCTATCAGCATGTTTTCCCAATGCTGGGCCGCTGGTAGGAAGTGCACCAGACCTGTAATGACAGCATAGCCGCCCGCCATCTTATAGCGACCGACCAACAGCTGCCCAGCCTACCGTCATACCTGCGCCCGGCCACGCTGGAGAGGATCTAGGCGCTTGCCCACCTATGTACAAGGCCAGACCAAAGCGAGAGCATGGCACGCGCACACACATTGCGCAATGCCACCGAAACTTTTTGGTCGCTACGTGCCTCATAGCGATGTATGACCCACGAGACCTGCGTAATAGACCTTAAATAATAACTTTATATTTTAATCATATAATCTTTCTACACAGTTTCAATGGCCTTCTTTTTTACGACAAGGCGTGGTCCAATGTGCCTTTCTTGGGTATCGAATTAATCAGGAGACGTCCAGCTATTAATATATACATATTTAATTTAATGTAAAAAGTGGTTTTTTATCCGTGTGAGATGATTGAACATACTTCATGCCAAAAATGACAAGTTTGGGGGCATAGGGGTTAGGGGTATGTCAAAATCGGGCCAAAATATTCCAAATTTTTTATTACGACCCCCCCCCCCCCCTTTACAGTTCTCCCTTTTACAATCCTATTCTCGGGAACCGTGAGGGGTCGTAATAGAGTTGTTCTACTGTATTACGCCAACAGGCTAGCCCAGCTAGCAATCTAGTGTTAGTAAAGTGTCCCACTCGCAGAGGATAAAATAAATAAAGGGGGTGGTTTTCCCTGGCCCCTAGCGGGAGTTAAGTTGACTGTCATTTTGATACGGCAGCACTGTCGCATGGTAAACTACACTCTACATGTTATATTACATGGCGAGTTAATAATGTGACGCATGTCCAGGTAGCTAAGGCTGGATCACAGTCATGTGGCCTTGGTTGCATTTAGGTCGGTGATGCGTGCTGGTTTAGTTGACAGTAAAATAGCTGGGTTAATGGCAGTCGTCGTAGGGGGTGCCAGTGAATTAAGTACGGCGGAACAATCTCGTTCGGCTCGTTGGCTAGCTGTAAGTGGGGTTAGACCAGCCAGTTGTCTGGTAGCAAGGCGCGCAACGCTTTGCTCCTCTCTCCTTGCACCGTGCCTCACCTTGAATGGCATAGAGTGTGTGTAATAATGAAGAACTCGAAATAAGCACTACGGCCGCGGGTATCCCTGACTTAGTGTTGCCTGACAACAGTCTTGCCAACGCGAGCTCCGGTGCTTCAGAAAATCCCCCACTGTTGCCGGCTGATCAGATGCATTGGAGCCGTGCCGGTTGTCAAGACTATCACTGGGTGTGTGATCATAACCAAGGCCAGACCGTAGCACCTAAGCAAATACCCCCACCAGCACTCAGGTGCTCGGGAAAGGATACAACTCAGATGTACCGTCTCGCCCTGATTGAGAAGTGTTGCTAGTGATCGTGGCTCTTCTGTTCTACTCCTCCAGTACCTATATACCTGGTAGGAGTAGAATAGCTGGCCATCGAATGGGTGTGTTTTCATCTTGGAGCAGCCTGAGGGGGAGTCTCCAGTTGTAGCTAATTGGGGAAATAAGACTTCTTTCCCGGTGCCGGTCAGCAGTGCTCAATTCGAGGTTCTGCCAATAATTGGTGACAGATTCCCCTATGAATAAGACTCGAGGGTAAGAGAAACAAAGCCGTGTTTATTAAAGACTTATTAAACATGGTGACACGTGCTCTCCTGCCAGGTAGAGCGGTGGTCGTAAGTAATCCTACGGTATCCAGGTGTAGGTGACCTGGTCCTAAGCTAAGTGGGGAAGTTACATGAAAACTGTCGAAGATTACTTAAATACAAACCTAACCATATAGGGGGTTTCTGTAGGAGACAAAGAAAGAATTATGTGTGGAATGTATTATGTACGGAAAACTTCTGGTAGCTGTTGGCATCGCTGGAGCGTCCGGTAGTCGGGCTGCAGAGGACTAACTGTGACGTCAATGTTGGCAGAGTCTGGTGGCTGCTGAAGACTGTTAAGTCGGTGGCAACAGCCTCTGGAAGGGTTGTTGAAGGACTTGTAGTCTAGACTCCAGCACGCAGGTGCTCGGAGAAGACTGCAGGAACAACTGATGAGGACCGTTGCGCACAGCCTTAAATAGTGAGGCAGTGCGTCACGTGGCGGGTGTGACGTTCCTCAGGTGTGAGGCCGGAGTGAGGGTA
The DNA here is from genome assembly GCA_029891345.1 of Dryococelus australis. Lineage (NCBI taxonomy): Eukaryota > Metazoa > Arthropoda > Insecta > Phasmatodea > Phasmatidae > Dryococelus > Dryococelus australis. Next base: position 303,863 of record CM057001.1, read on the forward strand.
GCACCCTCTGGTCATCTCTCTGCCTTCGCGTATCCTCGGTTGCACTCATACATTGCCCGAGGCCGCTGATGCCTTGCAGGCTCTCAGCGTGGGGGAGGGGGTGACGCTGTCTTTCGCAACCCCTCCTATCCACGTGTCCGGCCGCCCTCCAGGATTGTGGCAGACCGGTACTACCATGTACAAAATGGCGCGAGGTTTAAATCTCACGAGTGTAAAAGTATACACTATAGGGTTGCAGTGAGATGAGTCTTAATTGTTTATGGTAACTGGTATAAGCGGCATGTATCAATTCGGCCCCCCTTCGTTGCGATGAAGATTCATCATGAAGGTTCGACGGAGTAAGGCGTAGGCCCCCTCATCTTGAGATTCTAGGCAGGAGTAGTAGTGTAGAAGAAGAAAAATATTTTTGAAGTAAAGTAGGCACAACCCTTAGTGTCGGTCTGCTTGACCACTGTACCTGCGCTTGCTCTGTGCTGTGGGACGGCAGGAAAACGCTGGGCGCGTAGCACACCAGCCAGTAGTTCTGTGTCTCTTAAGGCGGGCTTCCTCTCTCTTCTACTTGCCTTGGCGAAGCGCTGGACGGTGCTAATGGGTGTTCCCCCCTGGCGAGGATTAGTGTCAGGAGTGACGCTGGTTACCGGGTGTCCCAACGACCTATTTCAATTATTGCATGTCGCTACAAAAATCAAGATATCGTTGAGGTTATTTACAAGATAATTATACACATAAAAACCTAAAAGAGAAAACACTAAAAACGAGGGATAATATTAAAGTGTGATCAAGCATTACTCGCAGAAGGCAGGGGAAAACTTTTTTAACTATCCTCTAGCTTGCTATAGGATTATGAAAGAAAAGGAAAATCTTTCGGGAGCAACCTGTGGGTCTTACAGCAAGCTGAACAGTTCCGAGTGACAGGTTAAGTTCGCCAACCTCAGGCCTTCAAGCACCTGGGTTAGCAGGCTAGAGGACACAATGCGAGTACACTTCAACATGCATGAATTCACGGCAAATGGCGCACTGAGGTCACGCTACATACATAAAACACGTTGATAAACAGTCATACCCTAGTTAGATATGTTTTATTGCATTAACTCTAATTTCATCGGGTACTCCGCCCTAATAGCAGCATCAACTTTAAAGTGTATTTCAGTGTATGTTTTGCATTTATGGAGCTTGCCTCCCACAAGCAGAGTAAACTCGGTGATAATATAGGCGTGTGAAGTGGCTGACAGCTTTGCCCTAAGGAAATATTTCATAGTCAACGTAATATAAATGACAGTCAAATTAACTCTCATATTGACTACGTATCCAGAGTCGCTGTCAGCCGAACAACCCCATTCAACATCGTTCGCTTTCAGAACGTGGTGCCGGGCACTTCATCAGTTCCTGTTCTACACCTGCTCCCAAGGGGACACGAACACATCACAGCACCTCTGGAGATGCATCGCGTCAAATTAAAATGAAAAAATTAAAAAAAAAAACTATGTTTAAGCACATTTTGAAAATAACATTGAAGGATGTTTGTTGTTTCACATCACTAAAATATTCATAACTGGCGACTTACATTAAAGGCAAGTTTTTGGGTTAATACTGCAATTCATGTAGGAAGATTTCTCTCAACGACAATAACCTTTTTCGTTTATCTTCATCTATTTAAAGATCTGTTTGCATGGTAAATTTTATGCTATGGAATAACTGTTGAAATTTGTATTGTTCGTGTAATAAAAAACAGTATCCACCAATTCACTGTACCTTTATTCACAACACCACATCTCTATAGCCTTCCTTGCCACCAACACTGCATTCTTGACCATCTCATCATGCCAACCTCTCGCACTCCTATATACTACACATCATCTTCCCCTTATCAAAGAAGGAAGTCGTTTACAGTGACGGCTGCTGAGGTAGGGCTGCGGAGCACAGCCCTCCTAATAAAATCTCAGAATGCATACCTCTACTTATCTGATACTCAGTAAATAATACTGCGTACGAATACAGAGGTTATTTCGTAGCAAATGTTTTTGAGATGTACAAGACTCTTGTCACTAGAGAAATGTTTTTGGAAATGACGAGTGGTGGGGCGGCAGATTTATTACCCCGAAGTGGGTAGAGCTAGTAGAGAGAGATGACCATAACATATGATTAGGGGTTCTACGGGAGTGACGGAGGGAAGACTTCAGGGGCTCGGCCCTTTTCAGCCAATCGCATGCTGTAAATCGGAGAGAGCTGGGCGCGCCCCTGCTCGAACAAAAAAGTGGTTTCCTGGAACTTGACAAAGCTATCAAAACTACAAGTTTTGTAAGCACGCTTTCGCGCTCCACTCTTTTGCAGTTGTTAAACACTTTTCTTAACAGTGCATGTATTTATTTCGAATATTTTTTATTTATAGACATCGTTCAAACTCGTGTGAGCTTCAAATTTAGTGTGTTATACTCTGAATAAGTTTGTTGTTAATTAATGATAATCTATGAGCATCGGTCAGAAGCAGGGTTGAATTGTTGTTAATTTCGTATTGTGTAAACTTGTAAATAATTGTTAATTAAGCGAGTAACATTTTAAACCTTAATACGACAAAGATTTTCAATTACGAGAATAAACTAGAGCTACAGAATTTGGGACGAACAAGGCCACAGTTAAATATAATTCAACAACAAAGCCAAGGTACTAAATGGTTCGTATACGAGGAACTTCGACGTAAGTACATACAATTTCGCGGACTGGCTATGCAGGTGTGAAGTTGGAAATGTGTTGTTTAGGTTTCATTAGCAAAAAAAAAAAATAATCAAATGATCTTGCGTGGACTGTCAATGCAGTAAAAGATTTTAAACATTTGGGAGACAAAGTTAAAAGACATAAATCGTGTTTGGAACATATAAAAAATGCCGTAAAATTTCCATTGCTTGGTAAGGTGAATATACATTCCCAGTTAGATTGTGCGTACAGGTTGACAAATGGATTTTTTTACAAATATATTAATTAAGATATGCCACTTTCATCCTCTAATTTAAATTTTACATGAATTTTGTACGTACTGTTGGCTGTGTAAATTAATATTGGGTTTTAAAAATATTTGTTTTAGTATATTTAAGTTATCATTATTAGTATGGTAGAATTGGAATTATAATGTTATCTCTCATCGTCTTGTGTAATGTACCACACCATGTAGGTACTGGTTGGAAGGCATATAACCTAAACAAACTTAAAACAAGTACATACCTGTGGTAGTTATTAGATCTGAACTAGCAGCCACATTATGTTGACCATTACAAATCGGGCGATGATACATTTGTCTTCAAACAACCACACTTATTTTTTGTATTTAGCTACATAACCTACACTTACTGAAGCCTGTCGTACGCAATATATTTATCACTGTGCCTATTTAAAAAATGATATTTGTAATGATATGAGTTATGATTGCTACAGCCCTCCCAGTTTGAAAATCACCAGCTGCCACGGGTCTTTTAGCAAATGTAATCTTTAAGATACCCTTGCATTTTAATGTCACGTCTAGGGCGAACCAGTGTCATGTTGTAACTCCTATCATTTGACGCTGGTACAAACTTAAGATTGATCTCATACGTCTGCAGGTTTGAGTTATTAATCTGATGCTCACTGTCCTCGCTCTCACAGTACTTAACTAGAGAAGTTTTGACATGATTTGTATTCTTCCTAAACATCTTTCATTCCCGATCTTTAACAATAACAGAACGTGGACAGTCATGATAATCCACTATCACATCAGGATGCCATACATCTTCATTGGTCTTCAGGAAGACCACCTGACCCTTGTAAACAAAATAAATTTTGATAAGACTACAAGAGAGTCACATCATAATTTCTACATTTCTGTGTGACTGGTAATCAAAAAAACCACTGGTGACTAACCTAGGAGTTGGTAAACTGTCATGAACTGGTAATTTTGAACATGTTAAATTGACTAAACACAACTGAGCAGGGGAATATGGGGACCCTATTACTGGGGTATTCTATATTCTAATACAGCATACTCCACATAAATTTTCCCTTCATTACATTTGCACAGAATTTTTTTTGTAATTCCTACAAATCTTGCAATGAACCCATTTGACCAAGGGTAATTGGGGCTGGAGGTAATGACTGAGAAATTCCATTCTCTAGCGGAACATTGAAATTCATGGGAATTGAATGGCATGTTATCTGACCTCATAATTATGGGTATAGTACACCATGGGTTGCAAATATGTTTTTTAACTCTTTAATGACAGTTGCTGCAGTCTTAGAATATACCCGTTTCAATTTAAACTATTTAGAGTAATAGTCAGTAATAATTAAGTACCACTCACCACCAAAGTCAAGAAAGTCATATTCAATTTGTTCAAAGGGACAGTTACAGACATCATCAGCAATAACGGTTCTTTTGACATCTTACTGGAGTATTTTTCACACAATCTACATTTAGAAACAATTGTCGAATATCACAATCCAAATAAGGCCAATAAAAAAGAGATTTAGCACATTCTTTGGTCTTTGCTATAGCGAAATGAGATAAATGCGTTTTCTGAAAAGTCACATCTTTCATGACAAGTGGAACGATAATTCTGTAACCTAACAAAACCAAACCATTAGCAACACTAATCTCATTATGAAGTTTGTAGTAAGACTTTACATGATAAGGAATTTTACTTTCACACATAGGCCAACCATTTTAATGCAATATAATGAGTTGCTGTAGTGTTGGATCCTTTTGTGTTTCTTCCACAATTTGTGATGTAACGCTGTGGGAAGCCGGGAGAAAGGTTGGATTGGATTTTTTGGAGCGATGAGGGTGAGATGTAGGAATGAATATACCCAGTAGGCACCAGACGCCGTCAGGGGATGTCAATGTTGATGCTGCTCCTCTTAACCTCAGGGTTGTGAGCCGTCAGCCCAGGACCAATCTCATCTCCGTTGAAGTTGAAGTGTTTACGTGCGCCCTGTTAAGTACTGCTCCAGATGATGTTGTTTACTAAACAATAGCCTGTCGGTCGCCTATGCACCATTGTTGATTTCGGCAGGAAACTCATACTTGTTACACATGTGTACGTGGGCTGTCAGGACCTCCCACATGTCCATACAATGCGAAACAAAACTCGGAGCACTTACGGATAAAATAACTTTTGTAAATTGAATGAGTGGGTAATGTAAGGGTCCGTCCCCTGACACTCATAATGCGATGTAAATAAATTACATAGAGGAAGTTCACATACATATTTATTACGGTAAACTTACATCCCTTCTGTAAGGACACTTGACATAACACTCCTGGATATTATGACCGGCCATACAGTAACACTGTGAAAATTCCTTGCGACAATTAAGATTACATGAAAAACTTGTCAACATTGCTCCTTAGGGCAATGCTATTCCACCGAGGAGTGGAGGTGGCTTACCGGGCGGCTAGAAGAAAAAGAAGGTTCCCGATGATTTAAAGTCTATTGCCGTAAATGTCCAGATGCAAGTAGTTGATGGCCGCCCGGCGTGTGCGGGAAAACGCAGGAGCTTAACACCGCCCGCCACCTCCGTTGGATGCTTCGTGCCAACACTCTCCCGCCCGATCCAGGGGCTCGTCGCTGCTTGCCCTCGCGCAGAAACATGACTACTTTATGACATGACTTGCATTATTGACCCTTGCGATATGTGAATAAGTAAATAAACATATTAAAAATAACACAAATAATCCTTCCACATAAACACTGATGAAATGAGCTGGAGAAAACACTCTACGAAAGATGAAAAATAAATGACACATTATCTTACAAATATGACAAAAAACTACACATACAGAAAAACCATAAACATAAAAATCTGAACAACAGAATAAAGTCTTTAATTAGGCCTTAACTCTCCAGTTCAGAATAATAGGCCTTTGCCATCTCCTTCTGTGGTGTGTGTGATTCCCATATCAACCACCATCTGCACTGTGCCGTCATGCCCTGCTTTTGCTCTTCATCTGGTTGCTCCGGCCGACTGGGTGCACACTCGACCCATCAGTTTAGTGCGCAGCACCGCTGCGGTGGCATTGCAGGGTATGGCCGGACAAACAGTCCTAAGGGGTTGATGCACACGTCAAACACCCCCTCCCCCTCTCCTCTTTACGAGACAGTTTGTAGGCCGTCTGGTGTCGCTGACAGCAACTGCAGATGCGGGCAGGCCTGTGTGACCACAGGTGGAACCACCGCTCCTGTGGCCCTGCTGCACGCTGCACTGCCAGTGGTTGCCCCTTCCTGCTAGGCAACACCGGCTGCCTGCATTTTTGACATGGTGGTGGGGGGGGTGTCCCCGTCGACGTGACTGCGAAAGAGACAGCGAGTTCCCTGACTTATTGCCCTCGCTGTCCCCCTCCTCACTCCTGCTGTCCTCTCGTGTAGTCTGCTGCCTCCGGGTGCGTCCTGGCTGAAGAGCCCCTGCAAAACCACTTGCACTTGCATGAATACTTTGCCCTTGCTCGACCTGTGTATTCACTTGTTCCTCCTGCTGACTTGCTTGCTCCTGCTCCACTTGCTTATCTACTTGCACTCGCACATTTCACCTTGCTTCTCTTGCTCTTGCTCCGGAGGTATTCCAGGTTCCCTGTGGGGTGTTCCAACACCAGGTGACTCCTGTGTACGTTCCTCCTCTATGCTTGCATCTCCATGAAGTGTGGATGCACCTTCCTGCTCCCTCTGTTCGTGTTGGAGCTCGTCAGCGGTAATTTTGCTCTGCAGCACATCTGGGGGTGCTTCCTCCTCGGAACGCACGGGCGGGTCCCCTGCGGGATCTTCCCCCTGAAGTGCTGCCACATCTTGCATCTCCTCTCGCTCCTCCTCAAGCTTGTCACGGTTTATGCCGTTTAGGGTTGGGACACACCGGGACCGACTTCGTCGTCGATGGCACCCAGGGTTAGTTGAATAATGTCCCGATGTACCTTCATCTTCATCTTGCCCATGCGGATTGTGTACATGGTCGATCCATGCTTTTGTAGCACGTGATGCGGTCCACTCCATCGTTCTGCTAATTCTGCACAGAATTTTTTTCTTGCTGTTGACTGTGGGTGTGTCTGTACGTACACCACTTGCCCTTCATGCAATTCTGGCGGTGGTCGGTTTGTAACCGGTAGCAATTTTGCAGTGTAACGATCTTGCCATTGCCTCACTTTGGGCAAGCATCCCTGCCGTCTCACTACTCTCTTCTCGCTGCGGGCATTGTGCATCTCCCGGGAAACTTAGATTGCGCCTTAATAATACTTCTGCAGGTGATATCTCTGTTGCCGCATTTACTCATCTTCTCAAAGTGAAGAGAATGGCGGGATCATGGTCCGCCGAAGTGGCGTGGTGTTCGCCTACATGTAACAGTAACTGCGCTTTGATCTCCTGGTTTATACGTTCTGTTGGGTTGGCTCCGGGTGGTAGATAGCCATTGTGTCGTGGTGAATGCCCCATCTCGTACACAATTCTCTCCATTTCTTGCCAGTTAATTGTGTACCATTGTCCATTAACAAGTTATGTGGAAATCTCCAGCGCAGGAAAAATTGCTCCTCGAAGACCTTTACTACATTTCTTGCGCTCACTCTGCTAGTAAGGTATGCCTCTGTCCAGCATGAGAAATTATCAGTCACCACAACAAGAAATCGTTTGCCTACCCTCGTTCTGTGGTACGGACGCATTAGGTCCAAATACACCATCTCAGACTGTTTTCGGGGCATGCCTCCTGTCTGCGCAATGCATTTTGTACAATTTGCACTTCTTGCATTGTCTCACGTATCTCCTCGCGCCCCTGCTTAGACGTGGCCAAAAAAAAATGGTCGTGTACATTCCTGACAGTCTGTTCAACGCCTGGGTGTCCAGCCATGCTGCCACAGTGGGAATAAGTGAACACATGATCCCTCACACATGTGGGGACATACACCCTCCATTTCTCGGGTTGTTGAACCCAACAGGTTTCGAACCTGCTGTCTACTAAGCGTCATCCCTGAACTTCCTGTTGTGCACATTGTTTCATTTTCTCCTGCGCGCACTTGGAGTTTCGTTGCGCCTCGACGACTGACCTGTATACATCGCTAACTTAGCCCTCGTTGGCAGTCGTGATTTGTTGCATGTACACCTCCGGTACTGAATCACGTGAATTTGGCGGTAAAATGTACTCCCATCCTGTTTCATCTCTGACAATTACCCCATTGTTAGAGTTCCGTGACAATGCATCTGCCAATTCGTTCTGTTTTCTGGGCACATACTCCACTGTGAAATCGTAGGCCTGCAAATGTATTGCTCATTGCGTCAACTTACTCCGGATTTCACACATGCTGTGTAACCACACGACACCTGTTGTCAGTCCTTATTGTGAACCGCTGGTATTCGAGGTATGTGCTGTATTACTTAACTGCCCATATCACTGCCAAACATTCTCTCACATTCACGTCATAGCGTTTTTTCAGCTGGCCCTAGTTTCGTGCCCGCGAAATCGATAACATATTCCTCCCCACAGTCGCCAACCTGGTACAATACTGCACCTATTCCCTCTTGACTTGTGTCAGTCTGAAGGAACGAATTCTTGCTAGCGTCATAACGTGCCATTGTCTGGCACAATCTGAATACACGCTAAATGTCCGAAAATGCTCGTTCCCTCTCGCTCGTTCATGGGAATATTTTCTGCGATGACAAAAGTTTCGTCAAGGGTGCGGTGATTGTTGCAATCGTCGAAATATGTTCCCGTAGCCAGTTAATCGATCCGAAAATCTTTCTCGTCTGCTTGCAGGTCTTGGCTGCGGGTAGCTGTCGATAGCCTCAATTGTTCTGGATTCGGTCAGTTTCCCTCCTGATCGACTATGTGGCCTAGAAAATTGATGCTCTTCTTCCCCAGATGGCATTTCTCAATTGTGCACGTGAGGCCATTTATTGCAACCCTGTCCAGGACTACTGCCAAATGATGTACATGTTCCTCCCAACTGTTTTACCAAATAATGACATCATCGAGATACACCAGCATATACTCTCCAATAATGCCATCCAGCACATGTACCATCATTGCATGGAATGTCGCGGGTGCGCATTTGAACCCAAATGGCTTCGCGCAAAACTGAAAACACCGGCCATCGGGAGCCGTAAATGCCGTTTGGCCTGTCCGAGTTTTACCGGCACCTGCCAATATCCACTTTTCAAATCCAACGACGTCCAAACTCCTGCTTGCACTAATGTACTCAGTGTGTCCTTCAAACTTATATATGGTGGTGGTGGACTGCATGTGACTTGATTCAGTGTTCGAAAGTGTACACAAAATCGCCATTTTCTGTCCTTCTGTGGAGCTAACACAATCGCGGAATTGAATGGACTGTCGGCTCTATCACGCCGCCATCGAGCATCTCCTGGATATGTTTTTGATTATGCGTGTTTGGTGCTGTAAGTAAGCTTACGGACTAGTGTGGACTGGTTTTTCGTCTATAAGTGGTGACGTGTGCCACGTGTCCCGTCCGAAGCCTGTTTGACAGCCGCGGCATCACAAAGCTACGCATTTGGGATACACAATCGACGAGCAGAGCAGTTAAGTGCAGTGCAATGCAAGTTTGAATGCAACACAATGCAAGTCTTAGCACGTGATATTGGAGCATCTACTGTAGCATATGAATACAAAATAGATCTTTATTTTCTGTTATATATTTTCATTTGGGATTTTGTGTATGATTTGTAAACATAAGTGTCAATTTATGCAAGGAAATAAGCCCAGTGCATTTCAGAGTGAGTAAAGCTTGTTTTTCAGTGTTTCATTATGTACCATTCACAACATGTGCCATCCTTACCTCATTCACCCAATTGTAAACAGTGTTCTTTATTCAATGTTATTTTTATGAGTTATTGAATATGTTCCAGCACAAGGTAATGTACGCAGATTGTTAATATGTATTTTGCAATGTTGAGAAAGTATGTTTACGTGCCATGCCAGCCCGCCAAACTCGGCCGGCGTGCAAGTCAGTCAGCTACAAGCATCACGGGGGTGTGGTTGCGTGTTACCACGGCTTGGATTTCGCATGCTCTGGCAGATTCAACTTTTCTTTTTCAATCATTTAAACTCCATAGTCTATAATTAACCAGAACTATTGTCCTTCAACTGCCCGAGATACCACACCTCACTTCCTCAGTGCTTTCATCGCCTGGGGAAGCTGAAAATTTGGAATTTTGGTAGGTTGTTCCGAATGTTCGGTTAGTTCCCAAACTTAAGTAATAATTATTTCTTAAGTGTGGGCAGTGCCAGACTACTTTTCACCAGGAGTATCTTAGCGCAACCGAAACCAGCACACTGCCGGAAATGAGATTTATCTGTGACAGTTGCAATCAGAACTTTGGTCCACGACCATCCACGTGTAATTAAAATAAGTTGGTAGCAGATTCGCGATGAAGTATTTTGGAGCAGCCGATTGAGGAAATCACAGTACCAAATGGCACATAGAGGAGACATGGGAAAGGCGTCCAGCAAATAGCAGAGTAGTGGTAAAACCGGGCGAGCAAGAGCTCGTGAACTGTGCGAGTGAGGGGGGAGTTAGGAGCGGCATGCCACACGTCACCCCGACGCACGTGGTCACCGTTGTAAAGAGTGTAGCAGAGATGCAGTTGGCCCTGCCTTTCCCAACTCTGTCCATGGTTCTCCTACTTATGGAACCGTTCACTCCATACTTAATCCGGTTACCTGCTTACTACCAACAACCCATGTTAGCAACTCAACTCCTTTCCCCACCGCAACACCAGTAACTTTCCCAATGTACAGCAACGAATAGAACTCGACACAAAATTGACAACAAGCAACCGGGAAAAAACCTGAAGTGAAAATTAAGCACGAACCGAACCAGGAAATCAGACGTGCGACCATGTACAAAATTCCAAAACCTGCCAACTTTTTTCGGTACAGCAAATGAGCATCCGAAGTCTTTTGTGGAGGAATGTACTGCACGAGTTCAAAGGCATGGCCATTGCGAAAATGTGTGGGCAAGCTGCATCGGAACCAACTTGCGGGAGGAGCAGGAAAATGGTACACTATCATTAATCACTATGGCCTCAGCTGGGGCGAATTCGTACAATCTTTCCAATATAGATACGGAAGCACTTTTATGTCGATACAAGCCCAGCTGAAACTTCTGTGGCAATAACAACAACCTGGCCAACAACTGCCGACGTTTATAATGCAGAAAGTACAGTAAGTTCGACGGTTCCAACCGCACTTACCAGAGCGGGAAATCTTGGGAATTGTAACAGAAACAGTACTCCCAGAATATTGTGTATCTTTGTTACCGTTCATGAACAGCAACATCGAGGAGGTACTAAAAGCAGCAGTAATTCTGGAATGGAACTCACGTCAAGTGCGCCGCGAATCAAATGCTGCACGAGGGAAGCACGAGTTTGGGAGCAGTGACCATTCACAAACATGTGAACAATTCTACCGGCAAACAAGGACGGGAGGATATCAGCAAAGGTACAGAGCAGCGGGACAGATGAACAACAGAAGGGAGAATGCACGCCGCAATGATAACCCTGGTCATCGGGTGAACAACATGCGACCTGGCGATGGAAGAACTAATGACAAAGAGGGAGAAGACTACGTGCCCCGAACTCCTTGTCGTTATTGTCGACCAGCTTAAGTGTATCACTGGTAGAACAGATGTGCTAACCACCTGCACCTGGACAGTTATCACGGCCTGGCAAGACACAATCAGGGAAATTGACCGCAGGTGTGAGGCGACCAGACACCACCGACACCCCGGTCAGAGAGGAGCACCTGGATATAACCCCCAGCAAGCATTTGTACATCAGATCAGCAGTAACTTGGTACAATTAATCATAATTGAAATCCGCTTGAATGGGCAACAGTGTCACTCACTTATTGACGTGGCTGCTTCACATAATTTCGTATGGAAAAATTTGTAAATGCAATGGACGTCATGCCCAAGAATCACGTCATCAGACTGGCAACATGGCAACACAGCCACAGTGTGGAAGGACAGGCAACTGTGATAGTGCAGGTACGTAACCTGCATAACGATCACAACAGCTATGATTACCGACGAGATTAGAAAAGATTCAATACTAGGTGTGCCATGGATGCAAGAGCAAAATACCATTTTGAAGCCCGCAGCCAAGAGGATCTATTTTGGTGCCACCGAGCACTGTATGGTGTACAACATCGATCAGGAGAACCCAGAGCAGTTACCGCCAATCAAACTAAGTGATTTCGACCATGAAGTCCCGCCACAACACCAGGCAGTGTTCCAGCGACTGCTGGACGAGCATCGCGAAGTTTTCGCGGAACAGGACGCACTTAGGCGCACGACTTTGGCGGAGCACGAAATCAAGTTAACGCAAGAGGAGCCGATTTATTCTGCACTAATAAGCTATCTACCCAGCCAAGCAAGAATCATACGAGAGCAGGTGAAAGAAATGTTGGTTAACGATGTCATAGAACCAACTAGAAGTCGCTACAACTTCGTGATTACACTCGTGCCAAAGAAAGATGGCAGCTGGAGGTTCTGTGTGGACTTCCGCACCATACATCAGGTGACCTGCAGGGGTTTCCCATGTTATGTGAGTGTGCGAGATGCATTGAGTTCCTTGGGCAATGCGAAGATGATGACGTCTTTGGACCTGCGCAGCGGATACTGGGAGGTGCCCGTCAAGCAAGAGGACAGGGAGACAACAGCATTCACCATGCCAGATGGGAGGCACTATCAGTTCTGTGCGATGCTATTCGGACTGAAATGTACGCCTGCCACGTCTCAGTCCATGATGGTTTGAGTCCTGGATGCACTGATTGGGGAGTGCTCGTTACCGTTTTGGACGATGTAGTCTGGTCGAACAGCTGGGAAGACCATGTGCCACAACCTGTCCATGATCCTCGAACGACAAGAATGAATGGACTCCCCTGCACGGTGAATAAATGCCACCTAGGTAAGAGCAGCCTAGAATTTCTGGGGCATATCGTGTGGGAGAATGGGAACTAGCCGAACCAAGAACAATTACAGGTGATTGACAACTACCCCGCGCCAAAGACCTTGCAAACAAGTTCGTAAGTTCTTCGGGCTTCTGAACTCGCTACGTGCATTCATTGAGGGGTTCGCCGTAGTTACAGTGCCGCTAACCGATCTACTGTCACCACAATGCAGGTTTGTGTAGGGCGAGAAAGAGGAGCGTGCTTTCCAAGAAACGAAGAACCGTTTCCATGCTTGTCCGGCATTAGCAAAGTATAGTGTGAGCCGGCAATTACACCTGCGAACAGACGCAAGCCAAGAGGGGCTTATAGCTGTACTCTATCAGTGTGGAGACAAAAACACGCGACAGTTAATCAACTTCACGAGGGCCAAGTTAGAAGTAGAGCGGAAATATGACGTGAACGAACATGAGTGCCTCACGGTAGTGTGGGTAGCGAAATTAGTAACACGCCTACCTTGAGTACAGATAGTTTGTGCTCCATACCGACAACCGTTGTCTTGTCTGGCTCCAGAACACCAAGAAAGCAAGAAGCAAGTTAACCCTCTAATCTCATGACTTCGTGGTGGATCACATCCCAGGAAAGGAAAATCAGCTGGTGGATCAACTGTCATGAGACAACCGGAGCACGGTCGTGAACGACAATGCAGAATGGGACAATGTCCTACCTCCAACCACCAAGGAACTCTTACACGAGGTATAAGTAAATGTAGTGAGCGCAGTGGAAGGCGATGTACTGGTGAGTGATGTGTGGAGGGAGGTAGTGACAGTGCAGCATGTGTGTTTGTTTAGGAACGAGGTGAAGGCAAAGTATGAAATTCAGCGAGTGGAAAATTGGTGCATTATGAACGGTCAATTGGAAACTTTTTCCGCGCAAGAACCGACGAAATGGTAGCTATTTGTACCAGAGAACATGAGAACACTAGTGCTAACACACACACACACAAATGAGACTGTGGGACACCCAGGTACAATGCATACAAATCGAAACATTCGCGAGAAGTTTTATTGGCAATGAGTGTCATGTGACTATGTGCGGAGATGTGTAACATGTCTGCATTTTAAGTTTTTTGGAACATATGGAAGGCAACAACAGCAGCCACGATTTCCTATGCGACCGTTCGAGACTCTGAGTTTCGATTTAATGGGACCTTATCCACGCACAGCAGATGGAAAACGTTTATCTTGGTTGTCACTGACAACTACTCGCACTCGGTGGATCCATACCCACTCAGAGGCGCACATGTGCAAAACATTACAAATGTATTGGAGCAGGAATATTTCATGCATTGGGGATACCCGAAACAACTGCTCATAGACAACGACACAATTCACCAGCAGGATAAGTGCATCAGGTTGGGGATGTACCACTTGAAGACTGCAGTGTACCATCCCCGCGCAAACCCCATGGAGCGTTGTAACCAGGAGTTGAAGGTACAACTGCAGCTCTGTGTGGGTGAGCAGCACAACGTGTGTGCTGAACACCTGCCCGCCATCCATTTCACCCTTCGCCGGCGTGTTAACGAAGCCACGGGACGAACACCCGCCCAGGTCCTGATAGGCCACAACTTGGCCTTGCCAGGGGAAAAGCAATGTATGCAAGAACCGACGAATAGCAGTGCTGAGTGCAGCGGATGACATCGAGAAAGGAGATGCCGAGAGTGACACAAACATCCTTGCTGCCAACAGCAGTATGCCGTGAGATGGGTCCCTACAACCACAAGACCACAGCCGGCTCTACTAGCAGGGCAACAAGCATATTAACCAGCGCACCTGCAATCTACAGCGAAGCAAAACTTTTGTGCGGGGCTGGCAGCAAGGTGGATTGGCCCGCACAAGGTGGTGCGAAATATTGGACCCACTACCTTCCTGGTCCGAGTGGGCAGGATACTGGTCCAGGCTCACAGTGATGACGTAAGAACAGTACCAGGTGACGTCCTCGGCGAGAACCGACCCAGTGACCAGACCCGCGATGGCGCAAGAGTTGCAGAGCAGGAAGAGCAGGTGAGAGGGGAAGAATGTGTGCCAGCATCTCGGGCAAAGGAGCCCTACCTGATGTGCAAGTGCCATTGACACCAGATGTGGCAACATCTCCCAGGGATCGGCTGAGCACAGACACGGGACAGGACATGGGAGAAGTGCAGGCCAGCACTACCGAACCAGAACAGCAAGCGAGGGGAGAAGATGTGCAAGCAGGCGAGGGAGCTAGAGAGCAACATACGAAGGAGGAAGCAGCCCCATCAGAAACAGTGCCGCTACCGGCACCTGCACAGACAGCAGCAGCTCTGGCAATGGATAAAGTAACACCCATTGAAGAAACACTGCTGGGAGAAAAGGGAATTGCAGCGCAAGGATCAGCACGGGTAGCAGAGGCGGCTGGAGAGCCGCACCAGGGTGGTCCACTCCACTAGGTAGCCAGTGACGCAGGCTGCACCCAGCACTGGAAAATCATGCAAGGTGGGAGCAAGCAAGATAACAGAATAAGCAGCAGCAGTGACAGCGAGGGCAATGGGTCGGCAGGCTCGTACTGCCCCCGTGAATCACATCGGTGGAGGAGACCGCCAGCGGCCTGTACAGCCTGCGAGGGCGGGAACACGCCCCACAACGAGCAGCATTGGAGAAGATGGGTACCTCAGTGAGCACTTTAGAGCACGTGGAGATGGTGAGGAATATATACCAGCTACTGCCCAGAAGGCAGCCATGGAAGCACTCTGCTGTGTGTAATGTCGCGCAGCTACAAACACGCTCAGTGAATTATGGGTGGGGGGGGGCATTTGACGTGTGTCACGTGTCCCGTCTGAAGTCCATTTGACAGCAGCAGAACGATGGAGCTATGCAGTTGGGATACGCACTTGACGAGTGGAGCAGTTAAGTACAGTGCAATGCAAGTGTGAACACAACACAATACAAATCTTAGCACGTAATGTCAGAACACCTGCTGTAGTGCATGAATTTAAAATAGATTTTTATTTTCAGTTATATATTTTAGGGTGTCGCGTGTGATTTGTTAACACAAGTGTCCACATTGTCCAGTGGTCCAGATTGTACACCGTGCATCTTTCTTTCGCGCCAAAATGTATCCTCCTTGAGGTGGGTTCCACTATTGTGTGCTGTTCTGTTAACCTAGGTATCCTCAAAATATCTTCCTCGCATGTGTCAGGTGTAACAATGACAGTCGTTTCAATGTCACGTACTTGAACTTTCACTATTGCCTTTAAGGCCATACTACAATGCTCGTTCATGGCAAACCGTATTACATGGTCTGTAGGCGTCACGTCCTGCTTGCATACAAAGTGCAGTCAATCAAAGCGTTTCACAACTAGCCGTTTATGGAAACTATGATACGGATAAATGGCGCGTGGCTGTTGTTAATTTGTTGTGCTACTGTCTGTTGTGGAGATAATTTCATGCTTGGTGTTGTCCGAATTTTAGTGGGTGGGGTGTCGGAAGTGTCTGACGCTTCCCTGATTTGTCTCATGCGCGTGTTGTTGGTTACCATTACCTGTCCCGCTTCGATATTGTGGTTTCTGACCACTCGTCCCCATAGTTACACTCAGCTTCTGTCCCTGTTTGTACGTGCTATTATGCGTTTGTTCATTGTACCACTTCCCATGCTGTGGCCCATTATACTGTTTTCCATGCATTGGTGCACTATTACAAGGTTGTTGTAAATTTTGTGATGAGCCAGAACTATGTTTGTTTACATTTTCCTCTCTTGGCTCGTGCCGCTATTTTACTCTGCTTATATCACAGCGGGATGATTCATGTGTTCTCTCTCAAATTATTGCGGCATGCATAAGGTCTTCTAGTGTTCTATTTAATAAAGGAATCAAAGATGCTCTAAATTTAGGGCGATCTGTTTCTGTTACAGTGGCGATGCGTGCAATAATTCCATAGGCACGCTACTGAGTGCAGGGGGCAGTGGTGGCGTTGATCACCCCAAAAAAGGAGTAGAGGATTCCAGGGTCCCCCCCCCCCCCCTCCTCCCTGGGATTTGGATTTCAAGGTGCAGAATGGTGTAGACAGGAAAAATGATCATTCGTTTGCGTAAAGATGGAAAGCAGTCAACTTAATTTTTACCAAATCCTTTAAGAGACAAAAACCGAATTTATGTGAACTTCAGAACACGTGTTTTTGAACAGCATTGCACAGATTATTAAGGTCACAATAACCAGTTGCAGTCCACATGTTAACATCCTTTGAAAACAATAAATATGGCCAGCAAAGCAATTTTATTTAGGCTGTTACATCCAGCTAACCACTAGTGTTTAACAGAAACATTTTTTTTTGGAAAAATTATGTACAAAATTTCTTTTG
Organism: Dryococelus australis; assembly: GCA_029891345.1. Taxonomy (NCBI): domain Eukaryota; kingdom Metazoa; phylum Arthropoda; class Insecta; order Phasmatodea; family Phasmatidae; genus Dryococelus; species Dryococelus australis. Next base: position 321,142 of record CM057001.1, read on the forward strand.
TTGCGTGTTCTCGTGATCGTAAGTTCAGGTGTCGGCCCATCCTCTTTTATGATATCACATCTTTCCTGAAAAGTGAAAGCACTGCTGGAAAAATGCATCACTCGTAATCCACACACACTCACACCACACTTACATCCACATGTTTCTGTTGCACTCATTCTATCTACACTCTCAATTTCACACTGTAATTTTATCATTTTTATGTAGGGTATACGTCGCTCACGAATATGTATAACATTCTCAGCACCAAACTTAAATTAAATAAAAACAATACGATTTGTGTTGTGAGCGTGAACTTGGCTGCACATCGATCTAGTTATTCTAAACTACACCACGCAAACTGCCTGCGGCTAGGCCAGCTTCGGCTATGTCTGCTTCAGTTTGGTGAAGAAAGCACAACCCTCGTAACTTCTAACACAGGTTGACGCAGCCATAAGGCCCCGCCCCTCTCAGGTGGCCTCCTAACCCTGCCACCTCTCCATCGGCCGAGAACCCATTGCGACCGCCTGCCTGCTGAAAGCATTGCTTACAGTGCTTCCAAACATCTTGGTTTTGCTAGCCAACGAACGAGTTGTTTTCTTATAATGTACAGTAATGTTTCCCAAGTAGAATGTGTACTCCATGAGTGGAAAGTTACCTTAAAGTAAATATAAGTTAGATTTTAATATTTATTTTAAATATAACAATGTCAGGAAACTGCCTGGGCAAGCACTGCTTGCCTTGCTTGCCCTAATGAGACACCACTGTTCTGCAGTTACCTCAAGCACTTCCCGTTTTGGCAAATTTGTATGAAAACATTTGACAAGTTGGTTTTTACGTGTATTGAAAGCAATTAATGACTCACCCAATTGTTGACCTTCCAGAGTCAGTCTGCTCTGGGCCTGCACGGAAGTGAAACCTCCTCGAAATCTGCATTGGTGTGCACGTCGAAACTCCTCCCACTTAAGGCTATAGTGGTTGAGAGATGTCCACCAAGAGCGAGTGTCTCCGAGGAGTTACGCTCCGACACAGCTGGCCCATTAATCACAACTTACCCCGTACCTGGTTAGGCGGGATACACAATCGGCTAGTAATGCTGCCAGATCTTCCATTGGCATACCTGCAAATGTGGGCAATGTCTGGAACTTCAATAGTGTTTTTGCAGTTGTTGGTCCTGGCATATGTTGAGGTAGGTTGGTCTCAATGTTTCTGCTTCGACTTGCATTTTTCATTCCCACACTGTTACGTACGGATTAACAAGTGGGAAATTTTGATTGTCTGTTGGATATTTGGCACAATTGTTGGATAGATATGTGTGGGAAACATGTGTGGTAGTGGCAGGAAAAATGGTGTGGGCGGTTGGTATGCGGGCGATGTGGTTGTTGGGGTAGGTTCGGGTGGCAAGAATTTGTTTTCATTCGCCACGTGTATGGTGGGAGCATACTGGGTTTCAGTTTCACACTACTCTCCTCCCCTACTTTGCTGCTATATTCCTCCTCTGCTTTGTGCCGCACCACCTGACACATTGTTAGCGTCCTGTGCCACTATTCTGCGAAAGTTTGCTGTTCACATTCATTGCTACATCGTTTGCCCACTGCCCTAATAAGTCCAACATCTGATCTCGTTGGGTGTCTGCGGTTCCTTTTTCGTGCAATTCACACCCTGCCTAAATTTGGTTGATGTGTAACTTTGCCGGCTGGTTAAGCCCAGCGCAACATGTAAGTTTGCTTCCTGGAGGAGCATGATAAATCAAATCCAATGAACTAACATGGTGTTTGCATCTTCATTCGAGTTCTGTAAGGGCTATAGGGACACAAGTCCCCACCTTTCCCACCTTTTCATTGAAATGTACTGTGCAAGTGTTTTATCATGTATTTCAGTGTTTTATCTTCGGATATTTTAATATGGGTGTGTGAACCACCCAGAGATCTCACTGCGTAGAACGCACAGTACAGGTGACATATTTTCTTTCATTACAACAGTTGGAGCACCAGGAGGACACCATCCATTGGCCATCGGCACACGACTCAGAGGAGAAGTATCTGCTTTACTGCAGCGAGTTGGTATTGCCGCTGTAATACCTGGCGCCCATAATCGATCAGCATAAGGTTTGGTGAGAAAACTATGGAACATTACCTGCCCGCTCCCAGCTTTAAAACAATACAATTTTGCTCCACTACCTTGCCATCAAATGGCGCTCAACTTAGAGGCAATGTCCTTCCACTAATTCCTACTTCAAAACCCCACACAATTTTCTTTCCAAAATTCTCAAAATTCAATATCCAGTATTTCCCGCTTATCCTGGCCCAGGCCGACACCAGAGAGGTATGACGAATAGCGACAGTGTACAAGTGGAGCTGTGGGATGCCGCCATGCAGCCTCAGGACACGGGAAAGTCAAAACACATGGTCAGGGAGGAAAAGCACACTGAAACTGGAAAAGTGCCACCATCACTGCAACCACAAGAAAATCGCCACGAGGGTAGCAGACAGTGGCCATCTTGAGAGTGTTGCTGTGATTCAGCCATGCGTCCACTAGGCGCCTAGCAGGACAAAGGGTTTGCAACATCTTCCCCCTTCTCCACTGCTGTCATGTGCGCCGAAGAAGGACGAGGAGGAAAAGGACTGTGGGAAGGAGGAACGAAAATCTCCTCCTACCTGTGCTACCAACTGCACCGGCGATCAGCTATGAGCCATGTCGACCATTGACCCCTGCCTCGGGGCATGCTTGTGCATGTCTGTTAGTAAATATCACTGCTGGCCAGAACGACAGCAACACACCTACACTGTTGTACCCGCAATGCCTACGACCACGACCTCAGGACTGGGTCACCATGTACGAGTACAAATCGCGGTATAAATCTACCACCAGTTGGTCATTCTCTATTACCATTTGCCTCCGTAGCTGGTTCTGTAGTAACGGGGAGTAATACTACCTCCCATTCAACCTCGTCTCTGACCATTACTTTCGCTTCTGGCTTCCGTGACGTGTCTGCTAGCTCGTTCTCCTTTCCTTTTATGTGTTCGATAGTAAAATCTTAAGCTTGCCACAAAAGTACCCATCTCGTAAGTTTGCTCCTGGCTTCCTGCATGATGTTGAGCCATACTAGGCAGCGATTATCGGTTCGCAACATGATCTTGCGATATTCTATGTACGCCCTATACTTTTGTATCGCCCATATGAGGCGAAATATTCTCTTTCATTGACGTCATATCTGCGTTCGGTACTTCCCAATTTCGCACTCGCGAAGTCGATTACCCTTCTCTCATCTGTGTCGCAGTACTGGTAGATCACGGTGCCCAGCCCCTCCTGGCTGGTATCAGTCTTATAGGTAAAGGTGCCTTACTAGATCGTACTGCTCTAGAGCAGGACATTCTCGGAATTTTTCATTGATCAGCATAAAGGATGTTTCCTGCTCGCTGCCCCACATGTACCGCTTTTGTGGAGATAGCAGGTCCATGACGGGTGCAGTGATGACTTCTAAATCCTGCACGTGTTCATGTAACCAATTGATTAGGCCGAAGAATTTACATAGTGGTTTGTGTGTACGTCATGGTGCCTGACTCTCAATTAGCCCCAGCTGTTCGGGGTTAGGTCGGTTTCCATGCTCGTTCACCACGTTGCCTAGAAACTCTAGATCACTCTTACCAAGCCGGCATTTCTTAATCAATTTATCTCTAGTCTCACGAGTACAAGTGACAGGTTTTTTAGATGTTCCTCCCACATCTCCGACCATATGACTATGTCGTCGAGGTAGGCAAGTGTGCATTCGCATATCATACCATCGAGGACCCGTACCATCATACTCTGGAATGTTGCGGGGGCGCACTTTAGCCCAAAACGCATGGCGCAAAACTGATATTGTCGGCCATCCGGGGTGGTAAAGGCAGTCTTTTCCTGGTCCTCCTGGTGTACTGGTGTTTGCCAGCAGCCACTTCGCCAATCGAGCGACTACATGATTCTGGCCCTTCCGAGAGAGCTAAGGGCATCTTCGACACTTATATAAGGCGGTATAGTACTGCACATCACCTGGTCCCATCCTTTTTCGGCGCGTGAGTTGTGGCCGAGTTATACCGGCTCCTAGTCAATTCGATTACCCCGTCTGCAAGCATCTCGCATATTTCCTCTTTTATTATCTTAGCTTGGTGAGGCAAGTAGCTGCAGGGGCTATTGAAGATAGGTTCTTACTGAGTCAATGGGATAGTGTGTTCTGCCACCACTGTCCTGCGTAATGCATCATGGTTCACGAAAACAAGTTTACGTTCATTTAGCAAGCGCTGAAAAGCAGCTTGGTGCACTATGGGTATGTCATGTTCAAATTCTGTTAAATTTACTTTAGGCACATGTCCATGGCTACGGCTGTCTAAGTTATAAACTGTTTGTCCTTCCTTCGCTCCAAAGTGGATGCGTCGTTCGGCTGGTTCAACCATTGTGTTTTGCTCTGAGAGCCACGGTACTCCTAAAATAACATCTTCATTAATTTCATTAGTAACTACTGCTGTAGTTATGGTTTCCAAATCTCTTATTTGATAGTAATGGTCGCTTGGCCGACTACTGTATCAGTACAATCCCCGTTAGCAAGCCGGATCACCTGTCTGGTTGAGGTTATGTCACGTTTATTGACAAAACAAGGGTGACAAATACTGTGTGACGCAGCTATGTCGACAAGGGCATGACACAAAATACAGTTTACATGGACAAGTACATGAATAAATTTTGCACCCTGGCTACTACTGACCTTGGTAATTAGGGCTTGTTGTAGTATTACCGCAGTCCTGGTGCTGCAGGGAGGGGTTTGCTGGCTCTACTGGTGCATTTATTTCCTTTTATTTGTGATGTAATTAGTTGCATTTGACAGTTCTTAATTGTGAAATAATTCACATTTAGGTGATAATCGGTTACATGTTATAAATAATTCAATTGGTAACTGTGATAGATTCGTATTTGTAAGACAATCTGGGTGGGTTGTTGTGTTTTTGGTTTAATTCTTTTGGAGTTTGTGATTGATTGGTTTAATTGGAACTTTACATTTAGGTGTTAACTTGTTGTGTTTAATTTGTAATTCGATTCATTATGTTTAGGTGCTAAATAGTTGTTTGATTTGTAATTCAAGTTTGTATTTGTTTCTAGTGTTCTTCAATTGCTTTAAATATAAATTTTTTGGAATTGGGATAACATTTCATGGAATTTTACAGCTTTAAGGTATTTAGGGCACAATTCAATTTTAATGTTATTTAGAATGTATTTGAATCATGATATATTTCTTGGGAATTGGATAATATTTCCCGAAATTTGTTTCTCAGATTAGATTTATTTGTAATTTTGTGTTTTTATGCTACAGTTCTAGGAAATAGGATAATGTTTCCCAGAATTTTTCAGTTTAATTGAATTAATTATAGTATGTGAGTGTGTTAGTTAGTTTATATTATTAATATATAGTGTGTTACTCCCTTGCTAAAATGTTTAGACAAAAATTGTTTTTTGATTTATATAAAGTTTTGACAGTGACAAGTATGAAAATTTTTTTGCTGTGTAAAATATTTTTTTCGTATACTCCAGAAAGTATTTTTGATGGTGAAATGTTCATTAATTTTTTTATGGTCTAAATTATTTTTGATGGTGTACACTAGTTTTGATGGTGTCTAGTTACTAACAATATTTTTTTTAGAAAAGCGCACTTAATTTGGATAGTTTTCCTTTTAAACAAATCACATACAAAAAACTAAGCTTAAAAATTGCATTGCATTGTTGTATTGTAAACACAGTCCACTTGCTCCAAACGTTTAGCTGGGAAAGATAGACTAGGCAAGGTAGGTCGCAAAGCACTGTGTTTAGTGGAGGGGATCTGTGGGACTGTCAGGGTAATGCACATTGTGGAGTGAAGTTGTTAGTGAGAAGGGGTGGAGGGGAAGTATCGATTCTCCCTCCCAATGACGTGCATACGACTGTAGGATCTACGTGTGTAGTACTAGTGGTGGAAAGGGGGTGGGTTTCGATAGTGGTCCACGCTGCGGACAGCGACAGTTTACTGAACCATTTTTTCATTCTTTCGTCTGCTTGGGGCCCAAGCTCCTATTACCGCACCCAGCCTAAACTCTAGACTGCTAACCCTTCATTCTGCACGTAGTGTCCTCCACTTCAGCTCTTGTAACCTGCTGCCTGTCTCTGCACTCGCCCTCGCTATCATTTGTAAACATTAATGCTGCCACTACGCAACAATTACTGTTGCATTAAAGTGATCCAGTTTCTGGTCAAACCACTCGGCTTTCGGCAAAGATGATTTGAGAAGGTGCGAAACGTTTGACATGCGTTTTAAAAATCTTTTTCCCATGGTAGCACGCATTGTCTCCACTTCAAAGCACAAAATGCTCACCAAGCAAGTGATAACAACACATTAAAAATTCATTCTCAGCTTCGTTCGTGAAATTGACTTGTTGGTGTGTCAAATAAGACACGACTTTCACCTACTAGCGGACCAAAAGAAAAGAGTAGCGTAATAGCTAGTTCATAGTGTATGCTGACAGAACGAAAAAATTGTGCACGGGATCACGAGCACTCAAGAATATAACTGCCTCGCAAATAAGATTAGTTTCTAAGTTCACAAGACAGATATAAAAAACATTGTGTTGACGTCTTTCCAACTTCAGCAGATAACATGCATCGACCTGTGGGGCATGCGAATGGCCTGTGTCATGTTAGGTTATAAACTGACATTCAAGGCAAGTCTTTTGTTAATCCATTCAGACCCAGTGTACACAGTCGTGTACATTACGCATCTGCAGGTAATTTTTATTCGATTTTGCACACAGCGAAACTTAATGACCAATAATCTTGCCTGTGGGTAAATGATTCGCAAACCATCTTATTGTTCTAGGTCGTAATTGGTTTAGATTGGCACACCCATATCGGCATCCAAGGAGCCCTGATTTGAATCCGTTAGGTTTTTACCTGTGTATACATTTAAAGGCACGTGTGTATGCAACCCCAGTGGACGATGTGGACACTCTCCATAAACATATTGTGGCAGGTTACAAAACAATCGGGAATTTTCCAGGGATTCATCAACGCATCCGGGTGTCCATGGAACGCCGGGTTGATGCATGTGTTCGTGCTGATAGAGAGCATCATGAACATTTCCTTTAATGCCAAGATGTGAAACTTATTCCCGTGCATTTCCTACTGTTTTAGGTGTAATGTCGTACTATGAAGTGTCGTGTACCATGCAAACGAACGCTGCAATGGCATTACACAGTAACATGATCCAATCCAGCCTGTGGGACATACACTTTATGTTATGTATAATGGCTGTAGTGACGAAACTAAGTGTTTGCGTACCTATGTTCCATATGATCCATACGTGAGGAATGTTACATCGAAGTTTTGACATGTAATTTTGCAACTTCTGTATAGCATACAGCTCATTCGCTGTGACAACGAAAGAAGTATTTGGTTGACTTAAGTACAACCCACATAATTTTTTGCAACACCAAAAACTGTAAATTAAAGTGTGTTTGAAAGGGTTATATATATATACACACTTCATCAACGGAGGCTTATTGTAAAAACACAAATTGACCTGCAGTAGTTCTGACATGCTGATTAGTAGACAGTCATTATAAAACCAACTGCGATTCCACCATACAGGACATAGTATACAAATTAAGAGATATATCGCAGTTATTTCCGAAACACAAATTAACGATTATCACAAATTATTACAGTAGTTAAATGTGTTTAACCAATTACTCGTTATCCCGAAACTCAGCTCTCCATTATTGGTATTTTGATTGATACTTACAAGCAACTAAAATAACTAATGGTTCAGCTTCATTTCCAACACAATCTCTTTAGATCATATGTTGTAGTTAAAACTCAGACTTAATTTTCGAAACGAGCCTGCAGCCGTGCTTATCTGTATTACTCATTTACATTCTGTACATCATCATTGATCTGTTATTGGGAACTGAAAGTATTCCATTCAAATTTATATTTAAAGGCACTCTGAAACAAAAATGCATAATGTGGTCATTTTCTGTTAATTAAAAAACCCTCAGCTAAACCACTAACATGGATTCTGATCTTTGATGTAAAATTATTGTGCTAATTATTTTGGAAGAAATCGGTAAGAATATAAATCCGCTTACAGATTTCGTAATAGCAACATTTCATTCTAATAAACATTGCCATATTATGTCTGATTTATTTATTGAAGAAATACTGTATGCTATGTTTTAGATCAACTGTAATTGAGCGATATAAAACATACATTTTTAGGGAATCAAAAATTAATTCAGCATACCTATTTGCTTACTGCTTAAGTGTGCCAAAATTGATTGGTGTGTAGATGTAATAGATCTGAACTTCAAATATCTAGGCATAGCAATAGATGTTGAAAATAGTAAACATTTTTAAATTTTAATCAAACAATAGTTTAAACTACGCCTTATAAAATTAACAAATTGTTCTTTTTCTGGGGCGTAAATTGGACTTTTCTTTTAAGCACGAAATTTTGCAGGCTCCGTGGATTAATCTACATAGTCAGCAAGTATCTTTGTGTACATTCTTGCTGATGTATCTATCAGTGGGAAGTAATGCAAGCATTCACAGGCGTTGGTCCGCCATTGAAACATGTGGCTGATCGATAAAATCAATTTTGCTGCAGCAAAGTTATTTTAAATAATGTACTGCAATACTATTTTCAAATATGTATGGTACATTTTGCAAATAGCCATCACTACGAAATAAACATTTACAAGTACAAAATTTAAGTTAAATATAAATAATTAATATTTCTTATCTATATTCCTTCCTCCTGCAGCAAACAGTCCTACAATCACAAATCTGGCGTAAAATAAACTGCAAAACACCTATTTTATGACGTTGAGAATTTGTTTTTGCATTTTTGTAGCTGAATGTTATTTCATTATATCTGAACCAGTATTTGGATTTTTCTATTAATTTTCCTGAACACAACTCTCAGCTTTACTTGTTCTAACTTTTGTATCATATTTGATGTTTTCATTTGTTTGTTATTTGGCGCATTATTAGGTAATAAGTATGAAATTTAGATTTTAGGTGTTGAAAATCATATTGCAACCATTGTCTACTAAATGAGACTTTTCATAAACATGAAATATTGAGAGTTGGGCAGGATAGGGCTGCCTTTCCTTATGTAGCAACACTTAGTCCAGTTTTTCCCCCAGGAGCGCTTGCAATAAAGGTGCTGGGGCGGAGAGAGCAGCAAATGACCTGCCACTTTGCATTCTTTGTCGCCCAATTAGAGGGCTTCCTTCTACCTGCCGCGACGGGGAGATTGAAGGGCCTGCATTAAAGTTGCTCGTCCTCCCTTGCACAATTCTGACCCCTCACCCCCCTTCTCTCGGTAGGCAGGGACATGGCAAAGTACGGCGGCTGAGAAGTGTTGGGAAATTGTGGGAGGGGGTAGCGAGAAATTCTGACACCTTTTGACACCATGCTTTACAGACTTTATCCGACGAGAAGCCAGGAAATTATGCAAGTCGCGTGAAGGCGCAGTGAAGGGCTGCACTGGCTTCTGGCTTCTGGCTTCGTCCTACTGTAGGCACTTTCTCAACTCCTGCCCCCTTTTCTCACTGCACCGATCTCCCATGGCACAGTCGGATAGTGTGCCACAGATCTGGGGTGCGGTAGGTTCTGGGTTCGAGTCCCAGGTAAGACTTGGATGTTTATTTAAGTTAGGTTATACGTTAGTCTGTAAGTCGTCCCCTGCTAAGCTTTCAAGAATAAAACCGTGGGAAATTAAAAAGCCCTTTACATTACATTACTTTTCACGCCATCGTCAAAATTTTATTCAGGAAAATACAATTGCAGCACCAAGACAGACGAAAATAATTGGGGGTTTTCTGGCAAAGAGGGCAGTCATCCCCAACAAAATATATGTCTGTGTTTGAATACCACCATTTATTGTGGTGTAAAATAAGTATAACAAACTGATAAAAATGTCATAATTTCATCAGACACTGCCTTGTAAATGTACAGAGCTCAATTACTTACCAAATCAAGAGTTTTAATGTTAAACCTGTTCTCTTTACACGAAAAGGACAAGTTGAATATTAACGGTCCTCTTCGTGTAAAGAGAAAATATTATGAAAGTAGATGATAAATGGGGATTCAAGCGCAATACATTTTTTTCTTACAATTTACTCGAAAAGTGCAAGAAAAAAGTAGCATAACTATTTCCAATTAATTTTAACAAGGGTACAAGAAAAAAATTAAAGAACTCAAAATCTGGGATTCAAGGAAAAAACTATCAAAATCAGGCACATTTGAGTTAAAATCAGGAAAATCTCTCGTTTTTTCGAGCAGCTTTTTCATGTTTCTAGAAGTGACAATTTTCAGTTCGAAAAAACAAGCAATTTTCACCGAAAATAAAGCGATTTTATCAGTTTTTAAAAAAAGTATTGTGACAGCATCGAAAATCAAGCAATTTTACCTCAAAATCATGCAATTTATCAGTTTTCTAGAAATGCTAATTTTGAAAGCGAGCAATCTATATCAAATGAATTTAAGAGAAAAACAAGCAAAATATGATAAAATCAAGTAAATATATTGAAAAGAAAATTTATAGTTTAAATTCGAAGCTCTACTAAGCTTTAAAAAAAGCATTGTGCCAGCATCGAAATTCAAGCAATTTTACCTCAAAATCAAGCAATTTATCAGTTTTTCTAGAAATGCTAATTTTGCAAGCGAGCACTCTAAATCAAATGAATTTAAGAGAAAAACAAGCAAAATAACATAAAATCAAGTAAAAATATTGAAAAGACAATCAGTAGTTTAAATTCGAAGCTCTACTAATCTTTAAAAAAACTTCTATCCTCTCGAATTCGCCCCCTTATTTCATGAAGTACATATTTGTCGTTAATGTTTTCAAAGAGTGTTAATTGTAAACTTTGTAGATTTCGATGAATATGGTAAACTAATTCTCTGAGTTCGTCAGAAGCATTATCTGATTTATTGGAAAGTGTAGTTGATTTAAAACCATCTTTAAAAAGCTTTGTCATACTGCAAGATGACAGAGTCATTTTTATATATAAAAGAAAAATATGAATTAAGAGATAGAATAAAGCTTATTCAGGTTTAACAAAAAATATTTTTTATTAGATCAAACAACTTAACAATACACCTAAAAAATTGTATTAAAATATCGAAACAGTTTCTTATTCTGTAAAATCTTTTATATCCTACATTTAATAATATTAAAAATGTATATATATCTTCAGTAATTTTTTCTTTCAAATAATCGTAAGTAAGATTCCTTCGACTAATTTAAACAACATTACAAATGGTACCTGCTTCGACATCTTTATTAAAATCAACACCAATTTTTATGTCCGTTTTTTCTTTAACTATGGTTGTTTTTCTGCATGAACAATCAATAACATATTTAATGAATGGTAATTAATATCACCATCAATGTTTACAGTTGGTATATAATTAAGTTCATTATTTCTATAGCTGGTATCTAGTTTGATTTTTTAATTTCTAAAATCATTATAAGCAAGATATTGTCTGAGATAAAAACAGTTTTCAATGTCTAGATTCCAGTTTTATTCGGAAAAATTTCATTTGTACTATTTTTTAAATAAATATTTCTTACACTACAATTATCAAACATAGTAGCATTTTTATGCTGTGCAGCACAATTTTTTCCATTAAGTTGAAAACCTACAATTACAGAATCAGGCATGCTAAATTGTAAATTATTAAACTGATCTTTTATATCAAAGGTAAAAATTTTGATTCAGCAGGAACTTCTTTTACTAAAAATTGCCAATAATCAAAACTAACAGGTATTTTTGGGTCTTTGTGTATTTTTTCCTTAATTGCAAGGGCTGTGTTAGATTCGAATTCAAATATAGGCCACATAATTCCTAAATTTTTGAATATTAATTTTACCACGAACAGGACGATGTTTCGTAACTTTATCATGTTTATCTAAAGTTTCATAAAGAAATAAGCAGTTTTTATCAGATGAGTTACGAAAAAAAGTAATTTTATAGCCACCTTTCCAAAAAACTTCATTGTTATCACGAATAAAACCAAACAGATATCTAAGTGGATTGATTATTTCATTTGTTCTATTACTAGAAACAGTTTTAACATATTATGTTATATTACTAGAAACAGATTTATCTCGATATAGATTATCAACACCTGTAAATTCTAAATAATTTTGTTCACTTGGTGATATTAATAAAACATTTATCATTGTTGTTGTTATACCCGAATTATCAACAGCTTCAATAATAGTTCCATGTTTGGAGATTTCTACTCTAGAAAATTGGAAAGAAAAACGTTTTAACAAACAGCAATAATATCTGATTCATCATAGTTTGCCGCATCTCCACCCTTATCTCTGCTTAGTAAACTAACTTGCTCATAAACATAAGCTTCATTTGGAAAAGAATAGCCATCTCCTATAGGAGTATCAAGTTCATTTGTAAACATATTGTAAACAATAGAATTCCCCCTAATTTGATCAGTTGGAGGAAAAGTATGCCTTTCAAAACTCTCAATATGTTTATAACTCATTTATAAGTAAAAAATGTATATATAAATGACAGAACCAAAGGGTGCTCGAGTTAAAGTACTCATTTAAAGATATAAAAAATATATAAAAACCACCATGAAGAAGAATATGAAAAATAAGAAGAAAGAACTACCATTTATCGACGAATTACAAAATATCGGTAAAACAAAAATTTAATAACAGCACTAGTTCCTGTTGCAGGAAAATTTTTAGATTATCCACCAATACCAGAAGAAACATCGTTTGAAAGAGAATTATTCTCAAAATCTCCTAATTTGGAAGAGAAAATGGGAATTGTACCATTGAAATATTTGCCGCGTGCAGCATATGATTCGACGCATACCACGTCTGATTCTACTGTAAATCTTGGAAAATAAATTTCTGAAAAAATTAATGTTATCAATGCACAATATGATTTATGAGGAGATGGACATAATTTTTACATTGGGGATACAAAAGTGAAGATAGATGATGATAAAATATCTGTTAAAAATAAAGAATACTAATTAACAGAAGGGCTTTATAATTTGTTAACAAAACAAAAAGATCATCTTAAGGATAATTTCAATGCTAATGACTATAAAAACTACACGAAAATCGTTTTAGATACCAATGTCGCATTGCAAGAATTTAATCAAAAAAAAAAAGAAAATAATCTCAAATAGCAGTTATAAATACAGAAAAATAATTGGACCAATTTGTTATAACTATATGAAAAGAAACATTCAAAATCTGCGCCAAAAACGGCTGAAAGACCAACTTCTCCAAGAATTTCTAGATCTGGAGACTGTATAAAAAAATATAATTGCTTGCCAAAAGAATACATTTGGATGGACAATGTTAGAAAATTGGTTGATAGATTATTAGTTATTCATGGTGAAAAAAATGCTGGTAATAACAATTATTACAATGAAAAAGTAAGCATATTGAATATGTTATATAATAAAGTTTCTGATTTTGTTATAAACAATCCAAAAGAAAAACCCTATCTTATAAGAATTTGAAATGTAATTCCACATACATTTTGGAGCTCTGAACGTCATGGCAACGGTATAATAAATTGGGCACTAAACAATTTAAATCGTCCTGAAATACATTTGCCAGGCTATAACTACTGTGGTCCATTTCCTAAATTAAATGAAAGTGTGGAAAGAGGTGATACAGGAATAAATAAATTAGATGAAGCATACAAATTTCATGATATTGCTTATAGAGGACATAAAGATATTGAATCTATACATGAAGCCGATAAAGTTTTACAAAAAGAAGCAAAAGAGGTCTTGTTAGATAAAATGACTCCAATTGGAGAAAAAATTGCAAATTGCTTCTGCTGCCGTTGCCTCAACAATGTTTACAAAAAGAAAATTAGGTTGGGGAATTAATTTTTTTTATTGTATATATATATATATATATAAAACTTATAAACGATGAAGATAAATATAACTATCGATATTCCCTTTGAGGAATTAAAATATTTAGGTATAGATAAATTTTTAACAGATGATAAAATTGCGAGAAAAAAAAATTTAAAGAAGGCAAAAGTTTCAAATTAACTTTATCATTGCCAACAGTGAAAAAGATGGCCAAAGAAAAATCTGAAGTGGTTTACATCATGGTGGAGTTATTCCTATTATACTTGCTGCTTTAGGTACACTCAGCACTTTAACAGGAGCAGCCGGGACAACTTATAATTCTGTTGAACATACTAGCAAAAATAACAAAGAATTAGAACAAAAAAAGAATTAATTTAGCAATGGAAAACAAGGCTGGAAGCGGATTAAAAAAAGGAAGGCCAAAATAAATATCAATATCGAATAATACATAAAACTATTAAATATTAAGCATTTCAGAAATGTTTATATGAGTGACGAACTACCAAAAAGTATGCACAAAAATGAATGTGCTGTAGTAAATTTTGACATTTCAGCAAATCCTGGTACTCATTGTGTTTGCTATTTTAAAGAAAATAATGATGTTAACTATTTTGATTCATTTGTATGCAACATTCCTACTAATTTAACCAATTACTTAAAAGAAAGGAATGTTTATTACAATGATGACCGAATTCAGAATTTCATTCAGTTATATGTCGACATCTATGTTTAATTGTTTTACACCTTTTTTTGAGAGGATTTAAGTTTAATGATAAAATTCTATGTTATTAAATTGTGAATATATTTGTGAAACCATGAATCAAATCTTTAAATAAAATTTTTGACACTAATGCTTATGCTATGTAGACAGTGCGATTCAGGTGTTTCTGCTTTACAAAGTAAACTAAGCACCTGTTTTGATTATACAAAATGTTTTGTTTCGTTTTTAGAGCACAGAATTGTTAATATAGATCTTGTACATGGTATAGATACGGTCAATAAAAGATAGTTCGATAAAGAAATAGGTGATAAATTGCAAAATTTAAACAAATCAGCTTTGAATTATTGTGATACACTTGTTAACTTGATAATTGAAAAATGTAAGGAAGATAAATCACATATAGTGTATTTACCTGCAAAGTGGAATAAAAGTAATAATAATTTTCACTTAGATAATAAAATATTCTTTACTTTTTTGATGGATTGTAATGTTTATAAAATAATTACTGTTAACAATTTACCTGACGATACTGTGACTGTTATTAAGGGATATTAAAAAAAAGATTACAGTAAGCCTTTTGATAACAAAAATTATATTCTAACTTTTAAAATAAAAGTAAGCTAAAATATCTAAATATGATGGTTTGATGACTACAATAGGAATATTCGTAAAATATAAAGATTAACTATTCTTATATCTACTTGGACGAACACCACATGATCTTCCAGCAACAGGAAAAAGCATATCTGCACAGTTTTTCCTCGTCCCCGACCATAGCGAGCTCACTTGTCACAACAGGAAAAAGTTTATCACAAATGTGATATCTCCTTGCTCATCTGCGAGCATTCTGTGAGTGCCACCACAAGATGTAGTAAAATTATCTCCGCACAGGTCTCGCTACATTAGCTCAGTGGTTAGGCATTCGAATTTCCAACTCGTGGGACATGGGTTCGAATCCCAGCCTGTGAGGATAATTTCATAGTTTGAAAGGCACCCACACTGTTAAACTATCACCCAAACCATTCAAAATTTGAGCTAAAAATGTTAATTGCTCATGTTCATATATAAAAATACGTGAGTATGAGACACAAAAAATAAATGGCGTATTCCTCATATGGTGCAAGGAACCTGTAGCATATGGGAGCGTAAAAGAAATTTTAAAAAATCCCTCACTTCTCCAATAAAAAGAAATATAAAAATGGCCGGCTGGTGGTAAAGTGAGGGATTTATCCAAATCGAGTTTTGATGGCGTCAATATCAAGGCCATAAAAATAAAAAAATTGGGTCATTGACATTGGCTTTAACTTGCTCATAAAATCAATTGAAAAAAAAGTTCCTGGCATTGGCATTAACTTGCTCGTAAAGCAATTAGCTATGTAACCCTTTTAATGATTTGTTCAATCTTACTCACATGGACAATATCGCCAACTTTGCATTTCGGTTTAGTAAACACATTCGCAAATCTTGTCGAAAATTTTTTTCATTTTTTATTGACTTCAATTGGTTTCATGCCAATGGTATTGTGCTTTGTGTTGTATTCTTTAACTAAATCATCTAATATATTTACCCATTTGTAATTGCCATTCAAAGAAAAATTTCTTCCATATTTTGTTCTTCAACTTTTGATTGCATTGTTCAACACAACTGGCTTTTAGTTCACTGAATGTAAAATAATGATTGACGTTATATTTTTGCGTAAGTTCTTGAAATATTTCACTATAAAATTCTAACCCAGCATCGCTTTGAATACTATGAGGTTTTCTTGTAACTAATATAGATTCTTAATAATTTGCCTTATTCTTGGCTGTTTTATCTTTGATTAGTATAGCAAATGCATATTTAAAAAAATCGATAACTGTCATAATGCACTTGTAACCATTGTTTTTATGTGATATGCCTACAATTACTAGTATCCATTTCAACAAGATCGATTTGCCATAAATCATCAATACCATACGAAATTACTTTCCTTCTGGGGAAATTATTTCGTGTAGGTTTGTAAAATTAATTAATTATGCCTTCTCTTGTTCTGCGAATTTTTTTTTAAATATTGATTTATTAGAATTACATACTGAACATTAACATATCTGAACTAATCGTACATTTATAGTACTTTTAATTTTTATATTATTATTTTTAGTGTCCTTACACTTAAAGTACCAAGTATTCTCCATTTAATAGTATAATATATATATATATATAATCTAGTATACAACTTACAAGAAAGATAAAATATAAAATCTTTTATTTTATTTCGATACTATCCATTGTACACTTTTCTACTCATATCTATTGTAATAAAACTATAGCCTATGTCACAACAGCATGCACAAATCTCTTTAAATTTCTCATACGATATTTCCTCACCGACAAAATCACAAGTTTGTGTCATCTTGTCTAAATATACATAGAAAATTCACATTGTCTGCGACAAGTTGCTTTGGTATTTTCGATTATGTTTTTGCTAAATAAAATACATCAATGTTTTTATGGCTTTCCCATAGTAAAGTACTCGCGAACTATGCCTTGATTGTCTAAAAATAACATCATCGAATACAATTAGAGATGCGTCTACACATCGATCTAAAGCAACCACTTCCTCTGTATTATTAAAACAAGTATGCAATTTTTTCTTTAATCTTAAATTCACTTGATTTAGATTACTCGCTTGCAAAATTAGCGTTTCTAGAAAAACTGGTAAATTGCTTGATTTTGAGGTCAAATTGCTTGATTTTCGACGCTGGCACAACACTTTTATGAAAAACTGATGTAATTGCTTGATTTTCGATGAAAATTGCTTGTTTGTTCTAACTGAAAATTGTTGCTTCTAGAAACATGAAAAAGCCGCTCGAAAAACGAGAAATTTGCCTTATTTTAGCACAAATCTGCTTGATTTTGATCGTTTTTTCATTGAATCCCAGATTTTTAGTTCTTTAATTTTTTCTTGTATCCTTGTTAAAATTAATTGGAAATAGTTATGTTACTTTTTCTTGCACTTTTGGAGTAAACTGTCGAAAAAAATGTGCTGCGTTAGAATACCCATTTATCCTCTACTTATGAACATACTCACACTTATTTTGGCATAACTTTGATATATTAAAAATAATCAGGAAATGTTTGATGAAATTATAATGACATTTGCGAAAGTTGGCATGGGGTAATTTTTCTCGTTGTAAAAAAAAAACACTAACCTGTGCCTAATATTTATGAAATTATTCCCCCTACTTTTTGTTCTTTCCTACCTCTGGCCAATTTTCATAGAAAATAAAACTCTACTACTAGTCAAACAAAGTGACTCCGAAAATGAACTAATGAACATTACTATACTTTGTAACTTCTACTACTTCTAATACATAACGAATAGTGTTCTTATGCGTTCTGTCTGCTTTTCATCGGTATGACATTTATAATGTTATTGCATTATTGGTACAAGACAACAATGATTATTGTAAAACTAAAGAAACACAATACTTCCAAAGCGCAGAAATAGCCAACTGGTGAGATAAAGCGTCCAACTACGCATACTTGCCGACAGCAATGCACGCACTCCAGCATCACGAGTGGAAGGCGTTTTGAATGAAATGAGAGTTGAGAGATTTTGTCGAGCGCCGCTGAGTATGAAATGACGTTAGATGGAGCCGGTTTCCCCACCTGAGGCAGAGTCGCCATGCAGAACGTGAGAGGGGACTGAGGTTTTAGTGGAGCCGACTTCCTGATTGAGTGTATGAGCGGGAATAGTGTGGGGATTGTGCTATGGTGGAATGGAGACGGACTAGAAAACTGGAGCACTGCGAGAAACCGCACACACCACTGCAGAGTCCGCGGTAAATTTAGCAAGTTTTGAAGCTTTGTTTAATAGCTCATTCTCCTCTGGATATGTATCCTTCCGCGATGTATATAATTATCATTTACAGGGTCCTCTCACTTTATTCATACGTCCAACATGCGTAAATGTGAAAGTGTTAAGAATTTAACTTTGCTACTAATATATAAATTTTCCCTGTTGGGTGCATAAAACAAGCAGAAAATAATTTCAGTGTCCACAAATTTAAAAATTGAAAGTTTAGTACGATGTTAATACGTGGAGCTAATTTTACTGTTTCACTGTAACTTTAGGTCGAGTATTTCGCTTGGTTCTTACGTTATTATATATGCAGATATAAGCAGTATTTTTTCCTTAAAGTGTGGTTTTGAAAGTGCTGAAGCGCGAAGAGCCCGTGCCAACGGAAGGATGACCGTACACAGAGAGAAAAGTCAAAAAATTATTTTTTCAACAGGACACTAAACAGGAAAGCAGCAAAATTTGAAACATTTATTTGCGCACATTGTTCAGTATTTTAAATGTATGTAATATAAAATATTGCTGTGTCGTCAGTATCACTTAAGTGCCCTGCCGTCATTGTTCAGGGAGGGGTGGGGTAGGGTGGCCGACTTGTAGTCGTAGGGTTGGGAGTTCGCTCCCGGGTCCCTCAGCGCCAGATTGTCAGTTCGCATGTCGCGCACACATGGACTAGGAATTTGTCAAAGGTCGGTCTAATTTGATCTCGTCAAACGGCACTTCCACACTTACAAACGGCACTCACGCTCTGTACTATGGCAATGTTTAGTCAAACGTAAATAAAAAAATAAAAAACTTAACTTTCCGCTATCTTGATAGGCGACCAAAATCTTGGTAGATATCGCCCATCCACCATATTCTAAGCCAGTGACCATAACCTTGACCGACCTTGAATGACCTTGAAAAAAAAAATAGAAAAATGCATAAAAATCAACAAGCATAAAACATTACAGACTACAACCACCTTATTAGATGCATACTCCCTCGACCTTGACCCCATGACCTTGAAAACAAAAACTCGAGAAAAATGCATAAAATTCAGCAATCATATGGCATTATAGACTACTAACGCCATATTATATGCATACTACCCTGACCTTGACCCCATGAGATAGAATGATCTTGAAAACAAAAAACCCGAGAAAAATCTATGCGAAGATGCAGAAGCTAGCCGAGACGATGTATCTTTCACGACTGCCATTGTCGAACTAAGTCTCCCAGCATACCTCACTACTGCTTATAATATACGCATATGCAAACCCTATGACATTATATTGACTTTGAACAAATCGTATTACACCATTAATACACTGTGCGGACACCAACCAACCAATCACCGAGTTACCACATGATTGCAGCTAACCAATCAAATGCAAGCACTGAGAAATCACACATAGACTGGTAGGCAGGCTTTAGATGCTACATCTTTGACCACATTACCATACAGATATATCTTCATCAGTTTCTTCCAGACAAGTTCTTCGCTCACATATAAATCATGGTCACGCTTAACGTATACAACTGACTCCTGTTGTCAGACCGACCCCTCACAAGATTGACCCATTGACCCAATGACCCACGCCCCCTTGATCCACTGGTACCCGTAATGACACCTGATTGCATTGCTCACCCTTAATGACCCCAAAAGATCACTAAATGACCCCTAATGACCCCAAAATGAATCCACCACTACCACCACTACCACCACCACCACCTTAACCCATTGTGACCATTATTGACCCATTGACCCACAGCATAATTTGGAATTTTGACTGAACAATGCAGCTTAAGGGCAGGCCACCACAATGCTTCCCAATTGGTCATCACGTTTATCTAGATAATTATCAATTAAAATGGTAAATGCCCATTAGGCCTATTTTACGTACATCACTTTAACAATTAAATTACTTATCGCTTTGGTAACATTTCTTTTTTCAGACGGCCTGGTTTATTTTGACCATTACAACATAGCATCACTGAACCAGTGGCCGAGTTAGCCATTGGAATCACGGGTAGATTAAGAGTTATCTGTAGTAAAATATTAAATAGTCGTTTTAAATGTACGTGGTAAAACTTTTTTTTTTCTTTCGGAATTATAATAAAACTTTTCTTTTCTTTTCAGAATCATGCTGTGCTTTTTCTCTCTAGGTCTGGCTGAAATAACCTCAAACTGTTGACCATCTCCGCTACACTTAGTTCATAAAGGCCTCATACTAGCCACTTTAATTTTAAGATAACGTACGAAAGACCGTCCCAATTGTCTATTGCCATAGGATTACATTTCGCCTCGTAAAGACCGTTATGCGGTAATATTGTTAATTTAAAGATAGCAGCATAAAGCTACAGAACAGGTCCGCAGATCGCCAGGCTGCCGGCATACTAATCGTGCAGGCATCTAGTTTTAAATTGCAAATACATTTTTAGTTAACGAAGATATAAAGAGTGCACGATAATGATTCATAATTTTCCAAAAAATACAGGCTCTATAGTCTACGCAAATTCGAAGACCGGAATGGTATAGTTAGAAAGTTCACCGTCACATCGCACTTTTTACAATCATAAATATAATAATTTCTGTGCTGAATTACTTTGTGGATATTTTTAACGCTGAAAAACCGCAATATTAAGTGTGGAACAAAACTAATATTCGAAAGGAACATAAAATATTATTTTAACAGAAATCTCTTTAATAGTGTTTTCCAATATTGTCTGTTAAGAGAACTACCAACAATTCTTCAGCTAGGAAAAATTCTTTCAGAACATTAAAGAATGCATCAAAATGCCTTATAGCATTCCCAATCATGAAATGAAGTGGAAATGTGGCGCGATGTGTATCACAGCTCGTGGTTTTGGTAGCATTAAGTCAGCAGCTTGGAGTAGCAGACCCCTGAGAGCTAAACACCACAGAATAACGACGTTGGCTGCAGTTATATTTTAACTTAATTGCCCTGTGAATGTACTGGTGAAGTGTGGTCTGTTTCGAGAATAATCGCTTTCATAGCTTTGGTGGTTTGGTATTCGCGTTGAGCGATCGATACACGAGTATCGTTCGTATACATAGACAAAGGATAACTCCGCCCAACAACAGCAATTATTCTGCGCGTGATGTAGGAATAGTTTCCATCTACGGCATTAGTTCAAATGGAATTCGCTCGTCCGCTTTAACTGTAGATAACGAGTGGGGATTCCCGAGTAAACGGTTTTACACTGGAGATGTCAGACAATCCAATTACGATAAAACATGTGTGTGACAATCTGAAATACTATTGGGTAAGCATAATTGGTTGATCAGAAAATAATTCGTTCCTTTTTTTTATGTTGTGTATGGGAAGTAGCAAGTATCTGTATGTCTGCCGTTCGGGCGTCACAGATATAGGTTAGCTCTATATGCACGGTTTCAGGGGTGCCACTAACATTAGCACGGAAGATATAATTCAGTACCATTGTGCTTGAATTCTGAAAAAAAGTAGTGTTATATAGTAATTATTTATCATTTATATTCCAGTCCAAATAAAAGTGGCGTATAAATGCTTAGGGATGGTCAACATTTTGTATCATTTTAATTAAAAGTGGCATTTACAAACAGCATATTTCCTTTTAAATGCGAAAATCTACAAACTTGCGATTAACCAATGGCTGGCTTAATTCCTTGGCGATATAGAAAATTAAAAAAAATAAATAAAAAAATTAATAACAACTTTCAAATTACAAATGATCGATTCATTTTTATGTTAAAGCGTATGAGGGTGCAGGTACGTACAGCGAAACCCATCGTTTACATATAAAAAGTCATTTATGTATTTACACCAGTTATAAGATGGTTGTTTTTTTCCTTAATGAATACCAACGCATTTACAGAACAAACATTAAACAATAAATTTTTGTTACTCTTTTGATGCGCCTTTAATTTTAAACACTGTTATGTTAAAATCAAAATACGAGATGTATATATATATATAAGACGAGATGTATATATATATATATATATATATATATATATATATATATATATATATATAGCATGTATACTATATTTGTTTAAGCGTAATAATTTAGATGATAGCAGAAGGCACTGTAGTCAGTTACATTTCGCTTTGCACTTTCTACAGGAAATTTAATCAGCCACGCTTTGCGTGCAGAGGTTTGAAAGAGGACAATACACGAGGAACAATTAAATTTTTAGGTTTCCTTAGATGACCTTTTACTAAAATCTGTCAGCTATTGGGTACACTAAATCTGAAATATTAGGCGGATGGAACAGAAAATTTAAATCTGCTTGGAAATTGTATTTGAAAATATTTTCAAAATAACTTTTAAGTTCAAGTTATATATGTTTCTTTTGTATATCTGAGTATTAGTTTGTAATTTATTCCATAAATGTACATCTCAGTAGAACTTATAACGTACAATGATGAGGCAGCGCATGTATTTCTAATGCAGCGATGGTTTTCTTTAAATAAATAACTGCACTCGAATTAGTTTTATATTGAATGAGTTTTTTTTTTTTTTTTTTACCAAGGTTGTTCGATTCACTAAATATTGAAATCATAAAAAATTAATATATTTACTTTTCCCTTTGAAAGTAAAATATAATTTAATTTTTATTTGCGAATGTTTTAAAATAATGTGTTAAACAGTAATTGTTCTCAGAGGTTTCAACCACTGAACGTGACACAATATCTGCATTTCTTCTTCGTCCGGAATACTGTTTAAGGTAACACACATTACAGATACGCATCATGTATTGAAGAATGTTTCGATCTGTTCTCTTTTTCCGCAAATCGTCATACGGCTAAATGAGTTATATTTCTACCATTACGTATTAGATTTTAAGTTCATTCATACGTGAAAGGGGCTATGTGCGTTGCTAAATGATGAGTCATAATTAGGTAGAGCACAGCAGTATAAGATGTGGTTTATTGAACATAACAATTATTTACGTGACTATTCATCGGAGGAGCTTAAATGGAATAACGAGATACTAATTAATTATATTTAGTATAAATATCTCACGCCGCTACTATTACACTCTAATTGGAAGGTCCCTACCTCGTTCATGTTGCCGGAGGCTGATTATAGGAGGCGGTTAACTACGGCCGGACATACCCATCTCCATGTTTTTCTTGGTCCACTGCCCCGATGACAAAAGACGCCGCTCCCAGTGTTATGTTGGTCTGTATCCGTCACGTTGTTTAATATTTTCGGCTTCGTTTGCTGAACGGCAGAGGGGGTTTCTGCGACTGTTTTTGCAATGTGTTATTGCAATCACGCTCGTGCCCTCGTTCAATGTTTGGAGCTGTGATTAGGCAAGCCGTTTAACTAAGGTCTGATCACTTCGCAACTCTGCTCATATTACGTATTTTTTAAAATTTTTCATGTTACTTGTAAAAGTGCATTAAAAGCATAATTTGTATTTTCACAACTGCCGGTTTTCATTTCAGATACTACATCATATGCTAAGCGAAACAAGTCCATTTTCTAAGTTATTACCTCATAATATAAGAAGTGTGTTTTTAAACAAGAATTCCAGTAACGGTGTATAATTTTAAAGCCATATACAAAAAAAAATGGGAGATGTTATTCTTTGGTCTTTTTTTATCCTTCAGAGAAACAAAACTTGGATGATATAAATAAGCATCGAGCGGCTAGAGTTACGTAGCTCAGCAACATATGCGTGATTTATTTTAAATCCCTGCCACTAGGTAATTTCGCTGGGAGCGACCTCTTCTCAGTAATTGTGAGAATGCTACCGCTGAAGTTTTTTCTGTGGCCGTATGTACTGCTGCACCTTCAGTAATACTCGAAACTTAATAAAAAGTATTGCGTACTGATAAATAATGCACATTTACTACCACAAAAATAAGAAACATAGAAGGGCACGTCGAAATTGTCATAGAAAATGGAGACGATGATACAAATACAGTAACTCCTAGCATAAAGACAATAGAATAGCTTATTGGAAAAAATTTCTACAGTTGAAATGTACGTAAAGAGTATTGTAGCACCATCGCTAGCGTGAATTAAAACGGCAGTGCAGTCCAGAATATAGGCATAAGAGACGTACTCTGCTCTCCCTTGGCTCCATACTTAAAATACAGATTAATCCTCAACTGCAAGTACAGATTTTGCGAGATCACAGATTATGGAAAATGGGCTCAAAAACGTCACACGTCCCTTTCCCTAGCGTAAATATTAAGGGAGGGGCATACCATTGAAAATTGGGAATTAATAGTAGTTATTTGCACAATGTCAGGAACCTACGTAAAGTAAAACAACAAATCCGTTAATAGCGTTAGTCTGATTTCATGTCAGCCATATATGAATATTCGGCGGGCGATAAAGGCTGTTGACGGTAAAGCGAGCACTTATGAAAACAACCTTTGAAAAAATGATACTGTCTCCACCTGCGTATATTTGAGCGGGTACACTGAGGCAAAGTAGTTACAGGTCTTGACGTCAAATTAAGTGTATTACGCAAATATTTGCCAATTCTCGAATATTTTATTTTACTTTCTGTTTTATTGGTGCGTATAAATGTAAGAATAATTTCACAGTTGCCCTTGATCGACGCACGAATAAAGTGATCAGACCCGAAGAAATGCTAATTTTAATTATGTTGGAAGAATACACTAAGTTCATACAATTAGATCCTAGGCAGGGCTTCTAAAAGTGCTCAGTTTACTGTGAACAGCCTATACCTCCCACCATTAGGAAATTAGGCAGGTGTCGTGTTAATAAGCAACCAAACCTGTGGGTGTTTATCGATTGTTATGACTGTAATCATGTGCGATGAAAATGAACACAAAACGCTGCCTTGGTATCACACACTCAGGTGAACGGTTCTCGAGAAAATATAATACAGTGATAATGTGTGACACCATTTGTATAACGAATCATCTGACAAAGTTTGTACCTGGCGTTCGGGATCTTCTATAGGCGACAAGTCTTGGAAATTGAGCTGTCAACGCAGGGGAGTCGATCACGATAACAGATTTATGAAACACCTGCTGTATTTGAGCGAACAATTCCCTATTGGAAAATAACTCTGGCACTACACAATTCTTTTGTATAGTGCAAGGTACTGTTCTTGATTGAGTCCTGGTATCCTTGGGTGTTCGCCGAAATGCCTGACAATGTTTGTAGACAGGAACTTCGTACACGTATGAAGTTAGATATGAGCACATAAATGGCGAAAAGTTCTTTATTCGGTATTCAACAATAATGAGGAACATTCTTTTTTATCGATTTTCAGCATCAAAAAATCAAAACGTCGAGATTTTTCTTTTTTAGTGACACATTTCAACACCGCCTTTTCTCTATTACTGAGTGCATACACACTCACCAACACAGCAGGTTTGGTCTTCTGGAAAAGTGTGATTTGCTCTAGAGGTTCAAGTTCAGTGAAATCAAACATTTTTCCACCCTAGTCCGCCACTTATATGCATGCTGGATATTTAGTGACATAGCTAATGTGGCTAGCCTTATCTGCTTAAGACATTTGCCATAGTTGTGTACTTTGATTTATGAACATTTATTTTAAAAAAATTCGGGTATGTCCACCTAAATATGACTGCGAAGACCCGTCCTCCTCTGCATTGTACCGAGGTAGTCACTTGCGCATAATCAGATGCATGCTTAGGTTGTCCTTCCATGAGACCTAACCTCCACACTTACAGTACAGCTACCTTAGGTTGTTTGTGCTCTCCACACACCCAAGGTACTCGTGTCGTGCAGTGAAGCTGAAAGCGAAGGTCCTATCACAACAGCGACACTGTTGCAAAAGTCTATGGCCTGTATACAGATGTATATGTCACAACCGAAGAAGCAGATGTCACTGCTGTAGACCCATAGCGGGGGTAGAGTTGTGTGACTCCAGACGGGTACTCTTCGGTATTTATCCCTGGGGTATAGTAGCCTAGTGAGGAAGGTCATTGGCATTAAAGGTGGTGTGGCAGTACCACTCTATATGAGCCAAGCCAAGTTGCATGGCACACAACTCGTTAAGAGTGAATGGTGTGTTTCTTATAGACTCTCTCCATTCATGGCGACCCAAGACTTCCCATGCCACCCCTGATTCCGCAAATTGGGCTTCATTGGCCGTTACCCTATGGGATGCCAGTTTCCTTGCGACTGGTGAGGGATAACTGCCGTAATGGTTTGGGCCGATAGTTTGTACCTATGCTTGACCACTTGGCGGGGTGTTCGAACACTTGGCAATCAGGCCGTCGGGGCCCAATGCCTGGACTTCAAAGTGGGTAGAAGTCCAAAGGCATGGAATGGAGTGTGAGCGATGATGGCTCCCTCGAACTGGGAGAGCCACATAAACGCCTGGCGAGTGGTAGGCGAGCGATGGCTCGGATGCAGTGATGAATCTCTGGAGGTATGTCTTATTGATTGATGATGATATCAATCATCCACTGTCAGAGCAAGGGCTTCTTTCCTCGGTGTACCACGACTCCGGGGGACTCCTTGGTGTGTTGGGACGCCAAGGCAGTGGCCATCCTGGTTCATCGTAAAACTCTAATTTCAAGAGAGTGGCTCCTAGGGATTGGGAGCAAGCGACCGGCTTTTAATACTTAATTGGGTATGAGGCGTTAAAGTGTTCTCAAACACGATAGTGGAAGTGACTGCATCTGCTTGCGGAGCATTGGCGGAGCGGTCGGCCATGAACAACCCACAAGTGCCTTGGAAATTAAGTTGCTATGCCCTAGAGCCTAGAACGCGGCGAAGTGGATTTGAAAACACCATCCAACAAGACACAATCACCTAGGTAAAAACAACCCTCGTTAAGGCAAAGTGAAATAAAACATGTAAAAACAATAAAGTAGGAAAAATTCTACATACTATGAGCTGAAATGCAATACACATGAATTCTGATTCTGTGTTTTGATTTTATTAAATGTTTTAACTTTCAGACATATTTTTCATATACAAGATAAATTTTTGTTGCCGCCAATATCTTTCACAAATATTAATTTTACACTTTTCAATTATAACGTTTAAAATTCTGGTTTTAAAGTCTTAACAGTTGCCATTTCTCTCTTTTATGTTGAATGTTACAGTATATTTACAGACAATCTACAATTTTACCTAAAGTCATAGAAAATGCAAGAATATTATGTGGCATATCATTATTTGTACTGAATGTTACAGATTATTTTCCGACCATATTCTGGTTACAACGGTCATTGAATTACAAAAAAAAAAAAAAATTATTTAACATGTTTTCTCCAAAACAATGAGAACTGTTTCATATAGTTCTCTATTCAAATTATGCTTTTGTGGCTTATCCACAATTGGAAAATTTGCATTTTGTTTTCCCAAATCTAATCAATTTCATTGGCAAAAGTCCAGAAAAGACACCTACAAATTTTAACTGGAGAGCTTGCAAAATTACAATATTCTGTCCTGAACTCTAGCATTAACTTTTAAGGATTATTTTCCAGAAGTCAGGGAAAAACTGTAAACCACTTTCTTGGTTTATCTCGTTTACAAAACTTATGGGCATTTCCCCAGATTGTCCATAATTTTGCTATTTGTTGATTCATATTTAATTAAAAATTCGGCATCTCATAAAAAAAAACTTTTACATAGATTTAACATTTACATTCAAATTTACTGAAAGATAAAACAAAGCATTTTATTGAGATTTAACTAGGTTGTTTTAGGGCATCATAGCCCCCTACATTCTGCCTATTAGGACATCAAAGTATGTCTCGCCATAAGGGCCGGCATGACAACTAGTGACATACTTATCTTGGCAATCCGAAGCTCTCCGAAGCTGTGATACAAATAAAGAAATTTGTTTCTTTTAAAATGGATATCTATGGAATCAGCTGATGAATCCAGTGTTTGTAACTGTAATTTCCAAGATGTAAATAAGGGCAATTACTGCCGTCTTGTAAGAGCTATTAAAGTTGGGGTTATTACACATGCCAGATATTTGTCGTAGTTTTGCCATATTTTCTTACCATGAACTGTTACTATGATTTATGATTATTTAACTAAACACTAATTATTGTAAACAGATTTCCCTTGAGCTAAAATTTATTATCCTTTATAATTAATGTAGGGCTATATGAATATCACATATTAAATGAAAAATTGTTTTGGACATTTGTCTTTGCAGCAGAGCTCATGTCGCAGGAAACTAGAATTGAACATACAGACACAGGAAACCAACCAAGAATAGTTGCCGATAGGTAGGCCTACATGAAGAACACAAGAGAACTCTGTAGAAGCAAATCCAGTTAGTAAGCAGCAAATTAATGAAACAAAAAACTATTGATGGACACAAACAAAAACAAACACAGTGGTCTTCTTGCAACTAAAACGATTCCTTCTGCAGAATTCTGTGTTCATGTACCTGTTGACAACTATTCCTGTTTGGTATTGTGTGTTTGTTTGTGTAATTCTAGTTTTCTGCAACATGCTAAAAAAGTGAATAAACAAAAACATGTATTGTTGGTTTTATACGTCACTACTGCAGACCTGGAGAATATTCGAAGCTGTGGGTGATGATGATATCACTATCGTAAACAATATCATCAGCTTATCAAAATACTTACCAATGTTTTAAAATTGATTTCCTAAGTCTACTGCGAAAGTTTTCAAGTGCAGCTCCCATGAATACATGACTACTATATATAATTTTCTTTTTTGTAAATCCCATCTCTCAATGTTGTATGTTTACATGTATGTAGGTACAATGCAATCAATTTATGATATTTGACAACTTCCAGTATGTACGTACTGGTATCTAACAAAGAAACGAGTAAGTATAATTATAAAAAATAAAATGCAGATGTGCAAAATACTGTCTCTCCCATTCACAAACCAGATCAATGATTTTTTAAATTCAACTGTACAATTGACTTTACCCAAATAACATATAATTGAAGAAATGAGGTTCCTCTCGTCCCTTCCCAAGGGGTGAGGGGAGGGGCTCTGCAATAGGCGTAGTGGTAGGACGCTTGCCTTCCAACAAAGTAATTCATGTTAGTTTCCTTGTGAGGTTACTCACAGATTTTCACATATAGGAATTGTGCTGATTGATGCTGCTAGCTGGCATGTTTTCTCGAGATTTTCCTGTTCCCCTAACCCTTGCATTTCAGTGCTGCTCCATATCTGCCATACTTCACCCTCATTGGTTCTCAACACCTTGGGTGTTAAAAACCACCTAAACCTCTCTCAAGTCCCCCTTATTAAGATGACATAGGTCGTAGTGGTGTAGGGGCTAGAGTACTCGCTGTTTCACGAAGCACACTTCATTCTAAATACCGATGATTCATTATCAATATTAAAATCAGCTTGTCTCTTATTAGTTGCCTTAAAAATTAGAATTTCGAAAATCCTTAAGGGTGAAATAACGTATAAAGAAAATCACATGTTTGTCAATTTTGCAGATGGTGTAGTTACAGGAAAATATTGGCTTTATCTAAGATTTATTTATTTTAACTACCTTTGGAAAACGATAAAATGTAATGATTTGTCACTTACTGTACTAATTACAGCCTACCGTTAAATACATCACCATCTAAACACACAAGTCAACTTTATTTATTTAGCTTAACATATTGTTGACGGAGGTTCATTTGAGAATGGTACACCAAGAACACAATGAAGGGAATACAAGGAAGGAATTCGTCATTACCTTTATTAATGAATCACCCCAGAAATTGCATGGAGTGAGTTCGAGCAACCATGGAAATTGCAAATCAGGAAGGCTACATTCATCAGTTATTAAAATGAGATCTGATTTAATTATTTGTACATTTTTGTGTTGATAAACAGCTGACTTCTTGTTTCATTGCAACTCTGCTGGCATGGGGAGAAAAAAATTGTAAAAGTGACGTTTTTATAAGGTGTAGCCTTGTATTGATTTCCTACGTGATTTGCCATTAATTCCCGGCAAACAGCTATTTTATCACGAGGAAAGCTAAAGGTTATGTTTGGAACATGCTTGGATCAGTGTTGTTCACATTTTTGTTTACCTTCAATCTACAAACTTTCACAGCCTTAGCTACTAATAAATGAATTCCATAAACTCCTACACTGAAATAGTAAATCGGAATTTAGAAAAATATGTATCTGCAATTCTATAAAAGTGCCTGTTCCTCTAACGAGACCGCAACTTACAGGCTAGACCTTAAATTCACGGCAGGTTAGCAATCGCAACCGCACTTGCGAAAATAAAACACACTTCAATTGTTCATTTACAATCTTACGCAGATAACATATCACTATATACACCATAATTATGCTATATATTTCACGTATGCATCCATGGTATATACGAATACACTCAACACTGTTACTTTCGGGAATATAAACCTCTGCACTCTAAATCGGAATCAGTTATTTTTTACTGATTGTCATTTGAAACTGCTTCATCCGGAATCAGTAGAAAAAGAAAACTACTAATCTCTTCAGTTAAATGAAATCCACTGATACAAACAGTAGAAAATCAGTTATTTATAGTCGATTAATAAAAAGTACAAGGATTAAAAACCGTGCATTACGGTTTGAAAAAAAAATAAGTACAATAATTTTGTCCCAAAACAAAATTATGACATGTACAAGGAAGTTTTGGAAGGGGTTGGTATGGAACCGCCACCCCAAAACGCAACACATTCTCTTGTTTCTTTTGGCTGACGTCCTACCAACTCTGCTACTTTGCCACTGAGATAAACGATCTCGCATTTGCGTAGTAACATAAACTTACAATGGCGAACGGCTGCAAGTTTCGTAAGTGAAAGTACTTAATGTGGTCGAAATATACACATATCATGTGTACGTAGGTACATGTCTTTGTGAGGCTCGAACGTAATTCTAATTTAAGTTTAGTTCACATTGTGTGCTTCAGAATAGAAATATAGTGGTTTTAACGGTGTTGTCGGTGATTTCCATGTATCTGCCATTTTAGAATGCAACGAGATTTTACAGAATGAAACTTATTTTAAAGAGACAGATTGGGTAGTAATAACTGTGTTTGTCGTTCCCTCATTATTTGATCTGTTAACTTGCAAACCACAAAACTTTTGCTGGTGTATATCTACCTTTCTTATTGAATCACCGCACTATGGTGTCAATAAAATTATCACTGATCTATCTGTCACTAAAAATAACAGTTTAAATCTGTAGTTTCTCATTGCATTGTAAAATGGCGTATACTAGTTAATATCGATAACCTCGTACATTGAAACCACTATATTTGTTTTAAAGCACAGAATCCGAACTAAAATAATTATAGATTGACTTTCGAACTTTGCAAAGACATTTACTTGCATTAACCAACTATAAATAACTAGTTTTCTACTGCTTGAATTAGTAGATTTCCTTTAACCGATGAATAAGTGATATTTTTTCTACAGATTCCGGATGGAGCAGTTTCAACTGACAATCAGTAAAAAATAACTGATTCCGATTTAGAGTGTGAACTCGCATGGCCCGGTTCGTACGCATGGCCCGGCTCGTACGCATTTTTATCCATTAATATCAGTTTTCTTCGTTGCCGAATAAATCAAATGTAGTTAGCAGTTTTAAGGCGTGTTTACATGCCAAATTCACTCTTCACAAAAGCGAGAAAATGCAGACAACTAGTGAGTTGATATAGCACTCGCAAGGCTATTCATGTAAACAAATTAGTTGTGTGTCTCCAGTATGGCTGCTCACATGTAATAAACTAGCAGACGACTTCAACAGAGTATTCTCGCGCGACCCGACCGAACTAGATCACGTTTATTTCAGTCGCACTGTTAGTCACGAAGTCAGTGAGTCAGGAAGCATCGCCCTGTGAACATTTCACCGCCGTTTCTGCCCAGGCAGACCACATGGGCCTGCGGTTGTGTGGCGGTTAAACTACTCTCCTCCCATCTAGAGGAACCGGGTTCGATTCCCGGATTTTCGCTCGTGGGAATCGTGCCAGGACGACGCTGCTGGTCAGCGAGTTTTCTTGGGAATCTACTATTTCCCCCCGACCCTTCTTTCCGGCGCTGCTCCATACTAGCATTGCTTCACCCTCACCGGATCTCAAGACTTCGATGTTAAGAGCCGCCCAAATATCTTTACTCACTCCAAGCATGTCCAGCAGGGAAGCCAACAGCTATTGTTTACACGCACTGCAGGACACGCGTGGAGCGTCGATGTCTGAAACTGTCAACGCATGCATGCATTTTATCGCAGTTGGTGCCGTAAGACTGACAGGCCTGGAGGGCTCTCATGTATTTGGGAATGGAGAAGGGTGTGGCGCACAAGGGGCAAAAAATGGGGGGGGGGGTGAGTTAGACGATGAGGTGAGATTAGCGCTAATATTAGTCTTGGCTGCGAGTCCCGGGAGAGTCACTCGACCCACCACAGTCATGTAATAGCCGTGTTCGCCCCCTGATTTATCGCGGCACGCACCCACCCCCTCGCGGCGGAGGTGAATATTCATGAGGTGATTCCGCTAGGGACAGCGCGCGCGGGTTGCAAGGGGTGAAGAAGCGCTATCGGCTGGAGGCGCCACACCCCGGCACGGTGCAACGAGGAATGGGAAGGGGGGGGGGGGGGGGCAGTGCCGGAAGTTGGCTGGAAACTGTGTTTCTACGAGACCCACTGCGCGGCGTCTGCTACTTCAGCCAACAAATAAATTCATTAATTAGAGAGACGGGAGGATGAAGTTCGCCTGGAGACTCCCCGTAGCGCTGCGTGGCGTGGTCCAGCGGCTGATCTCTACGCGTGGATGCGGCAGCCTACTCCGACGCCCCTAGTATAATGGCCGTCACATACTGTACTGCAGGGTACTCGCCCGTGGGACAAAAGCCGTATTCACAGGTAACGATACTATCTTATATTTATAGTCCGCTAACACAGTCGAAACAAAATATATAGGGAAATGTGTGTTTCTTTATCGGTACCTACTTTAAAGTATAGTTCTGTGTACTACACCAAACGTATGGCAGGCAATTAAAGTAATTTCCATATTATTATCTCCAAGGTCGTAACAAGTTAATACTTATCAAAGAAACTTTCTTAAGATTATCCGTTATCATGTGCACGTATTTAAATTTAATTTCATTCCATTTTCTCAATTTACTACCGTTTCGACTTACGAATGTTACGGAATTTTTTTTCTTTCGGCTTTACAACGTATAAAGTAAGTCTTGGTTGGAGCAGAAATCAAATAAGCAAGTTAAACTGTTTTTGCACTGGAGAAATAATAATTCGAAACGTTTGCTTCCGAGTTTCCGTTTTCCAGATTTTTAAGTAGTTTTAAGATCCTGAGGTTGACTAGGAAAGATTCAAATATAGTTATATAAGTATATTATTGTAGCCCGTAAAACCAGGTCCAATATGTAATCCTCTTTTCACTCAAAATTTCATTTAGATTTTGATTTATATCTCATACCTAGGATCTTAACAGGCGTTCGCCTTTCTTAATATTTTGTCCAAAAAGTCACTATGTACTTTGAAAAATTAATTTTTCCATTTATGCCTTTAAATTTACTGATTTTAATAATATCCGTGAGAAATTTTTTCTTTAGTTATGTTAGATAATACTGTAGATAGAGTAGTATTACGCGTGCCATGTTATACTTGACTTAAACTATTTGGTACATTGTTCACATTATAATTTTTCTCTCACTTAAAGTACGCATGCGCACATGCAATAAGAGAAAGATTTTTAAAGATAAAAAGTTGCTTAGAACACTTTATTGAATAGAATCCGCGGTAATGATAGTTAGATTAAAATTTAATTGTGCCCTGCTAACCACTTGGAGTAACCGCATCAAGCATATCACACCTTACGTCAACCAATCAAGCGCTACAACCATGGATAAAATTATTTATTAACTTAAGTTAGTTTTTAAAAATTTCAAAACATATTGTCTACGGTAATACTAAAAACAAAATTTATTTTATATTTGAAAAATGCGGGTTAGTTGTGAAATTTGTTTTTGTATGAAATTTAACCAGAAAAGTTTAAGGGGAAAAATAATTATTCAGAGTGTTCACAAGCAGAGAGTTTAATTTGGTTTAATTTTTTTTTTGGCATCTAGCATGCTGATATGTTGTCATTTTCAATTTTTGCTGGTTCATACCAAACATTCACAGTGTAAATATTATATATATATATAATATCTTAGCTTTTCAACTTTATACTTTTTTCATTCATCAGTTATAAGAAGCAGAATGAGACCATTTCGATGTGAGAATATGAAAAGATATCATGTTCAAAAGAAGATTATTAATAAAATTTAAACACTGCGAACTCAGTTCAAATAATTTATTACGTACAAACGCGCGTGTAGTTATTGTCTGTTCGTATTTTCACTTTTAAACCTCTTTAATTTTTTACGTTTTCAATAGCACAAACTTAACTTCAAACGCACATCCACCTCCGCACCAACGCAATTTCACACCGTCATTAGCAATCTGGTAAATATATTCCCCTTTTTTCTATGCTTTGCGGAATAACGAATAACTGCGGGTGCATTCAGATGGGAGCGCTCTCTGGCGCCGCATTCCATTCGGAACGTCGCTAAATACCTCGTTATCCAATTTCACCTCTAATTTAGTGACCAATTAGATTTTTCGTTCACTCCATGGATTGGTGATAATCAATACTGCCAATTCCCGCACCGCCACACTGCAGCGGCAGCAATCCTTACCGCCATCCTTCTCGAGTGAAGTATACTAGCAACCATGTTACGGTATAGTAGGTACGATACTCTGCATGTAGTTATATAAATAACAAATTCCACGTAAACAGTTCTGTGAGCTTGTTACCGTTTTTTATATCAACTATATATATATAGCCTTGAGCTATGAATCTAAAAAAATCCCGGTATACTATATATATATATATATATATATATATATATATATATATATATATATATATATATATATATTACTGGTTTACATTTTACTGGATAGTTTACGGACTATATTAAAGTAAATTTGTTTACTGCCATTATGTCCGGGACGTGAACCTACATCCTGTATGCAGCAATTTAATTCGATACTAAATGTATTTGGTTTCTTACATAGTACAAAGTAGTATATATATGGCGTGAACTTAAATTCAGTGCCTTATCTTTCACTGCATCCGCTAAATTAATCCCGTATTTGTCACAGAAGAACTCTAAACATTTTTGCGTTTCGAAGCACGAAAAGAATTCTACGAGCAATGGGGACGTACAAAGCAAAGTGATTTGCATGTTCTGGCGATTTTCCGAATTCACGGAATAGTGATAAACACTTCGCTTAATCTTACACTACAAGAGTTGGCGCGACCGGAAGGCGAACTAAGCAGACATCTAGGCTGGCAGGTTTTGGGGAGTGTCGTCTCTAAGGGCCTTTATTATGGTATGCAGTTTACAGGATGACGTGCAGCAGACCTAATATCTGTTGGTGTCTATAGTTCAGCCAGTTATTTTCATTGAATTTACATGTGAAAATGTTAAGTTAGAATGGTGACGAGCTTCGAAACCAAATGTGGAGTGTATCATATACCGTGAACAGCCTATATCAGTTATTTTAATGTTCAAATGCATAATTGAGAGCATCATTATGTTTGAACCTTGTTATATAATCTCTGAAAGTTATACTATTTGTAACACAGTACTTCAAAATAAAATATGAATTGTAACCTTTGGCATTGTGTGCAATTAATGTACATCCTATGTATTCTTCAGATGTTGCCCATTTACAAAACTCAATATTTGATTGAAAATATATTTTATTACCATCAAAATGATGTACAACTATAAAGTTTGGAGTGTAAAAACAAGTGTATTGTGTTGCTTCGTAGTCAAAAAAGTAGTATTCTTCTGTGTAAGAACAATTTTTATATTCCTAATAGTTTCGACCATTACAAGTAAAATCTTTTGTACAAAAATCTATCTCTTGTTGGATATTTTGCATGCAACATTTATGGTCATCAGTTTTCACAAATTCTTTACAATTCCAATATTTGGCACAACCACAAATGTGTCTTTAATTTCTCAAACATATTTTGTTACACATTTTACACTTATAAACCGTCTCACGAACATCCTCGTGATTAGAAAAACATTCTTTTCCAAAACAATATCTATTAAATTTTTCGAAATATATTCTAATTTGATATTCATCTTCCCAAAAAATTTGTGTTTTGTGGTTTTTTGCACAAATTACATATATTTTTATTTATTTTTCCACTCTCATGTTGATTACTATGGTGTGGTTTGTCACAATCTTTACAATAATAACTGCTTCCTTAAAACTCTTTTATGCTATTAATTACATTGTAATGTTCATTGTGTAGATACAAATAAATGGTTTTTTTTTTTTTTTTTTTTATGTGCTGCTGAAACAATTTTATTTAGAAACTTTTCAGCATCCATAACATCTTCCAAACTGAATCCAATTTCAGTATTTTTTACCCATTCTTTCGCAAACTTTGCAAGCTAATTCTTCTTGTAATTTTCAATCTTTTATAATTAAATAATTACATTATTCGTTAATTCTCTATCCAAAATATTAGTTTCGTATGTTAACGCTGTAATTATTGCTCTGGGCCTACTCCCCGTTCCTACTCGGGTTTCCCCTCTTCCCTTCTCCATCTCTACCTCTCCTCCAACTCCCTCCTTTCTCCTCCTTCACCTGTGCCCCTCCGCTCAGCGCCTAGTCTGGCTCATATGCCCGGCTGTCACTCTGGCTAGCCTCTGCTCTTGATGCGGGGTCTAGTTTACGCCTGTTCGTACCTGTCCATAGATTGTTACCGATAGCGGGTTAGGCTAACGACTTTCACCATTGGCGATCTTCAGTTTTTACAGTTTCAGCAATTGGTTAGTGATATTGATGTATCTTTACCTTGTAAATGGCGAGTCTCTCCAGTCGACAGTTAGTAAATTGTTATTGGTTTCTCGCAAGATAATGTTTGATTATAGGAAGGGCTTAGTTCGCGCAGCGAGATTGCTGTTCTTAAAAATTCCTTTTCGTCGGCCCGATGGAAATTGTGTTTAGGTCAATGGCTCTAGTAACACGCTGTTTGGTGAGACAGGTTATGGGTTTTATTTCAAATTGATGGTTAACGATGAGAGGAATTCAATTTCTTGTAAGTTTCGACGGAAGTAGCAACCAGGTGAGGTATGGCAAGGGGTAGTGTGTTGATTTTAACAGGCCCGCGGATTTGGTTGGGTTTTAAAGTCGCCCATCGGCTCCCTTTAACTGAATAATGGTTTGTACGGGTGTATAAGACTCGTGGATTGATTTGTAAATTTTAATAATGTAATGTTTTGGAGCCAAATGCTAGTCTTTTATGCTTAGAGGAGAATGACGCCCTTTTGTTTTTTAAATATTTGTCCCTTGTTGTGATAGCCGTGTGCTGCGTCAGTAAGTAGTAGGATTGGGTACGTTCTGGTCAACCCATTAATTTATACCTCATAATTTTTTATATCAATTGGATTTTAAATCCTTATGGTTAGTTGTGTTGGCTTCTCCTTGGGCTATATCAAATGTGTGGATATATATTTTAAGAAAGAAATGAAGTTTTATTTTGAATAAATATTGCAAGAAAAGCATTTTTAGGTGAATGTATCACTTCTTGGGTACTAAATTTAGGCTGGAATAGTGAGTCTAATTGCATGCTCACCTTCTTCGATAAGACTATTTCACTGGTTGTGACTATTTTAACAAACAAGCTGCCCACTTAGATATTGTTGTCAGGCAGCAATAATAAAGCTTTGTGAGTTTGGGCAATCATCTTCATCTTTGTATATAAAATCCTTCGTGCGTGACTAAACCCTATCATCACTGACAAATCGCTAGACCAATTGAGACCATATTCACACCACATGTTATTGAGCTGGCGAGTAAGGTTTTTAGTTATGTTTAATTCAGATAGGTGGTGCTGGAGATGACTTCTACATTTATGGGCCGATTTTGCTCATACTTGAAGGAAATGTTTGTTGATCTAAAATAAATTGTTTTATTGTGCTTTTCATTCGGTAGGTTTGGTTCCGATAGGTGGCACTGGAGTATAACTTCTATATTTTGGACCGATTTTGCTCACACTTGCATGAAATGTTTGTTGATATAAAAGAGAAAAATGCCAGCGATATCATTGTCAAACGTCAGTCGACGTACCAGACGTAATCGAGATGACGCTTTGAGAAGGCAAAATAGAATGTGAAAGAGGCGGAACAACGTTCGCCGGAAACAGCTTGTACTTTTATATAAAAGAAGTCCCTGGCGTGTGTCTGCTTGCATGACTGTGCTAATCTCGAGAAACATTTAATGGATTAGAATGTGGTTTTAAGTGTTATAGTCTGTTAATATCTGGGAAGGTTTAAGTGTATTAAAAATTGCCGTAGCACTTAAAGGAGCTGAACACTAACGGTATTAGTAAATCAAGTAGGGAAAAATTTGCCGCAACACGATTACTGCATAAAAAAAGTATTGTTGAAACAATAGTTCTGTAATTTCTCCTTTCTCTTTTGTCTATAGGCTGTCCTTTCCTTACGAAGAGCCGTAGTGGCCCAGTGGCTAGAGATATTACAAATGGGGCAGTAGTGGCTTAGTGGATAGAACTATATTAAGTGGGGCCGCAGTGGTCCAGCTGCTGGAGCGATGTCAAGTGGGGTCGTAGTGGCCCAATGACTATAGCGATCACATGTGAAGCCACAGTGCCTCAATGGCTAGAGCAATCCAAGTGGGGACGCAGTGGCCCAGGGGGTAGAGTAAAACCAAGTGTATTTTAATATTATAAATTCTCAGGAAGTCGCGAGTAGTCACAGATAGTCTGCAAAACCTGAGCGAAGCGATGACGGGCTGCTAGTGTGTTTATGAAACAAAAATATCAATGTAATTATTATTTGGATGTAGAAATATTTTGTCTGGACTCTTGTATGATAAGATGCCTATGCATTAGAGTTGTTTGTTATGAGCTTTATCATTATTATATTAATATTATGGTCTTTGAAAGGTTTATTATTGCAGGCTGATTGTGGAGTGTGAATAATTGAATCGTTGGTTTGTACTGACGATTATAATAAATATTTGCGTGGCCTTATCCTTCGGAACATGCTTATAAGTATAAATATTCCCATTCCTGACCCTTCG
The DNA here is from genome assembly GCA_029891345.1 of Dryococelus australis. Classification (NCBI taxonomy): domain Eukaryota; kingdom Metazoa; phylum Arthropoda; class Insecta; order Phasmatodea; family Phasmatidae; genus Dryococelus; species Dryococelus australis. Next base: position 360,711 of record CM057001.1, read on the forward strand.
ATCCCTTTCGTTGTCGGGGCTGATGTCTATGTTATGATTTTGGCGACTATATCTTTAACTGTTCGGCATTTTGCTACTAAGTGGGTTGTTCGGCTTCCAAGATGGTGACACTCGGAATGCAAGCGCACGACGCTGGCACTTTGCCTAGGATGAAAATCACATCTGGCAGCATGCTAAGGGAAACCCTGCACTGAAATGACAGAGCAGGAGGTTGGGGCACAAGATGGCGGTCGGGGACAAAGGGAATTTTTCCTTCCTGTTGTCATCCAAGATGGCGGCCGCAGGTCCGTGGTGTCCGCAGCCAAGAGCCACTTGTAGTAGAGTCATCCTCTTTATACTGCTCTGTTCAGTAATTAAAAAGTTGTAAGAAGGAGAGGGGACATGCATCTAGATAGACATTCAGACGATTTCATAATTCTATATTTTCGAAGGAAAGTAGGCCTACACTAGTAAAAACAACATGGGCTAAATATTGTGGACTAAAAAATATATGTTGATTAAGATATGTCCTTTGCCCTGACAGCCATCGTTTCCAAATATGTGATCTAAAAAGCAACCTGCAGTATACAAAATAAATCCAATTTGGAAGGGATGATACCTCCTTAACTAACACAACATATCCCTAACGAAACTAATCTGAAGTCTTCGATGCAATGAACGAAAAAATTTTCCGTACCCTCGCTGACCTGACATAACATAATTTAACATGAATCAACCTGATGTTACCTATCTTACTGAATAATGGAAACAGAATATTGGGGAGATGACTTGCAGCACACAAAGTGTTATCTTTTTTGCGGGTAGCTTTAACCCGAGTTGAAAACTTCAGTAGACATTTATATACATTTAATGAAAATGCGTTTTCACCCGAGCATTTTACTATGGCATCATTTGTATCTCGACAAAAGGACCAAAGAAGACATTCTTACTGATCTCAGCATAGCTCGACGTTCCAATTCGTATATTTTTCGTAAATTTAATGAAAATGCGCTTGTACCTGGACGCTTTATTTTGGATTTACCTTCCAAATCGAGTAAAAATTCCAATTAAATTTACCAGGGTAAAATTAAAAAAACTTGGAAAATTTCTTCATGCCACGACCTCCTCGACGCCGCAGCAAGCATTGCCTGTGTTTCGCAGTCGAATTAGGCGCGCACCTCTTGCTACTTGCGAGGAGCTCGCTACGACCTTCCACAAGTTATTACACATTTCCTGGAGGCCGACTGGGTTTGATGGGGGTGAGGAGTTGGCGAGTTGGTTGCTTGTCTCGTCTTGAGCGTCCTGAATGGTCACTAATGAGGAGGGCGGCGCGCGAATTCGCCTTGGCAAAGACACGGCGGGGGGGTTAAAGGAAGGACGACGTGAATGCTGTGATTAGTGATTAGACGTGAAGAGATTCATTACAGAGGCAAGTTCCGTTTTTTCCCTCGCTGCGAGCAGCCCGGCTCTTAGCCAGATTAGCAGCGACGCGACGTTGGGCATCCGGGCGCCAGACGCTGGGCGCCATCGTGCGGCAGACACGCGCCACACACACACACATACGTGTCCTTTCTGTATTCTCAACCCATTCAGCCCCAGTGTACACAGTTGTGTACAGTAAACACGTGTAGGTAATTTTTGATATGTATTGCACACTGCCAAGATCAAAGGCCAAATATCTTATCTGTGGGTAAATGATTCGCAAACCGTCTTAACTGTTCATAATTGGTTCATATAACCGCAACTGATCGTATAGCCTTCAGCGCATTGATTGGGACAGCGAAAATAGTGTTGTGTTGACTTAAGTACAACACGCATCATAAAAATGCTTGTTTGCAACACCTTAAAGTGTAAATTAAAATGTGTCTAAAAGGTTTAAAACCCTGTCACACTGTCAAATGTTTGCCTTAAAAAGAATTCGACAGTCAAGTTTGAAGACTAAGTACGATTATCAATTATTTCCATACAGAAAATTGGATCAAATAATCTTGAACATATTTGAAAATGTGTCACAGTGTCATTTTTTTTTTTTTTACTGGAAGGATCTAGTCTGAATTTTCATTTAAAAATTGCTTTCTATGTGAGATACTGCTGTTGTATTTCCGTGCAGTCCACCACAGGAAGATATGTAACGAATGTGGTAATTTTGTTTTACTTCATTACTAAAATTTCCTGCACTATAAAATTTCATCTCACCGATTTCATGATATTGTCGGGAAATAATCACTTCAAATAGCATTTATGCTCAACGAAGTCCTATATAAATTATCTTCATAACTTGATTTCGTTTCTAGCCCTTACTCGCCATTTTGAAGTTTCGTGACGGAAACCACTAGTTCGGTCATTCACGATTCTGATTGGCTGAGCCTAACATAAAAAAAATCATAACCCATCCAATTCTCAAGATGTTTAATGCCAAGTGGAGCCACGCGAATTTTCCGGACAAACACGGAAGCGTTAATGGCGTTTTGGTGACGACACGGCCTTCAAACTTTACTCGAGCAAACTAATGGGCCTTAAGGATGTGCCCAACGATCCTTGATAATTCCCTCTCCTTTGTAATATTAAAAGTATTCCAGCCAAAAAATAAATTTATTTAGGAGGATTAATCACACGCAGAACATTTGTCTCGTGTTCGGCAGTGGACTGATAATACTTCTTACCCTCCTGCAGGTGTCACTAACCACGTATCACGAACAGCGACACTACAGTAGATTTCTCTCCCCCGCCACTTCCCTTGCTGGCATCATCATTTTGCAGTCGCTTTTCAAACACTATGACTTGTATAAGGTGAGCAGAGCATTAGTAACAACCTTCAAGTCCTCAAAAATTTCTGCGATGACAATGGGGAACAAAGTGAGGAGAATATACACATACATACATATATACACATAAAAACATACATATATATACATTAATACATATATATACACATACATATATACACATATATACATATACATACATATAAATAAATATAAATATAAATAAATATAAATAAATAAATATATATATATACATACATATATATATATACAAATATACATATATATATATATATATATACATATATATATATACATACTTTATATACACACATATATGTATATATATTATATATACATATATACATATATATTACATATAAATACTATATACATATACACACATATATATTTTACATATACATACTATATACACACACATATACACATATATACATACATATACACACTTATATGTACATACATATACACTCGTATATACATACTATATACACATATATACATACTATATACACACATATATTCATACTATATACACATATATACATTCTATATTTACATACACGTATATACATACACATATGTATATATATGTATGTGTACACGTGCATATATACATGTGTATGTATACATGTGTATATATATTATATATACACATATACACATATTATATATACACATATACATATATATACATATATTCATACATATATACATATACATATACATATATACATATACACATTATATATACATATACATATTATGTATACACACACATATATATACATATTATATATACACATATATATGCATATATGTATTGTATATACACATATATACATATACATATTAAATATACATATATATGCATATACATATTGTATATATACATATACATATTAAGTATATGTATATACATATATATACATGTGTATGTATATATACATATATACGTATTAAATATACACATGTATATACATATACTATTATATACGCATATATATACATAATATATCCACACATATATATACATATTATATATATATATAATAGACACTCATATATATGTACATATTATAGACACATATATACATATTATATATACATATACACACATATATACATGTTATATATACACACATATATAAACATATACATATTAAATATACACACATATATACATATACATATTAAATATACACATATATATACAATACATATTAAATATACACATATATACATGTACATATTATATACACACATATATGTACATATACATATTGTAGACACATATATATACATATACATATTATAGACACACATATATATATATACATATACATATTATAGACACAAATATATATACATATGTATATTGTATATACACACATATATGCATATTATATATTCATATGCATATATACTCGTATATACAAATATATATATATACATATATTATATTCATATATATACATATATTATATATACGCATATATATATACAGATACATATATTATATATACATATACATATATTATATATACGTATATATATGCATATATTATATATACATATAGTATGTATACATATATTATGTATACATATATATATATATACATATACATATATTATATATAAATATATGTATATACAAATGCATATTATATATACATATATACATACATAAACATATTATATATATATATATATATACATACACACATGCATACATATACGTACACATATATATAGTATAGTATATATACACATATATACTAATACATAATATATATACACACAAAAAAACTACCTCGCAGAAATGAGAATTCACACATAAATAAAATACCCTGAGAAACTTTAAGAAATATTCAAAACCACGCTACGAAGTGTTTTCACAACTGTTAAACATAGCTCACAATAAGGGCTTTTATGCATACTTTCATATGTAGCAGTTTACGATTTTTGGAATATAAATGTTGTTATGCATTCACTAAAATTAAGCAAGACATCGCGTTTTAATTTCCTGTAACTGTTTTATTCTATTTTGTGTATGCATAAAAGCACTTAATTTGTAAATATTAACATGCTGTGATTAAAAAACATTCTGCGATGTAGTTTAATTTTATGCAAATAAAGGGTGGGTACTTGCATTTAATATGTTCATGTTGAATGGTATTTCATATAAATATAAAATAATAACTTTTTTGGTGACCACCCTTATTTTCCTACTATTTTGGAAAATGACGTTTTTCTTTATTCAAAAGGAAAATATATTTAAAATCAGGTTTATTATTAAAATGAAGAGCGCTATTTTCATATTTATAAACAATAGGCAATGACATTGCAACTAGCAATTACAACACAATTCACTCCTCATAACAATATCCCGAATATAATACTCGTTCACTTCTGCCGCATTGCAGAACATCAGGTATGTGCTGCGCAAGTCCAGAAGCAAGAACCAATACGGTTACCGCCTTATTATGGACAATGCTATTGGTTTACACTGTCACGCCTACCATGTCATTATGACGGGCGTATTGTGCAACGGATCTAAATTTCTTATTTTGCAACACTTTGTTTAAACCAAAATATGAATGTGCAGGTTACGAGGTCAAGTGCTCCATAGGAAACGAAAACGTAAATGTAAATAAATATATCTGCGCGTTTTTACTGACAATCGTAATATACACTTAAGAGAATTAGTTGACATTTTACTCCAGAGGGATGAACTTTGCAAATGTTCCCTTTCTTGAGGCACTCAAGTGGCTTCTCCTTTCTATTCTATTACTCATAAATAATCTATATAAAATGCTATAGGCGCGAACAGAAATTATCTGGTATAGACATTTTCTATTTTGTATGCAAATTTTTGTAATTATCTGTGCACTAACACGCCAAACGAAGTGCTTCTGAAAGACAAGGCAAATGTATTTAGTAAATTCCTGTGATTTTTATCACAAAAATTATGTGTTTAAATAATGGGCGAGCACCGAGCTTACAAACCCGTAGATTGCGTTGCTCTACGAAAGAAAACAGTGTATGGTCTTTAAAAGGGGAATGTTGAATTGGGGGGGGGGGGTAGAGCGTGCGGTAAATTATTCCCTCCGGTGACTTCCACGGACTGAGCGTCTCCCACCCTGCGCCAGATAAAATGGCGCGGGGCTGTAAAGGCCAGGTTCCTAAGTGATGAGGGCCGTCGGCCCGATAACAACACCTCCCCACCCCCCCTCCTCCTTTTTTGAAACACCTCCTGCCGAGGCGGAAACGGAACAGGAAGGCCAACCTACACCACCTTGAAGTTTCATCCACCCCTTCACCACCTCCCTAGTCCTCACACTTCGGGTCTCTCCGTGCCTTAAATTCCCCTTTTATCTTTCCCTCCAGCCTACTCCTCGCTTACGGTTCTTTAATCTTCTTGTGCTCCCCATCCTCCTCTTCGTCTTTATTTGCCTCCTCCAACCCCTCCGCTCCACGATATTCGTGCAGAATTATTCGGTTTATCCCGCGCCCGCCTCACCTTCTCGCAATTACAGGAACATGCATCTTCCCGCAATTTAATATCCATTATCGGCGAACTTGGCTCCCGAAATCTCTCACCAGCAAGCAGCATGTGGCAGACAGCGAGGCTACAACATATTAACAACACGTACACACAGCATGCGGAATAAATGCGAGGGATGCTGCTGAGAGAGGAATACAATGACTTATCAAAGCTTACATGCTTGTAAAGCCACATTTAAAGACGTATTTTCTGCAAACCTTTTCCTCCTAATGTCAGCTATTAATTTAAATTTTTCCTGTAGTTATTATTTTATTTTATCCCCCCCCCCCCCCCCAAAAAAAAAAATTCCTCCACCCAATTTATTGCGCTTGAAGGTTAGATGTACACCCGTTTACCCTAATCAGACATATCCCGGTTTTTTCGGCCTTAAATGATACCTAAAAAAGTTTCGTCTTGGGTGAATATTTTATTCGAATCACAGTCCTCTTTCTGCAATTGACATAATGGAATAAAATCAGGCTTTCGTAGGTTACTTCAATTTCTGTACTACTACCTCGAATGACCGCGGATCGCATTTGGTAGGTCGTGGATTTGTTTCCAGGTTATCACTACCTTATGCCATGCTAATGGTGGGGCATTTTCCCATTAGTTATTATCCTAATTCCACGTTTATCTTACATCGAAATTCCAATTTAACTTTTGTGAATAAAATTCGAGTAAAAATTTATCACGGGTGACGAATACAGCCATACACGACGACTATTTTGTCGCAATACGAGTAGATTTAGAATGTGTGTTCTAGCACAGCACAATATAAAATATGGCAAGTTATACTAAAAATTACAGGAAATAATAGAAATATGCCGATAGGGTTATTTTAGTGAAAATAAAAGAAACCGTAAAATACAATACCTGAAATTCGACGAAGAACGCACAAAATCAAGCAAATTTAAGCCAAAATCAAGAAAATTTAAACCAAAATCAAGAAAATTTATGCCAAAATCAAGCAAATTTAAACTAAATTTGCCAGCAAAATATTGCAAACTTAAGCTAAAATCAAATTAAATATTATGGTATTTACTCCAGAGTAAGAGTCTCCATGTAGAGGACCCCCGGAAATATGAAAAAAAAAAAAAATACCAAGAAGTCAATAATTTATATTAAAAACAAACAATGTAAACATTTAAAGAGAATTCTATATCAGTCATATATTTTTCCATGTTTCATTTAATTTAAACCTTTATATGTTATAAAACCTGTTTCTCATTTATTAATTTCAAACTTTTTTATTAAATTCATCTCCATAACGATCAGGTAATGTAATTTGATATGTCTCATTTAAAATACAATTTTTTTCCACACTTGGATTCATAAATTTAAAATTCTCTGGCTGCATACTTTTTATTAATTTCAAGCTCTTGTAGTTTGTCAATTCATCAAAATTGCTTAACTGTTTGAGAGGGCGATTTCATTTTTATGATTTATAAAGAAATAAATTTATTAAGAAGAATAAAAATGGGACTGCATAAATATATATAAAAAATATAAATATATATAAAAACTGATGTAAAATTTGTTCCATTTTTATTATTATAAAATAAAAAACTTATGTATATACAATAGTTGCATTTTTCATATTCTAGAAAATAAAAAACAGATGTGTTAAGAATAGTTGCATTTTTTCCATATTCTAAAATTTCAGCAACATTTTATTTTATTCTTCTTAATATATTTATTTCTTTATATAAAATAAAAATGGCATCACTTTTCTCTTATGAAATGGAAAATAAGGACATGTGAAAGCAATGCAAAAAGGGTGGTGAAGTATTAAACATAGAAAGTTTTTACTCAACTAAACATGCAAAAGATAAATATTATAAAATCTGTAAAATAGTTTCATTGAAAATGTTATAAATCAATATCAATTAAATAAAGAAAAAGTACTATGTGAATGTGGAAAATGTGCTTATAATGTATTACTAAAAAAAGCATGAAAAATTAAACTGTATAATGCAGTAGTAAATATTCTAAACGAAATTCAACATGATAATCAACAAGTAAAGACATGTAGAGAATGTAATGAGAATAAATCAACAAAGTTATTTTCTTCTTATAAAACTGTTAAGGAAAAAAATAAAACAATATGTAAAAACTGTTTTAGCGAGAAATATTATTATAACAAGAAGTTAAACAGTTAAAAATTATTATCAATAAATAAATCACTTTTTCGATTCAATTCCTCTATATTAATTTTTTTCCATTAACTTAATAATTATATCACATTCTTATTAAATATTTTCTTATAAATAAACACTATGAATAAATGCTTTGAGTTATCACTTTGAAAATGCCTACAGAATATCTAAATGCTTTAAAAGTGGTGGAGTTAAGAACTATAGCTAAAAGTTTAAAAATAACAAATATACACAGTCTAAGAAAATATAATTTAATTAGATGTATTATAACACAATGTAATGTTCTTAATGAACATGAAAAGTTTTTTGTAGAGGGCAACACATTGAAAATTTGCCTTTTTATCAAGATGTTGGCAAAAAAATTATACGAAAAAGATAAAAATGAACTAAAAGAAATATTTCTTTTTTGATGATATATATTATAAAAAATATAAAAATTATTAAAAATAATTATTTTCTTTTCCCAATGATATATTTATTAAGATGAAAATAAAAATAATAGTAAAAACGATAATTAAAATGATAATAAAGATTATATTTATATATTAAAAATTATATTTATTTGTCTTATAATTACACTGCTAACTTTATTTCTCGCTCTTCCAAAAAAATCAGGAATAAACAGTTGCCCGAAAGTTTACCTTCTTCAATTGCTAATGTTAAAAAGATACTTAAACATTGACCTTTTTTAAAAAATGCCAATGATAAATAGATGATCAAAAGTTTGCCTTTTTTAGATGTTGATATCAATGAAATATATAAAGAAGATAAAAAGGAACTAAAATAAATATTTCCTTTTACCACTTATGTATTAGTATATAAAAGAAATAGAAAAAATAATAAAAATATACAGATTTAATAAAGCTTTTAAATGTAGGATATCAACATAACATTTAAAATAGCTTTAATTTAATAATACATAATCATTTTTTATTTTCAGAAAAAACCAAAATAGTTGAGATAATATGTGATAATCTTAAGAACTTTAGGAGAGCAAAAGTTCACATTTATCTAAGCATCATTTTTTGCAGTAAAAAATTTAATTAATTAAAACCTGTTGTCATTCCATCAGGTACTCATACATTATTAGTTGAAGGAGAAATTAATTAATATTGCAAACACACAAAAAATAATACCTGTAATAAAATAACTCATATCGAAAAATAGAGAGTTCAGGTTGGAGATTATATCAAATAAATGGATTACAACTATCCATAAACAAATATAATTCATAAAATAGAGATTATATATTGATCTACCAGAAAATATTAAGAATAAAAAATAATTCATTAATGTAAATAAAGAAGATCGAAAATATTGTCTTTGGGCAATCAAGTCTGCATTATTTCCAGCAAACAAAGATCCACAGAGGGTAACTAAATATATAAATGTTGTACTTAATATTGATGAAGTAATAGATAAAGATGAAAATCAAATTAAAATTGACGATATGCCAAAAATAGAAAATCAAATTAATACATCTATAAATGTATAGTCTATTTAAAGTAGATCCGAAGTATATCCACTAAAAATTACAACACATAAAAAGGAAAAATCATAGAAATTTACATATATTTCAAAAATGATAGAAACTCACAATATTGTTGGATAAAATATTTCTTGAGACGCATTTCTTCACAAAAAATAATCATAAAAGTAAAACTTATATATGTGATATGTCTTCAATTCTTTGCATCACAATAAACATTACATAATCAAATAGTAGGATGTTCTAAAAATGAAACCCAAAAATCAGTTTACCATCAGAAGGTAAGCAAATGTTTTTCAAAAATTATCAATATATAACAAAAGTTCCTTTTACAATAGTAGCTGATTTTGAATCAACACTAAAGAAAAACATCAACCGCTAATCCAAATCCAATGGAAATAAAGAATTTTAATTTAATCCAAAAATATCTTATTTTAACATTGGATAATATTGATAATGGTTTTTATAAGTAAATATTTAAAGAAAGATGTAAATGTACTAATGCACAAATAAATACAGTTGGTTTAAAGTTGAATGATGCATTATATGCAATGAAATCTCAGTTACATGAAGTTTCTGGTTTTTGTTGCTATATTATAAATATTTGTGATGATTATAAATAGCCAATTGTATATCGAGGTCCAAATTCACATTTTATGTTTATGAATACATTGAAATAATAAGTAGAAAAGATTGATGAAATATATTCACAACCAGAACCAATGCATCCACTAACAAAAGAAAAAGCATTATTAAAAATATGTAAAAGTTGTACTGCATGTCAGTGTGAATATATAAAGGATAATCCAAAAGAACATTTCTATAATGATATAACTGGAAAATTCATTAGCGCAATTTGTTTCTCTTCTAAATTATATTTAAACAATCTTACTTTGTTCCAATTTATTTTCATAACTTAACTGTATATGCTGCAAGTTTATTTATTAAATACCTAGGATATAATGAACAGCCAATAGATTTAATTCCAAATAATGAAGAAAAGTACAGCAGTTTTGGGAAACAAACAAAAATTATAAAAATGAAGTTTATAGATACTTATAAATTTATGTCTAGCAGTTTATAAAAGCCAGCATATAATTAAACAAAAGAACAAATAAAACATACACAATAGCATTTCCCACAAGACAAAGTAGATTTAGTTATTAGAAATGGTGTTTATCCATAAGATTATATGGACAGTTGGAAGAAATTTGAAGAAACTGAACTTCTGCCAAATAACGAATTTTACAATAAATTAAATGAATGTGACATAAATGGTGATGATTATGAATATGCAAAACTTGTATGGAATCAATTTAATATGGAGAATCTTGGTGATTATCACGATTTATATTATTGTTGGCAGATATATTTGAAAACTTTAGAAATACATGTATTAATGTGTATGGTTTATACCCAGCATGGAATTTTACAGCACCAGGATTATTATGGGATGCAACGTTAAAAATAACAAAAAAAGCCTTAGGATTTATATTGCGATTATGATATGATTTTAATGGTAGAAAAAGGAATTTTAAGACTAATATTACAATGTTGCAAACGATATGTTAAAGCAAATAATAAATATATAGATAATTTTAATTCACATCAAGACTCTAACTATTTAGCTTATAGCGATGCAAATTACCTTTATCGCTGGGCAATGTCTCAATATTTGCCATATGGATGTTTCGAATAGTTTGACTATCCAGAATTTAAATTAGATTTCTGGAGAAAAAATATATTAAATTTGAAGGATGATTGACATCATGAATACATATTAGTAGTTTATTTCGAATATCCTTAACAACTGCCTAAATTACATAAAGAACTTCCATTTTGTCCAGAAAATCAAATAATTCCACGAACAAAACAATCTAAATTGTTAACAACATTATTTAACAAACAAAAGTATGTAATATACTCTTGTAATTTGAAAAATCTAAATAATGTATCAAACTTACCAAAATTAATACAATATTGAAGTTTAATCAGTCTGATTGGTTGAAAAAGCATACAGATTTATATCATACAGTGATGCGAACTAAAGCTAAAAACAACATTGAAAATTATTTTTATAAACTGATGAAAAATGCCATGTTTGGTAAAACAATGGAAAATATTTAGAACAGGGTGGATATAAAACTGGTTTCAAATGAAAATGGTTGTGAAAAATTAATAGCAAAAAAGTTTTTAAAAAATTACTATATTGAATCCAAATCTTATGGCTATACATATGAATAAAACAAATGCATATTTTAATAAGTCTCTTTATGTGGGTATGTCAATTTTAGATATATCAAAAGAATTGATATATGACTTTGTTATAAAGTGATGAAACCAAAATATGGATATAAAATTCAATTGTGTTATCACAATACTTATTCATACATTTTGTCATAAAAACAAGATTTTTATGAAGGCAAGACAAAATGTTCGAAAAAATTGATACAAGTGATTATCCAAAGAACAATATATATAACATGCCACAAACAAATAAGAAGATGTTAGGTGAAATAGAAGACGAATGTAATGGCAAAATAATAAAAGTGTTTGTTCTCTTAAGAGCTAAAATGTATGCATATAGAGTGAATTATAATGAAAAAATCAAAAGGGAAAAATAAATGTGTAGTTAATAATATAATCGCACTTTATATTTTAAGAAATGTGTGTATAGTGGGATAAAATACGATATAGAACAATTAATTTCATAATGAGTGAAAATCATGCAATATATACAGTTGAAGTTAATAAATAGCATTAAGTGCTTGCAATAACAAAATGATTATATTAGAAAATATAAAGAGATACATTAACATATGGACATCAAATTGTATAATTTTAATTAACTTTATCATTTTAATTAACTTTATAATTTTAATTAACTGTATAATTTTAATTAATTTTAAAATTTTAATTTATTTAATAATTTTAATTAATTTCGTAATTAAAATACTTTTCGTAGTTTTAAATTCAAAATATTATATATATACTTTATGGATTAAAATGATCTGTAATACTAAAACATATATTTTAAATATAAATTATAAACACAGTTTTTAAATGTATATTTTAAACATATATTTTTAATGGATATTTCTACCACATATTTTTTTCGAATATACATGTAAAATACATGTTAAAATATTTTTTAAACATCTTGAATTTCCAAACTAATGTCAATACCAGTGCCATCAAAACCAATTAGATTTCCATTTTCATCTCTAATTTCCAAAACAATGTGATTAAAATGTTCATTATGAATTTTATAAAAAATTGGGTAGGGTGGCTCATAAATAATATAATATCCAAAACCAAACATCATTTCTGGTGGAAAACTGGCGATTATATTTGTTTCAAAATGGTTACATTCATTATATGTTTTAAACATACCATTTGCCAAGATATAATGAATGTTTATTGCACTAAATGGTTCAAAATCGAGTAATTTAGTGCCTATAACAATTTTTCTTACTCAATAATCATATTTAACTTAAAACCAAGAAGATCAGAAATCAATTGTCAAATTTAATACTAAACTTAAATTTAATTAATTTCTTCACATATGTTATTTGTTAGTTAAATGTTATTAGTTGAAAATAATTCACATGAATTAATAGTTTCCATTAATGGTTCACTATTATATAGTTCTCTAGTAATATTTATAACTTCATTATTACTAATAAATGTTGTAGTTGTGTTGGTTATATTAGGTGTTTCATATTCTGTAAGAAAACTAATCAAAGCAAACTATTTATCTTTATGAGTGATATAATGAATTTTCTTCTTTAGTATGAAACTATTATTTGTTAACTTAATTTTTATTATATGGCGAATTAAGTATTTATCATATTAAAAGAAAAAATTGAGAACTATTGCCTGACAACATGAGGAGCAATATAGTAGGTCCAAGTAAAAACGAAAAAACTAATTTGATGAACAATTTAATTTATAAGAAAGGATGGTTAAATTTTAATATATGATATGTTTGTTCAAAAAGTTTAAATCAACCCAGATATGTCAATTACCAAAAAGCTATTGATGTGTTATCCAAAAAGCTAAAGGTTAAAGAAAGAATGGGGTACTTTTTTAATGATAATAGTGAAATGATACCTTTAGACCAATGTGAAAGTGATTCTCTGGTTTAATTTGACGATGTGATTTTAGACAACCAAGATATAATTCGTGAAGATTTCATTTCAAGCAGGCATTAAAACATAGATGTATTTTATTTAGCACAAACTTACTCGAAAGTGTCTAAGTAGCTGGTAAGAGATAATGCAAACTTTCTATGTATATTTGAACAAGATGATACTAACTTAAAGCACATTTATAATGATTATGTTGGTGGAGGTATATCTTATGAAAAATTCAAAGAGATTTGTGCAAAATGTTAGGATGAAGTTTATGGTTTTATACCATTAGATTTGAGTAGAAAAATGAATAAAGGGAGTACAGAAATAAAATTAAAGACCTAACTATTTTTTTTTAATTTTGGAAAAACTCTGATTATATTTTCCGATTTTTAAATTTTTTGATTTTAAGGTCATTGAAGGGCGGAGCATAGGATCAAGGTCACAGGTCGAAGTCAAGTTCACCTGGATCCAATATCCCTATAGCCTGTCCAGATTGCTTAAAACAATTTTTTAAAAATGTACCCTTATTTCTCTGGAAAATTTTCCGGTCACAATTTATTCTGATTACACTCCTGTAATTTAAATGTAGCTGACCACCACATGCCATTTAATAAATTCACAAATTCTACAGTTGAATAAGCACGAACTCACATGACTAGAAATTGTATTTAACTGTTGCAATGTACTCCCAGTTACCAACGAGTCCCATTGCCTCACTCTTAAAGTGGTATAAAGAATTCCCACCAGCTTTCCTTATCTTTAAAATATTCCTCGAACCAATTCGTCGACAGTAGAGGATGAAAATAATGAAACTTACTTTTAGGGTGATGACAATTCCTATTTGGTGTCAAAACTCTTAATTATTAAAAAATTTCGTAAAGGCTTGCTGCTCGCATTTTCGTGCATGCCATGAACACGCACATAAGATACACAATTTAGTAACGGAGCTTGCACATGATTGTTAAATATTACTTGGCTGCAAATATAATTTATATTTAAAAACATGGCAAACGCCGCAGCCAAAAGACCCAACAAAGGGCATTTACCATTAAAGCTACACATTAAAATTTATTACATTAAAAGAATCTGACAGGTTTAATTTGCACGACGGCACTCAATATAAGTTTGCGGGCCTCCAAAGCGTCGTGTATCTGAATATAAAAAATTATAAAAAAAAGATTATTAAAAGGTTTCTGCTTCTGGCAAAGTGTGGACAGTTCGTCGATACAAACACCATTGAGTCGGCCAGACAAACAGGGCAGCGGCTAGCAAACTAGACTACGCGTCTGCAATACAAAATGCTGAGATTCAAAATTATTCACCCACATGATTACTATTTAAAATTTAGAACGTGCAAGCCAGAAAATATACAAACATACTTCTCTAGAAATTAAGGCCGCTCACCACTAAAATTAAGCACTCTCAACAGTTACAGGAAAAATACAAAACTTGACCCGTTATCTTTTCTCAAACTGTCGAGCACTCACCGATATTGTTCGTTCCCATCGAGGCAGACCATCTTACACAGTTAAACTTAAAGCCTTTGCGTACAAACTATGTCAAGCTCAAATGGGCATTACAATTTCAATCACGTCGTATCCATTATGACTGTCGACGATGCCCTCTTCACAATATGCAGGTCGTTTCGATGTGGTGATCGGCAGCAGAATAAAATTGAGGTGACAGCAATCCTACTCTCCAGTAGTCACTTGACTACCTGCAATTAAATTTAGTCACGCATTGGGAGGGGAAAAGGGAGTGGGGGAAGAGAAAGGAGAAGGGAGAAGGGAGGGTCGAACAGCTGACCATGGAAAACGTCCTCACGCGCTGGCGACGGTGGCGGCGATGGCTCGTACTAATCACATGAGTGCAGCACCGCTGCACCGTTTAATTTATATATTGATAGGGACACTTTTGCTTCGTTGTAGATCGTTAGTTAATTTTCTGTACGACACCTGGAGACTCCCAGGTTTGTGATGGTTAGCACTTGTTTCTTTATGAGACCAAGTTATTCATGCAGTTGTGTTCGTTATACTTCTCTTCGTGTTATTTATTTTCTTTTTTTTGAGTTGTAGAACTCGTTTGAAATATATTTTGTTTAAACACTCTGAAATTTCTTGTGTGTTAACTATACATCGTTTTCTCTTTCTGTTTAAGTACTATTGCCAAACTATCGCCTATCTCCCACAATCTGTCTACGAGCAATATCACGACCAATTAAAAAAAACACTTATGCCACTCTTGCACAAAACTCAGCACATATGTATCCTGTCCCCAGCCCGCCACACCTCATCGAGTGCCAGAGCTCCAAGGGTGAGGACGTACCACAGCTGCTCCCCAACCCACAAAAATAGAGAAATAAAATAATACATTTTTTCCCTTAGCACACACTAACACCAAACTACACACCTCACACAACAATTTTTGATTGATTAATTAAATTAAATTAATTGGCTTAATCAATTAAAGTTTCATACCATTTTTTCCGCTGGCAAATTAAAAAATCGATCAGATTATGATCTGACTAAGGATTAATGCAAAAATTTAATCGGATTAAAATCGGATTAGAATTTTTCGATCAGATTAAGATCGTATTAAGGATTAACCCTTTCGATATCAATTTGATATCAAAGGGTTAATCCGAATAATCAAAAGTGAAGTGAAACCCCATCGACCCTAGTACTTTGGTTTTATCAGAGGTAAAACCGACATTTACCGGAAAGGTAGTAAAAAAAAGTACCTTTTTTTTGTAAAACATCTGATAATATTTGTTTAATTGTTTATCAAACTATGGCAGCAGATGGCGCAGTTGGGAGAGATTATGCTGATTCAGGCAAAATTATTATTCAAAAATTTGTAATTATGTGGCCTGCTGTTGAATATGAATCTAACACATACATTGCAATTAAAGAAAAAGTATACAAACATCATAAAATGACTATAAGTTTTAAATCTTGGCAACTTTTAGAAAAAGAAGTTCTTGCTTGATCGTCTGTTTTTAACTTTGATATAAAAGATCAGTTTAATAATTTACAATATGGCATGCCTAATTTTGTAATTGTGGGTTTTCAAAGTAATAGAAAAATCGTGCTGAACAATATGTGCACCCTTCTATGTTTAATCATTGAAGCGTAAGAAATGTTTATGTTAAAAATAGGAAAAATGAAATTTTTCCAAAAGAAAATTGTAATCTAGTTATTGAAAATGGCCTTTGCTATAAAACGTTTCTTGCCTATAATGATTTTAGAAATTCAAAATCAAAACTAGATACTATGTATAGAAATAATGAACTTTATTATACACCGACCGTAAACTCTATGGTGATATCAATTATTATTCATTTGGGGGCGAAGGTCATTATATGTTATTGATTGTTTATATAGAAAAACCACTAGTTAAAGAAAAAACCAACATAAAAATTAGTGTGGATTTTGATAATGCCATTGGAGCAAGAACAATTTGCAGTGTTGTTCTAATATGCCAAATTAATCTAACTTATGATTATTTGAAAGGAAGGATTACTAAAGATATATAATTTTTTTTTAAATAATGAATAGGGAAGTAAACTATTTTACGGGAACACCAAAATGTTTCGATAGTTTAATACAAAGTTTTAGACGTATATTTAAATTGTTTAATCTTTTAAAACTTATAGAAATATTTAGATGTATAGTTGAGTTGTTTTAACGAATAAACATAATTTTGTTAACCGAAAATGAGATATTTCTCCTAGTGTCAATTTTAATGATGCCAATTTTAAATGGATCACTTTAATTTTCATTTGTGTATTTTTGCCATTTTGTCTCTCTCTTAATATATTTCTTTTATTAAATATGAAGTCGCTTGTAGCCTGACTTAACATTTGAAAGGGGGTTGTGTTTCAACTAACTCTTCCTATACTTTGGATACAGCGTCTGACGATCTCAGAGAAGTAGATTTCAAATCCCACCTAAAGCTACAGAACTTACAGTTATTGCTCTTAGAAAGCATTCACAACAAGAATGACCGAGAAATAGGTGACGGTCTTGAACAGATAGAAGAAGTGTTTAGAAAGCTAGTAAAACTTCAAATATAAACTGTAATGAAAAATGACATAATATTTTACTTGGTTTTATATTAAATTTGCTTGAATTTAGCTTAAATTCACAAGACATTACTTGCAAATTTTATTTAAGTTTGCTTGATTTTGGCTTAAATTTTCTTGATTTTGGTCGTTTCTGCGTCGAATTTCAGATATTGATTTTTATTGTTTCTTGTATAACCCTATCGGCATATTTCTATTATTTCCTGTATTTTTGTATAACTTGCAATATTTTATATTGCGTTACGCTTGAACTCACATTCTATATCTACTAATACCTGCAAAAATCGTATGACTAGAATTATTGGTTAGTACAACTGTTTATATACCGGGTTGAGAGAGAAAACTCGCAAATACGGAATGCGATATACGATTCTATGAAAAAATGAAAGGTGAAAATACCTTGAGGGGAAATTGCATTAGTGGCACAGTTCTGAGACAAACGACGTAATATGTGATGAAAGAACTTTAATGCTATTACACAAGCATGCTTTACAAACATTCACAATAGGTGTTCAAAACTGGCTCCGAACATTGCTGTAAATTTTTTCGACGCATGTAATGCATGCGCCCTGCACACGGATCAGTATTGGGCCGTCAATCGTGGTGGTAGAAGCATGTAACCGAGTGATGAGTAGATAGGTTTGGCCAAGGTGGGCATAATGTATTTTATATGGGGCTCAGAGGGTACGGAGCACCGGCGCTGGCGCTAAACGGCCGCCATGTTGTGATGTCACCCGACCACGATATTGGATCCAGGTGAACTTGACTTCGACCCGTGACCTTGACCTATGCTCCGCCCTTCAATGACCTTAAAATCAACAAATTTAAAAATCGGAAAAATAAAATCGAGGAAAAAATTATACGTATGTGACCCGACTGCCCTATTGGATCTGGCTGACCTTGACCTTGACCCAACATTTTGACCTTGGATGAACATGAACCCAATAAAAATCTCTAAATGATTTTAGAAATTTCCAAGAAATTATAAAAACTACTAAAAATAATGTAAATATATATATATTTAAAAATAGTATTTAAATATTTTATAAAAATTTAAAATTTCGAATGTTTTGGTTTAGAGGGGACGGGGGACAAGAGCCGACCAGCCAACATGTTATGACCACCCAACCACTATACTGAATCTGAGTGGCCTTGACCTTTACATTTGACCTTCTCAGGTGATCTTTAATCTTGAAAACCCCGGAAAAAAACCCAAAAAATTCCAATAATTCTATAAAATTTAAAACATGCCCAAAAAAATAGATATATGTATCATAAAAATGAATGAAAAATTATTGAAATCTTAATTTAATCTGTTAAAAATTATTATTTAAATAATTTATTAAAATAACTTCTAAAAATCAAAAAATTATTATCAAAATATTTATTTTAAACTTACGTTGTAAGAGGTTTCCTCAGCACTATGTCCAGCAGACAACTGACCGTCGCCAATGTTTCTCATTGATTACATGTATTTGCTTCACCATCCAACAGTGTTTTTTATTAGTTGATTACTGACTCTCGTTCGACGTGCTACAAATGTTTGTCATTGTATTAACATTACCCTCCCCTACCTCCTCAGCATTGCTCATTCTGTGGAATGCACTCCACCCACCATATTCATTTTTCATTTGCATTTGTTTACTTTTTCATCGCCTAGGTGACACTAGTGTAATAATTACCGATTCCATCGCCAAGGGAGCTATCGATTCAGAAACCATGTTTTATTGCTGTCGACCTTGACTTCAATGACATTAAACTCAAAAATCGAGAATAATCACAGTCCATACAATTTACAATTATTAACTGGTAACGACAAAGGCCCTCATTCACCAGCAGGGCTTGGGGCAGGTCAGACGTGTGTCGCAGTAGCTCCGAGCTGTCTTGTCATTGAAAGGTTCTACTGAAAGGTATACAGTTATTTTGGAGCAAACTGTGCGCGCGTCTGATCTCATAACATTTCCTGCGATAAAAAGTAGGATTTTTGTGAGAAGAGGACTGCCAGTTCTGGAACTACAGGCCTGTGCTCTCTTATAGGGCACAGGTAACAGGTAAAGCCCTTAGCCAGGGTAGTTTAAATTATTACCAAGTGGCTGGCTGTTCCTTAGCCTTGTCTCCGGTAGAGGGGAGATGTCTGGGACGCCAGTTTGTGGAGGCCGATTGTGAGCTAGGTAATTTTTATTTTAGGAATTGATTTAGTTTCCTCCCAAAGCTGAAGCAAGAAGACGTCATGACGGATTCGCAGGAAAAGATGGATGACGACAACTCCTCAAAAAAGCGAAAAGTCAGCGAAATGGCAGCCAAATCGACATCTGTAGGAGAAAATTCCGGCCAGTATGGCCCAGACAATCAGGACGCACCCGCACCCACCAATCGGAACACAGAGCCAATCAGGGCGAAGAAGCCCGAACTCAGGCCACTGACTGTGTATCACACAGAGGAGTGCACATACCTCCAAGTTTGTAGGCTGTTTCGAGAACAACTGAGACAGCCAACTCAAAACAGAGTGGTCCTGCAAGGAGTATCTTACCTCCCTGCTAATAACGAAGAATTTCGCAAGGCGATATCCATTCTTGATGCCCTCAAAGTAGGGTATTCAATCCTCACCCCGTGCAGCGAGATATCCATCAAAGTGGCTCTTAAGGGGCTAGATAAGAGTATTCCGAGCGTCTGGATTCACGAGGAACTCGTCTCTCTCGGGTTCGACCCACAAACAATCGTGCCTAAACTTTCAATGCGCGATCGCCAGCCTCTCGACATGTTTACTGTCGAACTCCCGGCCTGTGAAAAGTCTCAGTCGATCTATCAGCTTCGCGGACTCTGTGGCCTTGTGATCAAGGTCGAAGAGTACCAGCGCCCCGACGGACCAGCGCAGTGCAGCAACTGCCAGCGATTTGGACACGCGATTAGAGTGTGTCCCCCCCCCCCCAGGTGCAGGCTGTCTGGTAGGTCACATTGCAGGGTGGTGTGTCCTTTGCCACACATAGATGGAAGGGATCTGCGTAAATTTGTGATTGCGGTGGCAATTTTGCTGCCAATTATAAAGCCTGCGAGGCTTATAAACAAGAAAAGTGGAGCTATCTTGCCCTACAAGAGCACAGGAAGCGAGAGCAGTAGAGCAGATACTCTGCTGCAATCGCAACTCAACACAGGTAGTTTAATTCTACTCCCGTCCACTGGAATCCAACATCGCCAACACAGATTCTCAGCCTCCACAGCAGTCGTAGCCACCCCAGCAGAGCCCTGCCCAGCCGCAAGATGGCTGGACGCAGGTCCTGGGCAGGAAACAACACACGCCAGCCCAGACGTTTGTGCCTCACTTCGCACAAAATCGCCTTGTTCCAATTGCCAATACCTATTGTGCACTGACATACTACTAGGCATCGGAAGTCGATTTTCCGGCACTTGCAAATCTGCATCGCTCAAAATGGCAGCCACGCGAATCTCCTCTTTCAAAAAAAGGGGGGAAAAATAAAAATTCACGTAGGAAAACTTCCCAGCCGCCATAGGAATCGCAACAACCACCTCACCCCCCCCCCCCCCCTCCACTTCCGTCGTCCTTCTCACAGTGGCCCCAGCAGTAGCAGCCACATTCCCGGCCAATCAGGAGCCAACTCAACGCCCATTGGGCGAGCAGGTTTCTGCCAGCCAGAAAAAACTGGTGCGCCCAGTGTTACAAGTGGACACAACCCCAGCTGCCTCGGAACCAATTAATATGCAGATATTAATTTGGGAAGCGAAGACTAGCACTCTGAATGAAAAATTCCCCACCTTTAGTGGAGTGCTGGAGGTGCTCTGCAACTTATTAATGGTTTGGACTGACTAAACCAAGTCAGTTGAAGAGAAAGGACGAGCCCTGACTGGGGCAGCTCTCTCAATTGTGAAAGGGTAGCAGCAGCAGCCTCATGGGTGTTAATTTGCAGTTGCCAAATGCTCTGCCTTTTAGGTTTAATTTAGTTAGTAGTTTAATTTACTGGAATGCTAACGGCATTCGCATTAAAAAACAGGAGCTGGTAGATTTTATTTCTAGTCATCAAATTTCTATAATTGCAATAAACGAAACCCACTTAGACCCACAGCATCAATTTTCTGTTCTCGACTATAAATGCTTTCGAAAAGATCGCGACAGACATGGCGGAGGTGTCATGATGTTAATTCATAATTCAATAGTATGCAATCCCGCGAAAATAATACAATTTCAAAGACTTTAAACTGTGGGAGTTACCATTAAACTCGGCAATCAACATGTTACCATTTATTCGGTTTACTGCCCGCCAGGTCGCGCACTTTTACGCGCAGATCTAGATGAATTAACAAATGCTTATCCAGTCTTACTCGCAATAGGCGATTTAAATGAAAAACGTCCCGCCTGGGACTGCCTCACTCGCACAGCCAAAGGCAATACTTTGTTTGGACACCAAGAGCACCATAGTGAACCTACCTTTGACCCTCATAATATAAATTATAGGCCCAATATATTAGATATCGTTCTCAATAAAGGCTTTAATATGGCCTTAGAATTTAATGTGCTCCACGAGTTGGCTTCAGACCATTATCCTGTCCACTTGTCTTTCAATGAACTTGAAACAGACAATACACCAATTCAAAAAATTTAGTATTATAAGCATGCGAACTGGCCTAGCTTTAGAGTATATTTACATGCGGAAATAAATCTCACAGCTCCTATTAGTTCTCCCGACGAATGAGACACTGTTGTCGAGCGCGTCACATAGCTAATTCAGACAGGATTAAATAAGAATGTCCCGAAGAAGACACCGAGGATTAACGCAGATAAACTCCCTGATAATATTAGGGAACTTATCTCGCGCAAAAAAAAAACTGCGTAGACTCTATTCGCGAACTAGATCTAGGCAAATTAAAACCCAGATTAACGATCTTAGAGAGCGAATTGATATTGAAATCACTACCTGGAAGTCCAATCTCTGGAATAATAAATTATCCCGTCTATGTACTCAGGATCAAAGCTTGCGGCACATGACTAAAACGTTTACTAAAAAGCGTTCCCAAATCCCGCCTCTTCAAAGCAATGACGGTGTGACCTATACGCCTCAGCAGAAAGCTGAGGCTATGGCAAATCAATTAGAATTAGCTTTCCAGCTTAATAACTTTCCAGCTGATCCAGCTTTTGTTGCCCAAATTTATAGACACCTCCGAGTGCGTCTGCGACAGCCCACCGTGGCTGACCCAGATCCCACGCACGCTGAGGAGGTCAAGCGTATAATTAAACGTTTGAAACCCCGCAAAGCACCTGGGTTTGACTCCCTCCAGGCCATAGTTTTCAAGCAGCTGCCTGACAGCATGTTTGAGGCTATAGTCGAGTGCCTCAATGCAAGTTTTAATCTTGCCTACTTCCCCACTTCCTGGAAAAGTGCCAATGTAATTGTATTTCCCAAACCGGGCAAAGACCCGACTCACCTGCAAAACTACCGCCCAATCAGTTTGCTATCTACGCTCTCTAAGATTCACGAACGAGTACTCTTGCACCGATTAAATCACCATATTCGCGAGAACAACTTATTCCCTAATGAGCAATTTGGCTTTCGGAATAAACACTCGACAGTGCATCAACTCTTCCGCTTATCGGAACACATAACTAAATCATTCAACTGGCGCCTCTTCACGGTAGCGGTATTTTTAGACGCGGAGAAGGCCTTTGGTAGGGTGTTCCACGCAGGGCTTTTATATAAGTTATATCGAGCTTCTGGCCTCCTACTTGGACCACCGCTCCTTCTCTGTATCCACTGAAGGAGCGCTGTCTACCAAGAAATACATTAGGGCTGGCGTCCCTCAGGTTAGCATCCTGGGTCCAGTACTATACAATCTTTATAACCACGATATAACCCCCCCCCCCCCCACAACCGACTTATTACCATGGGTGTTTATGGTAATGACAGTCATCTACACCCACTCACGTAAAGCTGAACTTGCAATTCAGCGACTCCAGGCCCAACTCAATGAGTTCGAAAATTATTTTCGCCAATGGCGCATTAAAATAAATGTGGTTAAGAGCGAGGCTGTAATCTTCTCGCGTCGCCGTATTATTCCCTCAAATTTGCAGTTAACACTATTTAGGGAAAATACTCCTTTCAAGGATGAAGTTGCGTACCTCGGCCTTATCATGGACAGTAAGTTGACATGGCGCCACCATGTCGAGGCTAAGCGTAACCTCGCATATTCCCGCCTGTATCCACTACTAAATCGCAGCTCCGGACTATCAGTGAAAAATGGGATACAATTATACCAGTCTTTGGTAAGACTCATAAGATATGCTGCCCCTGCATGGGCTTACTGTACTCCCACTCAATTCTTTACAAGTGATGCAGAAC
Organism: Dryococelus australis; assembly: GCA_029891345.1. NCBI lineage: Eukaryota > Metazoa > Arthropoda > Insecta > Phasmatodea > Phasmatidae > Dryococelus > Dryococelus australis. The sequence continues at coordinate 385,235 of CM057001.1, forward strand.
AAATGCCTCAGTTTTGCGGCTCATGCAACACGTTACATTCCCACCAGAAACTTGTATGCAGAACTTAAACAAGGACTGCTGCAAGATGTAATTCTCAAGCAGGCCCAAACCTTTTATTAATCTCTTAACGAACATGTCAATTCTCATCACTGTCATAGGGGACAATGATATCGATGAGACCCAAAGCTATAAGCGACCCAAGTCGCTGATAGCGCACAGGCCCCTTTAGTCCTGCGTATAACACACTGCCTTGCCAATCATTATAGACCCTGCGCAGCCTTTTATATATAAACAGTAGTTTAACCTGAGCAGCCCCGAAGGGACAGAAGAGTCTAGCTTAATTAACTATACGACTTCACTTTAAATATTTTATTTAGGATATTATAGGTTAACTTAGACTTAACCTCTCATCCCAGCCAGTTGCTAGTATGCTTGGCCCTGCGCTGCAGCTGATTCCAAGGCCGCCTCTGCCGAGAAGTAGAGGTTTGCAACTTCGTGAGGTTCGATGCTTCAATTGGTGAGATTCCTCGCCGTAATTATAAGTCTTTTCTACCCCACCCCCTACATATCGAAGCTCAGTGCACTTACAGCATACGACCGTAGATATGCTCTGCCACAGCCTATGGCTACAGAGATTGGCCACTGTGAGGAAGCACAGTATTAGTTTAGATACATATGTCCCCGAGGATATATGCTACTATTTGTGATATTTAGGACAGTATTATATGTCAATTAGGCTAGCTTAATATGTCTTTTAATGCACAGGTCCTTGCCGTCTTTTAATGTTCTAGTAAAAACCAGTAAGAGTCAGCCCTGCTGACATCGGCAGCTCACTGTCTCTCCTTTAGTTTTCAGGTTCATAGAATATATCGGGGGGGGGGGGGGAGGGGCCCAATAGCTTCACTTCTCCCACCAGAGAGGCGCCCAAACACCTCTCTGGTTACTGCCGGCATCAAATTAAGAATAAACAAAGCTCCCGCCCCCTCTCTACTAGTCTTTCCAACTCTATTATCTGAGAGCATGTTTTCCAAACACTTTGTCTCCTGTAGCAATATATTTTATTTTATTTAATGCATGCAATAATTTTTAAATTTTTACTTCTCTGTCGCAAGGGTTTTTACGTCTCTCTTGACGGTTTTTCCTTTGCTCTTCGTAGTTAAGACTAGCTCTAAGTACACTTAGGGAGGTAGCCATGGCACCAAAGTGCAGGCCATGGCTGCCCAATCCCTCTTTGCCGCGATGCATGTCTCCTTACATGATTTTCCTAGTAGGCGTAAGGGGTTGGACCTGAGACGCAATAAAATCCCGCCCTACCTTCGGGCCTTAAGTTCACGTAACACTTAGAATAAGGCAGTTTAGAAGAGAAAAAAGACAAGGGCCCATACCGACTAAACATACTGGCCAACAACTGATTCCACCTAGGACTAACTCCACAGAAGACTGGTTTCTGGCGATATTGACTGAGTACAAGACTAGCTCCTGACGAAAACCATTCCTGCAAAACTGGCTAAAACAACCGATAAGATCAAACTGCCATACCACCCGCCTATACAAACGATGATAGACAATCTCGAATAAAAGTCTAATGAGAGTCTTGTAGTTAAGCTCTTCTCACAAAATCTTCGCAAAATTTTTGCAAAACATTTTTACCACAGCTGACCATACCCAAGAGCCATACTAACTTATAAAGTCGACTGACCAGGCTAACTAACTAGCTGCGAAACATTCCTCAAAAATATTCTTTCATTTCATTCGTTCGCCACATAGAACTGAAATATTTTAAACGACCCGACTAAGACATAATACTTCAGATCAAACCATTACCCTCCTCCTGCACACGCTCACATAAATGTTATCTAAAACAGACTCTCGCAATCGATTGTTTACACTACTGAATTAATAAGACTTTCAGAGAAGCAGCAAGGACTGTAACAGAAATTAAATACACATTACTATCATATATAACTGAAATTAATTTACTTATTATATACAGTAGTGGTAGCGGCATAGATTCAATACATTTCTAGAATGAAAAGGGGATGGGTACATTTTTTCATCCCGTACGAGTGTGCCGGAGGCGAGGGTACAGATTTAAGGCACTATACTTCCTTCCGCCATTGATATCTACTCCGGATGATGGCTCCATCACCACCCCACTATCTGGAGTAGTGGGAGCATGAACCTTTAAGACACAAAGTACAAGAGCGGAAAAAGTTCAATTTCAAAAAAATGATGATAGGTTCGGTGGGGGCCACCCTCCCCCTGCCCACCCCTGAGGCGTGTGTGTAACTCCCCCCTCCTTTACCAGAGGTGTACTGTGATTGGCTGTTAACTCTTCCTGGTGGGTGGAGCTACCCCTCCTTCGGTGTAGGTGTACTGTGATTAGATCTTGGAGCAAGAGATACACTTTATTAGATGTTGACTGTTTGGAGTCTGACGAGGGAATGAACTCTGGAGCGCCATAGGTGTCCACCCTTCAGTGTCTGGAGCAAGATTGAGGTCTAATGGTGTGTGAAGGGAGGAAGGGGAAGAGATGATCAGGGTACGTCCATCCTGGTTGCTAGTTGGCGAGTGAATGAGCTCTGAGGAAGAGTCGATGTTTCTTATTCATTGTCCGCCATGCGACTGAGCTCTGGAGTGATCCTGAAGGGCAGCGAGCAGCTGAGCTCGGAATTGTGTTTTTAAATAATAGTGAAAAATCCAGTGTTTAAGATAGCTAATTTTGGCCTACACAAATATAGTATGTGGATAATAACGAATTGAATAATTAAACAATAATTACAAGCACTGTAACATAAAATATATCCCGAGAAATTAAGTAGCAACAAAACATAAAATATTCAAATCAACAAATCACAAACACCGAGACTATTTGTGAGTATACGCAATGAAAAATGAATTACAGTTGAAACATTAAATATATTTTCAAGCATGAGCAACAAAACATAAATTAAACACTAAGCAACAAGATGAATTACTATTGACACATATACCGAAACATTAAATATAACTACAAGCATGCACAGAGAGAAAATTATTAAACAATAAGAAACAATCTTAATTACCAATTAAATGAGTACCTACACCCAAAGTGCACGTCCGAACCCTACCTCTCTCTACTGCAGACAGAACTCAGCCTGTATTTCTAACAATATGTAAACCTCCCAGCCAAAGCCAACCACCACCGGCAGCCCAACGGTCCCAACACCTGTTATTATATTAAATGAAGTGCGTGAATTTTCAGTAAAGTATAGATTAATTTTATTATTATTATATAAAAGTTTGTTTCAGTAAAGTTAATTTTATCATTATATAAAAGTTTGTTTCAGTAAAGTTAATTTTATTATTATTATATAAAAGTTTGTTTCAGTGAAGTTAATTTTATTATTAAAAAGTTTGTTTCAGTAACATTAATTTTATTATTAAAAGTGTGTTCCAGAAAATTTTGTTTTGTTATATGAAAAGTATCTTTATTTCCCACCCGGTGTTTAGAAACCCTCATTCATAAGACAGCTTATTTTCCACACTATATAAGCAAAGTCTATTCCCAATAATTAAAAATTATGTGTAATAATGTGTCGTAGCACATATGCACTGTGCAGGACAACATATACCGTCACTATATAGCTTGTTACATTGAGTGGAGATTGCATCTCTGCCACCTAAACTCAGTTCGTGTACAAATTTTAACTTTATTACCCTTCCGACAGCCCTCGCGCATCGCTCCAGCTACACCGACTCCGTTTCGATCGACTGCATTTTCTGCCACGTTTGGCTGCCTCTCACCCTAGCAAGACGTTCAACACGCCCTGTATCATTGTTACGTACAATCGTTGAATTATACTATGTCAGTAAAGTATTATTTTGTGAATAAAGACAGTTTTATATGTTCAATCGTGTTTACCGCCAATTTCAGTGCCATGAAAGCCCTACAGTTAAATTTATGTCGTAATATTTGAATAAAGTGTGTTCATTCATGTTTCCTGCCAATTTCAGTATCACATTAGCCCTAGAATTAATTTTACGTAATGAAATTTGAATAAAGAATGTTTCACTTAAGTAATACTTTATGCAAGTGAAATTTATGCATCTTCTTATAATATTTCACTCACAGTGTAACTGTCTGAATCATGTTTCTTGGCAATTTCAGTATCATGCTAACCATTCACTTAATTTTATATCGTAGTATTATATAAATACTGTTCAATCATATTTCCCAGTATTTCAGTTAAGTATAAGGTAATTTAACATATCTTTTTATATAAAGACTGTCTGCTATGTTCCTTTCGTATCATGTCTGTGTTACACTTTGAATTTATTTCGGAAGGGTTTGCGATCTGGCTGAAACAGGGAAAATTGAAATTCAGAGCTTGCAAAGTGCATCCCTGCTACTATTCAAAGAGTGCGCCGAGTGAACTACATCTCCTGTTTATACACATTTTAGAACTCGTTTAAAGTTAGAATTTCAAATTATATATTAAAACAAGATGGAATATTTGGAAATGCACAAATACTAATTACGAGTAGTTTCACAAGTTTATGATAATTACTTAAATTTTTATTATAATTTTGTATGTTAAAGTATTGTATTCAGTATTTTTTGTTTCTATCAATATTTATTTTTCATTAATTTGGTATATCATCTAAAAATGTATAACTTAGTAAAAAAATTATATTTTGGTATTAAAAATACATTTGTGTTATTGGTAAGATTCTTATGCCCGCGATCACAATATATATTAATGAAAGCAATTATTTAGTTTTGGCATATACACTTCTACTGCACCTGGATTCAATGCTCGCTCAGGTTATGTAATATTATTTTATTTCCGAATTAAAAAATATTATTTGTGAGTTGAATAGCTGCTGGAGGAAGTAAACGTAATGTTAACTTCGGACATGGGTTCGATTCTCAGACAGATTATTGAAAATTATTCTATTTGTGATAAAAAAAAAACGTTATGTGTAAGTTGGATATCTGGTGGGGGTAGTTAATGTAATGTTATTGTCGGACTTGGATCGAGTCTCGGACAGGTAATTCAATATTTTATTTCCGAATTTTTTAAATATTTTTTTTTGTTGTGTTCCTGCTTAAGGCAATTAATATTATGTTATTTTTCGACTACTGAGTGCGATTACCTCTTAGGGCAATGCTTGAAAATTTCTATTTTTAAATACATTGTTACGTAATAATAACCTGAGGTATTTTAAGTTATTAAAGCAAACATGTTTGGTTTAGCATATCTCAAGGTAAAGACTGAGTTAATTCAAACGTATTTATATAAAACCCTAATAAAAAACATCATAACTCTCTACAATCGTTGAGTTAATGTGGGGGAGTCAACTATAATATCAGCTAATCAATTATGTAGAAGTCACGTTATTATTAATTAGCAAAATTTCTATGAAACTACTGGAATTTGTTCACCTTAATCTAGATGCCGAATACTGCTTTGCATCACGTCTCTGTGGCGGCGGTCCACGGTGTTCCCTTCTGCGGTCCTCGTGACCCCACGGCACTAAATACCAGTTTTGAATATAATCCATATGTCATGATTATATTCAAAACTGGTATACGCTCAAAAGTGCTAGGCAAATAAAGGTTAAATGTCGAACAGTATTGAAAGCTTTCTAAAAAATTAAAATATTAGAGACATAAACATAGTCATTACCGTATATCCTTTTGGGCTAATTTGGGTCAATTTGGATCATTTTAGATTAATTTTGGGTCAATAGTATCAAGTTTTGAGTGAACAAAGACTGCAAAAATGTAATATTTCTGAGTCTGTTTATGTATGTGTGTGTGTGTGTGTGTGTTGGATGAGATCTATGTTTTGTTGTAATACAATAGCTTGTTAGTAATGTTCTGTAGCGCAAATGGTGAAGTTGATATTTGCATGGGTTGTATACTTTCTCTCGTGGGCTGTTGTAATAGGTGTTTGTAATCTGCTTGAGTGGTAGGTAACTAATGTCTTGTCGTTGACATGCATGTTCTAGCGGCTATATTGGAAGTAAATTCGCTCTCATCTCCTTGGTTTTAATTATTTTTTAAACATTAAACTTTTTAAAGTATTTTTTAAATATTTGTATACTTTAAATAATTATATTATACAGTTTGTAATTGTGTAGCCTTTATAGATAAGGCACTTACCTACAACTTTTCCGCGATACCAATATCTCCTTGCAGAAATGACGATAGAGTGATGGAGTATTGGGTATGTGTGATTAGATAGTTCTTTGTTGGTCTGTGAGCTGTGATAGCTTGGTAGAGAGACTATAAATGTAGTATAGTAGTTTTATACAAAGTGAGATAGGTAATGGAACAGCATATTGTTTAAAAGACTTGTGTAGAGCATTACACGATGGTATGCATATAAGTTATGCATGTCAGTTATGCAAAATATCAAAAAATTACAGTTGGAAGTTAGCTTTGGTTATTTTGAAATGTGTAGTTAGAGTGAATTTAATAATGTTAGTTATCAAATAGTACTTCTAAGTGTCCTTGACGGGATTTGAACGAAGGATTAATTTCTCTATCCTTGTTCGTTGTGATTCATCGATCGACGGGTAGTTAGTTTCAGATCAATACATGCATAGTAGTTGCATGTGCACATCCGTTACGGCATAACCATGGTTAATTTACTTGCTACGCGATTGGAAATCAAGTAATCCTGTATGTTTCTTCAATTGTTACATACATACCACTTGTGTGTAGTTATTTCGTTACACGTAAATAGTGTTGCTTAATATTCATTATGTGTTATGTCACTCTTTGGGAACGTTCAAGAACATCTCATACAATCACATCAAGGTCTTTATAGAATAATTATAAAAAGTAAAGGAACATACAGGTTTGGTGTGGTTATGTAACAAAAGTGTTGTGTGTTTGGTCATGAACGATACAATATGAGATGAATATGTCTATCAGTATCTAATATTTTTATAGTTGACAAAGCTGTCAATATTACTCGATATTTAACCTTTATTTGCCTAGCACTTTTGAGTGGATTATTTCAAGAGAGAGACGTTTTTAATATTAAATACAAACAAACATACATTTGTTCATATTTTCACAAAAAGTAACAAAAATTATAACATCACATAAGTATATGTAAAAGAAGATTTCTGGGCAAGAAAATTTTTTGGGGTTATTTCTTCAAAAACTACAACAGAAAATGCAGTACACTTAACAGGGTTATTTCGACTTAAAGTACAGGAAAAAGTTAAAAATTCAAAATCTGAAATTCTGTGAAAAAATCGCGAAAATCATGTTAATTAAAGCCAAAATAAAAGGTATTTTAGGGTTAAATTTAAGGTGTAAAGGCTTTTAAAAAAAGAGCTCTCAAAAATGGCCAATTTCTAACAAATAGCAAAAAAAATTTTAGCAGATTTTCAAAAATGTGCGTACACGATTTGACAATGGTTGAACAAGCAAAATTGTGCGAAAAACAAGAAAATTTAAGGCAACAATAAGCAAATCAGATAAAAAGATACACTCTCATAGAATTCATACATTTTAATGAACAAAAGTAAAACACCAATAAGATTTTTTAAAGTCTAAAAATAAAGAGAAATCTGAAGCATAGCCATCACTGATTCCATAATCAGAACCACTACAACAATCCAAACCCTAAACATCGTCTTTAAAATTAGAAAATTTATCTGGTCTGAGATCATTTTTATTAATTTTTAAAACAATTTGAAATGAAAAATGTCCAATTCTTTACCAATAAGAGTTTCTGTTTTTATAATTTCATATCCAATACCCCTAAGTTCTAAAATATTAATAATTTTATCCTTTTACAATATTAAAAATTTATATTGATTCATAAAAGTGTGATAATATGAAAAAAAATTTAATTAGAAAAATTATTTTTATAAGATTAAATAATTCATCTATATTTCAAAAAATTCGTAAAAATTTTAAAATCAACCATTTAACCACGAGCCTAAAAAATTGTAATAAAATATCGAAACAATTTCTTGTTTCTGTAAAATCGTTTACATTATACATTTAAAAAAATTTAAAATTTCTATATCATCAGTGATAATTTCTTTCAAATATTCATAAGTTAAATTTCGTTGGCTAATTAAAACAACATTGCAAAATGTACCAGCCTCAACAGCATTTTTAAAATCAATGCTAATTTTTATATTTATTTTATCTTTAACTACTGCTGTTTTTCTATATAGGCAGTCAATAACATATAAAGGTTTTCATCCCCAAAATATATAATAATTTATATCTCCATGATAATTTATAGTTGGCATATAAAAAATTATTTATTTCTATATATAATATGTGGTTTTGTTCTTGAATTTCTGAAATCATTAAAAGTGAGAAACATTTTAAGACAAAGATCATTTTCAATATCTAGATTCCAATTTTCTTTTGGAAAAATTTCATTTCTACCATTTTTAATAATTATATTTCTCACATTACAATGATCAAACATTGCAGCATGCACGTATTGCTCAGCGCGATTTTTTCTGTTAGTTTGAAAACCCACAATTACAAAATTATATAGGTAAAAAAAGAACTGCACTATACTTTCAGCTACCCAGTTTCAGATAATTTCTTTCATTTCTAAAGTTATTACCAAATTTTAATAGTTTTTATTAGAAATGCTTCTGCTAATATTTTTAATATTGATTTTTTCTTAAATAAATGGTACCTGAAAATAAATGTCAGCAACCAAATATTCTATTACAGAATTGTTCGGTAGTAAAAATAAACCAACTAATGAAAGATTTGGTTTATGGCTATTAACAGAAAATTTAAAAAATAATCTTGTTACAAATATTGGAGATATTATATACACAAATGGAGGTCAAAAACTAGAAGAATTAGAACCAACAACAGAGCCATTTTGCGATATCTTTATGGTTTCTAAATTAACATATATCTTTAAACTGTAAAGGAAAAATGAATAATAAGCAATTTCTTGTAAAAAGAAACTTGTATAAGTTCTAATAGTTTTTTAAGATCTAGGTTTTTTAAATTTAATTTGTCAAGATGTGGAGTTAAAGCAAAAAATCCGTACCTATTAGAGCACAGTGTACAAACTATTAATGGTGTTAAGCAAATTATAAAAAGGGATATAGAAAATATTAGAAAAAAACCCAATAGCTATTCATTATAAAATAGTTAGCAGATGTAAAATTAGAAACATTACTAACAGAGTTCCAGAAATTTTAAAAGAACTAATCAAACGACATTTTTATTTATAGGATTTGGATATAACACAAGATTTCGCAGGAATATTTTTATAAAAAAGAGATGAGCAATTTTTTAGTAGATAATTATAATTTTTGTATGCAGACAGATTTTAAAAATGAGTATAATGTAATAGTTAATAATAATGATAATGTTGTTGGAAAAGATTGTTTAACATTGATGAATTCTAATCCTACAGTTAAGATTTACAATAAATTTATTTGCCAATTAACAAGTCCATTGGTTGATAAACAACTTGGCAACAATATTACAGATTTTCTGAATTGTCCAGATAAAACATAAAAAAAAAAAAATTTTACTTCTACATTAGCTAAAGAAAACGGCGTTACAAGATTAGAAGCAACAATTTATAATCATATGAACACAAATTTTCAAAAAGAGCAAGAATTCGATCCATTGTAAGATTGTTTAAAATTAATAAAATAACAGTAAAAAATATTTCCAAAAAGCACAGTTTTATTCTGTTTCTTTATCTAATATGTTGATAAAATTAGCAAATTCTCAACAAAAAAATAGTTGTTGCATTGTTCTAAGTAATATTCTGCAATATGTTTATTGGGGAAATAAAAATACAAAAAAAAATTACTGGTATATAATATAAATTGACAGAAAATAAAGAAGAAAGAGACAAATTAATTAATAATGTGTGATCTGCATTTAGTTTTACTTTATTGACAATTAATTATTTAGAAATTTTAGAAGATGAGAAAATAATATTATGACCATAAAACAAAAAGTTTTACTAAAAGTGGAGAAATGTTTTTTTTTTTTTATAATCTAATACTTTATTTGCTACCATCTCTAAGGATATAAATATAGAAGAATTGGGTTTAGTAAGAAGCAATAATATTATACCTTTTGTTTCAAGAAAAAGGACAAATAATAAAAGCAAACTATCTCCTTATAAATTAAACCAATTAATCCCTTATATTTAAAATCTACTTAGAAAAGAGAACAAGAATTAGAAAAATTAGTATTCAAAACAGAAAATTGGAATATTTAGATAATACTTTTGCCTTAAAAGAGGAATATAAAAGTCTATTGAAGAAAGAACAAAATATTAAAGAAATAGAAGAAGAAATAAACAATTATTTTTAGTGGCAGTGGATAAATTTTAATACAAAGAGAGTACACAAAATTTGTGGGTTTGTTGTAAATGACAAAGGTAAATTTATGTATGTTGGAGTTATAGCAGAAAAAATATGGAATTAAATCTTTTTAAATTGTTAAAAGGTATCATGAAAATAAATTTATAGAAATTAAGAAAGAATAAGAAGTATTAAAAACTCAAGGTTTTATATGTATACCATATAATAGTTATATACAAGCTTTTGAAACATTCTATTATACAAAAGATGATGCATTTATGGAAATAAAAACGAATGGTATAACAACATGTAATGGGAACTCTTTTCCAAAAAAAAAAAAAAAAAAAAGTCTACACTACATTACTTAATATTTTCGAAGACAAAGAAAATTTGTTATACAACGAATAAGACAAAGAAATAATGGAAAATAGAAAAATGGGGCATATAATTGGGAAAGTACAAATGAAAGATTGTAAAAGATTAGGAACTTTACAAGATGGATTAGATTTAATTATTTCCAATATTTCCATTAAAGTTATTGTGGAAAGGAAACATATATATTTTAATTCGAAAACATAAAATATTGATTTTGTTCTAATTATTAGCTGGAGAAAGAAATAGAAGTTATTAAATTTGATTTTAATTTTTAAAATTAAAGTTAAGTTAGATAAAATTAAAACAACGCCAAATAGACATAAGGTGAGATTATCACTTGTTCCTTAAATATTTGTTATTATTTAATACATTTTTGGTATTATATTATTTTCTTTTAAATAATCAAACAAAATTTCTGGGTATGGTCTTTCTAATTTTTCAAATTTTTCTATTTAATTCAAAATATAATATTTACTTAACATAACGCACAGTCAAATTAAATTTCCTTCTTCTGGTCCATATATATAATAAACATCATAACCTAAATAATTGTAATGTACAAACCGCCATTTTTTCTGTAATATTTTTATTTATGTAAACTTCAGTGTCTGACATCCATGGAGCAATATTTTTAGGTATAATTAATTTGTTCATCTTTCATTTAATAATTTTATAAAATATATATAACTTCTAAAAATTATATCTCTAAAAAAGATAAGAAAAAAGATTGAGAGGATTGTTGTTTGGTTTGGATTGTTGTGGTGGTTCTGATTATGGAATCAGTAATGGCTATGCTTCAGGATTCTCTTTATTTTTAGACTTTAAAAAATCTTATTGGTGTTTTACTTTTGTTCAATAAAATGTATGAATTCTATGAGAGTGTATCTTTTTATCTGATTTGCTTATTGTTGCCTTAAATTTTCTTGTTTTTCGCACAATTTTGCTTGTTCAACCATTGTCAAATCGTGTACGCACATTTTTGAAAATCTGCTAAAATTTTTTTGCTATTTGTTAGAAATTGGCCATTTTTGAGAGCTCCTTTTTTAAAAGCCTTTACACCTTAAATTTAACCCTAAAATACCTTTTATTTTGGCTTTAATTAACATGATTTTCGTGATTTTTTCACAGAATTTCAGATTTTGAATTTTTAACTTTTTCCTGTACTTTTAGACGAGATAACCCTGTTAAGTGTACTGCATTTTCTGTTGTAATTTTAGAAGAAATTACACACAAAATATGCTGCGCCAGAACTCTCCTTTTACATCTACTCACATACAAATGTTTTTTTATTGTCTCTTTTCGCATAACCTAAGACTACATATGTGTTTCTTAATGTTTTGAATGGAAAAGTAGCACCATATTTGTAGATAAATATGTTGGACATATAAGTTGGACTTGATGCTGTTTGTAGACAGTGTAGGATATGTCAGTAGTGGCATAACTGTTTCTGGATAACATGTACCGTAATTCTTACTTTATGTATAAACTTGCTTTTGTAGTTAACTTAAATCATGGTGAACTTTAAATAAATCCCAAGCTTATTCTTGGCTGCCTGTATACTTAACACGGCTGCCTAACAAGGGTTATGTAACACGGCTGCCTAACCAGGGTTATGTAACACGGATGCCTAACAAAGGTTATATAACACGGCTGCCTAACAAGGGTTATGTAACACGGCTGCCTAACCAGGGTTATGTAACACGGATGCCTAACAAAGGTTGTATAACACGGCTGCCTAACAAAGGTTATATAACACGGCTGCCTAACAAGGGTTATTTAACACGGCATCATTTATATAGTCTAGTTTGTATCAGTATGAATGTCTTCGGAGAAAATCTAGCCTTTCAAAGCTTTTTACATATATACGAAACAAAAAATTAACGTATTTGGTGTATCGGATATCAGAAAACGAAAAAGTAATGTCTTTCTTTATGCTTCTAAAATTGTGTTTGTCATTATAAGATGCTTTGTAGTTGATGTCTTTGGAGTTTCCGGGCATGGTATACGATGTTGATAAGTTCGGAACACAGAGATGACTGTCTCAATTAATAAGTTTTTAGAATTTACAGCATGTACCGAAACATGCGCACTGATCTATTCGCCAGTTATTTTTATTGCGTGCTATAAAGCTTTTGAAGATTTACTACTTTATTAATCTGTGGAACGGGACGATTTTACAAATATATGTATACGTAAATATGTAAATATGTGTATATATATACTGTCAGCAATTATTGACTTAAGTCTGAGACTGGGTATCTTTCAATATTCGTCCTCATTTGTGAGCCACGAATTTACTCAAAGTTTATACCTTACTGCCGCTGCTTCGAATAAAATCTTTGAAAATCAAATCAAGTATGAAATTCTTAGTATTTCCCTAAATAAATCACGTATTTTATAAGTGTTTTATTTTATCATTAACATTTAAAAGTTCGAGGAAAGAGTTGTGTCGGTAATAGCTAGTAAGAAATACTGATTATGTTACATGTTTAAAATAATTTTGATCATTACTGTATTTTACTGTAACGTTTGTTTACAGGAATGCAATGCTGGAAGTACGTACATATTGTCATTGTTTTATCTCAAATATTAGCTTTTTATTGTTCTGTGCAACAATACGGCGTGTTCGTTCAGCCTTGGTATAACTTCAGCAGGCTTCAGAATAGTTGGGGGTTACCACAAATAAACTATATCATAGTTGTCAGCAAATTATGGACGAATTTGCCTGGTAATGGCTGTTTAAAGTTAATTAAGTTGAATTTAACCTTTGGACAATGCCATCGTCTCTATGTGCCTACGTGTTTTTTAAAAGGGGGGGGGGGAGGGGAGGGGAGACCCCAGAGTTTGGCGCGAGAGGCGCCCTGAAGTAAAGTGGATAACTACAGAGGGAAGGTGGTCCCATACCTTGACGTCGAATTAAAAGTGATCGATGAACATTTGTCAATACTACAATTATTTTTATGCTCTTTTTTAAAAATTTTTTTAGTATATTAAGGAGCGAATTTATAGAATATTTACTTCTATGGTCTATTCGCAGTTTCTTCACATTTCGTCAATCAAACTTTTGAAAAACACTGCAATGAGACGTATTTGGCTGTTTGCTAACTACGAGCATGTTTTAAATCACAAGCGTTTAATACTTGTGCTAACATAAAAGTACCTCATTTTTGGTAAAATTTAACTTTTACTTATCTTTTATATGTAAATATTTTTTTAAAACTGTATAACTTATACGAATAAAGGCAGTGACCAAATATGTATGTTGGTAATGCCTAGTAAGAAATAGTTATTATGCAAAATTATTACATTGAATGCGAACGAATGAGGTGTTGGCACTGTGGTGTAATTTCGTAAGCTTTGTTTGTATGAGGTAGTGAAATATCCTGGAATTAGAACTTTAGCAGGGCTTCAGAAAAGTTGGAATTAACGGTGAATTGAGTATAGTAAATTCGCAGTTCCGCTTGACTGGCGCATGGATAATGTAATGAAGCCCATATCGATGTTAAGTTTACATGTGGTATAAGAATTCACAGCATGCATATGAGTGGATCTTAAGCGGTGCTTTTGAAAGTACTCAAATTACCGTGAAGAGTATTGACTGTAAGCAAACCTGTCCTGCACTCTTTAAAACTCAGCCTCGCCTTGCAAGCATAAATCCTTAGTTTTTGTGTCATAACTTCAGTTTCATAGGTATTGTTGGAAATGTTTGATTATATAGTAAATATGCAATTTTCTTGTTATTTAATACTTTTGTATCTAATTTTCACCGTGTGTTATTACCTGCTTGCAAAAAGGCAGACACTTATTGATAAGATATAAATATTTTCCTGACCTTTTGCAGGAGATAACACACAATTAACACTAAGCACAAAAATACTACACAACTCTTAAAATGTAAGTTCTTTATAATGGTACATTGTCAGTAATTACTCTGATTATGACGCGAAAACGAAGAATTTCGCAGGAGGGGTGAAGCAAAGCCTTATAACCAGAAGGGGAAAAACGGGCACTTGCGCCGGTGTTGCGCGAAGCGGACGACCCTGGTGCAGGTCGAGGTGGAGGTGTGAAAAGTACCTGAGGAAGGCGCGTCACTCCACGAGGTGCCAACAATGGCGGTCCTGAAGTGTCTTGGAGGGGGTAGGCAGGTAGCAGCCCTCCAGCCATCGCCGCCCTCTTCCGGCGCCCGGCCTGCCGCCGGCACAGCGAACTTTCATTAGGATCACAGTCGCCCGGCAGGCTGAGCGAGGCATGTCACCAGCTGTGCCTTATCAACTAGAACAAATTCACTAACCCGGCTCACTCTTTTCACGCACACCGAGCCATAGCAGTGACATGTAGACTAAAGGTGAAGAAAAAAGACAACGTATACTCGAGTAAAAAAAAGTTGTTACATGCGTCTACGGTTGGCGGTCAAATGGACTCTAAAAATCACTACAATGTGTCCATAGACCACAAAGAAAAAGTAAACGATTTCTGCGATCGTAATAACAAGTACTTGTGAAGTGATACCATGAAATTATTAGTAATAAAAATATGCTGGTAGTACCCAAAGTAGCATTTTTATTGTATTGAACAAGAAGTTTTTCATTTAGCTCTCGTTCGAAAGGCCCAAGGTAAAGAGACAATATTTTTTTTCATTTGCTGCTAACTTCGCTACGAATTATCTTGTCATTCTTTAAATTTAGCTTACACTAACAGACAAAAATATTAAGTATCCAAAAGGAGTGGTCAAATCGGAAGTAATTTTGTACGCGTGTAAACAAACGTTGAGTGTGTAAATAAGTAGAGTTTCATTGATTTTTAATTTCAATAAGGACCACAAAAGGGCATTAACAGTCCGACCATTCTCTTAGCACCAAGCCTCGGTGCTGGGAGGACAGCCTCCCAAAGGCATAGCCTGTTTCCCTCCTCAAGGGAACTGGTCAGCCACCGAGGCTTTGGGTTTAGGCGAGTAAGCAACGACTCGGCACCACCGACTGTGCAATGTCGGACTTAGAACGACAGGACGTCAGAGGGAAGGAGCATGGCAGAAAGGTAACTACAGCTGTACTTCCTGCTCCTTCCTCTGACACTTCGAGCACTTCACAACACACAACAGGCAGTCTTGCACAAACCTAGCAAAAAACACACAGTACAGATAGAAAAACAGACAATCTCATGGGCGTATTCACACAGGCAACTCCTTTTCGCCTTTGGAAGAAGGAAACATTACAGACGATAGTCAGGACAGCTCTAATACAGCTGTAACAGAAAACACACATAAAACAAAATTCGCACCCCCAGTGTACATACTTACATCCAGCAAAACGCGCACATATTACAAACAAACTCAAAATCACAGTTAAAAATACGGAACACCTGAGGAGGAGCGAGGTGCTTCCCTCAAGTTATTACGACTACACTGCATACCAAATTACACACATGCTGATAAAAATTAAAGACCACTAAAGGGCTACCACCATCAGTGGAAATAAAACGTCTATACAAAGAATTTAAAGAATATGGCTGTAAGCCAATTCATATTTGGAAATTCCGAACACTAGCTGACGCACCTACAGTCGTAGGGGCTGTAATACATCAATACAAAAAGTACGATGTGCTGAAAATAGGTTTACTATTTTACACGTCAGTTCAAATAGAACTGTACAAACACCGCGCTGAGTATGCCGTGCAAGGCATGTGATGTTGTGAGCTGGGCCACACTCAGAAATACTACACATTTGAGCCAGTCTGCGCTCTGTGTGCAGGAAAGCACACAAAGGCAGAGTGTGCGCTTAGAAAAACAAGACAAATCGAAGTGGTCATGCACGCATTGCAAGAAAACAAGACACTCTGTTGTATGGAAGAAGTGCGAAGGGATCCAGAAACACAGAGAAACACGAAAACAAAGGATGGGCCTTAAACCCATCAAATAAACACAAAATCATAGGTAGGGGATGCGACCAAATATTCAGTCAAAGGCTGAATTTCCTCTCATTAAATCTCATAAAATACAGACTGAACAAGGTACTACACGTAGGGGGCATGCATCCACACAACAGCAGAGGGACAAGATGCAAGAACTGGCCGCATTTCTGCGTGAAATACAATTCTCAGCACTATTGGACGATTTTAGGCCCAAAACCACACAGGCTAAAGCTTCGACAACACTACACGAGAAGTAGATGTTGCTTCTCACAACACGTCACTTTACCACAGTAAACGAACAAACAATTGAAGATATTACTACCGTAAAAAATTCCCCAAAACAAAACTTTTGGCTAATAAACAAACAGCAGCATTGATTAAGTAGGGCGCCCTGCCCAGGCTGGTTATGTGGAAATTCGTGAAACGTGGGAAATAGCTCCAACTACCATTCGTCTTCCAGGTCGAAGTAGGGGTTGGGGTGCTAACTTACTTATTTTAACTTATTTTAGCTTACTCTGGTTTACTATATATAAGTACCTTAGCTTAATTTATATTAAAGTAGATTAAAATAAATTGGCTTAAATAACAATAGTTTAAAAAATACAAAAAATTAAAAAAATAAAAACACAAAAATGGATAAAAATACCATATATAAATTTAATAAGCTATTACTAAATATAATAAAATATATCTAAAATATATACCGTTTGCATAATACTAACACAATTACTTACTTATTTACCTATAATAACGCACCGACTTGATAGTCTGCTTCAGGTCGGGAAGAAGACGATCCTAGTTGGAGCGATCGAGGGGGGGGGGGGAGGTCTGCTTTAACTAGTCTTATAAACTCTGGTCCTAAGGGCCCCCTCTATTATATCGTATTGTACTAAAACAGATTTTCTTTCCTATGTCACAACAAATTGAAACGATGAAACGTACCTCGTGGGCTGCCCCGGTAGACCAGGGACTCGCCTACCCACTACACGCGAGATTAATTAGCACACTTTCAAAAACATAACACGTTAAACAGACATCATGACACATTCACTCCAGCCGGGAAACTGGAGGAGAGCTTCATTCCCCCGCCGACACAGCAAAAACACGTAAATTTACATAAAATAGGCGACAAATATAAAACAGCCTAAATGTGGATCTGGTGCCTTAGAATTACACTGAAACGACCTCCCGCCAGGGACCCCATGATTAGTCAAAGTGTCGGGGTGCAATTATGTTTACAAACACCCAGTGAGTTATGAGAGCTACGGCTCCCGGTCTCACGACACACGTGTTTTTCCGGTGGCATATGAGGGTCGGCGGCGGCACCACGATTATGACGATAGTGTTATATTGCGTGTACTTACAGCCAATCAGCACAGCGAGGGAAAGTCACGGAACATAGAGTATGTCCTGGAAATGCATTAGACAACATCACCAGCACTTGAGAATGTTTAAGATAGGTTCCGCGTTGTGGGTATTGTTACGGATAGTGATCAGGCCTTAGCTGAGCGGCCTGCCTGATCATGCCTTCGCATATTTTTTCAGGACACAAGCCGTGATTGCTGAAATTAGTTATGAAATAGCAAACCACAGAAACCCCCTCCACTGGCGGGTAAACTGGGACAACGCAGCCGATATATGGCAGTGTAGCCCGTGGTCGGTGTCTTTCGTCGTTGGGCCAATGGAACGAATACCGCGGAAGATGGGTAGAAGACCGCTGAAGAAGGGTATGTCTGGCCGCCGATTTCCGTCATCTTAATCAGCCTCCGAAATCATGAACAAGGTGGGTACCCTCAAATTAGACTTTACTACGAATGTGGCTGGTTAAATCTTTATAATTTAATATTTCAGTATATTTGTAATGTCCCCCCCGGGTCAATTATTACATCGTGTTTACATTTAAATAATATTATACTACTTTAATGTTAAATAAGCCCCTTATTTATATATAATGTTCACTACATAACTCTTATCAATAACTTGCTACGCCATTATAGTCCCATCTAAACTATAGCCCATGTAAGCAATAACAGACCCCATAAGTAATGAATCTTCATGTGAGGCATTAAAGGCTGTTCACGATAAGGTGAGCAATTTTGAAATCAATCTCTGAAAAGTCACTGTCTCTAACTGCATATAGTTTAACGGGGGTAGGCTGAGTCTCACTGCAGCCAGTGGGGTTGGTAACAACGGAGGCAAAGTAGTTCCACGTCTGAAAGTTGAATTAAAAGTGTCGGCAAACATTTGGGAATACTGGAATTATTTCCCTTCGTTTCCTGTTTTCTAATGCATAAAATGTAATGGTAAGCAGATTTGTAAGATATTTACTTGTCTAATTATTCCACAGTGTTTCTAGACCGACGCATGACAAAGAGATGAAGCCCGCGGAAATGATCATTTTACATAAGGAGAAGAATACACAACGTGGCTACAATAAGCTGAGCTCTCAAAAGTGCTCACTTTATCGTGAACATGTTATAGAATCTATTTATCATAGTCTGCATGAGGCAAGGTGTACTTGCCGTGCATTGGGGGACATTCTGAAGTCACAGTAGCGCGATGTTGGAACCAGAGGTTACGTGAGTTAAACGCCGTGAAGTTTCCGCTCAACCAAGACAGGACACGCCAAGGGCGGATCTATGCATTACTCAGTCTCATAACATCGCACCCCGACATCCGGACATAGATAGTGAACGTTTCACAACACGTCATGTAATCCCGAATCATATCTAAGCGACGCGCAATGGCAGAATTTCGTGTACACTGTACACTGTCCCAGGTGCAGGCTGCCGTAAAGTGGAAAACCTAATTAATTCTTGACGCCTCAATGTCACATCTTACTGTAACGAAGCATTGCGACTGGCCCATCCAATCATGTGGTATGCGTTCGCGAGTAGCTGAATTCCTCGCAAGCTAGGTCTCTAAGAGTAAGTTATTATTAAATGTGACGAAAGCCAATGTATGTACATGCCACTGTTTGTTTTTCTTCTTTACTCAGCGTGAACGGCGCAGAAAGTCCCAAGAATGCAGTTTCCAGCCATTTTCGCTGTTTTTTTTTTTGCCTTTGAAAATATTTCGTTGATAAACAGTAAAAGTGGTAGCTGTAGATAATCTTATTTATCTTTCCTGAAGAAGAAAGTCTTATTCCCAGAGCGATGGATGCTTCTAAAGTGGTACTGTGACTGGGAAGTATGCAGTGATATGTGGCGTCACATAATATGCAGTGAGTCCCGGTTCAGCATCACCATGGATGACCGTCGTATACTAGTATTGCGACGTCGAGAGGAGAGAATATATCTGTGGAGACACACGCCGACATTATTCTTAGAATCATGCTGTGAGAAGCCGTAGGGCATGTCTTCAGGTCATCTCCGGTAGTGTTTTAGGGGACCTTGAAGATATAGTCCCGAGAACAAATTAGACTGGCCAAGTAACTGGTCAGGCAGACATCCACGCGAAACTGCATCAACTGGGTTACACTCCGAGGGAACACGACTCCATGCACTTGGAGGCACTACTGACTGAATTTCTGCGACTCTGTTGGCCACAAAAGTTTTCAACCTGTGTGGTAACATTCTTAACCAAGTTAACACAGCTGTCGAATCTAGTCAAGCATGCAATACTGTATCTTTGATCTTAGGTTCCAAGACATGTTGCCACAGCTTACTTAACAAGTGTGCTGCACAGAGCTCAGATTTTGGAATTGATATAGTTTTTAAAGGAGTTACCTTGGATTTTGAAATCACCAAGTGAACAGTGACCTCTCCATTCACTCTCTCACACCGAGCATACATAACTGCTGCATAGGCCTTTTCACTTGCATCGCAAAACCAATAGAATTGAACCTGGGATTCTCATACTGGAATGAGTCTTTGTACTCTCACCAGAGATAACAAGGGTAATGCAGCCTTGAAGGTTTCCCAATAACTTAATACATCACCTCCTACCTGCTCATTCCAACAGAGGCCTCTGGTCCACAGCACCTGGAGCATTATTTTACTTGCAGTCACCACAGAGGCTAGCCAGCCACATGGATCGTATAACCATGCAATCAGGGATATCACACCACACTTGATAGTTGGTACCACTGGCACATTTACCTTGTAGCAGAACTGATCATTTATGGGGCCCCAGTGTATTCCTAACACCTTCACTGAGTTTGTGCATTCAAAATTTATAGCACCTTCACTTGGGTCAGTGCTGTTTACTTCACTTCTATGATTGTAACACCACTTGTGTAGCTGGAAAGCACATGCTCCCAACAGTGCCACTAACTGAGCCTTTAGTTCAAGTGACTCAAAAACATTCTCTGCCCCAGTCACAATGTCATCCACGAACACGTCATGTAATAAGGTGCGAGCAGCCAAGGGATAATACTTGGCACCGTCATAAATTGCCAGTTGTTGCATTGTTCGGGTGCCTGGAACAGTCAAGATGCCAGGCCATATGCCACTCTATTGAGTTCAAAAATACTCACTGTGTCACAAGGGGAGTTTATTCAAAGGAAGCACTGGAACTTCCGATCCACAGGGCCGATTAAAACCTGGCAGTACCTTTTATATACATCAGCTGTGATAGCAACTGGTGATGTCCCGAAGTTCAGCACTATGTCACCCATATACTTTTGCAGCTTAGGCCCCGACAGGAGCACATTTTTTAGACAAGGTCCACCACTAGTATTCGAGGAGCCTTCAAACACAACATGCAACTTAGTTGACACATTTCCCTCCATGAAGACCACATGAAGAGGGATGATGTATACTGACTGACTGTGCAACTCTGATGTCAATGATGCAGCAGCCTTTCCATTGGTCCCAACTACTAATGTTCCAATCTGTGACATGTGACCTAAGCTCTCGTACTCTTCTATGAACTGCCTGTATTGTTGAAGCAACTCTGATGACCTTCATAACCTATACTCCAGTCCTGCAGTCGATTAAGTGCACTACCATGAGAATCACCAAGTGTGACATCTCTGGCTTCAAAGGGAAGCCTCAACACATACCTACCATCACTGTCACGCATGTGGGAATACTGGAAGTGCTGCTCACACTGTTGGTCTTCAATAGAGATGAAGGTTTCCCGAGGTAGGTCTTAAATTTCCCAGAAACTGTTCAGGGCAACATAAAGGGGCAAATCATTACATACCAGTAATGACGACACTTGTTGGGTAGCCTGTGCACATGGTGCATTACCTGCCAACACCCATCCAAATCCAGTATGGAAGGCATGTGGCTGTCCAGTGATCTTGGGTCCTGTCAATACCTATGCCACTATGACTGCAGACAGCAACATGCCTATTGCAGTGGGTGTGCCAAACTGTGGGTCAGGCAGTGGCAGCCCAGCTAGATGCTCGAGAACTCCAACTGCAATCGGGATAGAAGGCATGTCTCCAATAATCTTCTTCAGAATAAGATCTCTGCTGGTGATGTGAGGCCCTGGTGACCGAAGAGAACCAATATATCACAAAATTGCCCCTCTTGTTTCTGGAACCGCAATGTCGCTGACACCAGCGATGTTCACTTCAGTCCGATATCGCCTGAAACTCAATCGTTGATTGGCAAGCCTCTGTGATAAAGGAGGACTGAGAGGCCCCATCTAGCAATGCACGAACAACCTGGAAATGTTTCGCCCCATCCGTCACAATTATTAATACACTCTTTAACAAAACAGTGGACTCTTAAGTGTCAGCTTGCATCCCTTCTGCTGCACACATCACAACTGCACTCTCGTATCTGGCTTCGTGTTCATTCTCATCTGAGCTTGCGGGTAGAGTCTTCGGTTCATGTCTATCTTCAACATGGAGAAGTGTATGATAGCTGCCGTGGCAGATCTAGCAGTGATACCTGGAATTACACTGTGCTGCCGCATGATGTCGTCCTCTTAGACAATTAAAACACAGTCTCTGCGTTTGCAAACATATCCATCTCTCCTCAACAGACTTTGCGAGGATTACCTGGCATTTATGTGGCGCAGGGACTCCCTACCACACACACAACACTTCAGTGTGTCTGACTCATGAGTGGATACACGTGTAGTCTTTGTGAGGTTTATTGCAGGCTGGCCATTCTCATTCAATGGCCGTCACTTGGTCAAACCACGAAACCTGCTGCCTGTAATCTTCTGGAAATGGCTAGCTCTCTGTGCTGTAACTGTTGCCAATTGCACTTGCTCAGATACCTTTGTCTTCCGGTTAAGGAACTTCATTAGTTGGTGGTACGAGGCGAGGTCTTCTTCATGTGACATCTCAAATGCTTGCTTCAAAGGTATGTCCAGTTTTTATAACAAGATATTCAACAGTACGAAAGCAGACGTTTCAACTGGAAATTTTTGTGCCTTCACAGCGTTCATGCTCTCTTCCACATATGCTACAAATTTGCTGATAGCACCCGCACTATGGCATCTCATAACTTCCGCGTAGTATAAATTTTGACTAGAAGAAGCTACGACGCTCGTTTAAGTTTCAATCGACAACCTTTGTCAATATCAATTGATTGCACGTATAAAAAAAATTGTGGCATAGTTATCGTGAAATTTTATGAGTTTAATGTAAAATATTAAGAATACACTATTTCGGCCCCTATACTTGTCAAAACGCCAAGTCGAAATACAAAAATGGTATATGGTTGGAAAGGGCATCTCAAAAGTAATCCAGTGATGCCTATAAAACCCCATATGATAGAGTAAAGCGGCGCCTGGAATGTAAAAAAAAAAAAAAATACCGAGGCATCCGAGCGCGTCAACGTAGATGTATTCATGGAAAACAAACGGCCGTGTTCCCAACACAGCCAAATCCAATTTTTTAACATAAAAATATCTTTTTTTTGGTGAAATTAGACTTATACTCTGACTACATATTAATAATAAATTTAATATAATAATTTAAACAGAAACTGAGAGAAAACTGGCATGTTAGTAATGCCTAGTAAGAAATAGTTTATGTGCAAAATATTATTACAGGAAATGCACGAATGTGGTGTGTTGTCGCTTTGGTTTTATTTTCTAGACTCGGTTAAGGTTGATCAGGCCTCACCATCTTGGATTTTCACTTTTTTTGCCATATGCTCCTTTTAAATGTTCAGCAAAATTTTTTACACGATGTGATATAAATAAGAGCATGTAAAGCTTTCTTAAACAATTAATACCGTGTTTATTAATTATTGACTAGTGGTTGCCGGCAAGAAATACGTTTTTTTTTTTTTTTGCGGACGGTTACAGAAATTATCCTAGCAACAGTAGTCTAGCAGTACATGTTTTACAACACGTGCAAGGCAATGCCCTATGCGATTTCGACGCCCAAAATAAAATATAAAATCTGTGTTGCAAGCTACAGCAAAAATTACATAAATCCAAGCTGGCGGAGACTGATTCCCCTTAAGCTTTATTAACATAAGGTGGATGAATTACCTGGAAGTAGAACTTTAGCAGAGCATCAGAAAAGTTGTAAGTAACAGTCAATGAACTTTATTTGTTACCAGGCGCTGATTGGTGAATAGTGTTCAAACATGCTGCTGCCTGTGAAGCCATATTTCTGGCGTGTGCGGCTCTGGAGTTCGGATATAAATGTCTGGCCTCTATTGCCAAGTACTATGGGAGGAATAAAACTGCAGTCCGGGCAGGACTGGAACAAAGGCGAAGGCGAGCCGAGGAATAAACGGCGCGATGGCAACAAGCGCTGTTGTAATCGACCCAGGACCTGGAGGACTGATGGGTCCCATCAACGCACCCATGGGGGATAGTGATGTGACCCTTGGGGGTTGCTTCTCACTACCATCCCCTCTTTTAAACCACTTCCCCTGCAGAGCTTGGACCGGACCCCACTCGCTCGTAGTCATTCGTCGTTCATTACACACTTGTAGAAAATATTTCCTTGAAATTAAGGAAAAGTAGAGGTCAACGTTTATCTACTGATCTTCGTAAAATTACACACTTTGTTTTTATTTTGTGACGGTGTTTGCCAACGCGTACAGGACAAGGTCCTTGTCTCAACTGCTTCCTGGATGTAGGTGTTTTAAGTTGGAAAACAGCTGAGAGTCCCCCAATGATGTCAGAAAAGGAATTTGGATTGGTTCCAGTGAAAAGATTTGAAAATTATTCGTTGCCTTGGTTTTCATATCAAAATATAACCATTTACGTAGTTTCCCCCCAAAATTTTACAATCAATAAACGTTATATAGAAATATAGTTTTCACACTGATTATATTACGTACAAAAAAAGGTATAAGAAATAATTATGTTTAAAACTTCCGCCAAAACCTACTTTATTACAAGACTACATATCTTTCCAGCTATATGCAGGTTACATATAATTACTTTGCTTTAAACCATACTTAACTAAAATGGCAGCAGCAAGGCCCCCCCTTAAAAATGTTGACGGAACAGCAGTTCCTGCACAAGTGAAAACCCTGTGCTGTCTCCTCGAATCTGGGCGAGACACCCGTATTTATATGTTATTTGAAATCATCTAGAACATCACAAAATCATCTTCACTCCATCGATATCCAGAAGTCCTGGAATGGCACCCTGGTGGTACGTGACTGGCAGGCTTCACGTGGTCAAGGTGACGTACGAGGGAGGGGAATGCAGTCGTACTTTTCGTGGGCGGCAGCAGACCCGCGGTGCCCATACTTGCGGGCCCGCCCAGCGGACGTGAGGCGTGGAGCTCGTCAAACACACTCCCATCGCAGCGAAGGTAAGCCGTCCCAAACGGCCAATATTTCCTCAACTTCGTATGGCACCGTCGGTTTGGCTTTCGTTCGATGTGCAGGGGTCACATCCCTCCTCCCCTGAAGAAAGACCCACGAAGTAGGTGTCGCACATGCGTCCAGAACATAAGGCGTAGGCTGGCCAGGCCATTCATTACCCCAGGCTCCTTTCCGCATGGGACATGGGTCACGTTGATAGCAGCAACCATATAACAGATAAGCACCAGGAAGACGCAGTAACCTTTTCAAATTTAACTTTGGGTAGGCTTGCTTGAATTTTGAACCATTTTTCCATTTACATATAAAATCTCTAATACTTCACTCATTTATATGTATAACCTTTTCGTATTTGTTCGGAGAATGTGGATCTTCGATCAATACTGTCATAGGCGAAAGGAACCTCACTTTCTGTAACGGCCCTCGCCATTTCACCGCCAACTTAGCCCTAAAATAATCAATTTTCGAATGAGGTGGTGAGCCTCGACTAAAATTAAATCACCAGGTTTCAAAGTTACATCTTTGTAAGCTACGTTACTTTTCTATTCCATTTCTTGGTGATACGCAATTAAATTGCGTGTCACATCCGCCCATGTTTCTTCCAGTTTTTTATTATTCACGTTTTCCAAACAAATACCGTGGAGTGGCCACACATTTATTAAAGGATGCATCAATCTCCGCCTCAAAAACACTTCAGCTGGTTCATACTTGTGTGCACTATGAATCAAATTATTAAAACACAAAAACAAGAGGTATAATACGTCATCCCAGTGACGTTGCGTATCCGACTGAAAACTGCGTTAGCCAATGTTAATGTTACGGTTAACACGTTCTACTAGATTTGCCTGTGGATGGTACATAGCAGTTTGAACCATTTTTACTCCCTATATAAAATTCAAATTTCTGAATTCTTGCGACAAAAAATACGTAGCGTTATCTGTTACTACGTATACAGGTGCGCCAAAAACACTATACAACCGTTGCATCACAACTTTACAGATTTCAACTGCCTTTAGGGTGTGTAACGGGAAAATATATAGCATTTGCTGAAACTATATATTATTACTAGGACATAGACATAACCCAATGTACTCCGGGGCAACGGACCCCTTGACGTCTAAATACACACGTTCCCATGGATACGTGGCTACTGTACCCGCATACTAGCCTTCTGGTTTTTGATTTTTCGGTTTAGCGTGTTGGCACGCGTCACAAACCTTTACCCAGTTTTCAAGGTCGGTGCGAACTCCCGGCCACGTAAAAATTTCTAACTCGCGACAGATGGTTTTATCACGCCCTGTGTGTCCTCCGTAATAAGATTCGTGGTAATATTTAAACAACATCGCCCTCAAATATTCAGGTAAAAAAACTCTGAATTTTCCTCGTCTCGTCCATTCACCTAGAAAACCTTTATGGATATCATACGGTGAAGTTCCATACTTAATTTCAGACAAAATCTGCTTAAATTCCTGATCAGCATTTTGGTATTCCTTAATGTCAGTAAACACACTTGGGAATTTTTGTAACGTATTCAGTTCTGAAAAGTCTGTGTTTCCTACTGCTGGCCTTGACAGCTGACTATCGACGCTCGCTACACTCTCTACAGGTGCCCCATTCTTCACCTGCTCGTCGCCTTGCTCAAACTCTTCGGCGAAATACATGCGCGACAACGCATATGCTACCGAATTATCGACCCCGCGAATGTGTTTCTCATTAAATTTGAGACGGACCAATCTTACCAGCCAACGTACCAACCTGCCTGTAGGCTTTTGCGATTTTAATAACCAGCTGAGCTCTTGGTTGCACGTGTACAACGTGAATGGTGCATGATCCAAATAATCTGCAAACTTTTCCATAGCCTAATTACAACTTAAGAATTCTTCTTCATAAATAGTATATTTGCGTTCTTCTTGAGTCTCGTACGCTATCGATACAAAATGACCATCAATCGTTTGATTTAAACACGCTCCTATTACTACAGAACTGGCATCGCAGTGCAAATAACATACTTTTCAATTTTTGAAAAGCATTTTCTTGATCTTCATGCCACTGAAACGGCACGTTTTTTTTTTTTTTTTTTTTCAATTTATTTAACGCCTCAGCAAGATCGGAAAAATTGAGAATAAACTTAGTATAAAATGCTACCATCAGTGGAGTGAATAACACCAGTGTCTACCATACTAGAGACTACTAGGTAGTGTCAGCATCAACCCTAAACGGTGTGAATAAACAGAAGCTAAAACTAGGTAGCAACAACTAGCCTGGAAGTAGTGCTATCGAGAAAGTTTGTAGATTCAACTACCACTAGTTGTAACTAGGAGGTAGCAGTAACATGATATGAGTCATCAATGTTGCCGCTTCGTGTCCCCTCCAAAGTTGTGTATAGACCTCGCAAGGTACACGTGGTCGGTTGAATAGGCGGTCGTTATCAACGCCGTATTGACATTCGATAGCCTGTGTCGTGTGAGTAGTGTTACGTGGCCAATCATTTCTTCTGTAGACAGCAAAAAATTCACTGACAGAGCTTTGTATGTTAAGTTACTATGTGAACACCCGGTATTGTTACAGAAATCCAGAGTACCCAAAATAATGAACGAGGAAAAACTCGCTTGGGATGACGTTGTAACGGAATACAATAATGCTATCGGAATGAAAGTCACCCATGCGCAAATGAGTAACACACTTCAGAACATAAAAAATCACGCGAAAACAAAAACGGATCGAAAGACCACGGGAAATAAAAAGATTAAGTTGAAGGAGTGGGAGAAGCAGTTGTTGTTATGTCTGGGGCCCGCAGACAATCCGATATTTACGAAAGTGTAGGGTAGTGTTGCATCAGGTGGACCTAAAGCAAATCATGAACATGAGCAGTATCCGTACCTGTACATGACCATTGGATGTTAGCAATGGATCCCCTACAACCGTACATAACGGGAGCGTGAAAACCAACACACAGCACAGTTATGTGCGACAGGGTGGGAAAAAAGGTGGCGTGTTACGAGAATGACGAAACAAAAAGAGATGTCCACACCGCAACTGCAGAGCGTTGTACTTTTGCAGCAGTTCAAACTGCGAAAATTACAAATCGAAAAAGAAGAGAAACAAATGATGTAATTGTTATATATATAATATATATAAAATATATATTATATATATACTACATATATGTATACAACGCTTTTCTTGTTTTGTTCGTTGATTCGTTTTTCTTTTAGGACGAAGGGTGCGTTTATCTGCTCAATTACACAAACGACGTTCACATGCATATATTGTCGTCATACACTACAATTGTTACTACATAAAATACATCATGTCCTGGCGCTTTCGTTCTCCTTGTAGCTTTGTTTGAGGACTCTCGTTCATTCCCGGTCCAACGTCTTCATCACCTACGTCTCCGTTTTCATTTCCTTCAGGCTCGTCGTCCTCGAACTGGTCGTTGAGATGTTTGGCCACCTAGTGAAGCACAGCACAGCTTGCTATCACTTTGGGTACTCTTTGTAATGGAACTCTTACACAGTTACACAATTTAGGGAACCTCTTTTTTATCTGACCGAATACTCTTTTCTATAACTACTATCTCACTTACTTGTGTTATGTTGGATCTATGTTGGATGTCGTTTGCTGCTGGCTTGAATGATGTAATAAACCATGGAGATATGCCGTAACCCTAGTCTCCGAGCAAGCAAGATGAACCATCATATCGTGATATTACGCCTCTAATATCGCTTCGTCGCCATATTCTCGCATCATGTACGGAGCCCGGCCACTCAGCGCACACACACTAGTGGACCTTTCTTGCGCATCACAGGTGGCCGCACGTTGATACTTGGATAACCCTTCCGATTGATATACTCGTCACCGTGTTTTGTGGGTTTCTTAATTTCAATGTGTGTGCAATCCAATACACCTATGACAGTCGGTCAATTATAACGTGTTTGCCACAACAACTTTGCATCGTTAATTTCTTTTACAGAGTCAGGAAAGGGAATCCAGTTGTGAGCTCTGTCAAGTATATGATCCATTAACGTGTTATACGTCTTAATAACTGTTGTCTGTTCAACACCAAAGTCTTCTGTCACACCGCTCTGGAATCCTGGATCTGCTACGTAATGCAAGAATATTTCCATCCGGTTTCTCGGGCTTAGAGCTTTTCCTCTCGTTTCATCACTTTCCGGCAAAAATGCAGTACTTAATAAATCTATACTATCACTTTCAAAGCGAATAAGCTGCTTGCACGTATCGACGCCTGCCTCTCGTCTTTCACTATAACGTGTTCTTCTCCTCACGTACATACCCATGGCCATGGCTACGACAACGTACTGGCTAACAATAACCTAGTGTGGTCCCTCTCGCACTCGGAAATAAGCTAGTGACTATTAGTCTACCTACCTAGTGTGGTCCTTCTCTCACTCGGAAATAAGCTAGTGACAATTAGTCTACCTACCTAGTGTGGTCCCTCTCGCACTCGGAAATAAGCTAGTGACAATTAGTCTACCTACCTAGTGTGGTCCCTCTCGCACTCGGAAATAAGCTAGTGACAATTAGTCTACCTACCTGTGTGGTCCCTCTCGCACTCGGAAATAAGCTAGTGACATTAGTCTACCTACCTAGTGTGGTCCCTCTCGCACTCGAAATAAGCTAGTGACAATTAGTCTACCTACCTAGTGTGGTCCCTCTCGCACTCGGAAATAAGCTAGTGACAATTAGTCTACCTACCTAGTGTGGTCCCTCTCGCACTCGGAAATAAGCTAGTGACATTAGTCTACTACCTATGTGGTCCCTCTCGCACTCGGAAATAAGCTAGTGACTATTAGTCTACCTACCTATGTGGTCCCTCTCGCACTCGGAAATAAGCTAGTGACATTAGTCTACCTACCTAGTGTGGTCCCTCTCGCACTCGGAAATAACTAGTGACTATTAGTCTACCTACCTAGTGTGGTCCCTCTCGCACTCGGAAATAAGCTAGTGACAATTAGTCTACCTACCTAGTGTGGTCCCTCTCGCACTCGGAAATAAGCTAGTGACTATTAGTCTACCTACCTAGTGTGGTCCCTCTCGCACTCGGAAATAAGCTAGTGACTATTATTCTACCTACCTAGTGTGGTCCCTCTCGCACTCGGAAATAAGCTAGTGACTATTATTCTACCTACCCAGTGTGGTCCCTCTCGCAATCGGAAATAAGCTAGTGACAATTAGTCTACCTACCCAGTGTGGTCCCTCTCGCAATCGGAAATAAGCTAGTGACAATTAGTCTACCTACCCAGTGTGGTCCCTCTCGCACTCGGAAATAAGCTAGTGACAATTAGTCTACCTACCTAGTGTGGTCCCTCTCGCACTCGGAAATAAGCTAGTGACAATTAGTCTACCTACCTAGTGTGGTCCCTCTCGCACTCGGAAATAAGCTAGTGACAATTAGTCTAACTACCTAGTGTGGTCTCTCTCGCACTCGGAAATAAGCTAGTGACTATTAGTCTACCTACCTAGTGTGGTCCCTCTCGCACTCGGAAATAAGCTAGTGACTATTAGTCTACCTACCTAGTGTGGTCCCTCTCGCACTCGGAAATAAGCTAGTGACTATTAGTCTACCTACCTAGTGTGGTCCCTCTCGCACTCGGAAATAAGCTAGTGACAATTAGTCTACCTACCTAGTGTGGTCCCTCTCGCACTCGGAAATAAGCTAGTGACAATTAGTCTACCTACCGAGTGTGGTCCCTCTCGCACTCGGAAATAAGCTAGTGACTATTAGTCTACCTACCTAGTGTGGTCCCTCTCGCACTCGGACATAAGCTAGTGACAATTAGTCTACCTACCTAGTGTGGTCCCTCTCGCACTCGGAAATAAGCTAGTGACAATTAGTCTACCTACCTAGTGTGGTCCCTCTCGCACTCGGAAATAAGCTAGTGACTATTAGTCTACCTACCTAGTGTGGTCCCTCTCGCACTCGGAAATAAGCTAGTGACAATTAGTCTACCTACCGAGTGTGGTCTCTCTCGCACTCGGAAATAAGCTAGTGACTATTAGTCTACCTAGCTAGTGTGGTCCCTCTCGCACTCGGAAATAAGCTAGTGATAATTAGTCTACCTACCTAGTGTGGTCCCTCTCGCACTCGGAAATAAGCTAGTGACTATTAGTCTACCTACCCAGTGTGGTCCCTCTCGCACTCGGAAATAAGCTAGTGACAATTAGTCTACCTACCCAGTGTGGTCCCTCTCGCACTCGGAAATAAGCTAGTGACTATTAGTCTACCTACCTAGTGTGGTCCCTCTCGCACTCGGAAATAAGCTAGTGACAATTAGTCTACCTACCTAGTGTGGTCCCTCTCGCACTCGGAAATAAGCTAGTGACAATTAGTCTACCTACCTAGTGTGGTCCCTCTCGCACTCGGAAATAAGCTAGTGACTATTAGTCTACCTACCTAGTGTGGTCCCTCTCGCACTCGGAAATAAGCTAGTGACAATTAGTCTACCTACCGAGTGTGGTCCCTCTCGCACTCGGAAATAAGCTAGTGACTATTAGTCTACCTACCTAGTGTGGTCCCTCACGCACTCGGAAATAAGCTAGTGACTATTAGTCTACCTACCCAGTGTGGTCCCTCTCGCACTCGGAAATAAGCTAGTGACTATTAGTCTACCTACCTAGTGTGGTCCCTCTCGCACTCGGAAATAAGCTAGTGACTATTAGTCTACCTACCTAGTGTGGTCCCTCTCGCACTCGGAAATAAGCTAGTGACAATTAGTCTACCTACCGAGTGTGGTCTCTCTCGCACTCGGAAATAAGCTAGTGACTATTAGTCTACCTACCTAGTGTGGTCCCTCTCGCACTCGGAAATAAGCTAGTGACTATTATTCTACCTACCTAGTGTGGTCCCTCTCGCACTCGGAAATAAGCTAGTGACTATTAGTCTACCTACCTAGTATTAGCCTATTATTGACGGGTTAGCACTAGGTATTCGGAATTTCCAAGTTGCAACTAGAGGGCTAGTGGTACATTCTTTTTATTCACTCAGGATGTAGTTATTACTTGAATATATTCTAGTGTTAGCATTAACTACATTTTATTCACTCCACTGCATAACTAAAAATCTTTTCACTCGTCTTACATTTTTAGGCTGCGGGAAATTTACAAATGATTTCACCTTTTCCGGATCTATTCGCAAACTTCCTTTGGAAATTATGAATCCCAAATAACACTCGTGTTGGTTTGCCCAACTTATCTTTTGCGGATTTACCGTCAGTCCAGCTTTACGCAACGCGTCTAATACCTGCCGCAAGTGTTGAATATGTTCCTCTAGCGTATTACTGTATATGCACACTTCACCTATGTAGGCGAATACAAACTCATATATATTCCTAATACGTGAGTTACCACTCTAGACATACATTGGGGTCCGGGATTTACTCCTATAGGTAAAAGTGTCCACTAGTACAAACCCCACGGTGTACAAAACGCTAACTGTGCCCTACTATTGGAATGTAGCTCACACTGTAAGAATGCCGAATTTAAATCCAAAATAGTGAAATACTTTGCATTTTCCAAATGTTGAAATACAGTTTCCATGACGGGTACCGGATAGGAATCCACATACAATTTTTTATTTATTTTCTATGATCACAGATAATTCTAAACTATCCCGGAGTTTTCTTAAGAATTAGAAAAGACGGGCTTGCGTACGGACTTGTGGAATTCTCCACGATTCCCTGTTCTTACAATTCAGTGATCAAATTTTTAAATATTTTAATATTGGGGGTTGACACACGATACGGCACACACACTACTGGCGCATTATCTTTTAGTTTTAATTCGACTGGAATCTCTTTACAATGTCCTAACTTTAACGTAAGCACATATTTGTATTCAATATTAAGCCGTTCTGACGCTTTCGCTACCTCTTCAGAATGCTGAAGCAACTGAATTTTACGGAAATGAGAAGGTGTTACTTGCAAATTTACTACCGTTTTGGGAGAAAAATTAACCGTAATTCCTTCTTTGCTACGTCAACGCATGCGCGCGTACTACCCAAGAAATCGATACCTAAAATCACGTCATGTGACAGATGTTCAAAAACACGGAACGCTACTTTCCATGAAAAATTTTCCATTTTCACTTTTATCACAGCTATTATGTTTGACGTTATCAAACCTCCGTCGGCTAAGGAAAATACGACTGACTCTCCCCGTTTTAACTGCACAGTTCCAAGCGGTGCGTCCCGCTCGATTTTATTCAAAGTCTCTTGCCTTACGAGTGTCGCTGAAGCACCGGAGTCAGCCAAGCGTGACATTGTTAAGTTTGCAATCACAAGCAGCACGTACAGTAGACCATTTTTGTAACATAGATTTGTTCTTGTGATGGCGCCTATTACTGCAGGTTTTCCCTTTAAGGGACAATTAAATTTGAAATGCCCAGGATTACCGCATATGCAACAAATAATATATTTTACGGTTCTACGACCTTCGAACTTAGCAACACTTTCAGAATTTGCTTTTACGTCTGACTGGAACCCGTTTTCAAGCGGATTTTCTTTCTCGTCACTGTCCGATTTTTTATAGAACCATTTTTCCGTCGGATGATTATTCCTTTAACAAATTTGACATTTTTGTTTTAATTTTTCCTGCACGGAATTCCATTCTCCTTTTTGCGCTTTATAAAAGCATTTAGCCGTCGGATGATTTGTACGAGAACAGATTTGGTTAGGCTCTCTTTGCTTACAATCACCAATCGTTAATTCTACTCGAATTACTAAAACTAATAATTCATTTAACGTTTTCGGCTTTGATGCAAATGTGAAATGTTTACTATTTTCCGGCAACAGATAAAAAAAAAAAAAAAAAAAAAAAAAACACAGCATGTCCACCAAATTTGCTTCCGCACACGGCAAACCTAACACTTCTACCCATCTAATAGTCTCACTGACAAACTGCTACATTGGCTCATTGGGACTTTGAAATCTTTCCAATATTTTCATACGTTGGTGCGCGACAGCTACTGATGAATCCGGCTGTCTCAAAATTGCCTGACTAAACTCACTAAATGGCATACGATCATTGATCGTCTGCCCCGCTACATTTTGCAAAGGCTCTGGCGCTTTGAATATCATAGCGGCAGACAAAAGCACGATTTCACAAATATGTTAAGACTCGATTCTAGTCATTTGAACCAAAAGATTTATAACTGACTTTAAATTCAGGCGGTGAACTACCCGCTTGTTGAGTAGCTAGGTCGCCTTTCCTCACCAAGTCCCGCATCTGCTGGCGCAGCGTCTCAATGCTGTCGTCCGGCTTGAAGGACACCCCTGCATCCGTCAGATTTTTTTAAAGAGTTTTCTTAGACATTCGCTGGATCCACGATGTACGGATACCCGTTGAAGTCATTTTGTGGATGATTTGATGCACCACTACTAATAAGTCACTCTCACGACCACTGGAACAAACCCAAGAGAGTTTGTACCATTTCGCAAATTTACAAAATTCCTAACTTTATGTTCCCTTTTAACTTCTTTGCATTGAGGAAGCAGAGTGGCACAGCTTTCTCTATCCTGTATGTGACTGTGTTTGCCAGCACACACAGGACGAGGTCCTTGTCTCAACTGCTTTCTGGATGTGGATGTTTTAAGTTGGAAAACCGTTGAAAGCCCTCCAATGATGTCAAAAAAGGGATTTGGTTTGGTTCCAGTGAATAAATGTCCTTTTGGTAAGAAAAGCTCCGACGAATGGTTTGCGAGAAAACAAACCTCCAAGATATTTAATGCGTCATAAGCATTACGTGGTATTTAATATTTTGGAGGTCTGTTTCTTGCAAACCAAAAGGTTGGAGCTTCTCTTACCAAGAGGACTTATTTTCAAGTCTTGCATTGGTAATTCATAGGCCGTAATCATAATTTACGTAACAATGCATGAAGACACTTTTTTTAAATATTTGAAGTGGTGGCAACCTCTATTTTACTATGTAGGGTATGCAGTAGGTCAACATGGGCACTTGCATGTTACAGTCACTGAATTGTTTGGCATGCCTACAGAAATTCATCCCTTAATATCACATGGTGTAAATGTAATTAAATAAAGTTCATAATTGCAACTCCATTTTCACAAGGGTTTCCTGCCCTTAGGAGTGGTTTCCTGGCGTTCGTTGTCAGACATTTTCTAAGTGAAATTTTGCAAGGAACGTCCTCTCGCCGTTTGTCGCAGAGCTGATGACTCATCCTGTATAATGCAGGGCAACTACACAAAATTGCTTAGTAAGTGAACTACTTTTAAAACATGCTGAATTTTAAAGATAGATATGAGTAATCTAAAGAAGTTGCGATTCAGCATGCCAATCAAAATCATTTCACTACTCGACATCGCTATTGTAAGATCACCTGCAAACTTGCTGATGGCAGGAAGGTAGTATCGTTTAAAACCCACGTACTCGACCTGGACTGAAACATTTTTATACCCATAAACATTTTTCAACGAAACATGTAAATAATTTCCTATATTTTCTGTATTGCTCACGAGAACGGTTAATGCGAGGGAAGTGCGCTATCTGTGGCTCGCTAAATCCTCGCTGAAGTAGCTTATAGACCGTTGTTGCGCCTGGTATTTACGGCGGCTTGTGGTACTCGCCACGCACATGTGTGTTGCGGGTGGCCGCTCGAGAAGGAGTCCTGATCTTCTGCCCCAGCCGCCGACATATTAACGCATATGAGCGTCCTCGTTCTCCCCCACACACCTCTCTATCTCTCTCGCCACTCAGGCTCCGTCGCGATCCTATAAGAGGCTTAGCTATCGATATTCCCCCTGCGCAAAGCCTTCCACGCTCGTATCGTAGGAAAGTGGAACAGAGGGAAGAGGGTAGCTGTTGCCACCTGGACCGACTCTCACGACTACGTAGGAGGTCATCGGCTCGATACCGGATCGGCGAGGCACGACACCACACTCAGACACTTTTTCTGCTAGGCTATGTTGTTGGTTTTCTTCCTGAAACTTACCTGAAGGAAGGGGCGAATCCTTTCTGTCCCTCCTACCTGGTGCTTGCCCTGCGTTGCAGAGTATTTTTAATATATGTTATCCCACGAGCGGACTCATCTACAGAAAGAGCACGCACTACAGACGAGGCCTGATGAGCGATTTTAAGATGTTATGGACGTTAGACACGCCATTTTGGGGCACTATAGCATAGCTGCAGTGTTGTACCTTAACATATACGCGTCAGATACATAAAAGCTGTTCACTGTAAAGTGAGCACTTTAGAAAGCCCTGCTAAGTTTCTACTTTCAGTCCGTTGGTTGTGTATCTTTCTGCGTGCCTATCAGAATAAACACTGCCATGTGACTTTCATGTATGAATATGACTAAAAGTCATTATTCATAACAGCAGTGGCTGGCGGGGTTTTGGCAACTAACATGCGCACTAATAAGAAATTGCAGTATCATACTCAACAACCTTTCGAGAGATTTGCTAGAGATGTGAGTGCAGTCTCTCTTTCAAACTATGCTATGTGATGACCTGGGTATATTCATTGGTTGACTAGTTTGGTTGTGTGTATTTATTGTATTTGCCTGTCAGTGTGGTAGTAGCGATGTATGAAATGTGCGATTGGGACATTGTGTAGTTTGCGTTGACGGTAACAGGAAGTTTTTTATGGAATAGCTTTGTCTCTGAGTGTGACGTACGTGTATGGTTGTTAAATTAAGACTATATGGATGCCATATATGGTTAGTATTGATCTTATGATAGCATGGTTGGAGCTTATGATTGGAATATTTGATTGGTTCGGCTGCTGGTATGGCTTGTTTATATGTGTAACTGGTTAAGTTAGATGAGGTGAAATGGTAATCACTATAGATGTATGTTTTGATTGATCAGTAAGTCTGAGGTATGATGGTTGATATGGTCTGTATTATATATAGCATGACTAAGGCAAGATTGGATTAGAGCGAATTATATGGTTTGGGCTGTACGTTTCGGTTGGTATGGCTATCTGCTGTGGTGGTTCGTTGATATATTCATATGATATATTATGTTGGTATACTGGGTTGTATGGCTTTTGACATTGCATGGCTCAGGCAAGCTAATGTCATTGTGAAAATTATTATATCTGTGTTAGTACTCTGTACCAATGGGTTATCGATATGGCTGTTGTATGCTGTTTATGGTATGTTACCTGGTAGGTTTTTGTTGGAGCAGCTATTAGTATGTATGACTGGCATAATTAACTGGTTTTTTGGTTGATAGAGTGGTTTATATTAATGTCCGGTATGCTGAAGGGTTGTCGCCTAGTATGTTTTTGTTGGTGTGTTTAATCGAGGGTGTGGAGTGGTATGAAATGAGTAGTTGTTATGTTGCATATACAATGTAATATGTGTGGCATGACTGACGTATTCAGGGTTATGGCTGGTATAGTATCCAGTTCTCTGGGTCAGCAGAGTTACTCATAGTTTGTTTCGTATGTGTGAGGTGTGGTGGTCAGCATTTTTTATCGGTATGGATGGTTGATATAATCAGGTGGTTTATTTGATGGGTGGTATGATATCTGGCTAGTGTCTGATGGTATGACAAACATGTTGGACTTGTGATTATTTGGTAAGGTCAGTGTGGGTTGAGGTCTGCTTGAATTCTAGTGGACAGCATGAGTATATTTAGTCTGGTAATGGTTAACAGCGCAGATGGTGTGGGTGGTATAGAAAATTGTTTTGGTAAGGCTTGTGTTGGCTTAATGGCTGAGGTTTTAGGGGGTCAGCACCAGGTAAATTGGTAAAGGGTCAAGGATCAATGGGTCATGTGTCAATGGGTCAAGAGTCAAGGGTAATGTGTCATGGGTTATTTATGGGGATGGTGATGGTGGTGGTAGTTCTGAGTGTGGTACCTTCAGGGCTAACTGCGGTACTAGCTGCAGTGCCTGTGGTGCTAAGTACAGTGCCTGTGGTGCTAAGTGCGGTACCTTTGGCACTAGGTGCCGTACCTTCCGTGCTAGGTGCGGTGCCTCCCGTGCTAGGTGCCGTACCTCCCGTGCTAGGTGCGGTGCCTCCCGTGCTAGGTGCGGTGCCTCCCGTGCTAGGTGCCGTACCTCCCGTGCTAGGTGCGGTGCCTCCCGTGCTAGGTGCGGTGCCTCCCGTGCTAAGGTGCGGTGCCTCCCGTGCTAGGTGCGGTGCCTTCCGTGCTAGGTGCGGTGCCTCCCGTGCTAGGTGCGGTGCCTCCCGTGCTAGGTGCGGTGTCTTCGATGCTAAGTGCGGTGCCTTCCATGCTAAGTGCAGTGCCTTCAGAGCTGATTGTGGTGGTGATGGTGGTGGTGGTGGTGGTGTTGGTGGTAGTGGTGATGTTGGTGTGGTTGAATTAAGTTATTCTTCGGTTATAGGAGATGGTGTGTTGGTTTCGTCTGTCATCAGTCAGTAATGATGGTTTGACAGATGGTAAGAAGGTTTGTGTTGCAGGTTGGTCTGGGCTATAAATTTTCTTGGTACACTTGGGTTATCATGGATAGTATGTTGGGTAATATGTTTTCCAGTATATCTGTCTTGCCAATGTTGGTGAACGCAGAATGGCGTGGACAGTGTGTTTGAATGTAATGCTAAGGCATACTTCAGTTAAAAAGTGTTTGGTATGGAAGATCGATGTATTTTGACTGGTTTTGGCCAGTAGAGCTGAAAGTATGAGCAGTAAATAAATTTTTTGGTAATTTCAGTGTAACAAAGCTCCTATATGTAAATAAAGTACTGAAAGAATTATACAAGTTAGATCTGAATAATAAATTTTAAAAAATCTGAAAAATAAGTATGGCATAGCAAAAATATATTATATTTAAGTTAAAAATAATATGTGTATATATTTAAAATGTTTAACTTGAAAAGAAAAACTTATTGCTGGACTCTGTAAATCTTGTGTTGGTCGGTAGAGCAGATGGTATGCATGAGTTACAGTGGGTGGAACATTGAATGTTAAGGTGCCTGCTTGTGAGTATATAAGCAGCCGGATTTCAGTTAGGTAGCTTAGTTTGACAGTGGTTGTCGTGAACCTTTGTCAAGAAGAGTAATAATATATGACCAAGGGTCCTGGTTGGACGCTTACTAGAATTCAAGGTCTTGAGCTGCATATAAGCAGATTATATTAATCATGGGAAACATGAGTATTTTGCGCAAAAGACACAACATGAATGGTGTAGAAAAAAATTCAAATTTTCTGTATTTATGTTTGAGTCTGAAGTATCTTTATATATATCATTCTTATGTGTGTGTGTGTATGTCACTGAACTCCTCCTAAACGGCTGGACCGATTTTGATGAAATTTTTTGTGTGTGTTCAAGTGGATTCGAGAATGGTTTAGATTCACAATTCGGTAAAGAGAGGGGGAGAGAGAGGGGGAGAGATTTAAGACATATGTACAGGACAACGTCTGTCGGGTCCGCTAGTGTTAATATATAAATAAAAAAAGGTTTTAATTTCTCGGTGGGTTGTAGCCTTCCTGGTATATAGATCATACGATAGTGTTTTGTTTATTCACATATACATACATTAATTGCCATTCGAGTAGGATGATTATGAGTAGGAAAATTGTCGAAGTAGTGAATAATTAACATTGTATAATATTTAGACCTAAAAAAATTAACATACTTTGAAATTGAAAAATAAATAATTTTTTTATTCTCTTGTTTTAATTCCGTATCGTAACCAGTCTGTTATAAACGGATCTCATTAAAAAAGCACTATGAAGCAATTATATTTTACGCTAATTTCGATTAAATTTACATAGCCCTTAAACATATATTCCTGGAGCTAGAACTGTTACTTGCAAATTAATAAATTGGCGAGCTTCCTGCCTCTTAAGAGTTCGTAAATTATATTTGCATACCTAAATGTCTGTACATATTCACACGCTTATGAACCCGACTTGCTTTGCTACATAATTATTTAAAAAATAGATATATATATATGATTCAGACCCTGACCCTGTGAACTCGTGGTCGTCCTGTGGTTAACATGCTGACTTCTAGTCGAAAGGTTCCAGGTTCAAATTCTATCCAAGTATGATAAAGTTTTTTTAAATTTTTTTATAATATTACCAGCTGTCATGGCAAAGTGTGAAATTTACTAAATTTAAATAAATAAAACTGAATTTGAATTACAAACGCATAAAAAATACATTTTACCGCATTTTCAAAAAAAATTCTAATTATAAGTCTAAAATAAGTCTAATTATTTATTAATGCATTGCTTCATAGAAATCTGATTTGCAAGGCCGGTGAGCCGATTGCCTCGTAGTCAATGGTTTCCCTTCCCCCTTGCGAGGTTACTACAGATGATGTCACTGCTCTTTTGGCCTGTCGCAGCTGGTACTTCTGGCTCGCGGAACCTGTTTATGTGGGCGCGCATGCACGCGTGCGTGGTTACAAGGTTAGGAGGCTAAATTTTCGTGCAAAAGTAAAAACGAATTGAATGAACTAAAGTATTAAGAAAAATATTTATTTGAAAATGTAATATATATGTATATATGTGTGTGTGTGTTAATCGAAATAATAAAATACTTACTAATAATGTAAAAACATAAAAATATATTAGAAAATAATATACTTAAAAAGTACATGAGTTAATTATAAATAATAAAAAAACTTAAAAAACATAATAAAAATACTGCACATAAAATTGTACAAGTGAATTCCAAACAATAAAATTACTATAAGTAAACAAAAACCTAAATTTTTTTATAAGAAATAAAAATGCAATGTCTTTAATGAGAAACAATATATTATTTATTCATATCCAAGCTATAAACTTCTTATAATATCTTGTCCCAGCACATGTCGCAATAGCCGAGTGGTCTAAAGCATTAGTACTGCGGCTCAAGGTTCGGCACAGCAGTTCGGTCCC
Source organism: Dryococelus australis (assembly GCA_029891345.1). Lineage (NCBI taxonomy): Eukaryota > Metazoa > Arthropoda > Insecta > Phasmatodea > Phasmatidae > Dryococelus > Dryococelus australis. The sequence continues at coordinate 426,383 of CM057001.1, forward strand.
GCGCCATTACAGATGGAATTTTGAGTACTAAAAAAAAGCAACACCCCTAGCGGCACACACTCCATAACTATTTCGAACAAGAGCGACTAATCAAACGACTGGTGAACCACCTAGTGGCCAATGCTGAACCCAAGATGACAGCGCGCCTGACTATGGCCAATGACAGAACTAATGTGGGAAAGAAATGACAAACGAAAAACAAATATGATGGCCTCCAAGTAAATGTAAACAACGATGGTGGAGTGCATGCGCCAGATGTAAACAAATAACGAACGAATGGGAGTGAAAGCGAAAGGAAAGGAGAGAAAATGAGGGAGAAAGAAAAATAAAGCAGGAAATCAAAAAAGGAAGGAAGAAAGAGAAGTAAAGAAAGAGAAAAATGGGAGCACTCGGAGAAAACCCTAGGAATGCAAGAGCATGAAAAAATTACATACTGGTTACCAACATGGTGGTACAAGGTGGCGTCGTTCTGGCTACAAAGATTGGGATGGCTACCAACATGGCGGAATCCAAAATGGCAGTCGCATGACCGGAATGACAGAGTGGGAAATCCAAAATCCAATATGGCGACCGGTGTCCTTGGTGCCTCGCACCTCGGTACCCTACCCTTGTCCCCGAATATTAATTATCTATCTACTGACGTGTGAGGGATGAAATAGTGTACATACGTATATCGGACTACACACACCCGACATAGATTGTATGGTTAAAATACCTGCATTTCCCTACACACTCGCGAGCCTTCGACACTCCCCTGCAATGTTGGAGAAGATATACTCGCACAGATCTATGCATCCACCAGACTTCGCGATTCAACTAGTTTTTTTCCTTCCACTTAAACCGATGATGAATACAACAGGCAGGAACGATACGGGCTACATCCTGGTGCAAACAGAAAACAATGTAAAGAAAAAAATCGTTATATGTACTTACAAACCAGCACAAGCGCAGTGGTACTATGTATGATAAACAATGCTATACAAGACCAGATCAGCACGACACAATGACCTCAATACAAACCGAAATCATCACCATCAATCGCGACACTAACAGCGGCCGACCCGGCCATCGTTGCGCGATCCGTAAGACAACCTAAGCGGTCGACTGTCAAGTCGAAGGGAAGGCACAGAACATTAGCCGAGACAGAAAGAAGGAGAGAGAGAGAGAAAGAAAGATTTGTCAGGTCTCCAGACCAGCCGAGTCTCACACATTACATTACGAGAGGAATTCAATTACTTGCCAATCAGTATAAGCATCGGATGCTAGACACGACCTGACCGTCCTTACGAACTGACTGAAACGAAACCATTACAGAGAGAGAGAGAGAGAGAGAGAGAGAGAGAGAGAGATGACACCGAGGCAAACAGCATTTACCAACCAATGCACAATCGTTGAGTGCTGAGGTAGAAAAAAAGTACAATTTGTGAATTGTAGGAATGATAAGGTCAAAACTGCTGCACGTCGATGTAACGGGAATATAGTCATAAATAATTACCAACCAGCACAATCACACATGCAGGGTGTGTGCGATGCTAGACAAGACCAGACTGCCCAGGTAAACCTGGATGTCATTTCTTCATTGAGTGGAAAGCAGATTTTTATAACTACATTCATCTACCACGATCGTGTACTCTGCTACAATGGTTGAAGTCTTAAGATATGTATCACCGCCAACATCATTACAATATCAATGCTAATATTGTGGAAATACCTTTAGTACAAGTTGTAGTGCACGTTGACATGAAAATTACCTTATCCGGTCGATCGCTGTGCGAAGTTGGCCTATCAACGTCTTTACACGCGTTCATCTGTCTGTGTTGGCGGTGTCTTGGTTTGCTGCTCGCTCCCGTCATGTCTTACACCAGCTACTGGTTTGTCTGTAATGGTAGCACTACCTTAACAACATTCTAGGCAGCCAAGAATCTCTTCGTCCTGTTGCAGGTAAGTGTTTGCAGACGGATTTCATGTCGTGCGAGAAGATATTGTTTAGGCAGGCTATCACTATGGGAGACGTGAATTATAGAATTTACTAAAGGTATTTCCATGCTGGTACCGTTGATAGCATAATGTTCGACAGGGCTTCTTACATGTTCAGCTCAGCATACATGGTGTTCGCTTAAATACTGTTCCCAGGTAAGAAAGACCTCTTACGAAATCATCACATGCACTCGTGTACCGAGTCTTCAATGCTCAGTCACTCTGTACCCCCCCCCCCCCACTGCGTCCCAAATCCTTAGTATTAGCACTTTGTACATGTTTGGTCTCTCGACACACTCGTGGTTTGATGTGTACCAAGACCTCAGTGCCCATAACGAAGGATAGTCATACTCTGTCTCACATGCGTTCGCGCTGCCATCGCCAATGCTAGACATGACCATGACTACATGCCAGTTTGCGCTGTCTCAGTATATTATTTCGTGGGGTGCAAACGTCAGCATGGTTTGTTACCAAATCGTAAACACATATATCGTTCAATAAAGCCTCCAGCTCTGAGTTAATCAATAATTGATTTTATCTCTCCGATGACAGACAGACGTCAACTTCTCTGCAATGAAACCAACAACCGTAGTCTATCAACTAGGCCATTGGGGTCTTCGGAGTAGCCAGATTTCATGTCACTCTTCGCTGAAGGTCCACGAATCATGGATGCATTTATGTTCCTCTTATTCCGTGTTGGGTAGGTTGCAAGGTACCTCTGGACTGGAGTAGTAGGTTCAAATCCATTTTTCTCCCATCCCAACTGCAAGTAGGTCTCAGCAACATGCTTTCGCTTTGCAGATGTCGGCGTGTCATCAGTAGAATATACATCATCACCAGCATACTTGGAGGTCACATTGTTATTCTCAGCATCCTAGGTAGTATCATGTTTTCATTTTACATGTTTACAGTGCAGGGGGTTCACAACTTCTGACGATGCTGCAAGCATTAAAGTATCAATGTGTGGAAATACTTTTAGTACATTACATCATACATGCCGACACGAAAGTCGTCAATACATGTTCAGACCAGCATATAAGGTGTTCCACTATGGTTACCTGTGGCGATAACCACCATACACATAACTAAAACAAGTGTTGTTCCTCGGGAAGCCAATGAACACTTGCCACGACCTCATCAGCTGCTCTAGGTACACATCTCTCTCTTTCTCTCTATCCATCGTGAGTTACTAAGGGAATGAATCAATGTTGGATGCTCCTTCAACACTCTTCCGACGTGCTTTACACCAGCTCCTTGAATGTGGTGTGTCCATAACAGTAGTACATCCTTGCAAACATTCTGTTCATGGGAGTCAGTCACTTATATCTTCATCATGTTGCAGATATGCTGGTAGATGTGTGTAGACATGCTGTACTTCATGTCATGCATACATCAGAAGGAATTCTTTAGGCAAGTATGTGAGCTCAGTTTCTTTGTAGAATGCTGCGAGTGATTTAAGCTTTCCATATGCTACAATAGCTGATAGAATCTTCTAGCCGTTAGAACAGCATAGCATTACTTTCACTGTGCTATACGTGTTTTTTTTTGGCTGATGCGTAGCTATGGTACAAACTGCTGACCTAAAATGATACACTCTCCAGTCTGTCAGAGCTCAAATAACAGACTAACTGCGAATGAGCCAGAGAGGTCGTGTGCCTGCATATATACCCTCGTTTAATGCACACATAAAATCCTTATCTAACATGGAAACATTCTATACAAACCAGCTAGGAAGCAGAAAATATTTGTCATGTGTAGGATTCAAACCTAACGCTCCCTGCACAGGGAACCGGAGCTTAAATCCAGCACCTTAGACAGCTCGGCCAACCTGACATTCTGTATTATTGAGGAAATTACAAGGTTTTATTGAATTCTATACTATATATGAGTGATGTGGTTACAAAATGTATTTCTTTTTAACTTCCTAATTTGAGCGATGGTAATGTTGAATGCTATACAATACATGACATACTCACCTTTATGTTGGAGGGGGCTGTCATCGTCTTCGTCGCTGTACCAAGAAGCAATGTCTGAGTATTCATTGTAGCACATATGTGTGCGATTTACAGAGAGCATATGACTACTCTTCATTAGCGAGCATCACAGTGGCAGTGAAGGGGGGCAAAGTAAGAGCAATGAAGGTCGGACAGAGTATGTCTACAAATGTTGGGTGCTCGGGTAGAGTATGACTGTGTGTATAATTAAGGACGTGGGAGGCTGTAGGCTCAGTACGCACGTGCGCAGATACTGCTTCTAAGTACATACAATGAAGGTTCGGTGTGCAGGCTCGGTACACGAGTGCATGTCATGAAGACGGAGCATGACCGCCTCTCAGTACATGCATGGAAGGTTCGGTACACAGCTCAAAGCATTGTATGACTACCTGTAATGATGAGGTCGGACTTGCAGTTCTATTACACAGTGGTGGTTGTGGTGGTGGTAAGGAAATAATATGAATCACGATTCGGTGATTAGGACTGACCACAGTACCGTACAGCATAGACGGGTTGTTTGTTAAATTGAACGGCAACACCCAGTACAAGTCAATGTCAGACCTCGCTATAGGCAAGAGGTACATGGCAGAGGAGTTCCAGCGGGTTCAGACAACTTATGGGAAGTGTGTTATGTGTTTGGTGAATGGTTCGTTCCGGGTCCGACTACCATCTCGGTACACACAGCTGATTAGCGACAGAAAAATGTTAATAATGAACGAGGGGACAGTGCACATAGCTTACATTTGAATTAAGCCCATAGGTAATGGGAAGACGATTCACGTCCTCGAGTTCCTTAAACACTCTCGCACACCTGAGGCTCTCTCTCGTAATGTATATTGCTGGATGTGAGCAGGTAGAATGCTGTTGTACTGGACTTGAACACTGGGTTAGTTAAGAGAATGCCCTAGTCCTCTATCAAACACCCTGCAGTATTATCGCTTGTCTAGTTTACTATTTGAGACCAGACTTCAAGCTGCTATTCCCCACAGCTGCTCTGATGAAACGTGCAAACGAAGAGAATATACATCAGGCATGGTGAACAATTGCATATAAGCTGAACCACCCCACCAGAATTAGCCGCTGGACCGAGACTTGAACAGGTGAACAGCATGCAACAGTCTGAAGCATGGCACAGTGACATGGATGACGATGTGTTCTCCATTCACCTGCGAAGTGTTTCTAGCTGCCAAGTACATATGAGAAGGAATGATTGTCATACCCACAGTCAGTGCCAGTGTAGAGACAACCAAGAGTTTCGACCTGCAGTCAGTGCCAGTGCAGAGACAACCATGAGATTCGACCTGCAGTCAGTGCAAGTGCAGAGACAACCATGAGTTTCGACCTGCAGTCAGCACAGCTTCCAGGAGAGATAGCCAACGCCACCATGGACTTCAACATACGTAACTGTGTCCAGTTCCGGCCAGAAGATACTAACATCTACAAACGATAATATATGGGCTACCGGAGATTAGTGTTCAAACTGAGCTTGGGTACGAGCCAGTACAGATATGTGATGGTGCAAATCATATGGTGGGTTACCAGGATACCTGGGACGAGTTTCACCGTGAGGTGTGGCTATTTAGCAAGTGTGACAGATGTTCCGTCGTAAAATTTTGTCCCAACAGTCAAATACCATCCACTGGAAACACTCTCAAAGTAAATGCAGGTTTTGAATATATTAGCGAACGTCAGTGCATGGGCAGGAAAGTTGACTTTGCCCTCCGTGACGAATACAGTGGTAAGATCTGGCGATGGACCAAGGAATGTACTGGTCACATACGTACTACTACAATGGGAGACGGCAAGTTGATTCTAACCTACTCAGCAAGAGTACATGACGTATATAAGTGAATAAAAACGGAAGTGTACGTACCAATAAACGAATCTTTAATACTGTCCACATTCGTAGGTACAGAATATCAATCACTGCAGACTAGAATCAATTAAGTGGAACAAAATTAAATAACACCATCCAAAACAAAACGACATATGGAAATCAGTAGCATGGTAATAGAGTTTACATGTGGTAGAGTGATTAACCTGACAATACGGTGTCCCCTTTTTGCGCGTCAAAATAAGCATATTCATATTAACTGCAATCGAAACCCATTTTGTGTGAGGTGTTTGCAAAACAACAGTGAACAGTGAAACAGTTCAAAATGTTAGTGAGAGTATTCGTGTCGCCTGGTTGGCAGCGACTTGCCCGGACTAATCGCAGGCCGAGAGCTGACTAAACTCGCCGTGTGATGTTTTTTCTAGAAGCAAACCAGCTGACTTACACAGCCTTTGTGTGTAGGTTAGTTACAACTTAATTCAAGAGCACTGAAGTTTCACTTCAATTCATGAGGAATTGGGAGACGATGAGAGACAATGCTACACGAACGTAGTCGACGCAGGAAATATTCAAGTTTTGAAATTTTAATATTTCTCTTAATTTTGAGCTTTCACTTCAGTGAAATTAAACGAAATCCATGTAAGAAAAAATCCTGGGTGGCAATATGCAAAAACTAGAAGACAAGAACACTGACCTAAGACCGTTGAAAGTGGTCCTGCCTAGTCGTCGCGGGAATGTTGCCAAAATATCTTATATAAAAATACGTCCAGGAAATTAAAGTTACTGTTCTCTAAAAATATGTTTAAAATGTATCAAATTAAATCGCTTCGCTCAAGGAGAAAACTTAACTCAAGCTAGGTTCTTCGTGGTAAAATATTATGCTGGGAAACAGTGAAACGACACCATGTTGAATTTTAAGATGCAAACACTTCTAGAACAAATGGTCGCCATTTTTTGTATACTTACGTAATAAAACTTGTGTAGCTTATCTGTAAAGGCGATGTTGCTATCTGAAACAAGACGTGTAGTGGATGCTCTCGCAGCAGGACCAGGATAAGGCAGTGCACTTCATTACGAGGAAGGCGTCCTCTTCAGCACGTAACGAACATCTCGACAGACTCTACATCCTAAAAGCAAAACCACGCGAAAGGGGCTGAATTAAGCGAACAACTTAATCACTGGTTGCTACAATTACTAAAAACGATGTCGGAGGAGGTATCGGCCATCCTAATTATCCAACTTAAATCCTGCACTCCACCCACTCTGGGCGAGCGTCCTATGCTACATCCTAACTTCTTGGAGGCTGATGAAGAAGAGCGTGATCTAGTTCAGCTGGCTGGCCTCACCAAGAGGGCCTACCTGGCCAACCAGTCACATGCAGGATTTGATCTTGCTGACCAATAATAACCAAATACTTTCAAAACCCCCTTAACGAGCCACTTCCAACGGCCTAATTGTGAAAAAGCAAAGAATACGTGGTCTTGAAACGGCGATATACATACATCAAATCCCTGGAGCATGAACAAAAACTGAGACCAAAAATACAAATAAAAATAATTAATTACATATAAACATACAAAATGAAAGCTAACTGACACAACTCAAATGTGTAAGATTGACATCGCAACATCTAAGGTTAAAAGTCCTATATGTAAAAAATACAAATAAAAATGAAACAAAATGAAATTAAACTCTGAACATATATGAAATATTTACATATTCGCACACAAGAATTATTACGTAAAGAAAATAGGTGTGGAAAATAAACCTATATGAATTAACTACGCAAAACGACGTACATTCATGAGTGTTACAATGAGGCATTTTGTGGACGCGTTTAATAGTTTCGTAAAAAACGCGAATTCCAAAGATGCTGAGGCTCAGACAGACAGACTCTGGCCGGATGCCTGCAGCTGTTAGGGTGGCTTATACAGTTGACTAACAGATATCTTAAGCACTGTGCTTAGAATGTAAACCAATGTTTTCAAGGTATTGGTTTATGGCTGCAGTATGCGGGTCTTGTGCGTTCTTGGTTTGCCTTAGAGATCGTTATATTTTATACTTAAGTACAAGTCACGACTAAGTAGCCAATCAGCGCACAGTAACAGTTATTGTGGGCGGGAGACTGCATTTACACCTTGGATTTAGGTTATATCGTATTGTGGAATCGTTTCAATTAATTGCTTTAATCGAGAGACACTATTCTCTTAATTTAAAAAACAGTTCACGGTAATGTTTTATTTCTTGGAAAAGATTATTGAATTAGCTTTAAATAACTTTTTCAGATTTATTGACGTAAATGCCCAATGTTGGCACGGGTTCCCCTTCTATAAGATATCACGAGTTTCTGAAAACGATTACACAAGCAGTAACAACAAATAATAGAATATACACTATCTACCAAAAAAGTAATTGAGCACCTGTCCACAACGTTCGCTCGGTGGTTGTAACCCCGTTAGAATCTCGTAGGGCCATCTCTTGCGGCTATAACGGCAGCCACCCTGTTTGGAATGCTCTCTAAGAGTGTTTGCAGGACATCCACGGGGATACGTCGCCATTCCTCTTGCAACCATTCCACGAGTTGAGTAATGGATTTTGGCAGCGCCTGACGAGTCCTCACCCAGCGATCCAATTTATCCAAAGATTTTTATAGGGTTGAGGTCAGGGCTCTGGGCGGGCCAGTCCAATCGGCGAATATTGTTGTCGGCATACCACTGCATAGTAGCCCTTGAAACGTGGCACCTGGCAGCGTCATCCTGGAAGTAACACGGGTCCATTCCGTAAAAAACGCCACAATGTCGAGAGCATTTCATTATCCAAAATGTTACAATAGGCCTCTGTGTTCATGCTTCCACGGACAAACACCAGCGGTCCTATGCCTAAGGCCGTGAAACAGCCCCACACCATCAATCCACCGCCACCGAATTTCCTACTTGGAACGATACACTCCGGCAGAAGCCATTCCCCGGGATGACCCCACACCCATACATGTTCATCAGACCGGAATCTGTAAACCTCGACTTATCACTCCACAGAACCGATTTTAATTGCTCTAGTGTCCAGTTGCGATGGTCCAAACACCACCCGAGTCGCCGAGCTTTATTGCTTGTCGTGATATGGGGCTTATGTGCAGCTGTTCTTCCGAAATATCCAAGTCGGTGGACCTCTGTACACAATGTTCCAATGGAAACCAATACTCCTGTTGTTGCATGAAACTCCTGTCAGATGGTAGCCATGAGCTGTGCCCTAATTTTGACAATTTCGCATTTCAGGGTTCTGCGATTTCTGTCGGTCAAAATTGGAGGTCGCCCAGAACGTGCAGCATTGGCACAATGCCCATCGACCTTCCACTTACGCAGGACGAATGCGATCATTGATTTGGGTTTGTTTACCTTTCGTGCAATCGCCCGGCTAGACAGCACACTGAGATGTCACGCCCTTATTGAAGTCCGATATCTATGTACCTCGTGCCATCTCCTTGTCAACTGGTTCTACATCAGCCTGCAGCGTATGGCGGCTACACAAGTGAACTGCCGTACTGAATTACCTATTTTCACGGGTGCCCAATTACTTTTTGGTCGATAGTGTTTGTAAATAATCTTCTCTTGTCCATTTTACAGATTATTTCGACTGCTTTCGTCTCCTACGATTCTGATTGGCTAGACTTAACAGTTGCTAGATCAATCATAAATTGCAAATTGCAAAACTTATGAATCGTTAAGTACTCGGGAAATAAGCACAATTCTTAATTATTCAGTCATTAATCATAAACCCACCCTTATATATGTTCGAGGCCTCGAAACGCGTGGGCTCTAAGGCTGGTTCTTGCTCATTCACCACTTACCTTGTCGCAGCTATGCACAAAGTGCTGAACTCGCGTGCAGTCTTTTCGTTGGTGACATGCCAGAACGTGACTTCAAGTGGAGACATTGCACTTTTACTAATAAATAAAGAAATATGACGCATGTCTAACGACCACTCTCAAGTTCCTGAGCAGAAAAATTTGCAAAAGCCCGTTTAGAACATTTTCATGCCCCCAAAAATGTAATACTTGTTGCTTAAATGAGAACTTGAAACCTGTATCTGGGCATAACACGGATCATACGTGCTTCTCACGTGCTTTTCGTGCTTATAAACTACTAAAAAATAAGCAAATGTGTTTTCTACCGAACTTCTGCAAGGCGCTTCGTGCACCAGCCAGGCGGATCCCATAATGCCACATTTAGCTATATTTTTTATTTCATTATCAGAAATATATTTATAAGAGAAGCACATTAATGCAAGTATTTGTAGTCAAATGATTATAGTTTTAAAAATATAGCACCGAAAATTCGAAAATTTCGGAATACGAGATCCCAAGTTTTTATGTTCCTAATAAACTTTGCCAAATGTGTTCCATGTTGCTGGGACCAGCTCCTGTGAGGATAGCCCAGCGTCATGCTGCGGCGAAGTGCGGGGTGACATCGGCCAGCTGAGACTGTTTTAAATAACAAATTCCAGGGGATCGAGCAAGAGGTCAGAGGGTTCGTATATAAGCTAAGGGCGCTGGAGGCTCTGGGTGCCATATTGCCTGCTGCCACCGGAGGCGCTACCCTTAAGACGACCAGACGAGAGGACCGCAGCCCATGGTCCGCCATCGAGGCCCGACGAGAGCCTGTCGTCAAGAGAACTGTGCTACTGTGACGAGACCTTGGGTAAATATTGAATCCCTGATAGGGCGACATAACGCACTGTAGGGCGTGGGACTCGCGATGGCGGAAGCTCCATACGAACACAGTTTAACTGCAATTAATTAAAAATATTCCAAGTTTAATTAAAGGCATTAGTGCCCTGTTGAACTGTAGCTGCTATATACGACTTACTTGTTGATTGATTGTATAAATTGCTACCTGATTGAAAAGCCTGCTTGTGGCTTAGTTGTAATCATTTAGTATTTAATAAAAGTAGTATTTTGTTTGCGAGTGCTTTATACTTGAGTTACCCTGATCCCCCGTTAACACATATTTAAAAAAATGGGCCTTATTTTAACTTTAATAGTTTTGCTACAAACTTTTACATTTATATTGTCCTTACATAAATCTCTTTCAGATAATGAAATAAAAAAATATCCTGAAATATGGCTTCAAGCAAGCGTCTGACTAGGGTGATTGCGTTGTTGAGGAGTTCAGTATCTGTGTTCCCTGGCGATATAACGCCCCCAATACATGTAAACAGACAGGCAGTCAGGTAGAGAAGGTACACAAAGTCCTCACGAGGTATCCGACGGAGGGTGGTATACCTGCGCCGTGCGAGCGGTTGAATATTTGAAGCACGCCGTCCCGCGATGGCTCGTTGTTCTCCCCGCCTCACGTATACCACCCCGGCCCTCAAGACGGAGCGAATACGCCGGGGCTGTTTGCCAGAAGGTCGGGCTCATCAGCCGACAGGTCAACAGCGGCGAGCCCTTCCACCCTTCGTCCTAATTAAGACAGGGGGATCTAACGTGGTTAGCCGGCAAGCCAGAGAGCCGTTATTTCCTCCGCCGAGTAGGGGTGAGTGGCAGTCGTCACTGAATATTGCACGCAGGGATCAACGCCTGATACTGTACCCCCTCTACCCAACCATCCCCCAAATTACGACCTGTCCGGCACTAACCTCGTTCCCGGCTGCCGCGTGATTGACAGACGTGGCGGAGCTGGGGCGAGGGTTGGAATAACCAAGTGTAAGGCAGAGCTGTAAGCCACCAGACCCGCTGCATATACGAAATATGGTGATTAATTTTCAGGTGGACCTTTATTAACAGTAAAAAAGTGGCGTGAGTGACATTTAAACACGATAAGGATACATTATGCAGTGTGGCTGTACAAAGTGTAGAAAATTGTAAGTAGATGAAAATAAGTGATTCTGGACTACTGTATCGCATCACTGTACTAATTTGCTGACATGTTGCGTGATTATAATTTACCATATTGTTCCTTATTTTCCCAGGTTAAAAAGAGGAACTGCTTATACATGACCACCTTAGTCTTTTTCTGTTGTAGACAAGTAACAAAGTAAAGTAAATACAGACATAAATGGAAAACAACATATTATTAGAAAATTTTACAACACATACAGCTAAAATTTACATCTATAATACACATGGTTAATATATACATTACCCAATATACTATTCAACTTCTGGGGCCATGGGGGATGAGCGGTTATCCTGCTCGCTTACCACCAAGACGAGCTGGGTCAATCCCCAGCAGTTTCATTCCCCGATTTTTACAAGTGAAAATCGTTCCAGATGATGTCGCGGGTCAGCGGGTTTTCTTGGGGATCTCCCGTTTCCCCCATCCTTTCCTTTTCGCACTGCTCTATACTCATCTCACCTTATTTCACACTCATCGGCTCTCAAGACCCCGAAGTATAGGACCACCCAAATCTCTTCACTCACTCACTCACTCACTATTCAAATTGCATACATCATTATAAGCTGTTCACGATAAAATGAGCACTTTTGAAATCAACCTTTGTAGAATGTCACTCTCATTGCATATATTTTAACAGCCACACTGACTAGCATACGCTCAATAAAGTTGGTAACAATGGAGGGAAAGTTATTCCATGTCTTAACGTTCAATTTATACTGTTAAGTGAACATTTCTGACCACTGAAATTATTTTGTTTGCTTCCTATGTTTTTAATGTATATTAGAGTCAGAATCAGCAAGTTTGTGAAATATTTACTTTTCTAATAATTTTACAGATTTACTTGACCGATGCATGAATAAAGTGATCAAGCACATAACAATGTTAATTTAACATGATGGAAGAATACACTATGTGCATACAAGTAGATCTTAAGCAGGACTGTCAAAAGTGCTTAGTTTACCATGAACAGACTTCAACATAGTATATGGGCTCCTGGTAAAGTAGCACTTTTAAAATCAGACTTTGAAACAAATAGTAACTACCTATTAGGCGTAAATATTGTGCCATACACGCCGGTATGCAGACTTCTAATTAAGCAGTGAGTGAATTAAGTAAAATAGTTCTATGACTTGGCACTGGATTAGAGTAAACCAAGTTGGTTGTTTTTACACACGTTGTAGTAAGAAGTATTATATCAGCAGCACATTAGGTTCTTAACAATGTCATGTTTTCACTTGACTGACATATGAATAAAGTGATTAAGTCCTTGGCAATGTAAATCTTACATATGGGCGAAGGATACAAAATGAGAAAAGTATAATTTAACTTGGGCTTTCAAGATAGCTCAGTTAACTGTTCCAACCTAAATATGCATAAACACTGTGTAGAGCACCATTCGATAAAATAATTTTCTAAATTCAACATAAAAGCAAAATGCTTACACAGGTGCACTATCCACACGCTGTGAGTGTAATGGCCATTCCACACACCCATCTTACACAACAGCAAATAAAAATTAATGTGGTGGCAGCAGTAAAACTTGTTTGTTATATACATATAATTTCAGGCGATGTACCAACTGACTGCCCTGAAGGGGCATGGCCTAACATTCGTTCAATTTGCAACTGGTTAATACTGCCAAGACAATTAATTCGCCAACAAGAAAATTTTAAATAGCAATATTTAAAAACACTAATATTTAACCAACTGCAGAAGAGAAAATAACAAGGTGCCTTTCGCATAATTTTTGAAGAATCATGTGCTTCAACTAGCAAAATTATAAATTTGAAATCTTTTCAAAATAATGCATTTTACATTAAAAGTGCATAAACCATATTCAAAAATCAAACACATGCTGCAAACTCATAGCAGTCTTCAGCAAATGTGTTACAACCGAATGTGTGAATAGTCTCATTTGCAGCAATGCACAACTGTTATATAGCGACCTGACACAGTCGAAATTTATCCGGGTGTTACCAGGCGCCCATCTGGTTGTTTCCTTCCTTTACAGCATGAAAAGGTGCAAATATCTCAAAGTATTATTGTATGTCTTGTTTCGCCAGTCCGGATGGGCGAAAACTGTAACAAGTGAAAGCGGCCTAATAAAGGAGGCTGATTTATATCTTCTGTACATATCCCCAAAACTGGCTCTTGAATTAAAAAAAAAAATGCGTTTGATTCACATGTTTGAGAAAAAATGTCCCATCTCAAACGTTAATTAAAAAATGGAATATAATGTTTCTAAGCCCTGTAGCGCTAACCAGAGTGACACAAAGGTGCAAAACTATACTTTTCATAACATCTATTAATGACTGCATTTTCTTTGCAGCAAAGTATAATTATTCATTGAATCTCTTAAAATGAACATGAGTTCTTTTGTAAAGAAAATCTACTTTTCATATAAGAAGCAACTTGGTGCCATCAAAAAGTTATGAAACAATTATATAAAAAACCGTAAAGGTTATCCCTGAATGTTATCTTTTCTACAAATTTTGTAGCAAATCACTTTAACTTGTACTGATTATTAAAAAACATACTTACAGCCATTTACAATCCATAAAAATAACAAACTCTATCCCCGAAAACTATTACAAATATTATTGTCAAACTACTGAGGGACTTCCAAATGTTCCCTATTAATGGCATGACCGGAAGGGTCTGATAATACTTAGCTCAACATGAAGTCCAGAAACTACTCCTCCACTAGCCTGCAGCGTACCCTGGCTTATATAGCACCAAAAATATAACTCCCCTCCTTAATCAGGGGCTTAAAATGTTACATTTTAAATTTAGTCAATAAGGGGGCTGAAATATGTACAAGAAAATAGCATCTTTTTCTTGTAATAAATATCGCCACATGCCGCGCTGCGGTTTCTTCTGTATGACAACGTTCGAACATGTCACTGCGACACTAGCGCTTCTAAGCGGCAGGTTTGGCAACTCGTCGCCATGTCGGCAGTAAGGCTCTGTGGGTTACAAGAAATACCATCTGTGGCGTCTTCACCGTCGGTGCTGCCTCAACTTGACTGGCCACCATGGTTACCTTGCCCAAGGCAGCACAGGAAAACAATGCGGTGTTTTCACATCAAGAGGTAGAACATCGGATTCACGTAGTTGCACATCATTACGCAAGAATGTGTGAAAAGTACAGGCGTGGATCATAAACATTTTAAACGTGTTCCTAGGCGGGCTGCACATAGCAGGCAGGCGGAAAATTTGACAAAAATGAGACACCCTGTCTCATCCTTCACCCCCGAAGCGATGGACCCCGGTGAGGACCAGAAGAACAGCAGCCAGAAAATCTGTCGAGATTGCCAGTCTCGGCAAGCCCTCCGACGACACTTTCTCCCATGATGGAGCCACCAAGATGAGCAGTTCATCATAATGTCGCAGCAGTCAGCATCTGCCACCCAAACAAACATACAAACGACTAGCAATTCCTTGCAAAAACTTTTCAATCTATCAGTAAATATGATATCCTCGACTACTCACATATAAAAAAAATGGACCTACTCCTGGTATCCTACTTCTATCATCCTATGACCAAAATTCTTCTAAATTCTGGATATAATTGGCATATTACACAACTCTCACAACTTACAACCTACATGAAGATGAAACTCTAGATGATAAATGTGCATGAATGGTGAAACTATATCAATTTTAATAGAATATTCATATTTATCTATTACTTCATCAATATTAAGCCCCACGTTTTTATATTTAGATACCCTTTGGGATCTTTTTTCAACTGGAAACAATGCAGATTTTATTGCCCAAAGAAAACATATTTGATGGTCATTCTTCACATTAAAGCATGCTTTTTTATTCTTAATAAATTCTGGTAGATCAATATATTATGCTCCATTTAGTGGATTATATTTTTTTATTGTTAAATGTATTCTAATTGTTCTATCTAAAGCCCATCCAGAACCTCATTTTTGAAATTCAGATAATTGTGTAAGTGATTCCTCTGTTATGATTTTATAAATCTTTGTAAATTCTCCTTCGTTTAATATTCTATGATTAAATGAATGAAATGTAAATAATTCTACTTGATTATTTTCCTGCTTGCGACACTTGGTATTTAATTTAATATTGGTTTTCAACCCTCTAAATGTTTTAAAATTATTGTGGATTATCTCAAATCCCTTATTCTTTACTGATCGTAAAAAGTGATTAAGCTCTATTAAATTAAAGTTATTTTCAATGTTATATGTTGATAACCTACCTTTAAAAACTTTATTAACTACATAATTTTTATTGGTTCTTCTTCTATTTCTTTTGCTAACAGATAAATTATTATAGAATGGAGACATTTATTTTAACTCCTTTCTATCTTCGGGATATAATTCGTTGATATCGACGTCAACTAAAGGTAAATTTGTAAAAAATATGCTTTGTTATCCCTTCTTTAACCCGTTTACTTTTATTTCTAAGCTTTTCAAATATATTGTTAGAAAATAGGAATGTTTCTTTTAAATCCCATCTCTCTTGTTTTACAAACAAATGATTAGAGAAAGGAAATATTATTATTTTTTTCAATTTCTTTCTATCTTATGAATATATTTAATTGATATTAGCATAAAAAAGGTAAATTTGCACATTTTATTTTTCTTTACTTGTATATACTATATCGTATAATAGCTGTAATTAAATCATCTTTCCTTAGAGTATGCCAATGTCTAATTAAATCATCATTCCTTAGATTATAGCTATAGTTATTTTTTAAATCTCTATCTATGAATCTTAGCTTCCGCACTGTCTTCTCGCTCAAATGAACTGCAAGATTGTTCGCTGATATTTTTGATATTTGTATTTAGAAGAAAACAAATTTAATTATATTTTAATTTTTAGGTGCCTTGATTTTTTTTATCAAATAACACAAAGTTTTAGTTAATGTTAATATCGAAAGCAATATTTATTAATTATTTAACTTCTTACTATGTTTATAATTCTTCATGTATTTCTTCATATATTCATTATAACAAGCTTTACATTTTGCTATATTTTTGTCCTTAGTATTTTTATGAAGATAAAATAGTTTTATAAATTTATTCTCATTAAACACCTAACATGAATTTGTTGGATAATTATCGTGTTGAGTTTCATTTAAATTACCTAGTGCTGTACTGTGTAATTTAGAATTTTTATGCATTTTGAGATATGTATTATAAACATATTTTCCACATTCGCATAATATCTTCACTTTATTTAATTCATAATGCTTTGTACCCTTTTCAATGCAGCATTTTTTTTACATATGTTATAAAGCTTATCTTTAGTGTATTCATTAAAGTAAAAATTTGCTATGTTTAAAACTTCGCCACACTTTTTACATTGCTTAGATGAGTTATTATTTTCCGTTTCGTTGGCGAGCAGCGATTCCATTTTTATGTTTATTTAAAAAGAAAAAAAATTAAGAATAAAAACTTAATAATAAAAATAATCAAATAATAATAATCAAAATAAAAAAAAAAATAATAATAAAATTAAAATAGTAAAATAATTTTTTTATTAATTTTTTTTCCTTTTAAATAAACATAACAATGAAATCGCTGCATGTCAAGTTTAACAACTATGTTAGAGTTGGCAAAACTACAGGAACTAGAAAAAAAATATGTTGCTACAGATTTTCAATCATATGATTCTAAGTTTGGAAAAAATATAGTTGTATTCTTGATTCAAAATTTAAAATTACTTTACCAGATTGCTATGTAAGTCTGTTTGATAAAAATGCTTTGCAGTTAATAAACGAGAATCGAAACTTTACAACATATAAAGGCTTAAAAGAAATGAAAAATGGTAAATCACTGCATGATTTAGAATTATCTTAAAATATATAAGCTCTATTAGTTTGTATCTTTTCACTTGTTTTTAGCTTAAATCTGCTTGTATTTGATAGTTTTTTTCATTGAATTTCAGATTTTGATTTTTGTTTTTTTTTTTCTTACACTTTCATTACAAATAGTAAGAAATAGTTAATACTATTTTTCTTGTACTTTTTGGACAAATTGCCTGTTTTTATAGCATAAAAATTTCTGCACATCCCTTTTGCGAAATATTGCAAAATTTGTGTGAGTTTTAGGCTTAAATTGCTTGTTTTGCAATGAAAATTACTTGTTTTTTAAACAAAAAATTCTTGTTTCTAGCAGTGTGAAAAAGCTGCTTTAAAACAATAAACCTGCTTATTTTAGTTTTAATTTGCTTGATTTTTTTAGCGTTTTTTCTCTAAATTTCACAGGTTTTTAGTTTTTAATTTTTTCCTGTACTTTCGTTTCAATTAGCAAGAAAAGGTTGATGCTATTTTTGTTGTATTTTTGGTTAAAATTATCAGAAAAATCATGCTGCACCAGGACCCGCATTATAAATCTACTTTTGTTAACTTCGATGATTGGAAATCCACGTAAAAGCATTCAAATAATATGTTTTAAATTTTCTATTACCACAAAAACTAATACTAAGTACCATACGGGTGTAATATAGTTTTTTTGTTTTTTTCCCACAAATTTGCAAAACTGGGCATGTTCCCTTTCTTCATTTAGCAATTCTGTTACATATGATGTTGAGGAAGAGGGAGAAGAGACGCGCTTACTCTGAACATTGTGATGGGGTGGAATATTGGATGCTGGCCCACCAGCCATCAATATATGAACAAAGTCAGCAGTTGGTGGGCTGCACACCTCCTGGGAGGTGCACAGTGTTCACCCGCCGCCCAGATACGCCACTGCCGTCCAGTTATGAGGAATTGAGTTCATATGCAGTACTTTACGACACCCTCCATGCTGCTGCTGCTGCCCCGGCCGAAATGTCTTACCAGCGATTGATATCATCGACGGGGACCTGACCCAGCCACCGTCAGTGATAACGATCATGCAGGAGGATGCTACCACCATCCCGCCAGAGGAGGACATCATTCAGACTGAGGAAGGTGCTGCCGCCCAGCTGTTGATGGAAGTCTCTGGGAGGGCCAGCCAGCCGAAACATAGGCTGATAGCAGTGAGCACATTCCAGGAGATGATGGTAGAGCCGGGAGACCTGCTGGATACTATCCCCAGCCAGCCATCACCAACGCCAAAGCACAAGATATCAGCTGTCGAGGCGCCGTAGCACAAGCGACTGGTGAAGGCAGACGTCTCCCATGACATCACCACCACCAGGCTGCAAGCAGCTAGCCATACGTCCACCCCCGGCATTAGAAATGCAGCTAGCAAGATTCCTACCCCCGTCACAAGGCATGCAGCAGCTACCCATACGACCACCCCCGGTGTTCGGTAGACACTTCCAGACGTTCGTCTCCTAACATGAGATGAAATAAAAGTTCTGCTGCAACATCTGTTCGAGTCTCTACTTGCGACCATGCAAGTGTGTTACCAGCAGCTGAGGCGTACACATGTGTTTGCAAATAATAATAATTGTAGTATAAGCAATATGTCATGTATTGTTAACGCTGTATGTTATTGAATTATAGTGCTGTTGTAAGAAATATATCAATGATTTTTTGTCATTTCGTTTCCATGTTCTATATGTTTTTCGACACTAATAAACCAGTAGCAGTGTTGTATGTGGGAGAGGGGGTTGTATAATACTAATACTTTTCATGATACGTATGTCATTGAATTATAGTTTTAAAAAAGTATTGGAAATAATATGTCACTTCATTTCCATTCTGTATATATGTGTAATCTGTGCTTTTGTAGTTCAAAAAAATGTTTTTGTTGACACTAATAAACCGGTACCAATGTTGTTGCATGTGAGAGATAGAAAAAAAAGTCAAAAAATAAAGATGTTTATAGGAATATATATTCCATCGTGCACTTATCATATTAAAAAAATACTATCTGTGTGTCCCATAGTGACGAGAACATGTTCCCCAAAACATACATTCTCTCTGTAAAGGGTAACTGCTGTGTTCATGTATGCTAGGGACATGCAAAAGCCTGGTTTAGTGATACGAATAATTCCTCTCTGAGACAAAAATAACATAGCTACATTAGCAGTACTGCATATGGTTCTCTGGAGAGAGTGTCTAGGTTACATAATCTGTAACATACACTGACTTGAAGAGAGAGAGAGAGAGAGAGAGAGAGAGAGAGAGAGAGAGAGAGGAGAGAGAGAGAGAGAGAGAGAGAGAGAGAGTGTGTGTGTGTGTGTGTGTGTGTGTGTCAAAAACACATACTGGCATCTGTGTCTCTGCACCGAGCACCAGAGGAGCAGCAAACACAGACAAATACTACGTAAGACTTGTCTGGGAGAGAGCTGGCGTACCTCACATGAAGTGCAGGAGAGAGAGAGAGGAGAGAGAGAGAGAGAGAGAGAGAGAGAGAGAGAGAGAGAGAGAGAGAGAGAGAGAGAGAGAGAACGAAAGTGGGGGCAAGTACCGCACAGCATCTACTCTTTAGCGTGAGGCAGTAACGAGTTGTGGAGGGAGGCACTGAAAGGGTGGTGGCAGCTTCGATTGGCTACTGGATCTGAGAGACGATGCGGCAGGGAGTTGTACCGAGAATAGGTCAGAAGAGGCTGGACCAGACAGCGACGAGTGGAGGGGGGTAAGTCTAGACGTGTGTACCGAGAGCATGAGTACATTTCATGATGTGTAAAGAGCTAGAACGCAAGTGCGCTGGAGTGGTGGCGAGTGGAGGGGCGGCAAACCCCAGCCAGTCACGCTTTTACGTTGTAACAAGAGCAGTAGTGGGATGCACGTTCAATCGCCACACTTGAAGAGGTCACACCAGTCAGTAACGAGACGGGTTAACAACTATGTGTTGTTAAGGGGGGGGGCACCGAGCCATGCGCATATAAGGTGTGTCATCTACCATTCTCTCTCCATTCTCGTGCTAGTTCCTGCATGGCACACACCGTCGAGTTTACCACTTCACCTCCCACTAATGTGTGCTTCGTGGTGTTTGTTTATCGATAGTTTTCTTTCATGCTAAAAAAGTACGATACTTCGAAAGTCATGTGTTCAAATATATAATATTTATTTCTAGTATAGATGCCAATCATGTTCTTTGCATGAAATTAAGATGTCCAGGGTCCTCTCGCCTCCTACTACTACAGCAGTACTTTTTCTTCCTGGGGAGTGGTTTTCACGGTGAAAAAGTAAGTTCTAGCCTTAAACATCGACCTCCGAGTGTTGTGGCCTCGCATTTGTACTTCATTGAACTAGCAATTTGCGTTACTTCCCCGAGGCCCTGCTAATGTCAGTTCATGATAAAAAGTGAGCTATCCTTCAACTAGCTTTATGTTGTAATCAACGTGTAAGAAATGTACACGTTGACGTTTATGTGTAAGGTTAAATATATATTTACTGACTGCAGGCCATGCCACCTGGATGTATAGACGTATAATTGCTTCTTCGTGGTCCTATATGTAAGTAATACTGGGTTAATCTGCATTCGGGCAATAATATATGTGTACTGCGTGTGTTCCTTCTTACAGTCATGGCTTAATCTGACACGTGGAAAGAGATCGAGAGAGAGAGAGAAGGAGAGAGAAAAAGAAAGAAAGAAAGAGAGAGAGAGTTGCCTTGGTATTTTTCACAGTGTGGCCGATCTGCCGCTAGGCGCCTGCCAGTTCGCTACTTGCCTTGCTGGGATATTTTGCGTATAGCCTATGTGTCCTTCATTAGGTGCGTCGAAGGTTTTCGCAAGCGCGGCAGTCTGTTACCCTACAGTATGTACTATCTGCAACACGCTCGCATTATGCGCTTCATCGGTGAAGTAGGAGCTAACAGTTTTTGTAACATGCATGGAGGTTGGTGACTGACCATGTCTAAAAATAGTATCCTTTCTCCCAGGCGTCTAGTGGTGGTTGCCGAGTGCGTGATGAACAAAAACACCCGGGTGGAACATTAATTGAGATGTGTCTGCATTTATATCGGGGCTCTCAAAAGCTTCACTGTTAGGAGACATTATACTCGTTGCATACACACGACATTTTCAGAACATTTAGTGTGTGCTTGACAGTTATATGTTACCGATGTAT
Source organism: Dryococelus australis (assembly GCA_029891345.1). NCBI lineage: Eukaryota > Metazoa > Arthropoda > Insecta > Phasmatodea > Phasmatidae > Dryococelus > Dryococelus australis. The sequence continues at coordinate 448,069 of CM057001.1, forward strand.
GTGTTTTTTATGAGTGTGTGATGTGTGGGCCGCAGTCGTGCAGTGGCTAGAGCACCGACAAGTGGGGCTGCGGTGATATGGTGCCTAGAGCGATGTTAATGCTATTTAAACCACAACATGTGAGTGCTGTGGGGCCACAGTGGTCTAGTGGTTAGAGCACTCCCAAGTGGGGCCGCAGTTCTACAGTGGTTAGAGCAATATTACATGTCAACTACATATTTCCCCATGTTTCCTAACCACACGTCTACAACAGAAAGAAATAATTGTTACATATTTGCAGTTAACACGTATCCCCCCCCCCCATTATTACCAGAGGACTGTTTTGTCCCTCATTGTACTGAGTGGTGGTGAAGTGGGTTAGTGACTGAATGACCTTGTGTGGAGGACTCGCGAGCGCTCTGAGAAAACATACTCGAGCAAAAATAACTGACTCTATAGGCATTCGATTTGTTTTAACATCCCCTTACTGCACTCTTTGGCATGTCCATTTTCCATAGTGTTTCTCCTCCATTGACATTGTGCGCCTACAGTGTTGAGCAGAGCTCCCTCCATCGCCCTGGCCCAGACTTGAAGAAGATCGTCGCAGTTTGTTGAATTGTCTTTTCCACAATGGCTTCATCTACACCAGGAGTTCCCAAACTTTTAGTTTATCATGCCTCCCTTCTGCAAAACAAATTAACTATGGCCCCCGTGTCACAACTTCATTAAGGGTAAAACAAAAACGAATAAAAGTCTCAAAGGTTTTATTTAATCATTCAATTTTAATGCTTATTGAACACATGGTGGTGAATAAATCAATCAGTGAGATGGATGAGCTTGTATATTTTTAACAAGATTCCAAATTCTTGGTTGAGTAGAAGAAATTGCACAACATAAATCACTGGCAATATCGTGTTTGCTTATATACTTAGTTTTTATTGCTACTGCCACTGAAAACGCCCTTTTCACACAAATAGGTGCTTGAGAAAGGCAAATACAATAGCAGTGCTTGCTGTGTTATGTCGTGATAAACGTTGAAGTACTTGACTAAAAAAAAAAAGTATTGTCAATATTCTCAAAATCGTATTTCGCAGCAGAATAATTTTTATTTCCAACGCCTGCTCTTGAAGGGTTTCTGGCAGCGAGTCTGTCGACATGGAGAGGATCCATCTCTAATCTATAAAATGTTATTATCACTACAGTCCGATTAAAAAAGTTTGTATTCTATTTACTAAATGTACAAGTGAATAGCTCAGCACCTGCACCCCTCTTATCATGTCGTCACGCCTCCCTAGGAGGGGAAGGGGGGGCTGCGGTGAAATATACTTTGAAACACCGTGTGTACCGAGAGCATGAGTATATTTCATGATGTGTAAAGAGCTAGAACGCAAGTGCGCTGGAGTGGTGGCGAGTGGAGGGGCGGCAAACCACAGCCAGTCACGCTTTTACGTTGTAACAAAAGCAGTAGTGGGATGCACGTGCAATCGCCACACTTGAAGAGGTCACACCAGTCTGTAACGAGACGGGTTAACAACTATGTGTTGTTAACGGGTTAAATTGCAGTGAATGATTGGTTATAAAATGTTGATGTGCCGCCCAAGCGTGCAAAACGCGACTCCGTCGGTCAGCACGTCCGACGACTCGTCAAAACACCGTGGTATGACTAAACTCTCCCTCGCGGCGTGCTAGCCAGGTGGGCGGGCAAGCAGGCTGCGCGAACTACTTTCTTACACTTCAATCTCCTACAAATACATATGCACATTGATTACATATTCATAATTCCTGCATAGACAATTCTACAAGACACAAAAACCCTTTAATACATTAACACAGTGGATGAGGTGAGATGGGGATGGAACACGTGAAGAATGAAAATTAAAGAAAAACAAGTGTTACACTTAAACCCACAGGGAACTTAAAATATAGCAGGGCCGTTATTTTATGTTTCGTTGAGTGGTGTCGCTGAGCATCCTGTGATAACACCTAATTACACTTTTACTGAATTTGCAGGATCTACTTCCTCAAACACGTGCGCACGTGGTTGCTCTGCACCTTGCACTGCACTTGCGCTCTCTTCACGAGCGCTTAAAGAACTACGTTCACTTCACTCGCGGGGTAGCACGTTCCGGTTGCGTTGCGGCGCACTACTGTGCACCAGCGCCCGGTAGAATGCTGATTCCTGCAACGGTCGCTGGCGACGGTGGGAAAACGGGCATGGGGGCAGCAGCTGTCGTCAAACGTCCCCTCCCCTTTTTTGAGACCGTTTGAAGCCGTCCAGTCACTCGCAGCAGGAGCAGTTCCTATGCTCCTTGCGACGAGGACATAGCACGTAGGGCTCCCTATGTGATGATATTCTGCTGCTGCTGTGGGAGAATCTGCACCCTCCGGCGCGCTGTGGTAACACCGCATGTGGTGCAGTCCCACGGGGGCTGTCTTCTTCGCCTGGACCTCCTGCGAAGCAGCGGACCGGCCGACCCGCTACTTTTACAGTCCCCTTCACTACTTGTGTCTTCCCTCCTCCTGCTGTCGTGCCGTTGCTTACACTGGTTGCGATCTGGTAGTATTTCCCTGGGAGATCGATCTTGTGTCATGATTTCCAGGTTTTCTCATCTTGCCGTGCAGGTGTTTGGCGTTTCAATAGAAAAGTCCAGCTCCTCCCTTTCCGCATCTTCTGATGGTGATTCGGGGCTTCCTCTAGTCTTCTAGGCCTCACGGTCGCGCTTTACGGCGCTGGGCCGTCAGACTCTGTAGTGTGGGTCGCCGGGCTTACCCCTGCCAACGCGGATACGTCGGGTTACACCGGACCCCCTCCGTCCTCTTCTGGTATACCTCTCCGAAATGCTTCACTACCTTCTCCTGCCGGGACTTCACCAGGGGGGCTCGTCAGCGCCGTCGCCGTTGTAGGGTTCTATTCATCCGGCTTATCCTGCTGTTCTCCTGCTCCTACGTGCCTGCTATTTACAATGAGAGTTTCCTCTCCTATTCCCTTTACTATCTCGTCGTCCGTGGCGGACGTGACCACCTGGTTACGTGCGACACCGGCTTGATTCTGACCTCTGGTGAACCCTGTGAGGTTCTGCGACAGAATCCCATTGGCATCCGATCGTCTTGTCTCCTGCTGAGGTCCGGGAGCACTTTCCCCTCCGCTTGTATCTTGCATTTTCTCGCCTGGAGCTTGGCCGTCCTGGCCGATTTCTCCCTCGTGCTCGTTCCTCTCCGGGACGTCTTCGGTGGCTACCCGAATGTCGTCTCTGTGTGTTCGTACCGTCCTCCGTCCAAATACGCCATCGGTCCTAGCGCTTGCATGATTCTGTGCGGACCCGTTCACCTCGGCGCAAGTCCGGCACATAAATGTTTCTTGGTGGCAGATTGCGGATGCGCCTTCGTGTAGACTATTTGTCCGGATATCAAGACAGAAGGTGGTCTGTTGCTGTGTTGCAACCACCGGGCTGCATACAGTTCCTGCTGGTCCCGTTGTTCGCTGTATCGGTGTCTGTGCCTCACTTCCCTCGCGCCACTGGTCTCTGTTTCGCTACTGTCTTTAGCGCGCTGTCAGTTTCTCTCATTGGGCAGTTGAATATTTTTCCCTAGTAACACTTGCGCGGGTGATTCACCTGTGACTGTATTTACCCTGCGATGAAGCGTGAAGTGTGTGGCGGGCAGGTGATCGGCCTAGCTGTTGTGGTTCTCGTCCACACTGAGACAGAGTTGCGCATTCAACTCCTGGTTTCGCCTCTCCGTGGGGTCGCACGGGGGTGGTAAACCACAGTCTTTAAATGTCGCACTCCCTAGCTCGTGCACAGTTTGCGCCATTTCTTCCCGGTAGATTGAGTACCGTTATCTGTGAGATCTTATTTCGGATAACCCCACGTGCGTAAAATTCATTTTTCAAGATTTTAGATATTTATCCTGTGCGTGCATTGTTGATTGCATACCCCTCAACCCATCTTGGAAAACTTACTGATTACTAGTATAAACCGTTTACCCACAGCAGATTTGGGGTGAGGTCCCATTAGGTCTAGGTAGATTGTTTCAATCGGTTTCCGTGGCCGCCTTGGTTGTTGTTGACACCTGTTTGTTCTACGTGATTTGAAAAAATTACACTTAGCAAGTTTTCTTACGTCATTACGCATACAGTTGTTAGATCTGGCAAAAATAAATGTGCTAGAAAATTGTTTACTGTATGTTCCGCCCCTGGGTGTCCGGCCGTTGTGCTCGCGTGTGCGTGTGTAAAAACCCGTTCTCTGCATTCCGTGGGCACGTACAGTCTCCACGTGTTTTTGTCACGTGGTGAGCACGTTTCACTGGTCCTATCAATCGCCAACCTTCCACGTGTTGCGTTGCGCACTTATTTCACATTTCCCGGCAAACGCACAGTTCTCTTGTGCCGTTACAATGTCATTGTACAAGTCTACTACGTTTGTGTCGTCTTCTACAATATTAATCCTTCTTACTATTGCCTCCATGAGCGGTGCTTGCGTTAGAGGCTGTAGAATGTCTTCCCATTCCACTACGTCAGTTATCGTTACCTGTGTGTTCGGAGCTCAGGATAACATATCCGCGAGCTCGTTGCTCTTCCCTGGCACATGCTCTATGTTGAAGTTATAGGCTTGTAACAATAATGCCCACCGGGTTAATTTACTTCTCGCTTCCTTCATATTACTTAGCCATACTAAGCAGCGGTTGTCAGTCATCGTAAATCTACGGTATTCTAAGTACGGTCTGTACTTCTTTACGGCCAAAATTATCACAAGACACACACACACACACACACACACTCTCTCTCTCTCTCTCTCTCTCTCTCTCTCTCTCTCTCTCATTCACGTCATAGCGATGCTCTGCGCTACCCAATTTTGCGCTTGCAAAATCTATCAAGCATTTATCGCCCGTATCGTTGTATTGATACAGCATGGCGCCGAGACCATCCTGGCTGGCCTCGGTCTGTAAGAATAAGTGGCGCACTGGCTCGTATCGTGACACTGCGGGGCACATCCGGAACTTTTCTTTTATGGTCTGGAAAACCGTTTTCTTGTTCGCTACCCCACATGTACAGTTTCTACGGGGACAGCATATCGGTGAGGGGTGCGGTTATTGTAACAAAGTTCGCTATATGCTCCCGCAACCAGTTGACAAGCCGGAAGAAATTTCTTAATTGCTTGCGCGTGTGCGGTGCCTGCTGACTATATATGAGCCCTACTTGTTCAGGGTTCGGCCTGTTTCCGAATTCGTTTACAATATAGCCTAAAAATTCCAAATCCGTTTTTCCGAGATGGCATTTCTTTACCGCGCAGATTAGGCCATTGATTTCCAATCTCTCAACTACCAGCGAAAGGTGGTGTAGATTTTCCTCCCGTGTGTCCAACCAAATGACATCATCATCGAGGTAGGCGAGGGTTAACTCGCCTTCGAGGCAGTCTAACATTCGCATCATCATGCTCTGAAAAGTTGTTGGAGCGCACTGAAGGCCAGAGGGAATGGCACAAAACGGGTACCTCCTACCATCGGGCGTGGTGAAAAAGCTGTTTTTTTCACGATCTTCCTGGCGTACCGGGATCTACCGGTAGCAACTGACGCCATCCGATTCCGCCTAGCCCGTTTGCCTACTGTTGAAGGCAGCCGCTGCAGCTACAAGCACTCTACCGGGCGCTCGTACGCACCGGTTGGAGAGTGCACCGCTGCGGTCGAACCGCGAAGATCTCAGTTACGAGTACGGCCGGAGGGGCCGAAGAGAGCGCTCGTGATGTGAGCAGGTAGGAAAGTGCAAATGCCGAGTAAGTCACGCCGTGCGGGACAGTTAGTCATACCGTGGTGTCTCGATGAGTTGGACGTGCTGACCAATGGCGTCGCGTTTCGCGCGCTTGGGAGGCGCTTCATCTTTGTTCACTAATCACTTCACAGCAATAGACATTAATTTACCGAAACCTTTGTTTATTTCGCAGCCGCCCAAGATTCTCCACTACTCCCTTCCTGTGGAATAGCATCGCCCGGGAAGGCATAAGTTTTCATGGAATTCTTTGTTGCCTTCGGGCCATTGTACAGTGTCACCCTACCGTAGGGTTAAGCCCGGCACCGTCTATAAGTTTGCTTCCTGGAGGAACTATTAATAAAACCCAATGATTCAAAGAAAAATGGTGTGCGTTCTCATTCGGGTTACCTACGGGCCATAGGGGAGCAGGCCCCCACCTTTCCCGCTAATCAGTAAGAGTAGATGTATTTTGGGTATTCTGGCGTAGCAAATTTTTTGGGGTTATTTCTTAAAAAATTACAACAAAAAATGCAGTACACTAAATAGTGCTTATTTCGTCTAAACGTACAGGGAGTAGTTAAAAACTCAAAATCTGAAATCCTATGAAACAACCGTCAAAATCATGTAAAAAAAACTAAAATCAAGGTATATGAGTGCTAAATTTAAGATCTAAAAGTATTTTTAAAAGGAGCTCTCAAAAACGGGTAAGTTTAAGCAAAAAAAGAAAAAACAAGAAAATTTTAGCATTTTTTCGAAAATGAGCACGTAGGATTTGACAGGTAAATCAAGCAAAATTATGCAAAAATTAAGCAAATTTAAGGCAAAAACAAGTAAATCAGATGAAAAGATACAAACTAATAGAATCCATAAATTTTATTCAACAAAAGTAAAACACCAATAAGATTTTTAAAGTCTAAAAATAAAGAGAAATCTGAAGCATAGCCATTATTGAATCCATAATCCCAACCATCATAACAATCTGAACCATAAATATTGTCTTTAAAATTGAAAAATATATCCTATCTGAGATCATTTTTATTGATTTTTAAAACAATTTTGAAATGGACAATGTACAATTCTTTATCACTAAAAGTTTCTGTTTTTATAATTTCATATCCAATATCCAGAGTTCTAAAAGTTCTATAATTTTATCCATTTATAATAAAAAAAAATTATATGTGTTTTATAAAAGTGTGATAAAATTAGAACATTTTAATTAGAATAATTATTTTTTATTCGATCAAATAATTAATCTATATTTCAGACAATTTGTAGAAATTTAAAATGCAACATTTCAACTACGAGTCTAAAAAATTGTATTTAAATATCGAAACAATTTCTTGTTTCTATAAAATCGTTTGCATTACCAATTTAATAAAACTAAACATTTATATATCTTCAGTGATATTCCTTTAAAATAATCATAAGTTAAATTTCGTTGGCAAATTAAAACAACATTACAATTTGTACCACCCTCAACAGCTTTTATTTAATATCAAAACTAATTTTTATATTTGTTTTATCCTTAACTACTGCTGTTTTTCTTTATAGGCAGTCGATAACATATAAAGGTCTTCGCCCCCAAAATGAATAGTAATTGATATCCCCATGATGGTTTGTAGTTGGCTTATAATAAAGTTCATTATTTCTATATATAGTATCTAATTTTGTTCTTGAATTTCTGAAAGCATTAAAAGCGAGAAACATTTTAAAACAAAGATCATTTTCAATATCAAGATTCCAATTTTCCTATGGAAAAATTTCATTTCTACCATTTTTAACAAAAATATTTCCCACATTACAATGATCAAACATTGATGCATGCAACATATTGCTAGGCGCCATTTTTTCTATTAATTTGGAAACCCGCAGTTACAAAATCGGGCATATAAAATTTTAAATTATTAAACAGATCTTTTATATCAAAGTCAAAAACAGTTTTCCCAGCAGGAACTTCTTTTCCTAAAAATTGCCTATACTTAAAACCAATATGAATTTTAGGATTTTTGTATATTTTTTATTTAATTGCAATTGATGTGTTAGATTCGTATTCAACAATAGGCCACATAATTTCTAATTTTTCAATAACAATTTTACCTGGATTAGCATAGCTTTTCGAAAAACACCATCTGCATTTTTTGTTTCGTAAATATATAGCCAGCTGTTATCAAACGAATAAAAAAAGGTGATTTTATAATCACCTTTCCAGTAAACTTCATTATTATCTCGAATAAAGCTAAACAAAAATCTTAATGGATACATTATTTCAGTTATTTTATTACTAGGAACAGATTCTACACGAAACTTATTATCAACACCAGTAGACTCTAAATAATTTTGTTCACCTGGTGAGCTTAGCAAAATATTCATCATTGTTGAAGTTATTCCTGGATTATCAACAGCCATAACAATCTGTCCATGTTTTGAAATTTCTACTTTATAAAACTGAAATGGAAAAAAATTAGAACAAACATCAATATTATCTAATTTTTCGTATTTTGCCTCAGTTCCAGTTTTATCTCTTTAGTAGGCGATATTCTTCCAAAACATAAGCATCGTTTGGAAAAGACAAGCCATCTCCTATGGGAATATCAAACTCTATTCTATTAGTGTAAATATTTTAATTCCCTCTTGTTTGTTCAGTTGGAGGAACAGTTTGTCTCTCAAAACTCTCAATGCTTTTATAACTCATTTATAAGTAAATTTTTTATACACATGAAGGATTCAAAGGGAGTTCATCGAGTGATATTGCTCATCGAGAAGCATAGAAATTATTTAAAAAAAAAACCCATGAGTTAGAATATGAAAAAACCAAGGAAAAAGATCTACCATTAATTCGTGAATTACTATATATTGGCAAAAAAGTAGAACAAGTGAAGAAAATAAAAATTTACTAACAGCACTAGTACCTGTTGCTGCAAAATATTTAGATTATCCACCAAAGCCAGAAGAAACATAATTTGAAAAAGAATTATTTGCAGAACAAGAATCTCCTAATTTGGAAGAGCAAATGGGAATTGTACAATTGAAAAATTTACCACCTCTAGCAGGTGTTTCTACTATAAATCTCGGGAAATATATTTCTGAAAATATTAATGTTTGTTTGTAAACACGATTAATTTCATGTTTTGTCAACTAACAAACTCAGTTTTAGTTGCACACGCAGACGAACAAAGTTAACCCCCGCCACCTTGTCTCTCACTGCCTTCCATTGTCTCCATTCCCACAATTAATGGCGTTAATAGCTGTGAATACAACCTTCGAGGAACAAAGTCCTAACTCCAGTTTAATTTTTAAACATCACGCGTGCCTGAACATACCGCCCGCTGCAAAATGTTACATTTTACAATTAACAAGTCAACAAAAGCAACCACACAAATTCAAAGTACAGCAGGAGATTACAACAGGCAATGGCACATGATAAAACTGTCTCCTATATTTAGATATACTCTTAGATTAGTTGCAATTGACATATCTTCGAAACAGCCCTAACAAGTTCACCATTGGGAGATTTTAGAGTCACATCTCTGACAACACCATCTTCACCAGAATGAGTTTTAATGATTCTGGCAGTTCTCCATTTCATTGGTGGCAAGTTCGAGTCCTTCACCAGGACGAGCATGTCTTATTTGACATTAGGAGTTGCAACATTCCATCTAGTTCTTTGATGAAGTGTATGGAGATATTCGGTGCTCCATCGTTTCCAGATGCACTGTTTTAACTTTGTGAGTAATTGCCATCGATCGAGACGATTCTCCACAATGTGAGAGAGGTCGTGTTCTGGTATTCCAATAAAGGGAGCTCCAATAAAAAAATGCCCTGGAGTGATAAAATCAAATTATGAGGGGTCTGTCGAGAGGGGACACAATGGTCTGGAGTTCGAAACTGCTGAGAATTCACTAAAGAGTGTTGCTAACTCTTCGCAGGTAAGTATTTGTTCACCAATCACTTTTCTCATATACAATTTGACTGACTTGACTGCAGCTTCCCACACACCTCCGAACTGCGGTCCTGCTGGTGGATTGAAGTGCCAAACAATATTAAGGTCAACTAACTGATCATGCAGTGTCTGCCATGCTGGTTCAGAGAAAAAAGCTTGATACACTTCATTAAGGTGTCTTAGCGCCAACAAAATTTCTGCTGTGATCTGATAATACGTCGGATGGTGTTCCTCTCACACATAGAAATCTTTTCAAGGCTGCTAAAAGTGCACCAGTAAACAAAGATGACACAACTTCCAAATGGATTGCCTAGCTCGACATACACACAAACACACAGAGATAACTTTTCGTGCAACAACTTTGCGTGACTTGATCTAAAAGGCCCCGCAAAGTTACCACCAACCTTTAGAAAAGGGCGCACTTGTGAAAACATCACAGCCGGCAGGTTTCCCATAAGTGGGGTAGGGGGTTTGGTTTCCAATTTGAAACACTGCATGCACCTGTGGATACAGTTCCGAATAAGTATCTAAAGCTAAATATTCAGAATTGTCGCTGGATGAGAGATTGTGTAGTCTGTGGTCCAGCATGAAGGTAAGTGGTATGATGGTAGTTAACAATGAGAACTGAAAGGTGGCATTTTCCTGGAAGTAATACTGGATGTTATTTTTGGACAGGCAAGAAAGAATGTTTCAGCCAACCACCCACCCTGATGACTCCAAAGGGGTCTAGGAATGGCTGCAGACTCCGAAGACTACCGGGACACTCATTGCATTCCAGAATTTTAATTTTTTCAAAAAAATAATGTAGTTGTACAACTTTGATCCAAAATAGCATTGCAGATTGTATTTCTTCATAGCTTAATAACTTCGAATCACAATGTATTTGTTTTCTGAAGGCACTCTTTTAACTTTTGAGCATCAATACTGTTACACACTTAAGTTTAGATAGTTGACTTGTTGGACACATTTTCATCACTAATTCATTTCTCTTGTCTTGAACTGCAAGAGCCTGATTTTGTACAGACTTGCATTCGGGAAGTTCGTTCACATCGAAGGTTCTTACCCAATATACGGGCCAATTTGCATCTGAGCCTGCCAGCCAGTCAGGACCATGAAACCACAGTGTGTTACTAAGTACTATGGAAAAACACCTCGAGAAGCTAAAGCTGCTGAGTTGCAGCTAGATGAGACATAATGCCATATGCTCAGAGGTATGATGGTCTGAATTTCAAAAACCCCATTTGCTACAAAGGTTTTTAATTTATGAGGAGATGATTTTATCCACGACAACACAGTTGTAGAGTCACGCCACATGTGTATAGTAAAGTTGTATGATTTGTCTTCAAACTGGTTGCTCGCATACATCCACAACCTTGCCAGGAGCACAGCACCATACAACTCAAGTCTAGAGATGGACAGTGTTTTCAGCAGAGCAACTTTTGATTTGGCTATTACTAGATGGGTCGAAATCACTCCACCACTGTCAACAAGCCGCACACAGATCACAGCAGTGTATGCCTTTTCAGAGGCATCACAAAACCCATGGAACTGAAGGTTGCTTGCATAATGTAAATTGATGTATCTTGGGATTTGCACAGCAGCACGGGAAGATAGTGATGTTCGGAACTTCAGCCATTGATGAGTAATTTCTTCAATGACTGGTTGATCCCACTCCAATCCTAATATCCACTGAGTCTGAAGCAACATCTTAACCCACACAATTACTGGTGACACCCATCCACAAGGGTCAAAGAGTCTCGCAATTGTTGAGAGAATATCTCGTTTACTAATGTATAACTGGGGAATGTTGATGTGGTATACAAACTCATCTGTAACTGGACACAAATGAACACCAAAAACCTTGATAGTTGGGTTTGTCTCTTGATCAAAATTTCTCAGAACTTCACATTGCTGTGCAAGCATATCTTCCAACACATTAGGATTGTTAGAGGACCACTTTAGCATCTCAAATCCTCCTCGAGCTAACATTGACACAAGTTCACCCTTCAATTGAACTGCTTCCTTTGCAGAGCTGGCCCCAGTAACTATGTCATCGACAAACACATCTCGTAACAATAATTGTGATGCTCGAGGAAACTGATGAGCTTCATCCAGTGCCAACTGCTGCATGGTCTTCAACACTTGCTAAGGGGACAATGTTAACCCATACGTAAATGTGTTTAATTGATAGACATGAACATAATCATCTGTAGTAGGACACCACAAAATGCACTGGTACTTGCAATCATTACGATGGATTTCAATCTGTCTATACATTTTATAAATGTCTGCAGTAAAGATCACTGGCATCATTCGAAAGTTAAGGATGATATCGCCTATATCCTTTTGAATTTTGGCCTAGTAAGCAACAATTTATTTAATGAAATACCAGTAGACATTGTTGCAGATCCATCAAAGTCTACACGAACTTTGGTAGTAGAACTAGCTTCATTTAGTACAGCATGATGGGGTATCACATAGGCTATTTCACAACTCTTAACTGAATCAGGCTTCAGTGCGCTACTCTCACTGTAAAGCTGCTGAACACTCTGCATATGTGATATGTGGCCTAAGTCCCCATACTCCTTAAGGAACAATCTGTATTCATTAGCCAGTTCTGGTGACTTCTTCAATTTGTTCTCAAGACATTCAAATCTGGTTGATGCAACTTGTAAAGAACTCCCAGTGGTTTGCAGCTCTTGCTTGAATGGCAATCGAAGCACATATCTCTCATCTGCATGTGTAGCATGGAAGTGCTCTTCACATTTCTTGTCCTCTGCAGATATCACACGAACAAATGGTACTTCCTATACCTTCCAAAATTTTTGTAGCTGCACATCCAGCATAGCTGTTCTGATCAAGAATGACACTGGTGGATTTATACGTGCTTCACAATTAGTCTTTCGGCCCACAACCCAGCCAAACACTGAGTGAAAGGCACTAGGTTCCCCTGATATTTTAGCACCAATCATTTCTTCACTGACAATGTCTTCTGACAGGAGCAAGTCAACAGGTCCAGGACAATCAAATGATGGATCGGCTAAAGTTAAACATTTAAGGTGCTCAATTAAAATAGCTGGAATTCTCGAACATGGCATGGGATGAGTGATTTCACTTAAAATGGTGGTCTTAACAAAAAAATGAGTGACATGTGAACACACAGATTTGATGAAGCAATGTGTAGTCCCTTTAGCACCTGGCACAGGAGTTTGGCCAGGGCCAGCAATTTCTACACATTCCCGGTGACATTTTAAGCCCAATTGTTGCACACAGTTTTCATTTATAAATGTAGTTTATTATGCACCATCTAACAAAGCTCTTACCGCTTGAAACTTTCCAATGCTGTCTTTCACATGAACGAGAGCAGTTGCTAGCAACATGGTATTGCGTTGATTTTAAGTGTCCTTTGACAGAAGATGTAGTGCTTGCAGTTTATCAGCAGAATGATAATGTGATGAATCCCTATCTTCTGGAGTCTGGTGTTCTAGTGTATGGCGTAGGGGTTTTTCATGGGTGAAGTGGAGAAGAGAATGATGTTTCCTTTGACACTGCATGCATGAAAATTTCGACAAGCAATTCACAGCACAGTTAAAGCACAGTGACTGCCCCTTCACAAATGCAATTCTATCAACAACAGATTTGAACAAAAACTGTTTACATTTATGAAGAAAATAGTTTTCTTTACATAACATACATCATGTTGTTTGTTCCAATGCAACTAATGGAGTGTTGTGACCACTATTTCGTCTTGAATTAAATTTCACATTCAACATTGAGGGTTTGCTGTACATTCTACTTAAATTACTCGTCGTGGATACACTCTGCATGCCAACCAACTGTACATGTTCACTTGCCACAGTACGATGTTCCAAGAAAATTAAAAGATCCTCAAAAGTTGGCAAATCTCATTCCACTGACATTTAAAAGTCTTGGCGCTGAGTGGTGAAATTTTTCAAGAAAAATATTTAATAAAAGAAACTCCACTCAGACATCAGAAAATTCTCAGTTCGCAATGCATTTAAATTATCTTTAACTACACTAACATAATGTGACGAGTCTGCTGATTTACAAGTCACAGGTGTGAGATGCAGTATCATTTGAACATGGATAGTTGCTGTAATGCGACGGTTCTTGTACTTTTTTTTTCAAGCACTGCCCAAATAACGTCATAATTATCATTGGTAAGTGGCAGGTTACTTACCAGTTCTCTAGGTTCGTCTTTCAAGCAACCTATTAAAAAATGCAGCTTCGGTACGTTGCTTAGCCATGCATTCTTATGAACAATAGATCTGAACAGTTAAGAAAACGAAGCCCACTCAGCTCTACTGCCCGTAAACGCCTGCAGAGGAAGTGGTGGCAACACTGCAAATGGAACTGCGGCACGAGAGGTTAAGTCCGCTGCTATGACTGCACACCTATTATGAGCTATTCGAAGGTGCCTGAAATGTCTCTCAAACCTCATAAAGCTTCCTTCAGTTCTTGAGTAGTTCTTTTCTCGGCCTTTGGCGGGACAGCACACAACGCAAAATAGTTCGCAAGAAATTCATCCCTTTTTTCCGAAACTTCCTCAAATGCAATCGCGAACTCTTCTAATTATTCCGGATCACTGGTGGATTCATCTAGAAGGTGCTTTACTTCGGTTTCTTTGTCCATAATATAATCGAAGATTATAAGTTGCAAGTTGGTCGTTGACGCTGCTATATTGAACAAAACCAATATTTGGTTGTTCACAAAATTACTATTCCTTCGTTTCACAAAGATAAACACTCATTCCTAGTTGCTAAATTCTCGTATCCGAACCAAAGGACCAAACAATTTTTGTAAACAATTAATTTCTTGTTTTGTCAATTAACAAACTCAGTTTTAGTTACACACACAGACGAACGAAGTTAACCGTCCGCCATCTTGTCTCTCACCACCTTCCATTGTATCCATTTACACAATTAATGGCGCCAATAGCTCTGAATACAAACTTCGGGGAACAAAGGCATAACTCCCATTTTTTTAAACATCACTCGGGCCTAAACAATGTTATTAATGAAAAATTTAATTTATGAGGAGTTGATCAAGATTTTGAAATTGGTGATAGAAAAGTATAAATAGATGGTGATTTTTTATTTGTCAAAGGTAAAAAATATGACTTAACGGAAGGTCTTATTAATTTGTTAACAAAAAGTACGCATGCACAACTTGAAGGTAATTTCAATGGTGTTGATGTTAGAAATTTCGAAGATATTATTTTAGCAACCAATGCTATATTTCAAATTGTATTCCTAATAATAAAAGGAATAATCCAAGTTAAAGTAGTATTATGAAGTATATTAAGATAATTAGTCCAAATTATGAAGAATATATAAAAAATTCACAATCAAAATAATTTACCAAATACACCAGAAAGAATGGTTTCTCCAAGAACTCCTATATCAGGAATAAGAATAAAAATATATAATAATTTGCCCAAAGAATACGTGTGGATGGATGATTTTAGAAAATCAATTGATAGATTATTAGTTATTCAAGGTGAATAAAATGCTGGAAGTAATAGTTGTTACAATGAAAAGTTAGCATAATGAATATGTTATGCAATAAATTTTCTAAATTTGTTATAAATAATTCAAGAAGTATATCATATCTAATACGAGTTTTAAATGTTATTCAGCATTCATTTTGAAATTCAGAAAATCATGCAAAGGCGTGATAAACTCGGTATTAAAAAATTTAAATTTGCCCGAATAACGTTTTCCAGGTTATAATTACTGTGGAACATTTACAAAATTAAATGAAAGACTTGAAAGAGGTGATAAAGGAGTATATAAATTATATGATTCATGCAAATATCATGGCATTGCTTATTGAGATCATAAAGATTTATAATCTAGACATGAAGCAGATAAAACTGTACACAAAGAAACAAAATAAATTATGTTAGATAAAAATACTCCAATTGGTGGAAAAATTGCTTCCGCTGCTAGAGCCTCAACTAGTTTTACAAAGAGAAAATTCCGGTTGGGACATTAAAATTTATTAAACTATTAATATATTTCTTTTACTTATAAATGAAAATATCAAATATAACTTTCTATATTCATTATGAGGAATTTAAAAATTAGGGTATAGATAAATTTTTAACAGATGATCAAATTGCAAATATATATATATAAAATTGCAAGATTGCAAAAATTTCAAATTAACTTTACTATTGCCAACAGTTAAAAAATGGCTAAAGAAAAAACTGGCAATGGTTTACATCATGGAGGAATTATTACCATTGTACTCGCCACCTTAGGAGTGGCTGCTGCAATTTATATTGCAGTTGAAGAAACTAGTAAAAATAAAAAAGAATCAGAAGAACAAAAAATACATAATTTAGGATTGGAAAATAAATCAGGAAGTGGATTAAAACCAGAAAGATAAAAAAAAATTGAATTTATCACCATTATATAATATCAATATTTAAAAATATGTAAAAATATTAAATATAAAATTTTTTTAGAAATGTTTATATGATTGACGAACTACCAAACAGAATGCTCAAAAATGAGTGTGCTATGGTAAATTCTGATATTTCAACAAATCCTGGCACTCATTGGGTTTGCTATTTTAAAGAAAATAATAAAGTATATTTTTTGACTCATTTGGAGGCAATATTCATAGTAATTTAATTAATTATTTCAAAAACAGAAACGTTTATTATAATGATGATCGAATTCAAATTTTTAATTCAGTTATATGTGGGCATCTATGTTTAATTGTATTACGTCTTTTTTCGAGAGAATTTAAGTTTAATGATATAATACCTACATTATCAAATGACAGATATACTCGGAAAACCATTAATCGAATCTTTAATTAAAAACTTTGATAATATTGCCGAAGATAAAAAAAAGAGTATATTTACAATGCAATTCCAGTGTTTTTTCTTTACAAAGTGAGTTAAGCACTTGTTTTGATTTTACAAAAAGTTGTTCCTTTTTTTGGTTGAAGAATTGTTAATATAGGCGAACCTGTAAATAAAAAAGATGCTGCAAATAAAATATTTTTTGACATACATATAGCAGATTATGCATTAAAAAAAGATGTAGATTGAAAATATAAAACTATTATTTCTGATTGTGTTCTAAAAGAAGATATAAATTTATAATTCAATAACACTATTGCTGATTATATAATAAATAATGCAAAACCGACATAAAAAGAAGCAGATTCAAAATATAAAACCATTGTTTCTGACTATGCATTAAAAACTATGTATATTCGAAACATAAAACTATTGTTTCTGACTATGGATTAACAAACGATGTTGATTCAAAATATAAAACTATTGTTTCTAACTATGCTTTAAAAACTGATGTTGAATCAAAATACAAAATGTGTTTCTGATTAAAAATAATATGTACAATCAAAATATACTATAATTGTTTCTGCTTTACAAGATCAACTAAGTAAGGTTTTTGTTTACACAACATCCTATGTTTCTCTTCATAATCACAGAATTAATAATATGGCTTATCCGGTGGATGGAAAAGATAATGTCAATAAGTGACTTCTGATAAAAAAAAAAGCTGATAAATTACAAAATTTAAAGAAATGTGTTAAAAATGATTGTAGAACACTTGTAAACTTAAAAATTGAAAAATGTAAGGAAGAAAAGTCTCATATTATATTTAAGTGCAAAGTGGAATAAAACTAATAATATTTTTCACTTCGAAAATAATTCAATTTTTTTCATTGTTGTGATGGATTGTACTGTTTATAAAATAACTATTGATGATGATGTGATTGTTATTACGGGAAAAACAAAAATAGATTATAGTAAGCCTTTTGATGCTAAAAAAAGATAATTTATCTTTCAAAATAAAAAGAAATATATCTTCATATTGATGCTCAGGTTATAATAATAGGAATATTCGTGAAATATAAATATTAATTTTTTATAATATTAAATGGATAACACTTGGTGCTTGAACTGTAAAGAGGTCACTAAAAATAATAATATAAAAAATAAAAATACAAAAAATGGACGATTAGTTCAGAAAAGTATATGCTCGTGCAATTCTCAAATACCAACACTCTAATTTTTTTTTGCTTAATGTGAGAGAAGGAATAATTAATGAATTATATAAACCTGTACAAAAAAAATTTCCAAGAAGTAAATAATTTTATATGAAATTGATGATTTATAGCAAATTGGTCTTGTAGAAATGAATACTTGTAATTTAGAAGGTATATCACACATAAAAAATGGATACAAATATACTTTAACAATCATCGATTTTTTTTCTTCAAAATTTGCTTTCACTATACCAATTAAAGATAAAACAGCCAAAGATATATCTAACTGTTCAGAATCTATATTAATTAAAATAAACCCCAATAATATACAAACTGATAATGCTTCAAAATTAATAAAACATTTAATGAGCTTATGGAAAAATATAAAATCAACTATTATTCTTTATTTTCTGAATTAAAAGCAAGCGCCATTGAAAGATTTAATCGAACTTTAAAAAATATAATGCGGGAAAAATTTGCTGTGAATGGCAATTATAAATATATTAGATGATATAATGAAAGAAATTAATAATTCAAAACATGCAACTATTGGAATGAAACCAATTGAAGTTAATGAAAACATGGAATAAATTTAATGCAAACTAATTTTGTGAATATTTTTAAACCCAAAATAAGTTGGGGATGTTATCCGTGTGAGCAAACATAAAATTTTTTTCGAAAAATGTTATACTGTAATTGGTCGACAGAATTATTTACTATTATTAAAGTTTTAAATTATGATATACCAAGTTACAAATTAAATAATGTTAATAGAGGGAAAAAAGGTAATTTTTATGAATATGAAGTTATGAAAACTGACTATCCGAATTAATATTTAGTTGGAAAAGTTTTAAAAACTAAAGGTGAACAAATTTTTGTAAAATGGTGAGGTTTTGATAACTTGCATAACTCATAGATTAATAAAACTGCAGTTTGTGCAGCCGAGTCTGCTTTAAATGACTTTATAAATTTTAAATATATTTCTTATAATTACATAATTTCAAAATGCAATAATGTAATGGGCATCACATTTAACGGCCGTTTCAGCATTCGATCGATGTTGTTGTTGTGTTGTCATTGTGTCATTGTTGTGTTCATTTTAATATAAACATGTATTCAAAATTTTTTAAATTTATTCTTTAATTTTATTTCTATTCTTTGCTTCCTTTATTTTTTTTATCGAATCTATTGTAATAAAACCATAATCTTCATCCCAGCATTTTGAACAAATTTCTTTACTTTCTCATAAGATGTATCACCTCCAGCAAGGTTGATATAAATGTGTTTTAAATTAGTATCATCTTGTCTAGATATACACAAAGAAATTTGTATTATCTCTTATCATAGGTTTTGCTACTTTTGAATGCGTTTGAGCTAAATAAAATACATAGTTATTTTTATGTCTGCCCCGAGTAAAATAGTTGCGAATAATGTCTTGATTTTATAAAATAACATTATCAAATATAACTAGCAAATCGATTTCACATTTGTCTAAAGGAGGCATATCGTCAGTACTATTTTAAAAGTGAGCCATTTTTTCTTTAATTATAAATTTTTTGGCTGCCTAATCGATATCATTTTGTAACTGAATGTATTTGGGTTGGTTTGAACTTTTTGAGCAAATATACAGTTTATTAAAATTTAACCAACCTGTTTTATAAATAAAATTATTTTTCAATTTTTTTCCCATAGCTGCTCAGTCCAACAATTATTATATGTTTACTATAAGACAATAATTCACCTTTCTTTAATTTTTTGATGCCATTTCGGAAATTAAAACGCCAACACCCCAGTTAGTTGTTTTTGCATTTATATGTTTTTTTTTACATAAATGGATTGTAAAGTATTTAAGTTGACAAGCAATAGTTCTATTTTAAAGAAAAACTTCAGTATGATATAATACGTAATGAAAAATCGATCGCATTAATCAGTTTTCATTCAAAATTTTTAGCACAAAATTTTTGTAATAATACTATAACAACAATTGAAAAAATGAGCCTTGTTGTTGATAAAAATGTAGTTATAACTTTTCCAAAAGGTCAATATGATATTGAATAGTAAAAAGAAAAACTATAAATTCTATTTATCCATTTTAAACAAATATTACTGCATTAATAGCAGATAATGTAAAAAATAGAATATCTATCAAATCAAAATTAGTTATTAAACTTGATGATCGATTACATATTCTTGGTTTTGAAAGAAAAATAACTTGAAAAAGACAAAGTTATTGTAGGCATTAAATTACCAACTTTTTATTCCATGTAAAACAATAAATATTCACTGTAATTTTGCATATGGTATGTTCATACAATATGACGAATCTAATCATTTATAAACTGATATAATTGTAATTTTTCGACCAAAAACTATGTTTTGTTTTAGAGCTTATATTATTTATGAGCCCGCATATTCAGTTTTTTTATAAAATTAATAATGAGAGGCTTAATCAAATTATTTTGGAAATTAAAGATGGAAATGACAAACTCATTAATTTTGATGGTGTTGATATTGATGTAGTCTTAGAAACTAAAGAAGGTTAAAATATAATAATACAAAAATTAATTAAATATTATTCTTTTTGATATACATATGGCAGTGTATCTATTTTATTTTCAATATAATACTTTTGTTATTATAAAGACTTAATGCAATTTTATTAACTTCGACTGTATATATTTAATGTTTTTCACTCATTAGATTCATTGTTCTATATTGTATTTTCTCTTTAACAAACAATTCTTATAATCATAAAATGAAATTCATTTATTAACTACATTTTTTTTCACACCTTTAGATTTTTTATTTTGTTTGTCAACCTTATAAGCATACATTTTTTATTCTAAACCAACAAATTTTCTCATTATTTTACTATTACATTCATCTTTCATTTTTCTTAAAACTCTTTTACTAATTTAGGTATGTTATGAATATTTTCATTTGGATAATCACTTGTATCAAATTTTTCTGTCATCGACTTCATATCTTCGTAAAAATCCAGTTTTTTTGTGTTTTAAATGTATGAATTGGTGTCTTGATAATATAATTCAATTATATCACCATATCTTGTTTTTATTATGTTATAATGAATATCATTCATTAATTCATTCGATGTGTATAAATTTGATGTACCCACATAAATTGTTTTATTAAATTTCACATGTGTTTTCTTCATATGTATAGCTGCAAAATTTTCTTTAAACATTGTACTTCTTTTGGAATTTGGTTTTGATACAAATTTTTCACATTTTTCTGCACCTGATACTAGTTGTATATCAACTATGTTTCTAATATTTTCCATAGTTTCACCAAACACAGAATTAGTCATAAACTTATAAAAATCTTCTTGAAAATCGATCTTAGCATTAGTTCTCATTGTTGTGTTTAATCTATATACTTCTTTTAACCAATCGGGCTGATCAAAAATTAATATTCTGTGTATTTTAGTAAGTTTTAATCCATTATTTAGACACTGTTTTAAATTAAGATAGTGTATTACATACTTTTTTTAAATGTAAATTTGTTAATAATTTAGATTGATTTGTTTTTGGAACTATCTTATTTTCAGTACAAAAAGGTAGATCTTAATGTAAATTGTTTAGTTCTTGTGGATATTCCAAATCAACTTCTAATATATAACCAAACGCAGAAATATTTTTCAAATTTAATATTTTTTCACTCCAATAATATACATTATTTAATGCTAGCTAGTAGTAGCTAATAATAGCTAGTAGTTGTACAATACAACTACTAGAAAGTTCCATATGGCAAATGCTGAGACATTGCCCAACCATATAAATTATTCGCATCGAAATAAGCTAAATAATTTGATTCTTGATTTGAGTTAAAATGTTCCAAATATTTGTTATTAGCTTTAACATATTGCCTACAACATTGTGATATTCCACCTAGAATTCCTTTTCAATCATTAAAATCATATAATTATCGTGTAATAATTCCAGTGATTGTTTGGTCAGTTTTAACATTGCATGCCACGATAAACCTGGTGCTGTAAAATACCATGCAGGGTCTAGACCATAAGAATTTATACATGTGTTTCTAAAATTTTCAAACATTTCTGCTAACAATAGTTCATATTTTTTTTTATATATATCATGATATTCACCAAGATTTTTTATATTAAATTGGTTCCATATATTTTTTACATGTTTGTATTCATAATCAGATATACTATTTTCGTTTAATTTATTATAGAATTCACTCTTTAAAGGAAGTTGAGTTTCGTAAAAATTTTTTTAAATTATCCATATAATCATAAGAGTAAAAACCTTCTTTAATAACCAAATCAATTTTATCTCCTGGAAAATGTTTTTGTGTGTTTCATTTGTTTTTTAGTTAAATTAGACGATAGTTAATCTAAACTACTAGCTATAAATTTGAATGTGTTTATGAATCACATCTTCAAATTTTTTTTTTTCCCAAAAGATATAATCCTTTCTTAATTATTTGCAATTAATACTATATTTTTATCATCATATCCTAGCTCTTTAATAAATAAATGTGCATCGTATCCAGCAAAATTATCGAAATAAATTGGAACATAATATGGTAATTCTAATTTCAGATTACAATTATTACATATTGGATTAATGAAGTTTCCACTAATGTGATCATGATGATGTACTTTTTTTGCCCTTTGTATATTCACTCTCATATACAGTGCATTTTTTAATTTCCTATACAATATTTCTTCTTCTTTTGTTACGTGTGCATTGGTTCAATTTGTAAATATATTTAACCAATTTCTTCTACTTCTGTTTTTATTGTTTGTATAAATAATTTATGGAGGCTTATAATCACCATTTTTAGATACACTATAAAAGCTTTATAAAATAAGTAATTATTGTTGCTTCTTCTATTTTTGTTAACAAAATAATAATTATAGAATGGAAATAGTTCAGTTAATTATTTCTCATCTTCAGGATATAACTCTTTGATATCTACATTAGCTAAAGGCAAATTTGTAAAATTATTCTTTGTTATTTTTATCTGCCTTCTTTTCTCCGCTCGTCTATAACCAGTGGCATAAAAATGGCATAAGAGTTCTAATAGAGTTATAATAGATCATTTTTCCTTAGTCGGCTTATATATTTTATATGCAAATATCTAGCAATATGTCTTAACCTCTTTTCCCCCTCATTGTTCAACATAGCTGTTATACAAGCCACGATTTTTATAGTTACTTATAAGAGAAAAAAATTTATAAATAAAATGTAAAAACAGATATGCTCAATAAATAAAAAAAGTGCTTAAATTACTGGGGAATCACATTTACCTTCTTGCTATGATGATATTTCTTTATATAATAACTAAAACTTATTTTACATGTGATTGAATATTTGTCATTAATTTTATTAAGAGAAAATAATTTTATACATTTATTCCCATTACACATTTTACATTTTTTTGTTGGATAATTATCATGATTTTCGTTTAAATTATCCAATGATATATTGTGTAATTTACTATTTTTATGCTTTTTGAGAGATGTATTATAAACATACTTTCCACATTCGTGCAATACTCTCTTTTTTTTAAATTCATAATGACTACTAACATATTCACTATAAGATTTTTTAGAGGGTATTAAAATGTTTATCTTTTGTAGGTTTATGTGGTGCAAAACTTTCAATGTTTGATGCTTTATCACAATTTTTATATTGCTTGTTATTATTTTCCATTTTATTTACTAAGAAAAATATTTTATAAAGAGAAAAAAAAAACATTTTTTTTTAAATTTCAAAGTTTTTGCAGTCTTATTTAATTTGTTTCCTTTTCAATAACACAAAAAAATGGAGGCTCTACTCAAAAAGTTGAACAATTCACATGAATTGACTAAACTATATGACCTCGAAATTGATAAATGGTAGGTAGCTACAGAATTTCAAATTTATGAATCTAAGTGTGGCAAAAAAATTAATTGTATTCTAGATGGTAATTATAAAATCAATACCAGATCGTTATGCAAAGATAAATGAGGAAAATAGCTTAAAAATGATTAATGAGGGGCGAGATTTTATTGTTATATACAGGTTTAAAAGAAAAAAAAATGGAAAATCTGTACATGATATTGAATTAAATATTTAATATTATATTCCATCAACTATCTTTTTAAATATTTCATCCGATTTACTTGTTTTAGCATAAAATTTGCTTCATTTTTACATGATTTTGCTTCTTACCTGTGCCAAATCATGCATGCTCATTTTTGAAAACTGTTAAAATTTTAATATTTTTTGCTTAAAATTGCCCAATTTTGAGAGCTCATGAAAAAAAAATTCTTCAGCTCAAATTTAGCCCTCAAATGCCTTGACTTTGGCTTTTTACATGATTTTCACGGTTTATTTCATCGAATTTTAGAATTTGAGTTTTTTACTTTTTCCTGTACTTTTAGACAAAATAACCCTATTCAGTGTACTGCATTTTATGCTATAATTTTAGAAGTAATAACTCCCCAAAATACATCTAGTATTTAGGGTTATGTATCAGTGTTGTGTATTATCTTTCAGTGTTTTTATCTACATACAACTAATAATGGGTGTGTGAGCCACCCCAAGAGCTCACTGTGCAGGGTTTCAGTAACAGAATTGCTTTTGTGGTTATCATGATGATAGGAGCACTAGAAGGACACCGCTCACAGGTCATCGGCACAGAACCTGGAGAGGAGAAGAGTCTGCTCTGCGCTAGCTGGTTGGTATTTCACTTAAAATATCTGGTGCCTCTCATCTACAAGTAGAAGAGTTCGTGAGAATTTACAGGACATTTACCTGTCCCACTCCCAACCTTAAAAAACACCATTTTGCTCCACTACCTTGCCATCAAATGGCTTTCCCAACTTAAGGGCGTGTCCTATTGCCAAAATGCCTTTTCAAAACCCTTTAGAAATTTTCTCAAAATTTCCCGCAGTTTTTTACAATCAGAAAGTGTCCTTTCCCGCTTTCCTTGGCCTACGCCAACTTCCAGGAGGCGTAACAACATCTGCTGTGCATAACTGGACCGTGGGATGCCGTCGCAATGCCCAGGATGCCAGGAAGTCTATGCATGTGGCGCAAGGGAAAATCACGGGGAATCCACAAGGACACCACCATTACCACCACCATGAGGGAGAAAGCAGAAGGAGAAGGGATTGCAGCCATCTGGTGCACCGAGATATCGGCCAGCTCGTAGCACCCAGGCACCCAGTAGACAAAGGGACTGCAATTCCTCCTCCTCTGACTGCGCCGCACGCACTCTATGAGGACGAAGAAGGAAAAAAAATCGCCTCCCTCTCACGCTACCCGCTCCTGTGCCGAACCGCTGTGTGCTCCTGCCGTGTGTTGACCCTGCCTTCTGCCATGCCGAGCCACGGTGTGTCACCCGCGCCATGCTGAGTGTCGCGCGCTCCCGACCACACTCCCACATGCTGCACATATGTGACAACTCTCTCGCGACCACGTGAACATGTATACAAACACGATGACTGGCCGGACCAGTAGTTACTCTGTCGAGTTTCTCTGTCTGCAGTGCTTGCGACCACAATCGCAGGGATTTATTGCTAAAAATGGCCATGCCACTACGTACTGTAAGTGTGCCTGGCAATCCAGCACAAGCATCGACATCGGGAGCAACCGCGAACGAGAAGAGCGAGTGAACAGTGAACTAGAAACTTTGGATACTAAATTCAACATTGTAATTGGCACACCAATTGCCTGGAAAATCCACATTGGATACAGCAGAATAACAGCAGCAGAAATGCCCACAAACAACCGGAAAGCAGCAAATACCAGCAGGGAAACAGGTTGTAGGGGATTATCGCTTAAATGCTAATCCAATAAAATGATAATCCAATCAACAAGCGAATTGATAGGTTGCAGAATAAATGCTACATCCAAGCCCCATCCAGATGTTTATGAAATAAAATAAGTCATCAAATATTATTTAAAATCTTTTATTTCGTATCATAATTTTATAATCATTTTATTACAATCTTTTAAGATCTTCATTCTTAACCCATGAATTGTGTTATTTTAAGAATCCTCTCCATCGAACCAAGGACATATGTTTCTTCCTTTTAATGATTGTATCAACGAAATATTCATTTGGAGAACTAACTTTTTTAAATTCATGTTCGTAAATACCGCCTTTTAGAGGTTCTCCATGATAGATTTCTAAGTAAGACACTCTGGTATGTATTTGCCTAATTGAAATAATATTAATTATTTCATAAGACCAATTAACCATAAATTTTTTCTCAAGATTCCTTTCTGCTTCGAGATACATGTATACTGGACAACTTTGAACTTTGGTTTTCGTTCGTCGATGACTAACACTATAATAAATGATTTTCACTAAACCATTATCCATAAATTTTTTGGGTGCCATCTTGATAGTTCTATGATATCTGGAATTATAAAATCTAACTATTTCAGGCAAAATGTCAACCCATTTAACATGAAATGTTAATATATTAAATGCTTAATCAATTTATTGTATTGTTCCAGAACATTGGCTTTCAGTACAGAATATGTTGTGTAATGATTAATACCAAAATCTGTCAGTTTCCGGAACGGCGCAATGAAAAATTTGCTTCCTCTGTCACTTTGGAGCGAATTTGGCTTTCTCTCATTCGAAACGATCTTCATTGCATTGGAAATCTGTTTCCAAGTTTTGTTTTTCAAAGGTATACCCAAACCATACTTCGAATAAACTTCTATTGCAGTTGAGATATACTTGTATCCTTTATTGTATTTGGAAAGCATCGTCATATCACACAAATTGGCTTGAAAAAGATCATTTAGTCCTTTAGTAATAACTCTCTTTCTAGGATATCTTACCTTGCAAGGGCATGAAGATCTTCAGAAATATTACTTAACTTCATTGGTAATATAACCGCATTCTTCCAGCTCTTCAATAATAGAAAACATTTCGTTTCTCTGTGAATTATTACCAGATTCATTCGAAGCTATGAGATGTTTTAATCTATCAACCAATTCATTAGGATTTTACCAAATTACAGGTGAAAACTGAATGTTAATTTCATCTTTATATATTCCACTTCTGACTATATCACCTATTAAATGTAGTTTCAGGTGGTTTTCATCTCCTGAACGAATGTTAGCATTCGTTCAACGAACAAGTTCTTTATATTTCTGCAAATCGATGTCGGAATATCAATATGGAAAGTTTTTAAACAATAATTCAAACAATCCTTGACTCACAACAGTTATGTAATCACCTATTTTAATTTTATTGTCAGGCATAAACTTAATTACCAAATCTCCAAGGTACCAGATGTCATGTCGATAAACATTAAATGTCATATCGCATAGAAGTGAAGAATGCTCTAAAGATAAATAACAATGTGTTAAATGAAATGGAGTTTCTTTGTTGAAGTTTCTTCTTCCGAATTAGTTTCCAAATGTGTTTCACTATGTGAAATCAACACAGAATGCAATGTATCCCCTCAACTCGTAACAGGTTTAAATATTTCTTAGTTTAAAACATCACGTTCCACACAAGCTCATTTAGCTTGTAAATATTTCTCCTTCATAGCAGATATAACGTTATGTAATTCCTAAGCAGAGGCAGACATGTTTGATAATATTAAATTAAATTCAAACTATTTATATATTAATTAAGTCATTGCTTTGCTAACTGTTGCAGTAGGTCGAATAGTTTGTGCTTTTCCAATCTTATCTATTTTACTTAAAATAACATAATTTAGCTATAGTCTTACCTCTCAAATCATTAATATAATAATTTATTCGTGTTTACAAATCATTATTTTGTTTTCTCAGTTCTGTTTAGATATCTAAACCAAATCTTTTATTACTCAATTCATCACTTATATAGTGCATTATTTGTTCCATTCGTGTTTCAAGTAGTTCGGTAATACTAGTGCCTACCACTTTTTAAAATCACATCTCTTAAATTATCTTGCATTTGTGCAAGTTGTGTTGTAAAAATTATGCTTGTCAAATTATTGAAGTCCTTACTAAAACCATTTAAACATTCTTCTATTCTAAATTCATAGCTCTGGGAATCATTACCAATATTTGGTAAAATGTTTGCAATTACATTCGTGTTTTTATAAACATTATCATTCAAACAACTAACTTTATTAATTTCTCTTGAACATAATTTGATAGCGATTTAAATACGTTTAGCATAATGGTGTTTAAATCTTCCAAATAACGTTTATTTACCACATCTGTATCTTTCACAGCCATATCCATAATACATAATATATGTCTGTTCAAATCATAAATTCCCATCGCGATTTTTTGTTTAAACAGCTATTGTAATGATTATGTTTTATACAGCTATGTCCAAACTTTGAAATACTCATAGTTCTTCACCTGGAAGTAAGAAACTGTCAAATCCAGACCTATATCTGCCTTTATATAGGGGAAGTGTTGATATAATCACAAAAAAAAACATTTTTTTTTTCGAACAGTAAAAACACATATCTTTAAACTTTGTGAATCTCATATCGCCTAAAACATGATCATTGTAAATATGTTGCAGATTTAGATTGTTCATTTTGAAGACAATTACCATATTTGCATTATTATGCTAACTATGTTTTGGCATACGTGCGTAACTTTGTGATAGATAATAACAATCAACTTTTGAATGTCGACCAAAACTAAAATGTTGCTGTATTTCACCCTGGGCTCACACCAAACATCGTAAAAATAAATACAGAATTGGGCAATGCATCATTCGGAGGCACTAAATCTTCTTCATTTGTAAAAGGGGAATATCACATTCCTTCAAGTAACGACGAAATGGTCGCTAATAGTTGATATTTCTATTGTTGTATTGTTTTAGATAACACATATACGTTTTCAAATTTAAGTCCATTTGGATGTTCCAGCAGCGACATAATAACTAGTTTTTCCACATGAAGAAGGACCGCTTATTATACATAGTATATTTGCCATGTTTCTGTTCAATTACGTTTTGTTTCGTATTTACAAACAGGCAGATGTGCATTTTGTTTTATAACCTTCATTTATACACCATTAGAGTGTGTAACATATTGTAACGTAATGTACTAATGTAACATACTAACTTAATGTACTAACATAACATACTAACATATGATACTAATATATCGCACTAACGTATCATACTAACGCTGAGGCCCTGAGAACCCAGGACACCTCAAATATACAATTTCCAAGAATACTTAAAAAACCAAGTATGTTTAAAAACAAGGTGATATAAGTAAAGAGGAATAGAGTTTGCAAAAATGTGGTCAATGAAGCAGAATATATATTACCAAAAATTACATTAAATTGCATAAGGTTAACACTACACTACCAAATTGAAATATGAATGTTTTCATATTGATTTTAAATATAGCGGAATTTTTTTCTTTATTTTGGAAAAACACTACAAAGACCCAAAATGGTCGCAAAAATATTAAATTTACATTTTTAATAAAACTTAAGGTTTACGATAATATTTCAGAGAAACAGATATATCTATAAAAATATTGTCCCACAAGGACTCTTTTAAATATATATATTCTGTGGTTTTTTTTTCTCACCAAAGTGTATTAGAAAATTCACAAAGATTATCCCTATAGTACAACCGAAGTGTTGAGCCAAAAAGGATTTCAAAATTAGAATTTTCAAAAAATTTATGCCGCTAGCACCAGTCGCTCACGACACTAGCGCTCGTCGCCAGACTTTTGTTTTAACTCTGTGGCCACATGCTCGCTCTTTAGCCAACATCTCCCTCTGCTCCCTACCCTTCCTTCTTACTGCTTACGCCTTCCTTCCCCAACATTTAGGTTTACTTCAATTTACTTCATTACCAGTTGAGTTGTGCGACGATGCGAGAGAGAGTTAGCTGACTGTTTTGGATACTTCTACCATGGTGCCTTCACCAACCAGTCTACTCTCGACGATCAACCTGGAGAACGATGGCGCAGGGTTGTCACCTGCAGTTGACAGCAAAGTGCAGCGATTAATCCGCCAGTGTGGTTTATTGTGAGTTTTGGAGCCCTCAGCCGAGGTATATTTTTTGGTGATTTCCGGTTTTTGGCATGGTGATCCTGTTCAATTGACGTCCGGATTCAGTATGAGCCTAGTGGGGCTTGAGCATGATAAACGTGTTCATTTAGAACTTACTTCAACATTGCTTGAGTTGTCAATTTTGCAGGCTTTCAGTGAATGTCCGAGGGAATTATCAGCAATTTTGCTAGTTAGTTTGTGGACACATGTTTAGGCTATTTCGCTGCTTTAACGTAATTTATAGTCGATTTTGTGTAGCATTAATTGCTGGAGAAATTCCAGTTTTGGTCAGAGCTGGCAATGCAAGGGCACTAGATGTCGCCCAGCTGCACGAACCTGGAGTTTCGGCGTGACTATTTGGAGTCGTGCATGGTAATCATTTTTTTTGGACGTAATAGATATTGAAAGTCATGATTGAGAGTTCAGTAATGAAATTCTGCCAGCCAGAGACCGCGTGTTCCAGTTAAACTTTGATACCGACAATATACTTTTCTGGTGCTGCCCCTATGCAGTTTGCTTGGTACATTTGGCACCACTGTGTGGTCGTTGTTCCCTGCGGGGTTGGAAATAAATAGATACCATGTGCATTCAGGAATGTCTAAGCACTCGTGTAAGATCTCTAAAAATTGCTAAATGTCATTGGGACTCTAATACCGTGTTAATTGAATTCTGAATAATGTGTTTATTAGGAGATAAGGCACCTAGTGACATATCACAAACTATTGATTCAGAAGGCCTTAAATATAGTTGTTGAAATTATACATAGTCTGTCAATGTGAATATGTACTGTATGGTAATGTGGGCCTTGGAATGTTGAATTTTACAGGAAGGTTTGAATCCCTGTGTTTAGTGGGAATATATTTTATGCACTTGTGCGCAGCTTTCAAAATATACTCGTGCAGATTTATATGATTATTTATTGAATGGTATATTAGCACCGGCGATGCGCATCGTATTGCGCATAAAGTTGAATATTAGATTTAAGCGCTGGAGCACTTATTTTATATTCTATGTTTTATTAGTTGGGTAATTTTAGTCACACGTTCTGAGGCATGGCCTAAACTATGATTGATTAAGAGTGCGTAATATTATTGCTGATGCCTGGGAATTTTTTGAAAACATTTGTTTAGTATTCACACTTTTGTCTATGAATTATAATTAATTGTGGCTGGCCACGCAAAGATATTATGTAATAGGGCAAAATATAGCCTAGAGTTACAAAATCTCTTTAGGAGTGTGATTCACCCTAAGACAGTAACGCACAGTAAAAATTTGATACGTTTCAGTACCTGAGAATTTATATAAAAGAGTAACTTTTTAATGAATATTTTTGTATCCAAAATAGTGACAGTGTAATGTGTATTTTTAATGTCTGTTCTTGTTAAATGTTAACGAAATGAATACCTTAAAATTAACATAAAATGAATTCTAGTCTTGTTATCATTAAATGAATGAACTGTTTCTACTTTTGAAAATGTAGTTGTTAAACATTTTTGAATATTTGGAAGTGCATTGCGTTTACAAATATCATGATGGTGTATGAACATTGCAAGACGGAAAAACAAATAAATTGTCCGTTATCATGATGTATGTGTTTAATTGAATATTCTTGTCTTGTGGTCCTTGATACGGCACAAATTATTAAAATAGGTAAAATATGACTCGTACTGTAGTTCCATCCATAACTTTCCCTAGCCGTAACATTGACAGCCATTTAAAAATTTATCTTTGGCTTCTCAATAAATTCAAAAATTTATGTCTCCCAAACCTGCCACCTAAGATTTTCCATGGCCATTAACAGGTATTTTAAGGTCAATTTCATTTAATTCAGTAACACAATGTATTATTCAAAAATTATAAATCCACCACTTTTTCAAATTAAAACTGAAAAAAAAAATCTGGCTTCTAAGCCCCGACAACATACATAGTATCATTTTCAGGAAAATTTAAATGATTTTTGACAAGAAAAATTCAAGGTTCCTCCTCTCCTATTTACTAATATATCTTATTAGAAGATTGGAAGCGATTCCTTATTACGTTGTTCAGAAATACTTATATAGCTCATGTTATCAAAAAATATCCTGATTGTAAATGAAAAATTAGAGCTTCAAAATGACATTCTTGCATCTTCTTAAGGGCTTTACATTTTTATATAACCAGTGATAAAACCGAAATACCTGACCCGTAATCTGGGGGGAGACTTCCTTCGCAGCCAAGCATCTGACCTATACTATAATGCACAAACAGTAAAGAACAGTACAGTGCATTATCCGTGACGTCATCTTCGATACATTTGAAATTGGCCATTCATAATTGCGCGGGCTAGGCCTATCCTTCCGGTGCGTTACGAAGAAGGAATAAGGCTGTACTCTAGTAGCAGCAGGCGTCAACTCCAGCCCGGTGAGCAGCGCTCACCAGTATACTAGCTAATTATCGGGGACTGTGACCCGACCAGTGCCATTTCAACTAAGAAACGTTAATTTGTACGGGATTTACACTACTATAAGCCGTAAATCCATAAACGTGGGCTTCCATCAAATCAAAGTAAATGTAAGTGTTATGGGTGTTAAAAGTAAGTTTTTTTATCTTAATTGTCCATATTTTCTGTAGTTCATTTCAACACATGTCTTCCGATCAATAATTTTCCATGGCGGACAGGTGAAAACAGTGTTGCGTAGAGAATTGGCTGGGGACGGAGAGACAAAAAATACGTGCATTTATAGGCATACTTGTCTCAACATAAAAACTATAAATGCAAGTATGTATGTATATATATATATATATATATATATATATATATATATATATATATATATATATATATATATATATATATGTTCGCGATCGATTAAAAATAATGGCTTGTACTAAACATATCAAAAAAGGAAGCGGTGCATTGAATAATAAGTTGCCATTTATATTGCATTTACCGAAGTACAATGTTTGCGGACCAGGTACTAAACTTGCAGAAGTCTGGCCTGGAACGATCAAGGAATAAACTCTCTGGATAACACATGTAAAGAACGCGATATAGATTATGATCGAACAAACGATATGGAAGAAAGACATAAGGCAGATGCAATTCTAGCCGATAAAGCATCAAATATAAGGAAGAATCCATTTGCATAAACAGTTGAAAAGCTAGGCCCCTGGGTTGTTGATAAAGTCATGCGCACAAAGGTTAAAAAAGGCATGGGTTTAAAATGTAAAACCAAACAAAAAACAAAGAAAGGAGGAATCATTTCATTGCTACTTACAGCATTAAGAGCAATTTTATCAATCCTCGGAGGAGTTTCGGCAATTAGTAGAGCAGTTAAATCAAAAGTTAAAGTAATGTATTTGAAAACCTGTAAAGTTGGACAAGGATGAAAAAAACTCGAAACGTGGGGAAAGAAATGCAGAGTCCTAAATAGTCTTGCAAAACATAAATTAACAAACAAAGATATTAATGTATTTGTAAATAAATTGGATATTCCCTATTTCCGAGGTGTGTATATGAGAGACGATTTACCAAAGAAACCAAATCTCAGTGAATGTATGATTGTTAATTTAGATTCGAAAAATAAACGAAGGAACACACTGGGTTGCATTAATTAAAAATGTAAATCAATCATTGTATTATGACCAGTGTGGCGATTTGTGTCCTCCAATTGAAATACGTAATTATTTTTAAAAAAAACCACAATTCACATACAATTACCAAATGGAACAATTACCAAATACAATCAATTGTGGACATTTATGTTTACGTTTTTGTCTATAAATAGGATATATAAGTGTAATACTAAGCATATTAGTAATGCGTCAACAACGTTGATATTAAGTGGAAAATCGTCGCAATTGCGTGCTGTATATTTTCCTGTGTTGGAGTTGGATGGAGAATGGCAAATAAGTCTAATCGAATTATTAACTAACAACAGTATACCAAACATTTGACTTCACTTGCTTCCCCCAAGCCCGTTTACCCACTCTACTGGGTGCTGGTGTGTCCGGTAGAGTGTCCTGCATCGTATACGGAAATTGCTATTCCACGAGTGCAGTGAATATTGGTCACCGGAGGGCTCGTGCAAGAAAGCGTAGGTGCAGAGCAGTGCAGGGAAGTGCAGTGCAGAAACGTGCGCCCATGTGCACGTGTTCGTGTTCTGAAAATAGAACGTGTAAAATCATGTTCGTGTTTACTTAGCAGGCAATTACAGAATGCTCAAGGATGGACGTCCACGCAATGATCCTGCATGAAGCCATAACGTAATTTAGTGCCCTACGGGCCTAAATGTACATGTTATTGTTTTTCTATCATTCCCGTTTTTCATGTGTTTCACCCTCACCTCAAGTCACACAGTGCAATTAGTTATTAAAGGGTTTTTGTTATTTCTGTAATTTATTATGTAAGAGTTGTTTGATTTTATGAAACGTGTATATGTTTCTGCAGGTTTTGTGTGTGTAAGAAAGTAGTTCGCATGGTGGCCCGCTGGCCCGCCCGAACTGGCCAGCACACTGTGGCGAGAGAGTTAGGCATTCCACGGTGTCTTGAGCAGTCGATTGCGCTGACCGACAGGGTCGCGTTTCGCGTGTTTGGGCGGCACATCAACATTTTGTAACCAACTACTTCACAGTACTGGAACATTGCGTGTTTTAGCCGCCCTAAACTTCTCCGCTCTTCCCTTCCCCCGGATTAGCATTGCCGGGGAAGGCTTATTGTTTCAACTTAATTAATTGTGGCAACATGCCGTTTGTAACCATGTAACCTTACCGCCGGGTGAAGCCCAATAGTGTAGTTGTAAATTGATTCCTAGAGGAACGCTTTAATAAATCCCAGTGAATCAACGTGAAGTGTTTGCGTCTTCATTCAGGTTGCCATTCGGCAAGCATTTCCAATGTATTTCAGAATGTTTTTATCTTCGTGTAACTAAATATGAGTTTGTGAGTCGCCCTGAGACCTCACTGCGTAGAATGCATAGTACAGGTACGTATTTTGTTGTGATTACGATGGTCGGAGCACCGGGAGGACATGGTCCATTGGTTGTCAGCACACGATCCAGAGAAGAGAAATCTGCTCTACTGCAACTAGTTGATATTGCCCCTGCAATACCTAGCGCCCACAATCTGTCAACAGAAGTTTTGGTGAGAAACTACGGTACATTTCTTGCCCCAACTCCCAATCTTAAAAGTAAACCATTTTGCTCTCCCAGCCTACCGTCAAATGTCTGCCCGAACATGTGGCAGTATACTAACATCTCCCCGAACATTGGACCACCGTCAAATGTTGCCCAACTTAGTGGCGATGTCCTTCCGCTAAAACTCCCGTGTCAAAAACCCACTAAATTATATTTCCCAGAGTTTTCAAAATTTTCTGCAACTTTCAAAGTCTAATATCTGTTAATTCGTGACCTATGCCAACATCAGCAAGGCGTTAAGAAGAACTTTTGTGCACCACCAGAGCCCTGGGTCGCCGTCACGACGCCCCAGGACGCCGAAAAATCGACGCACGTGGTCAGTGCAGAAAAGCGTGCGGAAATCGGAAAAGCGCCACCATCACGGCAACAACGAGGAGGCAGCGAGAAGGGTAGCAGGAAGCGGCCATTTTAGAGCTACGCTGTGATGTCACCACGCACCCACTAGGCACTCAGCAAGACAAAGGGGTTGCAACATATTTCCCCTCCTCCACCCGCATCGAGCGTGAGGAGAAGGATGAGGAGGAAAATAAGAACGGTGGGAAGGAGGAACGAAAATCTCCCCCTACCCGCGCTAACAGTTGCGCCGGCGATCAGCTGTGAGCCACGCCGACAGTTTATCCCTGCCTTGCGCCACGCTCGAGCAGGCCTTCCGTGCTGTGACGTTACCCACGCTGAGCCACGCTCCCACTTCGCGCATCCATGCCGGCTCTTCCGCGACACGTGGACTTGTTGTAAACACCATGGCTGGCCGGAACGACAGAAACACGCCTGCACTGGAGGGTCCGCATTGCCTATGCCTACGACCTCAGGACTGGATCACGAGGTACGAGTGAGGTACAGAGAAGTGTCAGTGCGATCGTAAGCCAAGCCCAGTCTAGCACACATCCGCATCGCGATCAACCACGCTATTGACGAACAACAGAACAATGGAACGAAATTACCACAAGTTAGTACAGACATTTCGGACATAAAAGCAATAAATTGGTGTCATGATCTCATTTTCCCGGGTCATGACGAACCACTTCTAAAATGTAAACATTGCAATCATTGGTATCATCATGCGTGCATGAATACAAGAGGAAAAAAAAAGATACACGGACTATTGTTTACCCGAAAAAATTGTTACGCACCACCAACTAAGCAGGAACACGTAACCTATAATTGAGATATTTTTCTTTATAGGACTGCAACGTATCAACACATGCGAACGAACAGACAGCAAGGAATTGATGAACGGAGGAATATAGTACTGCAAGACATTTAACAAGGGTACACAAGTGCAAACCGAGGAGTAACAAGCAAAGGCAGATGGCAAGTAGTTTACGTGTCGTGATTGCACGACCAACAGGGAGGCAACGTCCGCAGTGTTACTAATTCGGAATACGGATGTGGTACCCGCAAGAGCCCCAGCGCTAGAAGTACAACCCATACCGGCGACAACTGTTCCATGCACGCCTCGATTATAATTGGTTGATACACCCTGTGCACCACAAATGCAAACAGGTTATTCCACGCCGAACAACACAAATTTTCCGGCAGTTTTACCCAATGTAACACAATTTTTGCCTGCTTCAACAAACGTAAACACAGCAATGGAAGATGTAAACAGCGGCAGAGACGATAACCAGTCAATGCAGCAGACCGGATAAGCATTTCAGACCTACACTTACTCACTTCCAGACTTTACCAACTTTTTCTAGCCAACAGACGGAAGATCCTTCAGCTTTTGTGAGCGACTGTACTACACGTCTGCAGCTCTATGGTGTCTCGCAGGATGAATGGCCAGGCTGTGTAGGCAAACAGCTTGAAGGGGAAGCGAAGCGGTGGTGGAAATCGATTTGTCACTACGGCCTCACCTGGACGGAGTTCCTCCACGCATTCCACTGCAGGTTTGGAGGCACGATCACGTCCATACAGGTCCAGAGTAAAGTGAATTTGCGGCAGCAACAGGAGGGGGAATCCTTAACAGCCTTCATAAGTCGCAAGATAAACCTGGTAAAGTGGTTTCGACCGGAACTGGTGGAGAGAGAAATCCTGAAAGTAATCGTATAGACAGCCTTGCCCGAGTACAGAACAACCATAGTCCCACTATTCAATAGTTGACTAGAGGAGGTAACGAGAGCTGCCAGCCATTACAGGCCCGGCATCATAGCGACATCCAGCCTACACAGGCCCAGCAAAGTGGCGACATCCAGCCGTCACAGGCCCATCATCGTGGCGCTATACAGCCATCGCAGGTCTAGCATTGAGGCGATATCCAACTGTCACAGACACGGCATCATGGCGACATTTAGCCGTCGTAAACGCAGGATCATAGCGACATCCAACAATCGCAGGGCCTGCATCGTGGCGACGTCCAGTAGTTGCTGGCCCGACACTGTAGCGACATCCATTTGTTGCAGGCCCGGCATTGTGGCGATATCCAGCCATCGCAGGCACGGCATCGTGGCGATATCCAACCATCGCAGGCACGGTATCGCGGTGATATCCAGCCGTCGCAGGCCCGGCATCGTGGCGATATCCAGCCATCGCAGGCATGGCATCATGGCGACATTTAGCCGTCGCAGGCCCGGCATTATAGCAACATCCAGCTGTCGCAGTTCCAGTATCATGGCGATATCCACTCGTACCAGGCCCTGCATCTTTGCGACATCCAGTTGTTGCAGGCCCGATACTGTAGCGACATCCATTTATCGCAGACCCGGCATCGTGGCTACATCCGACTGTCGCAGGCCCGACATCGTGGCGTCATCCAGTCGTCGCAGGCCCGGCATCTGGGTGACATCCAGCCTTCATAGGCCCGGAATCATAGCATCATCCAGCAGTTGCAAGCCCAGCATAGTGGCGACAGCCAGTCATCACAGGCCTGTCATCGAGGAGACATCCAGCCATCACACGCCCGGCAACGTGGCTACATCCAGCTGTCGCAGGCCCGGTATCGTGGCTACATTAAGCTGTCGCAGGCCCGACATCATGGCGTCATCCAGCAGTTGCAGTCACGGTATTGTGGTGATATCCAATCTTCATAGGCCAGGCATCATGGCGATATACAGACATCGCAGGCCCGGCATCGTGGTGGCGTGAGCCACCATAGACCCGGCCTCATGGTGACATCCAGCCATTGCAGGCTCGGCATCGTGACGATATCCAGTCTTCGCAGGTCCTGCATCGTGGCGGCATCCCCAGCTGTCGCAGGCCCGGCATCATAGCGACATACAACCGCTGCAGCCCCGGCATCGTAACAACATCCAGCTGTCGCAAGCCCAGAATCGTAGTGATATCCAGTCGTCGCACACCAGGCATCGTGGCGACATCCAGCTATCGCAGTCCCGACATTGTGGTAACATTCAGCGTTGCAGGTTTGGCATTGTGACGATATCCGGCCGTTGCAGGTTTGGCATCGTGACGATATCCAGCCTTCGCAAGCCCTGCTTCGTGGCGACGTCCATCCGTCGCAGGCCTGGCATCATGGCGATATCCATCCGTCGCAGGCCTGGCATCATGGCGACAATCAGCCCTCACACGCCCAGCATCATGGCGACAACCAGCCCTCACACGCCCGGCATCATAGTGACATACAGCCGCTGCATACCCGGCATCGTAGCAACATCCAGCTGTCGCAGGCCCAGAATCGTGGTGACATCCAACCGTCACAGGCACAGCATCGTGGTGACATCCAGCCTTCGCATGCCCCGTATCATGGGGACATCATGTCATTGCAGGCCCAGCAACAGTTAGGTATCCATTTAGTGTCTTATCGTATCCAATCCATGATTTTTTTTTATATTGCCAACAAACATTCAGCTGTCCACCCGTATTTGCAGTTGCCAGCTTCTGGTATGACAGCGGGCCAGCATTAGCTGGCCGTAGTTAGTTGGCTAGCTTTCGCAGGCCCGATTTTGGACCGTATCTTTTATGTTTGCTTGTAATTGTGTAATGTGCTTACGTTTCTGTGATTTGAATATTTGCCATACTCCTAGAAAATAACTTAGCCCAGCCAGAAAAGTTTAAATTCATAAATAATAAAATAAACCTAGTAAAAACTAATTACATATACAAATAAATGTGACCGGAATAAAAGTTACAGTTGGACTGCTTGTGCGCATTGTCAGCCTTTATCTTTCAAGTTGGTCACTGGTACATACCAAAAAAATAAGCTGCACATGTTATTTGTTTGAATTTACTGTATTTTCGTTGGACTGGTTGCTATTTCGTTTTAATATTTATTTCAACCGAGACCGTCCTTTTAACGAAATAATCCAACACACATTAATAACAACAGGTTAAATACCAAAGTTCTTTCCCCCACAGTTGTAACACATTCGAGCAAAATAATAATGTGTATTATGTGTAATGTATTATTTCTTGTATAACACAATTAAGTTAACAATAAGTAAAATAATAACCGTAAGAACCATGATCAATACAGACATTGTTAAAGAATCATAAAGTTGTCCAAAATATATTTATATGCCTAAATTGTGAAGATTCATACATAATGGTTTTGAAATATTACAGAATTATTTGAACATCTGTAAACAGTAAACAAAGCATTTGACAGCTAATCGTAGAAGTCACATGCAGTGTTTATTTTTTTACATGTAGCGGAAGGATATGTAATCGGTAACCAAAAGCAGAACGTAAGCAGGGCCTCAGGAAAGTGTGAAGTAACTGTAAATGGCTCATATGTCGAAATTATGGACACGCCAGTTACTCCCACCATTAAAACGTCCTGCCTGAAATATTTCCTGTTTTCGCGGAAAATATTTGCTTAAACAGGTGTTGATTATTTACTTGTACGGATCCACCATTGGGTCAGTTTGTTAGCCACTGACCTCTCACGTCTGAGGTCGCCAGTTCGTCTCCAGTCCCCGGTGGGCGGTACATTTTTGGACAGGAGTTCTAAAGTGAGGAGTGTAGAAGACACTGCCATGGTGTGAGGTTTTTTTCTCGAGACTACCCTGTTTCCTCCTCTGTTTTCGCTGTGCCTCCAGCCCCCCTCTCTTCTTACCACCAATCATTCTTTGGGCTAGGCAGAGCGACATGTATGTCCATTGGGAAAGGCAGCCAGCACAGATTAACCTCAGCCTCCTCTGTGACATTATGTGACCCTGCCTCAGGCAGGAAACATGTGTTCACGTTCATTTACTCATTGCCTTCGGAGATATAAATGCAATAACTTAAATGATTTCAGAAATACTACACGAACGCATATTTCTACAGAAGTCGAGGCCCGGCCTTCCTGTTTATCGGCGGAGAATTCGCAGCCGACGCAGACTAAATGGTCGATGGGGCGTGGCGAGAGGACACCGAATATTTCCATGCCATCTTCTTCTATCTGGAGCATTGTTTCTATGGATACAGCCAACCAACAGAGTAAGTCGACAACCAAATCTAATATTTGAGCTGCTATTTTAACCTGTGTTTGAGTTACACTCGCTTCAAACTCGAGATAATTCGAGGACATATGTATAGTAAACATTAGAGCTCTTTTCCACCATCGAAAGGCAGTCATGGGGGTTGCATCGAGCCAATCAGAGCTCCCAAGTGGATGAACTAACGTCACAGTATGATGTGCCTACCGAGGATATGGTACCGTTGTTCCCTGTCTCTACACGATTCCCCCTCCACCATGTTCCCCTTCGTCTTCCCATCTCTTGCATTTCCGGCAGTTTATTTGCTCACCCTGATCCTTTCTCGATATACCTAGAAGCTTAATTTTTTACTTATTTCGGCTACATCATTTTAGTTGGTATTCTTTCTCTCCCCGTGGCAACGCCCATACAATATTTTTCTACTACTTGCTTATATATCGTTCAATTCTTGGACTCCAGTTTTTACTTGTGAGCCGCATTGGCTCAATTTTCATGGCGAACTACTCGCCGTTTAACTTCGTGCACATACTAAGACGCCCTTCTACCCCGCAGGGGTGTCAGGTGTGCCAGTATCTACCTCACTCCACGATACACTAATATTACCTAAACTACCCCTACGGAGCAGAAAGCGATATCGACTTGAAACACCCAAATGCCGCGGCCCAAGCTCTTTCCCTTATAAATATCTACAATCGAAATACTATTATTCATGTTAATGCTACAGCAATACAAGTCTTTCGTAAATCGGGGGTCATTG
Organism: Dryococelus australis; assembly: GCA_029891345.1. NCBI lineage: Eukaryota > Metazoa > Arthropoda > Insecta > Phasmatodea > Phasmatidae > Dryococelus > Dryococelus australis. The sequence continues at coordinate 489,118 of CM057001.1, forward strand.
CAAATAAAGTTTCTCTACTCTTACGTTCCAAAGTCTTGATTAACTATTTATTTTGCACCAAAACGACTGTTTAGAGGCACTGATTCTACTCGTAAATACACACAATAAAATATATGAAAATGTTTCACACTCAATTTACATATTGCGTGGGCAGACCCCTTAATTAAGTTCAACGTATTTTTTCCTACGCGGTAACTTTCAATGACTGGTGCTCATAAAATTTAATATTAAAGCCACGAACGAGAATCATTTCCGCGGAGCTTGATGTGCTTGAAAACTGTTTCAAAAGAAGGACGACGGACTCCGCAGGTACAACCTGACGACGGCGTTTATGCATTACTCATACCTTAAATTTGGCATTCATTCGGAATACCATACAACTGATCGCCAGGCCATGTCGGAGAACATCCTTGCTGCCCAACGTCAGCTCGCTGTAGACTCCACCCACTAGACGCCAGCAAAAGGAGAGCAGTTGACGGGTCGTTCACCTCGGGGCCTCAAAGCAAGCATGCGCGGATTTCTTGCACTCGCTAGCATGTAGAATCGCACTGATGACACACTCGGGAATATTCTGCGTGTTTAGTCATTACGAAAAAGTACGGGCATGCTTCCTGCTCTCAAACCACATGAAACGCCGTTCGCAATAAAGCCTGCGTAAGACAAGTTGCAGAGAAATGCTTAAAGTTGCTTTTCTAGGCTCCAAGGAAATATTGCAAAAAAAAAAAAAAAAACACGGGCCATTAACGTACGCCACAGTTACTACACGGACACACTAAAATGCTCGTCCTCGAGCAACGTAAAATAGACAGTTTCACCAGCATAGCAAAATTCAATTTCACAAGCCATCAGTCACAATTCGCGGTCACACAGTTATTTTCGCAATTTTCAGTACGCTCGTATTAAAGTGAATATTACTCGTGCACGCAGATTTTTCACACATAGTATGTTCGCATCAAGTTTACGTCTCTGCGATACTTGGTCCATATTTCACGGGCAGGAGGTGCTCGCTACAGGTAAATATAGCAATATCGTCTCTACGTTCACGTCGGGCATGTTCTTACAATATTCTCTGAACAGTTAATTTGTTTGCTCCCGAAAACGTTACGGCGTCGTTCATTTGCTCGTGTAACACACTGCACAGCGCGACCGGGAAGAAATTACATAGCAGTCGCATACTGCTAAATGTCCGCCCGACTTCCCGATATTGTCCAGCTCCGCGGTGGAGCACACACTTCTTCGGCCGTCTAAACACCGCGGCGGACTCACCACTGGCTAAGGTGCGCTGCCATAGCCAGGTGACGTTGCGATGTCCCGCCACCCCAAGCGCCATGATCTCAACTCTTTACAAAGCGATTAACGAATTAATATAGATTACAAATATCATAACACAAAAACCATATAATATATGAGCTACAATTCATAATAGATTAATACTAGGCCATAAGAATAATATACCATATGAACTATGGCAATAAAATACATACTAGATTAATACACAGCAATGAGAATACCAGACGGTATATAAATATATGTATACATAAAAACAGTAAATACGCAGCGCTACCAACTATGGTGCAAAATTACTAAAACCCATACATTTTACTAAGTGACGATCTATGAGTCGTCACAATACATATACGTTTCAGACATGCAGCCAGACAACTACTTTGACGGGGGTGGGGGAATTGTTGGCAAGTAAATGGTACTGCAATTACACACAATAGAAAAATATACACGATTTTTACATTTAATTTGTAAGTTTACATGTTTTTGTGTTTACTTGCAAATAACACTTTGGAATAACTTCTCACAGCTAAAATCGCTGAAGAGCAAACAATCTTTGCAGCCATTGTTAACAACTTGCAATCGTATTCCCACTTAGGCTTAATTTCAATACCCAAAGCTGGTTCGCAATATACTAAAAATGTCAGCGGCTAAATCAATTATTTCTCACAGTACAAAATTCAAGCAAAAACAATTAATACTGATAGCATCATACCATTCAATTAGAATAAACAGGATGTTTCGTAACTTATATTACAGACTTCGAGAGGTGATTAGGCATGGAAAAACAGGTAGAAGAGTTGAGACATTTTGTCCATTTCTGAGTTGTTAGTAAGATACGCCTTGGAATGTGATGTTTAAATGATAATAGGAATGCCCAGCAGTTAGGCGCCTCGCATGATTGTTTTATAGCAAATGTTCAAACTCACGGCTATCAACTCCACACAACACTGACACCGCCTGAGCATGGACTGTCGCACGGTTTCCAACATCCCTGGTGTGTTCCGGATAAAATCGTAGGCTGCGAAAATTCTCGCGATAAGTTCCGCTTAGCATTTCACGGGTGTTTCGTACACCACACTTTTGGGGTGACCACACAAATATGTCTAAAGTATCGAGGTCTGGTGAACGCACTGGACATGAAATGGGACCAAGTGCATCCATCTTGTTTAATAGTTTATGGGCATTGCACTATACGCATTTGTATTGATCACCAGGCTTAAAGGTTGCATAACTACTAGGCATTCAACTGATTAATGAGAGATACACATTCGAAGGCATATATCGTAAACTACTCGCGTAAAGACGAAATGTCTTAACTTTTCCACCTTTTGCTTCATGCCTAATCGCCTCTCAAAGTTATGGAATATACTGTGCAATGAATAGCAATATATATATATAATATATATATATATATATATATATATACTGTATAAGGCGGAAGGAGGATTCTTATATTCTTATGTGTAAGACTAATATTTGTAATATGACTCACGTTCACAAATACAAAGTTTCTATGAATATAAATTGAAATCCACACACACTATATACACTATTCCGATTTTAACCATATTCGTAACTTTGATATCTGAACTAACCTCTAGAAATAAATTATGTATTATTTCCTTCTTATAATTCAGAACACCACGACAATGTATCTCAAAATCGACACTTTAGAGAATTGATCATTTCAGACACTTTAAGACTCAAGACTATTTAATTCCTTGGACAATATATTCATTATACATACAACTAACAAAAATAATTAAATCTAGGTACTACTTTGACACATTTGAAAACATAATAAATCAACAATTACATCAACTCAAATGGTATTTCTGAAACGAAACTAATTTCAATATTGTCCCGAACTTGGAGTTTGGTAATAAGCTTCAGGTATTTCTATCATTGATGTTCACGGCTCTTTAAGACCCTTTAATGTTCTCAGTTCCATAGGGAATTTAACTTTAGTGCAGGTCAGTTAATATTTGAAATACCATTTATTTTGGTTGCAAATTCTCCATTCATGAATAAATTAACATTTTTACATTACCATTGTAGTCTTCATATTGAATATATCCTGAGTTCCAAATCTAACTAATAAACAATGTATAATTAACGTATAAGGCTACTTGATACAGCCTAATTATAGTTACATATACTAGCTGCTCTGTATGTTAAAATCCACTCTTCCAGAATATGTAAAACATATGGAATATTCAATAAAAAAACTTCTAGTTTGCAAATTATTCATTTTACGAGCACACACCAGGAATAATGATTTATTTTCGTTCCAATGAAAAGTTCTATTCTTAAATAGCAACAGATTTGTTTCTAAAGAGTATCTCAAACATAACAAGCATAGTAATAACTTACTCATAGCTCCATTACAGACTAAAGAAAATAATTATTAACAAGCATGATTTTAAAGTGTATTGGCAATCTTCTCTTTTACTTCTTTAGGTGAAATTAAACAGTATATTAATACTACTTCTCAATTTACATATGCAACTAATCAATATAAATAACAAATTGTTCAGATAAACTTTTATCCATAAAATAACTTTTAATCTGGATAGGGATCTGTTAGAAATAATTTATGTTCAAGTCAACTTTTATCCTTACAGATGGCCCTCCATAGTATTGAGACTTTTGAAACTTGGTTGAAAATCCTCAATACTACTAAGTCAAGGAACATAAATTTAAATAAATACTAACATTAACGTTTAACCGCTAGTGAGTGATCTAATAGTAACAATGTGTTACTGTTCCCTTAAAAAGGGGGGGGGGGGGCAGTACAGTAATTCACTACTTACTTCCTACTAGAAGAGGGGGGTTGATAAACACCAATATCAAGCTGTGAATTACTCTACAATTGACCCATAACTCTATTGAGTCGTTAACGTATATCACAGTAATGTTAATACAATTGCTTCTAAAGACTCTAAAAGCCTGATTATTAATCCTGAATAAAGCTAACGCTTAAGGCACTATAAACAATCACTCATAAATAACTAATACCTGTCACGGCCTACTAATATTGAAGACAGCCCTGCCTAGCGCTTACGAAGGGTTACACTTACAACTGTGTAAGTTCTGATGATTCGTTCAGCGAACGTCTGGGCCCTGTCGAACTGAGATTAACTCGAGCCGTGCCTCGTCGCCACTGTGTTTCGGTAACCTCTGTGGGGCGTGTCCTCGTAACACTCTCTATTTATACTCTCACATCCGCTGGCCTCCTTTTCTTCTTGCCAACCGCTAATTTACGTTAATAATCGAAACACCACACGCCAGATCTGATTAGCTTACTTTGGCATATGAGCCTGCCCTCCTCGGCTCCGCTGTCAAGCGTGCTTCCACAACAAATGGAAACAAACACAAATACATGATAGCAATGTTATCAACCATTACCTTATCAATAAAATTATATGTACCAATCTTCATAAATAGTTCGTATAAATATTTAATATTCAAATTTCTTAGTATTTCCTTTAAATCTTCTCATAATGTCACATTTGGATATTAAAATTTAATTACAAACATCCTCGTTAACCAAATAAAATAAAGTATTTGCATGTGTTCTTGCTCTCTTCTTCTCGATGAATCCGAGCACTCCATGAAGTCTCAGGTTCCAAGATAGCAACTGCAAGTGGGAAGGGTCACCTGCGCGATGCCATCACGGTGTAGTTGAGCCCCTCCGAAGTCACAGCAGATATCTCGACCTTGGATGAGACTTCTGCCAGGATCGCCCTGATAAGATGAGAAGCATGCACAGTTCTGTGGGTTATTATATATATATGTGTGTGTGTGTGTGTGTGTGTGTGTGTGTGTGTGTGTGTGTGTGTGTGTGTGTGTATATAATCCTCTACCAAGGCTTCGGGATAACATTATAATTATAAATTTGATCTTCTTCCAGATATTTCATTTGTACTTTGTGGAATTTGGTCTGGTATCACATGTAAGGAAGAGATCAACAATCAAATACATCAACCACTCATTATAGCTAATTTTAGAGTATTTCAATTAAGATTATGTATTTCGGAGGATAATCGTCTTTTTAGTTATAATACCGCAATCCCAGAGATGAACAGACTCACGAAAGTTTGAGTATCCCATAAGAAATCCTTCGTATAAATACGAGTTCAGTTATATACTTATTCGTTGACTTTTGCAATAATTTAAGTACAAGTAAACTTTCAGCATGTATGACATTGCAAATGATCCTTGGTACTTGGTTTCACCTTCTAAAATATTTCCTTAATGATTCATACTTCCGTTTTAGTAAGTGTAACACAATTATTAGATTTACATCTATGGTATCGACTATCAGGCTATACTCACTTTACAGCAATTCCAGTTTTAAATTACATTATGTTTAAATTCCGATGATTCTTGTACCCTTTTTAGTCCACTTTAATTACATAAGTGTGTAGCTGATAAGAAGTCTGTGTCCAATAAGGGGAGTGAGAATTTTTTTTTTTTCAATTTAAATCTTTTAAGTACAGCGACAATTGACATATTAACACACACACACACACACACACACACACACACACACACATATATATATATATATATATATATATATATATATATATATAGACAACAGAAACAAATACCCTAAAACATGACCTCAACCTGAGACATAAAATATTTAAGACAATTAATAATCACAAAATAACGCACTAGATGTACCAAACAATGAAGGCTTCTCACGTTAATCAGACTCCTAAACAATAATTCAGTCGTGCTTGTAAAATTTATCACTTTGTCAAATATAGGTAACTAATGGTCATAGTCTCAACTCAGCCATACAGTTTCTAACGGGTGTACACTGAGATCTACTAAACTACTAGACTGGGTTTCTTGTAAGGTTTCAGCTGTATTAAATTGTAGTGACCGATATACTACCCATCCATAGTAGCTAATTTTGGTGACATGAGACCAAAAATTACTAACTGGAATAGTTCGTTTAAGTACTAAATAATCTATTTCGAAGCTACATCTCTTGCTGGTTTTATAGTATTTTTTCCGGCTCTCGGCAGCTGAGAATAAATATTTCTTTACAAATGTTTGCACTTCACGATGAATTTTCTCTGGGTCTTTGGTATTAGAATACACAGTGATTTCTGGCAGTAGATCTTTCCATAGGATTTCCGAACGCCGGCTTGTGAGAACTTCATAGGATTTATAGCCCGTTGACATGTGTACCATATGATTCATAACTATTTGTATAAGTGGTATCCTATCATGCCAACTCTGTTGGGATTGATGTCAGTAAGTTCTGAGCATTGTTCCCATTACAAACTGTATTTGACAGCGATTCCAATGATGTTTTGGATGAAATGTTTCGCTGCACTAGAATTGAAAGGCGACACATATTTCAAATAAAGCACCTTTTCCGTCAATGTGACTGCATAGGTTTGTTTATTTTCTACCATTTTCTTTTATGGCCGAATTAAGTTAACTACTCAGGTGAAATAACGTTACAATTGAGTTCTAATTTATGTTAATGCGAGAATTCATTGTTGGTGGTATCGGAATGTTATACATGCAGTTCATTATTTTTGTATTTATGTATTTCATTAAATGTAGATCGTTGTAGGTGCCTTTTTGGAACAGTCGCCTCAGTGAGCGAGTGTAGAAATTTGGGGGGCTCTTAACTGCGAGGTCTTGAGAGCCAATGAGAGTGAATTAAATGATTATAGAGCAGCACCGGAATGAAGGGGTGGGGGAAACAGGAGGTCCCCGAGAAAACTCGCCGACCAAAAACATCGTCCGGCACGATTCCCACTTGCGAAAATCAGGGGACACGGCCGGGGATTGAACTCGGTTCGCCTTGGTGGGAGGCGAGTATGCTGATCGCTGAGCCACCGTGGCCCCAGTCGCCTCAGTGAAATGAATTGACTCGTGTCTGCCACTTCGTAAAAGTGTTTGTTGTGTGCTATTTCTTGAAACCAAAAAATTTAAACATCATAATGCAAATACTACTTCGGGTTCTGTTTATTATAGTGGTGGGGTGGGAACTATATTTTAATGTATTTCGTGAGACATGATTGTTTTGTGGTTCTTCTTACGAGGCAGTGGCGATTGGAAGTCTCATTGTTTTGTCGAAACAGTGTAAACGTTTATTCGTACGAAAATAGCATTAAATTTACTACAACTTAAAAGTTTTAACTGCATCGGAAGAATTGAATGTGATTAATGTGTAGCTGTTCGTACAGATGCGAGAAATGATCAACATATGAATAGCATTGCATTTTGTATGTAACAAACTACATTGAAAGGGTGTTTATTCAGGCCATTTACATTTTAAAACCTCTTGCAAAAAAAATCTAATAAGTGCATCACTGGTAAACCTAATGTACGAAATGCACAATGTAAACATGTTTAACAAATTTAACTTTACACGAAAAATCGTTAGAAATTCAAAACAATAAATTAGTGTAAAGCAAGGTTTCTTTGCCGTCCAAATAAGTTTCAAATATTCTAACAATAATTTAAGAAAACATTATTTATAAAACATGCAAAGTGTCTTCATGTTGTAATTCACAGACCCCACTCGTTTTGGCTGGGAAGCGGTTTTTTCCACCGTGTCGTGCCCAATAGCCTCTCAATACATTTTTAATAGAAAAAGCACATGCAAATAGTAAAGGCCCTTACAAAATTGGAAACTTTAACATTTGACTTTACGTTTTGACTATGTTTGCTTTCCGACATGTTGTTTCTTATGGAGCTTGACACAATGGAACTGTCAAAGGTAAAGTCAAGCACTCTTGACTTTACGATTTCAAAAATATGAAATTTAAAGTAAAATTCAAGCAGCCGTTTTGCCGAGAATATAACAGAGTTTATGTGGAAACTGCGTTATTTTATTTTAGGGCGATTCCAATCTCTGTATATTAAACAAAGCTCGTCTTAAATTAAATAAATGGCAAATGAATACAATTTGAAGAGGAAATATATGATTTGACATATTTTAATAAAGTAAACAAATGAGTTTTTGTTCTGAAATAAACTTTAAATATAAATCTTAAGTCTATTTTTAAAAAAGGTTCGTAAAATCCATTCCTGGATAGTATCATAATTATTTACATATCAAGATACAAATTTTTATGTAGCTCACAGAACCTGTGTTCAATTGTCTGAACTCTGACTTTACAATTGAATTATGTATTGGTAGTTTCCTTAGAGGCAAGGAAATGCAAAGTCAAATGCTAAAGTTTTATATTGTGTAAGAAGCTTAAACACGAACAACTTTTGTCTCTAGAAGACTACAACAGTCTATATCGCTAATGCAACTTACCGCATTGTTGTTTTTTTTTTTTTTTACGAATCATGATGGTGATTTATATTGTCAACACACACTGAATAAAATACCAGGTATCGTCCGAACTTCCTGATAACTTGCTGATAGCTATTCGCGTGCTATTGAGTGGCAGTAATATACAAGAGGGGGTAATACACTACTAATAGCCTTGTCAGCTGATAGTTATTCAGTACTTTTATCAGACGGTGGTAATAAAGGCCCTTAGCGAACAAATTTAACAGTGCATGTATCACTTGTGAACTGATACTTTTTGGTATAATGGGCTTCCAAAATTCCTCGAAATTACAATAGTGATCACTATGATACAATAATTTCTTGTCAGAAAAACAGCTATCTACGAAAATGACATTCTGGTGGCAAAGATTCCAACTTATAACAAATTTTCCGGCAGAACATTTTTTGTTTTTGTAATATCGGCAGTGGTTTTAACAACTCTTTCACATTTTAGTTGGAATTATTAGCCAAAGAATTTATACTAGTTACTAAAAATTCTCGCATTCCTTTTGGTCGTCATAGAAGGTCTGGTTGATCGTCGAATTCTGCTTCAGTACTCTGTAGCTTCACATTCTGTGCCTTTAATAACCTGTACTTCAAGGTCATATTCCTGCAGTATCGAGAGCCATCTGGTCAAGCGATCACCAAACTTTTACAAGCTTTTACGCAAGTCAGGGCTTCATGGTCGTTTATAAGTTTGTTCTTTTCCCCTAACAATAGGTAACGATATTTTTGTAGAGACCAGACAATTGCCAGCACTTCTCTTTCAGTGCCAGTAGAGTTATTTTCCACGTTGTTCTACTTACCATAGTTACAGTAGTTGTTAGGGGCGGGCTTCAGCCCACTTCTAGAATGACATAGGGATGGATGCATTTGTTCAAACCTGTGAGACTGTATCGGAGAAGAGGATACAGGCTGCAGGTGGTCCACTCCCATCCGCCAGGATATCTACTCTGGATGCTTATTACAATCACCACCCCACCCCTCCCCTTTGCAGTTATGTGATTGGTTACCCCCCTCATCTACTCACCAAAACCACCCCCAACACAAACGAATCGTATGGGTCGGAATCGGGCCAGTAAATGATAGCCAACAAACTCCGGCCAGTCGATGCTGGCCTGCTGTCTTATGGCGGAAGCAGTCTGATGGACGTCGGAAAGACGCTGGGCTTGCGGCGGCTGGATGGCGGCAAGACACCGGGACTGCGACGGCTGGATGGCGGCAATACGCTGGACATGCGGTGGCTGGATGCCATTACGATGCCGGGCCTGCAGAGGCACGATGTCCAGAAATAAGCAGTATAACCAAAAAAACAACCTTACCTTTTCGATTAAAAATGTCAATAATTGTTATTTCCTCTTTACGTATAGTCTTTTCATTTACTTATCGACACATTAAAAGATACGTAAACCATTTGCTTGCCGAGTGCATGATTCGAAACGAAGACCCTTGTGTCGACAGTCCAACATGCTAAACTATACACCACGGGGTAAGTTGGTGATTCTCTGCAGTAATTTAAAATTTATTGTGACACAAATTATTATATGTGAATGTATAAATTCCATGACAATATAACAAATAATTTCAAAACACTGATAATTTAAAAACAGTTTCTTCGTTTCTTCAAAGGCTTGCAAACAAAATAGTTTTTTTGTTAGTTTTTAATATATCTGTCGGATGATTGCACAAATTAAAATAAATTTCAAAGTATAAAATGCCATGGGCTACCACGCGACACATATATAATAATGGGGGAAAAAACATGCTAACGGTTAACACATCGTCTCAAAAAGGACATCATGCCATTAACAGCTAGCTAACATCTTGCCTATTCAAAACACTTTCCAAAAGTTTGTCGGCAAAAAGACATCATATTTGTATCTTAATTGTGATAAAGAGCCATGTCTCGAAAATGTTAGCAGGCCGGAATAAATAAGATGATGGCCAGCTTACCGAAAAAACAAAGATGCTATATCGGAATTGGGCGAGAATAATATTTTTGCTATTGGCGACAGGTTGACTGTGAGATATCACACCGACATAATTTAGATGACATCCATCTGTTATCCTAAAAAAATGCAGCGGGCCATTGCCTTTTTTCTAACGGCAAACATACTGTATTAAAAAAGACGTCACGCCATTATCAGATGGCTAACTTCTGGCATTGAACGACAGTACAGGTATCGATCGGGCTGACAATTTGCCGACAGGTTGTGTTTGCTGGGCATTCTCTTTGCCCGCGAAATATGCTTTAATTAGTTCTAGGCTTGACTGCTAGGCAGCGCTGCTGTCGCTCTCACTCGACCGACATCTTAGTTCAGGAGTTGGCTCATAGGGGGCATGCCAGTTGCTCGGCCACCAGCACTAATGTGGCTTGATATCATCAGCTGGTAGGAGTGTTGATGCTGGCTGGATGTTAAAGCGATTTTCTACATGCTATATGATATGGTTTAATACAGTATAAAGAGCTATGAAGTAGGCTGGTATTGAATTGCCGAACCTTGGACCGTCAAACCTGCTCTAGTCGACTAAGCCACCAGGACATGAGTACCAATTGAACTTTAATTGATGTATCTTCCAAAAGAACCAACTGTGTATAAGCTCGTATACTCAATATAGTTTGTACTATATGATAACACAAACAACATTTATAAAGAATCATAATTTATATACAAAAGTAATATATTTAATATTATTTAGTTATTTCACATTTAAAATAAGTATATCGAGCTATACGTCCATGAAACCATACTTTCAAGGAGAACTCTATTATATCACAATCATTGTTTATGAAAAAAACATACTTTTCCTAAATAAAGTTGTGTGTTTAAATTAAGAATATTTTTATTTAACTTTTACAAACAACTGTATCGAGTGATGTGTCTAAAGAATCGTATGTTTTTAGACAGATAAGAATATGTCGTCATTAAATATGGTGTGATTATGACCATCGCCATATTGGATTTCGAAGCATATAAATGTATTAGAAAATTTACTAAATGTTGTGTATTTTCAAACTCGTGTTTTCAAATCGAATGCAAAATTAACATTTCGAACATTAAATTATTCGCCATTTTTCGACGCCATATTGAATTTAGAAGTTATACGAGCTTTTTTTATTTCAAATTAATTATGTAACCAGATCGAGCATCAAATACAATGCAGCGGATACCTTATTACAGATATTGTTTAAGTGTACTATGTCTATATCACACCCACACGAACTTTTAAGCATAGCCTTTGGGCACTTAACCCTTTGGAAACTTAAAACTTTGGACACTAAACCTTTGAATAATTATTTAATTTTTGTATTTAATAACAATTTATTTTTCGTTTGTATTCTTTCAAAGAGAAATTAATGAAATTATATTTTTGGATTACCGACTTCTAATCCCATTCAGTACACTTAAAAATCCGGATATATATATAAGGAAGAGGGATTTACACTTATTTACAGATACTGTTCCCTAGGTGTCGATTCAATGGCTGTTGCATTCGCTGGTCTCGACTCATCGGTGCAGAAGGGAATGCAGTTTTATTATCTAATCATGTAATGATGTAAACATGCAAATCCATACTCACATAACAATACTTACTTTGTACGAAAAGTAATAACCGTTGGCCTCTAAACTTTGTTACACTCATTCATCTTACACGATCAACTCAGTTTTCATTCGAACACTTCCTGCTGTGTGCATGCAAGGCACCCACTTATTTCGCTAATACACGGGTAGGTCATGTAGTCAATGGTAAATGAGCAATTACTATCTTCATGATATTTGGTAAAGGGGGGGGGGGGTTGTCAGCTAATGTTTTGCTACAATACTTCTACTTGCTTCCTGACGAATGACATACATTATCTATTCACTGCAGGCGAACATGCAATGACTACTTTCGTGTCGGTGTGCATTACAGCCGATTTTTTTTTTACCTGTGAAATGATTGGACTACAGGAATTAAACCTACTATACCTTATTTTCAAGGATGATGCAATGTCTCCACTACCATCAGGATACATGAGTTAGTCTCTTTCAATGGCATATGTAACAAGTAAGTATGTTTTGTCAAGGGTGGTAGTGATGTACTTCTAGTACTTGCAGGTGTCGACTTGCTTGTTTGGTCGGTAATGTATACCATGTGCGGAAAAGTGGAATGGTCATTCTACTCTCTGCTTCCAGCGAGTTCACTATGATGGCTATGAGACGTGCATGCGACCTAAGGGCCTTCACTCTTACTCCAGTTAAGGTAAATCTCTGCTCTTTATGATTTTGTAATTCCTAAAAGCTGAGTACATACATATTTTAAATGTGTGTGTGTTGTGGTACCTCCTTACTCATCATTAGAACATTCGTTCATCTGTGTCGAGCGATTCATGGGTAGTTCGTTTCGTAATGAGTCCGCAGTTCTAGCATTATAAATTGTTTGTACACAAAATATGTACATGTACTATTTGCTTTTCTTGCCCCAGCATGTAGCAGTGTCGTCGTCTCTATTGCACGACATTGTTTACATGCACGTTGTTTCATATGTGCTTATGGTTCTGGCACTAGGTACTGTATAACTGAATTCCTTTCGTAAAAGGGGGACATGCATGTGTGACTCGACTAGTCTGCCACCCTGGTGTCTCTCTCTCTCTCTCTCTCTCTCTCTCTCTCTCTCACACACACACAACTACTATTATTTACCATCCTTTTGATTGTCTGCACAACGTTCGCACTGTCGATCTACTGCTTGAGGTAGCCTTACAGATTATCACGTTGCTTGGTTGGTAGATCAGAAGTGTTCTGCAGCTAGTGTTGGCCGGTTTCGTTTCACTCAGTTCGTAAGGATTATGTTTTGCCCAGGACAGTCTGGTCGTGTCTAGCATCGGTGATGGCTGTGCGAACATATATAAGAGAGTATGACTGTCCATTACATGCACTGGGGTCTCTGTACATGAGTGCTGTGGGTGCAGGCTGGTCCCCAGTGGTGGTGGTGGTGGGTACATACTAGATGCGATCCTTGAAGGTGCGAGTGTAGGTTGGAGAGAGAGTATGACTGCGAGTGCAGTGTATGGCCATCTGTAAATATGTACATTGAAGGTTCGGTAGAGGGTATGATTGTAATTACCAGTATTGAAGCTTCGGTATACAGGCGTGGGTCGGAATATGGCTGCATATACATGCCAGTCGTAGGCATAAATATCTCTAAGTACACATTGGGTCATGAAGTCGGGCTGCCCAGAAGGCTCAGTACACGACTGTAGGTCGGAGTGATAGAGAGAGAGTATGACTGAGTGCAGTGTACGACTGTTGTAAGTATGCACATTGAAGGTTCGGTACTGTGTGTGTGATGGGCTTGGTACACGAGTACAGGTCACGGGCTGTCTGTACTTCCGAGTACTGATTTAGACAATGGCGGTTACTCTCTTCATTATGTTTTTAGCAGTGGAGCCCCTTGCTTCCACTCGCCGAACGAACATTGTCGACTTGTTTTACCACTCTTAATGGGAAGCGAACCTTCAATACCTCAAGGATGGTTCAGGGTGCATGCATTAGTTCCTTCATAGTATACCGGTAAGTACATTTACAAGGGGAAGTGGTGATGGTGGTGGGGATACAGTACTTGGTAGCTATCTACCATGCACGAAAAAGCAGAACTGTCATTGAGATCTCTGCTTCCAGCAAAGTCATGTCGACGACGAGATGCGCTCGCAGTCTAAGAGTATTTACTGCTACACCAGTTAAGGTAAAAATAAACCTCTCTTCTGCATGGTATTATCGGTTAGTAAGTAATCCATTTTTTTAAAATGTATTTCTTCTCCTACCTGCCCAATGACTGTTGCATGCATAGCTAGTTTGCATAAGCAGTGGGACCGACGACGGACCATTGTCAGCATGCAATTAGCACTCAATGGGATTGAACCTACAATAACTTTTTTTTCAAGTATGGTACACCACTGGCATCATGCTACATGCAATAGTTCCTTTCAATATCATAAGTTTTTTTGACATGGAGCGGATGTAATATACTTTCTTGATTGGTAATTTATATCTTACAGGTAAACACAGAGCAATCATTGTGCTCTGAGCTTCCAGTGAGTTGGCATCGCGACCTACAGGTCTTCTGCTCTACAAACTGAATATGTATATAGTTAAAATGTGTGTGATGTCTCCTTACTAGTCATATCAAATTCGATTGCACTCAATTGTCTAGATTGTTGAGTATGGGAAGAACATTGAAGTCTAGGTTCATGACGAGTGCAGGTCAGTTGTCAGTTGGTGTGGGGTACAGACTAGTTGCGAGCATTGAAGGTTCAGTACAAGAGTGTGGGTTGGAGTATAACTGTTGTACATTGAAGGCTCGATACAGGGTTCGATACACAAGTGTGTGTAGGTCGCGGTCTGGTCGGAAGTGATGGTTTCTTTTCAGTCTGTTTGTAAGGGTAATGTTTGATATGAGTGGTCTAGCATTATTTACATATTCTGTGCATGTGTGTGTGGCTCATATCATTTCATCCTGTCGAATGTGTGTCATTGCCGATCTGGATCACAGGTCTGGTGAGTGCATAGGGCCATGGCGAGAAACCTTGCTGGTTTACGATGTCTGGTGAGAGCATAGGCGAATAATTGTATTTGTTCTAACTGCACAATGTCTGTCGAGGACAGGTCCACTTGCTTGCTCATGTCTGGTGAGTTCACCTAACTGTCTGATGTGTATGTACACTATTTCATCTATTAACACATTTCATGCAATGATGATCATGGCATCAGACTGGTAACCCAAGGGAAGCCGACACCCACATCACCACTTGCATTATGTTTTTGGCATACGCCCATGCAAGCATTTGTTCTCAGCTTAGGCGAGTCCAGAGGTGATTAATGAGTTTGATGCAAACAATTCAGATCCTGGTATGCAATGTCTGATGGCTTCGATGATGACAAGTCTGGCGAATGCCATGTTAGTATTTATCCTACCCACACAGTGGCAGGTCCAATAGCCTCGCTGTCGAGTGTGCAAATACTTATAAGTAGGCATATGATTCTGCGACCCTTCTCATCGTCATAGATGATGTGTATGTTTGGAATTTAACAACTATATCTTAAATAGTTCAGAGCTTACAGCCAACTTTGCTTATAAGTCGACATACTTGGTCCTGCAATCCATCTCATCATCGGGGATGATGCAAATGTTATGCATATGACAACTATATCTTAAGTAGTTCGGAACTTACAGTCAACTATGCTTATAAGCCGACAGGGTATAGTTGGTGCTAAACCCCTCTCATAGTTGGGATGATACCTTCGATATGTATTTGTTTGTTTTATCTTATATGGTTGGGATACTATAGTCAACTATGCTTATAAGTGCACATAGGTTAATTTTGACCCTTCGAACCTTTTTCTTTTCTGGAGTGATGCCTATTTTATTATTTTGGTAGTTGTATATCAAATAGTTCAGTAATTACAACCAACTATGCTTATAAGTAGGCATAGGTCATACTTGACCTTTCGACCCTTCTCGTAGTCGGGGTTTATACCTATGGCTTGAATTTGACATCTGCAACTTACACAGTTTGCTAATTACAACCAACTAATGCTTATAAGTGTTATGCGCACATACCTCAGGAGGGGGCAGTGGTGCATGAGCTCCTACATGAATATTCTGGTCGACTTGATGCATCTCTGCTGGCCGCCAAAATGGCCGACATTCACAGTTGTCCTGCAGCCGACATCATCAGTTGTTCTGTGGCCGCCATATTGTTGGACAGTGGTGCTCGTTATCCAAGATGGCGGTCTATGGACCCACAGGACCCTCACACAACATGAGTAATGCCATCCAAAAGGTCGCCTGCTGGATTATGCTAATTAGAGCAAAAATGGTTTCCAGCACTGGCTGCCAGGATGGCCATCGGCGAGAGGAAAATTTGGGAACTTTTGCAAGAAAAAAGGGAAATATTGCGTTTTTGTACGCGAAATCGGCTGTTTTGGATGGGGAAAAGGGAAAAAGAAA
Source organism: Dryococelus australis (assembly GCA_029891345.1). Classification (NCBI taxonomy): domain Eukaryota; kingdom Metazoa; phylum Arthropoda; class Insecta; order Phasmatodea; family Phasmatidae; genus Dryococelus; species Dryococelus australis. Next base: position 505,718 of record CM057001.1, read on the forward strand.
GGAAATTTTGACGATAAACTTAGGAAGCTGGAAGGGGTCCGCATGTTAACAGCCTCCAGCCGGTTCCAGAAGGAACATCTTTATACCACTTTGGCTCTCAATATTACGTTCTTAAAAGTCGCATAAATTTCTGCAATCCCCACACGATAGCTCAGAGGCACTAGACCAAATTTTTAAATAATTGCACTTAAATGCCAATCGGTAAGTGTATAGAGAGCATGTGTTAGAGAGCACAGTAACTGATATACAGTTCCAACAATATATAGAGGGTTTTTTTTGCCAGGAAGACTATTCAATCTTCATGATTTAAATTAGTAGTTAACACACTGTTTTCATGTGTACAATCGTTCATTCAAATTATATTACACTTCCTCTGACCAACTTTCGGTGCAAGAGGTACAGTTATTTAATTTAAGTTTTTTTTTTTCGATTCAAAATTAGACTGGAACTGATGAGAAACCCCAGTGTAAACAAAATGCCACATGGTTCTGTCGGTTGTGAACCAAGATTGGGGATAATTTATTTAATGTGTTTTCAGTGATCAGAGTGGTACTCGGCACTCTATTTTAACAAAGTAAACTTTGTTATGTAAACCGACCCAAACCGCTTGCAAGACCTACATATTTTGATTACCTAGATAAAATATCACCTGATAACACAACACTACGAGTGACGCGAAGACTATAGAAATATTCTAGCTGTGTCCACTCGCATACATTATCAGTTGGACAGTCACAAGGTCAACACGTGACTGCTTCAAGTGCTGTGTTTATTTGGCGTTTCCGAGATGAAACAATGAAACAGTTTATTTGCGACACAGATATATTCTTGAGTGTTCACCGTCCTATCCGCGATTTCGTCATGTCTCAGCTTCGTGTGTCGTGAACTAGCTTGTAGATAATATCAGTCAGTCACTTCATCGTTGCAGTGGGCGACATTTGTCTCGAGTTACTTCTCAGCCCTTCACACTATCGATTTCCAGTACGAGAATGAAGTTTTCGGCGGTTGTAGTTATTTGCCTGATGTGCACGCTGTGCTGCGAAGTGGAAAGTTGGCGCGCTTCTCGCAAGAGGAGATCGCTACGCCACACGTTGCGAGCTCCGTATGTTCCCAAAGATGATTTGACCAAAGCCAAGTGGTTCGAGCAGAAACTCGATCACTTCAATTCCAAAACAACAGCTACTTGGAAACAGGTAACACAATTTAATTTCCCGTCATGACATTTATAATTACTCCTCTTATAATATTTGCTATACAAGTTGCATGTTTTAATGGTTGAACATAACATTTTAATGTTTTTGAAGACCTACCTTAAAGACATTTCAAATATTAATTTTATGAACACAGCATTTTGCATTTAGTACCAAAAATGCTGTAGCGAAATAATTGTTATTGTTTTTGTTACCATTGGACTGTAATGTCAGAGAATGACCTACTGGAGTTCTTCACTCATAAACGAATTTTCGCACCTGTGAAAAATAAATAAAACTATTATTATATATGTAAGTAGTAGGGGCGTGATGGTCCTACTTCATTTTTGATCAATCGCATTAGCCCTTTGATTTCAAATGTATTAATCGTATTAGAATCAATCTGTTCTTAATCCGACCAATTTTTTAAATCCGATTTTAATCCGATGAAAATTCTTTCATTAATCCTTAATCTTAATCCGAATTGAACCAATTGTTTGATTCAAGAAATTTGATAAGATTTATTTGATGAAAAAGTCTGATCAAATTTTTTTGATGGAATTTTTTTTGTGTATAGTTTCGTGTTCTTTATTTTCTTTCGTTCATTTTTGGGGTGGGGAGCAGCTGTGGTACGTCCTCACCCTCGGTGCTCTGGCATTGTAATGAGGTGTGCCTGTGTTGGGGAAGGGGTATATATGTGCTAAGTTTTGTGCAAGAGTGGCATAAGTTTTTTTTATGCCTCAGACAATGTTGGGAGATGGGCAACTTTGAAAGATAGTATTTACGTGGTGTATGTTACTATTATTCCAAATGAATAAGAGCGCTGACATATTGCATGAGAGAAATTATGCAACAATGCACAGGAAAAATGCATGATGGAGCCCAGCTATGGAAAGAAATAAAATTATTTTAGTATGCATACAATGGGTTTGGGAGACCGCAGGATGAATTTTTTAAAGACACTGTATTTTATTTAAAATTAAATCTACCCCATCTGATAAGATATGCATTTCTAAATGAATTAAATAGCAAATGAACTCAAGTATGTGACTATCATGATGCCTGTCAGTTCCACATGTACCTGAAGTAATTTTAAAACACTTCCATCCTGCTGTGAGATTGGTCAAGGAATGACTTACGAGACGTTGAGCTTGCGGCCGAGTAGAACACACAACTATGTGAATGGATAAAAATTATGTTTATGAATTAATATTTCCCAAGAAAACTCGTTAAAAACCCATTCTGATAACTTAAAGATAGAATAAAGCATACATTCAAAATATGCTAACCTACTAAGAACTGATTTGAATACACAACAATAGACAACTTAACACAGAAAATTAAAGATTTCCAAATGCAAGCTTTGAATTATACGAATTAAATCTTGACCAGACACAATAGCGTAATAGACATACACATGCATCTCCTTCTCATTTGTACATATGCCTTAAATGACTTTAAAACATGCCTATTAATTGTGAAGAGTGATATAAGAATGAGTTGAGTGTATCACTTACATCCACTTATAAGCTCTGTGTCGAGATCCTGACTATAGATGTGGAGAGCTGTCGGCATCTGGCAGACAATTGAGTTCAAATTACGGGAAAAACTCATAAAAGAAGGAAAATTTTTTAATGCTTATGAAATAGCAGTTAAACGAAAAGAGAGTTAAACACACACAACTACATGAATGCATAAAAATTATATTTACGATGCACATACTAATATATAAATTACACTACTGGAATTAAAATTTAATTTTTCACTCGCATTATTTAACGACGTATCCAGAGAACTGGTTTGCTGCTGCAAAGAAAATTTCCAATCGTAAGAATAAGAATAATTCACTTTTAATTTCCCTTTATGATTAGCACAAGGTTCGACTCGTTTCGAAGCCGACTGTATATTCATGATGAAGCTTAACTTAAAAAGGAAATCACAGATGCTTAATTTGAAAATATAATCACGATTTGATAATACAAACTTCCTCGAATAAAAGCAATATTAGGTTACTTAACTCAATCACAATATATTGATCCGGTCTTAACACATAAAATTTTTTTCCCCGATAAGTTAATGCTTCTAAATGATACTGAAAAATATTTTGAAAAATATTGGTATGAAGACAGAGAGCAGACATGTCGAGCGAGATCTGAACACAGAGTATATAATATCGCTTAATGAGAATTGCGGCTAGAAGTCAGGCATATAATATGCCTAGGCTCTCTTCGAAGCCCGCTGGCCATCGGTCTCCACCCCTTCGATCATCGCAAGGGACCCCACAAAAATGCCCAACATGGGTGTTCCATGTATCCAGGCTTGACGTCAAAGTAAAGGTGGCACCAGCCAGCATGAAGTGATAACAAAGCTTCTCCTTACACTCCCTTACCCCCTCCATGAGACCAGAGAGCATTGTTGAGTATGTGCCCCCTTCCCCCTCCAGCCCTCCCACACCATAGTCCAGAATGTGTCTTTGTCAGAGAGGAGAGGTTCCTTGCACCCCTATGTGTCCCTCCTCCACCAGCCCAGAATGCATTTTCGGCTGGCAGGAGTACTGCCTTGCCTAGACTGTCCTCCGCATCCACACAAGACTGCATCTTTGTGCACCACGTCGGGGACTCTCCACCTGCCAGACACCCCTTGGGCCAGCAAATTTTGAACTCACCCGAAAGAATTGACATGTTTGCAAAGTTCCTCTCTCTCCTCTGCCATCCAAATTTTCACTTTCTCCTGTCCATTGACTTGTTCAGAAAGGGAGGTTTCTCCATCCCCACAACCCTTGCTTACTTCCAGCGAAATAAATTGTTGCTACCAAAATCTCTGTGATAAATTTGAATCAATATATTAAAACCTCTCCTAAGAACCTGTTTTTAAATTTAATTGAGTAAACATTGAAGAAATTTTATCCCATTTTCAAGCAAACTTATTTCTTTTAAGTTTAAATAATCCAGGTATCAATGAAAAAAATATTTTGTACAAGAGATATTTCCACTCGTTAAAATTTGTAAGTATTGAAAAACATTCATCATTCGATTTAAGCAATACAGAAGTAAAAGTTTTTTCACATTAAAAAAAAATTACATTTAACAAACTCAAATTAAAAACAAATGTCTTTAAATTCAGGGGAATGTAAAAAATACATATTCATTCTGTTTCAAATATTTGCGCACAGTAGAGAAACTACATATGTCATGTGTAGATTCCTCCGTAAGCTTCCATGTGAGAATTTCTGTTACAATCATGTTGAAGTTTAATACTCAATGTTAAGTAATCATTTTTCCCTAATTTATTGTAAACAAATAATCTGTGTGTTTAAAAAGGAGCATACTCGCATAGTTTTCAATAGCGTAATGTGTTTACAAAAGATACTGGGGATGAAGATTTCTAAACCCTTGCGGACAAAGCCAGGTAGCAAATGGACGAGAGTTGAGAGCTTGAGGAGCAGTGTGAAAGTCAGTTAGCAAGAGCTGAAGAGGATGATGTGCGGAGCAGTGTAAGAAAATAGACAGCAGATGAGAGCTTGGCTTGTGCACGGGGCAGGAGCTGTGTACAATGTAGGTGAGAGAATGAAAAGTTTTTCTCAAAAGCACCGCTAGCACACCACTATCCAAAACCACTCCCTTCCCCTCATCACTATCTTCCCTGCTACACCCCATCATGCATGTGCTGCTGTCGACTGTGCGCAGGTATGGCCAAGAGGTAGACTGGACACTTCCCCTCCATCCCCTTCCCAACATAGACCTCAATCCGCGATGTGCATTCCCTTGGTCAACAACTAACATTCTCAAATAGTGCTTTGCAACCTGGCATGCCTACTCTACCTTTCCCAGCATGCAGCATCTGCATTTCGTAACAAATGTGTACAACATTTAAATTGAAACTTGCACTATTGCATTGAATTTTAAGCCCAGTTTTGAATAGAAAAAATTACTTTTCATAAGAAAAATGTTACTTCTTAAAATTACTATTGTACGCAATCAAAAATTGTTTATGCCAATAAAAAATATAATTAGTAGTGTACACTGTCGAAAATTGCTTACACCAAAAAAAATAAAATAATTGACAGTCAAAACTTTGTTATAATTTTAATAACAATTTTTGTATTAAATGTTTTTACTAAGGGTAATACTGTTTTATACTCTATATTAACAGCAGAAATTGATAATAACTAACAAACTCATATACTAAAATATATTTAATTCAATTGAACTCGAAAATTATGGAAAAAATTATCCCATTTACAATAACTGTAGCATTAAAACATGAAATCCCATATAAACCTAATCTGAGAAACAAGTTCTGGAAATCATTATCCAACTTTCAAGAAATTATTACATTTCAAATACATTATAAATAACATTAAAACTGAATAATGCCCTAAATGTGTAGGCTGTAAAATTCCACAAAATATTATCCCATTTCCAAGAAATGTAATATTAAAGCAATTAAAGAACACATACTACAAATACGAACATGAATTAAGAATCAAATGCAACTATTAAAAACCTACACATGGCAAATTGAATTACAAATTAAACACAACAAATTAACACCTAAATGCATATTTCCACTTCAACCAAACTATCACAAATACCAAATGAATTAAAATCAAACACACAACAACCCACCAAGACTGTCTCACAGATACAAATCTATCACACATCCATCGATCCAAGGACATGTCTTTTTTTATATTTCATAATCAAATATTCATTTGAAGAACTATCTTATTTAAGTTTGTATTCGTAAAAACTGCCTTTTATATGTGCTCCTTCATTTGTTTCGATATAATACAAACTGGGAAATTGTCTAATTGATATAATGTTAAATATTTCATAGGACCAATTAACTCTAAATTTTTTCTCAAAGATTCCTTTCTGTTTCAACATCTGTATATATTCACCATCTTTGAACTTTTGTTTTCTCTCGATTACTTTAACATTAATATAAATGCTTTACATCGAAATATTGTCTCTAACTTCATTGGATGCAATCTTGACAATTCTATGATATTTGGAATTATAAGATTTTAAGTATTTCAGGTAAAACATCCACCCATTTATAAGTGCCTTTCAATGTGAAATGCTTATGTATTAACTGCTTTATCAATTTCTTGTGTCGTTCCACAACATTGGCTTTAAGAAGTGAATACATTTTGTAATGATTAATACCAAAATCTGTCATAAGTTGCTGAAACAGTGCAGAAAAATTTTGGTTCATCTGTCTGTTTGGAGTTGAATTTGGTGTAGCCTCTTTAAAAATGGTCTTTTTTGCATTGCTAACATCTTTCCCAGACTTTTTTTTTCAAAGGTATAGCCTAATCATATTTGGAATAAATGTCTATTACGGTAGTAATAACCTTTATTATAGGATATCTTGTCCTGGCTGGAGCAACAAGTTCTTGAGAAACATTACTAAACTTCCTTGGAAATTTAACAGTCTTCTTTCAGCACTTCAATAATGGAATTAATTTTGTTTGCATGTGAATTATTCCCAGATTCTCTCGAAGTGATGAGATATTTTTATCTATCGACCAATACATTAGGATTGTTCCGATATACAGGAGAAAACCTGTCGCCAATTTCATCTTTATATAATCCCCTTTCCAACAATATATCCAATTAAATGCAGTTTCCGATGATTTTCATCTCCTAAACGGTTATTTGCATTTGTACGATGAAGTTCTTTATATTTCTCCAAATCGGTGTCACATCATCCATTTGGAACGATTTTAAATAATAATTCCAAGAAACACCTTTACTCACATCAGTTATGTAATCACCTATTTTAATTATATTGTCAGACAAAAATTTAATTACCGAATCTCCCAGAGACCACATATTTCCATTTAGATTTACACCAAATGTCGTATCATGCATAGGTGAAGTATGTTTTAAAACTAAATAACGACATGTTAAATGAGAAATGGATTGCTTTTTCTTTTTCTTGAAATGATCTTCTTCCGACTTAATTTCCAAAGGTTTAATTAGGCGTATTCAACACAGAATATAATACTTCCATTCTACTTGTAACAGGTTTAAATATATCTTCGTTTCAAACATCCTGTTTCACATGGGCTCGTTTGGCATATAAATATTTCTCCTTCGTCGCAGATATAACGTTATGTAATTCCGAGGCAGAAGCTGACATGTTTGATTAAATTACATTAAATTTCAAGTACTTATATATTAAATAAGTCATTGCTTTTCGAACTTCTGTAGTAGGTCATCTAACTGATACACTAGATCGCTTAGTTTGTTCTTTTCCAATCTTATCGACTTTACTTAAAACAACATCCAATTTAGTTATAGTTTTAACTCTCATTTCACTAATAAAATAATTTATTCACGCTTCCAAATCAATATTTTGTTTTCTCAGATCTCTTTGCGTAACTAAACCATAGTTTTTATTAACCAGTTCATCACATATATTTAATTATTTCTTCCATTCATGTTTCAAGTGGTTTTGTAATACTATCTCTTACCACTTCATTAATAACAACTGTGATTATCTTGATTTCTGCACGTTGTGTTGTAAAAGTTATGTTTGTTATATCATTAATGTCCTAACTAAATAAATTTAAAAGTTCTTCTATTCTAAGTTATTCATCTGTAAATAATTAGTATTGATTTACATGTTTGCAATTACATTAATGTTTATATAAACATTAACATTCCTATCAACAAACTTTATTGAATTATTTTGAATATCGCCCAATTGCGATTTAAACATGTTTAGTGTAATGGTTTTAAGCCTTCCACATAATGTTTATTGGCTGCATGAGTATCTTTCACAGCCATACCCACATTATGTAATATATATCTGTTCAAATCACAATTCCCATCACAACTACTGTAATGATTGCATTTTACACCTATGTATCCAAATTTTGAAATACTCATTATTCTTGCACAGGAAGTAAAAACCGGTCAAATGCAGACCTATATTTGCCTATATATAGGGCAAGTGTTGGCATGATCACAAGAAAACCATATTTGCTTTTCTGACAGTAAAATCACATATATTTAATCTTTGAAAATGTCATATCGCCCAAAATATGGTCATTGTAAATATGTTGGAGTTTCATGATATCCATTTTAAACACAATTATCATATTTGCATTACTGTGCAAATTATGTTTTGGAATACATGAGTAACTTTGTGACAGATAAACACAATCAATATTTAAATTCGACCAAAACTAAAATATTACTGTATTTCACCTTGTGGTTCGCACCAAACATCGTCAAAATTAATACTGAATTTTAATAATGCTTCATTCGAATGCACGATGTCGTCTTTATTTGTAAAAGGGAAATATCGCGTACCTTTGGTTAGTGATAAAGTACTCGCTAATTGTTGATATTTCTCTTGTATTGTTTTATAAAATACTTACACGTTTTCAAATTTAAGCCAATTTGGATGTTCAAGCTGCAAAATAATAACATATGTTTTTCCACATGAAGGACTGCTTATTATACAATGTATATTTGATGGTAAAAGAAGGACATGTTTCTGTTCAATTGAGTTTTCTTTCATATTAACAATTACTGGAAGATGTACATTTTGTTATATAACCCTAATTTATACAATATTACATAATGTAATATAGTAATGTAAAACTATAATTGTGGGTATATTTATTGGCTTGTGTTCAGTTTAAAATAATGCCTCGCTCTAAATGTATTTAAAAGACGGCATGGAGTATTGAATACATTGATTTATAAATTACTATTTCAGTTACATTTACCAAAATATAATTATTGTTCACCTTGTACTAAACTTGCTAAACATCTGTCACAGAATGATCAAGGAATAAACACTCTGGATAATGCTAGTAAAGAACACAATATAGTTTATGGTCAAACAAACAATTTGAAAGAGTCATATAGCAGGTACAATTCTAGCCAATAAAGCAGCAAATATAAGGAAGAATATATCTACATCGACAGGTGAAAAGCTAGGTGCCTGGGTTGTTGACAAAGTCATGCAAACAAAGGTTATAAAAGGCGTGGGTTTAAAATGGAATACTAAACAAATAATGAAAGGAGGAATAATTCAATTCGTTTTTCTAGCATTAACAGCTCTTGGATCAATCCTTGGAGGAGTTTCAGCTATCAGTATAACAGTTAAATCAAAGGGTAAGGAAATGTACTGAAACCCTATAAAAACACCAAATGCGGAAGAAAATGCTGAAAGTCCTAAATAGTCTTCCGAAACATGTATTAACAAAGATATTCATGTATGCGTAAAGAAATTGAATATTCCCTATTTCTGAGGGGTATATGAGAGACTATTTTAAATAAACCAAATCTCAGAGAATGTATGATTGTTATTTAGATTCAAAGAATTAACAAAGGAACATTGGATTTCATTAATTATAAACATAAATCAATGATTGTATTATGACAGCTTTGATGATTTAAGTCCTCTAATTGATTTATGTAATTATTTAAAAACATACAATTAAGGTACAATTACCAAATGGAACAATTACCAATTACAATTAATTGTGGACATTTATGTATAAAATTTTTGTCTATAAATAGGATATATAAGTAAGTGCCATATTAAACCTATTAGTAATATGTCAATAATGTTGATATTAAGTGGCAATTCATCTCAATTGTGTGCATATATTTCCCTGCATTGAAGTTGGATGGAGAATAGCAAATATGTCTAATTGAATTTGTTACTCAGAACAGCATACCAAACATTGATATGCACAACCAATCATTTATGATTAACAATGGTGAAAAACCTACAGTATTGTGAAACCGATAGGATCTTTTATGTTGGATAACTTAGAAACATTTATTAAAGCTGCATACCTAAAGATGTGCATTTCCAATCACGTGGACCAAATATATGATGCAGTGCGATGTACAGTAATGTTGATATCGATTTCTTGGAAGACAATTTAATTGCAAATATGTTAGTTTATGAACAGAGAGTATATCCTGCCAATGAATTACATGAATTATCCAAACAGGTTAATATATTGTCTGCAAATGTATATTGTACAAATGCTAATATTGTTGACTGTTCATATTTGAATTGGAAACCGTCAAATTTACTACATGAATTCACATGTGCGATGGCTCCATGATACAAGATAATTGAAAAACCAAATACATTAATATATTTTCCAGAAATAATTAATTTTGTTGATGAAATAGTTGTAACAATCGTCGATCAAGATGGTAAACTTATTAATTTTATAAAAGAAGAAATTACCACCCATTTACATTTACGAAAAGCTATCTAAACAGTTGCATTCTGTGTGTATTGAAATCATAATAGGTATTGTATATAACACCCGATGTGGATGTAAAGAAGGTAGTTCTCTTAAGAAGTATCTCCCTAAGGAACATATTTCGAAGAAAGGAACTATAAAAATATGTAAACACAAGCATAAAAAGCTAACTTTAAATAAGTTACCCATAAAGATAACACAAGGCAACAAATAGTTTTTAAGAGAATTAAGAAATATACTTAATCGAAATGAAAGATGAACTTAATGTTGAAGAACCAGTCAGTTATGAAGATGCAATCACAAATACTGAAATATGTGTATGAACATTTCCAAGTTGTTCAGTATAAATTTCCATCGGAAATAAGGATTTCAATACAAAATAATGACATTTACATAATACTGTTGAAATCAAGTTTAAGGTTTAGAGGAACAATAAAAAAACAGTCGATGCAAGCAATCCAGCAACTACAAAAATAGCAAGAAAAGTAATAGTTAATTTAATCGTTAGAATTTCATATTTGCTAAATGGAGTGGAAATCTATCAGATAAGAGATGTTGGAATTACTTCCAAGATAAAAATAAATCTCTTTCAAACTGTAAACAATCCTTATACAGGTCTGATGGCTGGGTGGAGCAATGCTAGTGATTATTCACTAAAAATAAATACAGATGGAAAATTTGATGTTTTACTCTTAAGCATGGTTATGGGTTTTGCTGGTCTATAACTCGGTATTTTGATTGCTAAACAATATTTAATTATTCTACTCACTAAAATATATTTGAACACCATATATGATACAGCTAATAATGAGGAAGGTGTAGCATTTGAATTAAACAGTGTAAAATGTATGATGCTACACATTGTAATTAAAACACATGAACATGTAAAGGTTTTTAATAAATCGGAAAAAGGGAAGAATTTGGACATTGCATACATTTCATGGGCTCTGGAGTCTTTTCCATCTCTACCAACAACACAAAAAACATGTTGCATCCAAAAACATGTTTTTCATCTGAGAAACCACAATTTGTTATCATTTGTTTTCAAACAAACAAAAAAACAACTTAAAATCAGAACGATCATTATTCGATAATTGTGATATGAAAAATATTAATCTATATCTAAACAGTCAAGATTGTCCCTATGTTGAATTTAATATGAATTTTTATAATGATGAATTACTTATTTGGTACAATATGTATACAAAGTTTTAGGAAACATTTTATAACAAAATGAGTTCATTGGTACTAGGTCCCAAAACCTTTAAAAGTAGAGGAGCATTATTTATATTTGATGTAAGCAAACAATACAACACAATTGTAAATAACATAATTGTCTTTCAAATTGAAGTAATTGCAAATACACCCCTTCCAGAAAATATGCAAGAATTTGCTTTGATAATTCACTATAGATTAGTGAGTTACATGGTATGAGATAAGCTGGTGAAAAAGATGAATTGATTCAGTAGGCTAAGAACTGTGGTTACATGTTTTGTAATTCACAAGGATTTCAATCTCCAGATAAATTTATCATTAAAGAATTAGCTATTACTAATATGGAAGAACATAAAACTATATTCAGCTTCAAAGCACCTTTTGACTAGGAATATCTAACTCCAAAATACAAGTAAACTAATATGTGGGTAAGCAAACACCACCATGGTTTAAAATTGGAAAATGGTTTTATGAAGTGTAAGAATATTGAAGATATTTGCAAACAATATTTAAATAATTGTGTTTTATATGTAGGTGAAGTTTAACAAAAATGTATTTTCGAATGTGTTTGAAATGGGTAGGTAACGGATATTCAAAAAGAATACAATTGTCCATCATTCAAACAGTTATGTGAAACACACAGATCTAATTCAAAATTCTTCTCTGCAGAGGAGAACTCTAAATTATTGCTTACTTGGGCAATTATGTCTGACTGGGTTGAAACAGATGATTCTCAACCAGAATCACCCATTGAAATTATACAAGTGATATTCCACTATTTGGAATGAGAGAACCTTGTGGACTAACGAGTGACATTTAGTATAAAAAGTATTTTGGTTGTATGTAAACCAGTGGTTCCTAAAAATGAATCGACAAGAGAACAAAATCACCTGTTCGTGTATACAGAAATCGAAGTGTAAATTGAATATCAGCAAGTTATTTGCACATTGGAGTAAACCATTTAGAGCTTATCTCAGAAAGAAATAGTTTTAGCTTCTTTGTGATGTTCCTACTGTAAACATGTCATTCTTCTACCCAACTAGTATTTACAGCTCTGTCACTCATTGAAACTCAAGTGTGAATTGCTCTTGTTTGTCTAATGGAATAATACACCATTTTAGAGAGATATGCGATGGGCTGTTTCATTTAAAAAATATCCATTGTCACTTAGAGAGTGAAAAATTTAACGATTTAATATCTTCTCCAGATGTTAAAAAAAATTCTGTATACCAAATGTGTCCGAATACAAGTCTACCAGCGAGCATCGAAGAAGTGTATTCATACTTTTATGAAACTTTTCCTGATTTACCAGAATGTATAAAATTAAACATAACCCATATACACAAAAAATGATAATCAAAATGATGAAAATACTATAAGTATTACCAAGGAGAGAATGGAAAATATATGTGTAAATAATGTTTTTCTAAACACACAGTGATGATAAAGCTGTATTCTATAAGCAAATTGTAAGAAAAAGTAACAAAATAAATAGTTTGAAACTATTTGTTGTGTTTTACTGATTTTACGAATGCATGAATTGTAATATTCCCATATTCTGACAATCAAATGTTACATAAACATTGTTCACGTGCATTTAACAATCAAATCTAAACGTGTTTACATAGAGATGTGTTTGTAGGATATTGATTAAAAAACATTTAGTAATTTGAAAGCAATTTAATACATAAAACTCTGTTAACTTAATATAATTCAGACATAGTTTTTAAAACGAATAATATAATTGAATTGCTTCCTAGAATTGCCTTTAACTACCTATAAAATGTGTGCACTTTGCAGTTTCATTCTAGTCTTGGAATAGTACAGAAGCAATGATGTCTCTTCTGTGTCACTTTTGCAGTAAAGCATTTACTGCTTTGTTGAGCTTACAACAACATGAAAGAATGACCTGTGGGATGAAATCTTAAAGAAAGCATTTTCAGTGTGATTTCTGCGAGATACATTATACACGCTTATCCCTGCACTTAGCCCTGCAGTCAGCTCCGCAATCAGCTCTGCAACCAACTCTGCAGTCAACTCTGCAGCCAAGTCCGCATTCTGATATACCACCATAAACAGTATCACAGTTAGCTTGGTAGTTAGCATTTCCTGTTCTGCCTCTACATTTACTAAAAAAAAAATTCGAACATTAATTCAGGGATGAAAAGTAATTCGATTTCCGAATCTCCAGCTTCAGTTAAAAGTTCATCATCCAATCTCAGACACAAAATACTGGCTAGTGTGTTCCACAGCAGGCTAACTGATGCACAGATAGTTAACAATAGGCTAAACAGTGATGCTGATTTCTCTCATTTTTTTGCGAGGTGCAGAATTACTTTGATAGATTTAACTAACATAGCACCCCGTATTATTATAGTATCAGTTACTGTAGCATGTAAGTACATGAAATCCCTCACGGCAGAGGAAGACATTAGGGAAACATTCTATTTTCAATGTAATTCCCTCCCTGTCCTGCACTCATCCAATTTTGGTGAACTTAATGACAATAACATAGTACTTTACTTAATAATCAGACTTGAATAATTTAATGCTTGTGGAAGAGGGTGGATTATACAAGTGAAATCAAAAATGGATGTTCGTATCTCGCAATACAAGAAATTCATTGCTGGTGGTAAATGCACTAAGTAATTCAAATTTATTAGTGATTAGAAGACATATAATCTGTCACTGTTCCATTACTCATCTCATTTAACCCCCATTGACTCTCAAGACACCAGTTTCGAGAGCTTCCATATCTCTTCACTTGCTGCTATGCACAGATAAATTTTTTTGGTTCAATATTTAATACATTTGGAAATCTGTAAATTTCCTGTTTCATTGAAGCAGAATCTGTGTAGAGCCACTAAACTGTGAGCCTTTCCTCATGTCATTATGATATGTATGTCAAATTTCCTCTGCAAACTTTGCACTTCTTTTATTTTAATGCTTCATTCAGTCGGATGGAGTATTCCTATGGGATATTATTGCATTCCTCTCTAAATTTCTTCCACCACACTCAATACCATAATAAATTCAGGTCTGCTATATGCTATACCGCCAATGGGACAGTTAAATGCCACAATACCATATACAAGTCAACACAACTACTATCCATATCATGAGTGAGGTAATAAACTGACAGATAGTGGCTTAAAATAACTAATCTTAAATTCTAACAGCCCACAAGCCAATGATTCATCTGGGGTCCACTGTGAATAACAACTTCTTGCAGATTTGAGAGTAACGAGTTCGTCTTCCTGCGACATAAACCAAATATTACCAACCTTGTTCCCGGAAGATTGAGTGTTTTTTCTATATATAAATAAATATTTGTAAGGAGAATGTGTGTTTGCATATGTAAATAAAAATTTTTTAAAAATGTGATTTTTGTATATAACTATGTAAATAAATAGTGTATTTGTTGGGAAAATGGGATATATTAAAATGTATTTAAAAGTAAATGCGAGTTACATTTATCTCCAAACAATAGATCTACACTTTTATAAAACATATCTTAGAGAAATGAGCAAGTCACTGTTAACACAAAAATTAAAAAATAATTTATTACTTTATCCACCAGGGGTCATAACTTAATAACTTAATACATTGTTATTGTGAAGAACATTTACTTATTCTTTTATGCGGTATTTAAACATATATATTGAAAGAAGCATATCTACATAACAAAACTAAAATTATCTAGTTAATTAACAAGTTTTCTGTGATCAGAAATATTTCAGTGTGAACACAATGTAATTTTTCATTCACTTGGTTTAACATGTGTGTACGTAAGATCTGTCATATCAATTTGGCTGAGCGGCTTCCATAACAGCGAACAATACTGCCTTGCTGTGAAATTAGTTGCGTGAAAATCACCTACAATAGCGAAATTGTTAATATTTAAATCAGAAGAGACCATGGAGATTCGCAATGCGTAAACAGTTTTGTGTCTTAACAAAAAACAAGACGAAAAAAATAATTTTACTGATATTATACATGGTTTAAAGACATATGTAAAATGAAGTTAATGGGTATTAGAAAAAACAGATGGTTTTCATGGGATATTTAAAACACCTAGAAATGCAATTTACTCTATACCCACATTTATTGTGTAAATCTCTTTATGTAGTGTTTATTAATAAAGCAAATGTGTCACACTTTGCATGAAGCCTGTAGGGTTCCTAAAGGTAGGATGTGTTCAGGATACATATAAATCCATAACATTGATAGTAGCAGCCCTTTACCAGAGTGAGACAGGCTGGTCACTTGAAGACAGTTCGGCAGGGTGTTGCATTCCCCTTGACAAAGGAACAAGATCGCCACTCCTTGTCTAGCGCCCTTTATCAGAACAGAAAATATGGACAAAGTTGCTTGGGGATGGGGGTAATACCGGTACCTTCAAATGCCCACCCGCAGTCAGGAAAACCCATTTTAGTATCTCCTCAGTTCTGGTTCTAACCACATCTTCGCTCTTGGCTGATAGGGAGTATCACTTCAACGTTCATGTTCGGGAACCCATCGCCCACCCACCACTTGCCTGGTATTTAGTTACATCTAACAAGACAGTGTGTGGTTAGTGCCCACAGTGGCATCGGGTTTCGATCCAGCATATAGCGGTCATCCTACCTGTTTACATGCTGGCACCGACTGTGCTTCGCCTGGCTGCATGGCTACCTGCGAAGCTAGCTAGGTGCTTTCTTCATCTATCTGGCCGAGGTTCACACCTCTCTCACAGTCTTTGTTAGCAATATTTCCGTGTATTAATAATTATGTAGTTTTTCCTTTTTATTAGCCTTCATTTATCTGAATAATGTATTTGTGTGTTAACAAATAATTTCTTTTTTCATAATCATCGATTAAAGTTTCTCTACAAGTGTTAACTATGGGAGCCACTAAAATATTATTGCGATAGATTGTAGTGTAGAAATCTTTTCCTTCATTTAGAAGTTTGTGTATGATTATTTTTTTTAATAATCCATGCATTATTCAGTTAGGATTCGTAAATGTGGATTTCCGAAGCTAGTTTACACGTGTTCGCTACGAGAATCTTATAAACATTCCCTGCGATACATTTTCGATGGAGTTTTTGTTAAAATTATTTCGGATCGATAAACTGAGTTTGTGTTAAGACATTGACATAACTTAGTATTGATTTCATCGTTTTTTTCGACGAAGTGTCTGTACTGTTTCATTCACATTGTTTTGTTACTATTCGAAAATGTATTAATTTTGTGACAAATTTATGTGATTATTCATTCGAGTCGTTCGCCTAGATCGTGATTAGGTAGTATTTGTACATGTTCTTACAAATTATGTGCAATAATTAAATTGTGGGCATCGTAAAAATATATTTGTTTGCAGCAAACATTCAAAATGGTTGAAACTCTTGCTTGCGAACTTTTTCAAACAGATACAAAGGCTTGAAATTTGTTAACCCCAATGATTGCATCCAAGCTTTGTGGCAGAGGGGAGTCAGGCAGGGAGGAGAGTCACCAATGTGGGGAACAAAGACATGTTCTGGGGCAGAGGAGCCAAGCGCTTTCAACCATCCTCGCTGACTGGCACCATCTTTAGTATGACAACAAGCCTCATCCTGAATACACACAACACCTATGTTTAACATTCTGGTGGGATCCCTTGCAATGATCAAAGGGTAGCAGACCCACGGCCAGCAGGCTTTGTATAGTAAAGGCATATATATGACTGACTGCTAGCCGCGATTCTCGTTAAGCAATATTATACACTCTGTGTTCAGATCTCGCTCGACATATCTGTCCTCTATCTTTGTACCAATTTTTTTCGAAATATTTTTCAGTACTTTTTATAAGCATTAATTTATAAGGAAAACATTTTTGTATGTTAAGACCGGATCGATATACTGCATTTGTGTTAAGTAACTTAATCGTGCTTTTCTTCAAGAAAGTTTGTATTCACAAATCATGTTTATATTTTTTCATTAGGTATGTGAGATTTCCGTTTTTAAGTTAATTTCGTCGTAATTATACCATCGGGTTCAACACAAGCTGGACCTCGCGCTAATCTTAAACGGAAATTAAAAGTGATTTATTATTCTTTTTATGATAGTAACATTTATTCGCAGCAGTAGGCCAGTTCTCTGGATACATCGTTAAATAATGTGAGTGAATTATTTATTTAAATTCAATTAGTGTAATTTATATATTAGTATGCATGTCATAAACATAATTTCTATGCATCCACATAGTTGTGTGTGTTCAATTCTCTTTTCATTTAATTTATTTCATAAACATTTAAAATGTTTCCTTCATTTTTGAGTTTTTTCCATAATTTCAACTCAGTTGCCTGCCAGGCGCTAACCGCACTTCACGGCTATAGTCAGGCTCTCGACACAGCTTATAAGTCGATGCAAGTGTTTTATTCTCAACTCATTCCTACATCAGAATCCACAACGAATGGACATGTTTTAAAGATATTTATGGTACATGTACAAATGAGGGGGAGATGTATGTGTATGTCAATTACACTATTGTGTCTGGTCAAAATTTAATTCGTATAATTCAAAATGAAAGTTTGTAAATCTTTACTTGTCCATGTTAAGTTGTCTATTGTTGGGTATTCAAATCAGTTCTTCGTTAGTTTGCATATTTTAAACGTGTGCTGTATTCTATCTTTAAGTTATAAGAATGGGTGGTAAACAAGTTTTCTAGGGAAATATTAACTTGTAAACATAATTTTTATCCATTCACGTAATTGTGTGCTCTACTTTGCTGCAAGCTCCTCTTCTATAAGTCATTCCTTGACTGAACTCACAGTCTGGCGGAAGTGTTTTAAAATCACTTAAGGTGTGTGTAGAAGTGACTGTCATCGCAATAGTAATATAGTAGTGTTTGTTTGCCGTTTAATTAATTTCGAAATGCATATCTAATCAGACAGGGTGGATTTCATTTTAAATAAAATACAGAGTTTTTTAAAACATTCATACTGCTATCTCCCGAACCCAATGGATGTATCATAAAATAATTTTATTTCTTTCCATAGCTGGGTTCCGTCATTCGTTTTTCCTGTGCTGAGTTTCATAATTTATCTTGTGTAATAAGCCACAGCTCTTACTCATTTGGAATGATAGTAACATACACCACATAAATACTATCTTTCAAAGTAGCCTATCTCCCAGCACCATATATGAGATATAAAACACTTATGCTATTCTTCCACTAAACTCAAAACATTTATACCCCTTCCCCAGCACATCACACCTCATCGAGTGCCAGTCGTCATGCTGACAATATCGCTCTTCTAAATACACCTTTCCCCAACACAGGCACACCTCCTTGCATCTGAGCTCCAAGGGTGAGAGCTGCTCCCACCCCAAAAAAGAAAGAAAATAAAGGGCGTCAAACTATACACACACAACAAAAAAATAATTCCCTCAAAGAAATTTGATCAAACTTTTTCGTCAAACAAATTTGATCATATTTCTTCGATCATACAATCCGATCAAATAGGACTAGTATCAAGGATTAACGAAAAATTTCATGTGATTAAAATCGGATTAAAAATTTTGATCGGATTAAGAACAGGTTAATTCTTAATATGATCAATCCATTTGATTTCATAAGATTAATCCGATTAATCAAAAGTGGAATAGGACATTCTTTCCCCTACTACTTATGTATTTTTGCTGCAAAAAATTGTTTTTAAAGTGAAACAAATTTTCCTTGCCAGAACATTATTTGGAATTATATATATACATATATGCATTTATTTACACAAAATTTTTGTATTGTAATAATTTTAAATTTCGACGCACTAGTTTGGTTTATTGGAATTATCTATAAATTAAGTTGTTTATATTAATTCATATGGCATTAATAAGATGCGTTTTTAACTAGAATTTGTTTTAAATCATAGTTTCCAGGGTTTTAAGTCAGAATTTTTTCACTCAAATGCAGGATAAATGCTTCGGAATAGTACTTGTTTTTCATATACGCAGAACTACAGGCCATGGAATTAGAAATAAGATAACATTTTTAAAGTTTATAAGAATATGTTTATACGAAAAACTACCTTGATGATATAGATTAAAATCACATAAATGTCTAAATTCTGTGTAATAAAGGTTTAGAGAGAGATAGAGAGCGTGAGAGTGAGTGAGAGAGGGAGAGAGAGAGAGAGATCCATGTGCTAGTGATGCAAGTACATACTGAATGAGAAGGTGAGCTCATAATCTACTTCTTCCTTGGGAAACTAATAATACAAAATAGCCCTAAGTTAATTCGCCCTCAGCATAGTGCAACGTTTTGTTGGGATGAATTTAACAAGCTTTACAAGTATTAAAATATTGTGAAAAATTCTCTCTATGCGCTACAAATTTGAACCTTACAAAATTTACATTCTTTAACCTACATTCTACACCCTGGGCACTAATTACAGAAATTAATTAGCACTATGATGGCTGCTTTGAACTGTTTGCATGATTTAATGAGTTTCCATCCTCAATCAAGAGAAGCGAGAGATCTGCTTTGATGTTCTCCGAAATTTGTGATTTCTGTTTAAACTATAATAAAGCAGTTAACAGCAAAACCGTAATTTCGCCACTTAAAATACCAGAAAACAAGATGTGCAAAAGCGAGGACATAGGACGAACAGACAACACAGTATGGAAGTAGGAAAAGAGAAAACAGAATTAAATAACTCTGCTTCACTACATAATCTTTGATTTTGCTTACCAGTTCTGTTCAAGACAACTCAGTACGCAGAATATATTATTGCTCACATAACATTCCTGCCTAAACCTGTACAGTGCCCTGAGGTCTACATTATTTGCTTTGTCAGTGCAACGACAAACGGTTCTGGACCTTCAGTCAATGTACATTTGAGTGATATAAATGGCACTTTAAAAGGTTACTTTTTTTAGTACAACTATTATTTCGAAAATATAGAGGTACTAGTGATAATTATTGCAAAAGTTGTATGAACTTTTTCCGGTTTTATTCGAAGAGTGTATCAGATGTGCTTGAATTATTTTCATATTTCCCTCTGAAATAAAATGCAATACTTCATGTGGTTTCAGAAATACTACACCAATGCAAAATACCACAAGGCTGGAGGTCCTGTCTTCTTATATGTTAATGGAGAAGGTGATGCCGACCCAGATTGGATGGTCGACGCGGCTTGGATAGACTACGCCAAAGAGTTCCATGCTCTATGTTTCCAGTTGGAGCATCGTTTTTACGGAGACAGCCATCCGACTAGGTGAGTCAACACCAAATGTGATTTGCCAGTTGCACCTGCAACCTGTGCCTGAGATGTGTGAAAAACGTATCAGTTATCACACATGAAACAATATGATACCAGACGCCCACCGCTCAAATATATTTAAGATATTGAAAGGGGTGGCTGTTTGGTCATTCAAGGGATTCAAGGAAATGTGTAAATTTACCTAGTTCACAGAGTAATATGGAAACATAAACTTCCGAGGCAAATTCTGTCGGAGGTATTTGACAATTAAAAGTTCTGGCTGTTACTATACGAGAAGCTAACACAGATCAAAAGTACAGTATAATACATATGGCTCCATCAGCGATTAGAATCTGTCACCCTAGCCTCCTAGCAGCTCCTACTCTGTCTTCATTCTGAACAGGTCTCAAAGAATTGACAAATTGGCTTATAAAGTGGGGCGGCGACTTTTATTATACTCTCAAAAAATCAGTGGATCCAATTCCCAGTATCACTCAACCCAGGCTGTTCCCAGGGTCATCAGATGACCAACCCTGACTTACATCACCCTCCTTCTCGGCATAGCGTCGTCTAGATTCGCAAAGCATGTGGCCTGTGGGGCCATGCAGGTGTCATCACATCTTCTAGTCCCTGGCACTTCACTTTAATGACAAACACACACCGATATTCTCATTGACCAATATATTAGCAGGTGGTCATATCGAAGTCGCGGCATATACACCTCAGTTTTTCCCCAGCACTAGGCCAGAGATGCAAAATTTAATTCGTATGACTTGTGCATCAAAGGGAAGTGTTTAACTCAAAAACTTCTAAATCGATTTACTTTCCCTGATTTCCTAGTATGCCATTGTTTGTCCAGTTACATTGGATTCATCTTACACAAACTTCATGTTAAAACAATATTCTTTGGAATAGTATATTTGTATTGTGCATACTACTTAGTCAGGAGATTCTGGATTACGTTCATCACAACATCCAAAATTCGCGTGGTAGTATTCGTGTCCGAGGTCGCTAGGGAAAACTATCGCACTGTACCACAATGCATCCATGGATATGAGAGAAGTTCTGTTTATCTCATCATAGCTCCCTCTGTCACGAGTACTCTTCTAGCATAAAAGTGTTGAAGTCGACAAGTATTGCCATCCAGGATACTTGTGTTGGTCGAAATTATGTTGCGAGAACCATCTGCAGCACATGTCCCAAAGACGAGAAATCTTCATGGAAAGGTCCTACACTGCTGAGAGGTGGGTTAAAAGTCCATCTCTAATTTTTTCAAGCTTTCATTTGAATTCACTTGATATTTGTGAGTGTGTTTAATGCAATTCTTGCAAGTCGATTTTAAACCACTTCTCATTATCCAATTGAGTTGCAATTTTGCATACATGTGTAGTTCCCATGTAATACAATGTGAAGGTACCCCTGAGCTTATCTGATGATGGAGCCGGAAGTAGCAAGCGTTTCTGTAACTTCATGTGTATGTATGTTAAACCACGTCCCGCTATCTAATTGAGCTGAAATTTCACATACATGTGTGGTTCCGATGACAAGTGCACACACAGAGTCGAGTGGTGTTGTTATCTACTGAATTAATGCTCGTTTTTCATATTACGTAACTAATGAATTTTGCATAAATGTTTTAGCATGTTGGCGAAAGTTTATGAGAAACTTGGATGTCTTGAAAATAGTGATTTAAATTAATTTCTCTCCTCACATAGTAAACGTATCGAGTATGGCCTCGTTGGACTTGTCTCGATGAGTAATTTGATTGTTAATGGTTACCAGGGTCTGATTATTGAACCGGAAGGTGGCCAAAGGAACTCTACTACTACATGCTGTAAACGTATCGAATTTGGCCTCGTTGGACTTGTCTCGATGATTATTTTGGTTGCAAATGATAACCAGTTCTGATTATGTTCTTTAGTATTTAATTCGACGGATGTAACAATGCACATTAACAGACATAAAGCTTGTCGCGAAATGTGCATTGCTACATAATATAATCAAAAAAATTGGTGAAACTAAAATTGAAAAATAAAATAACTGTAAAAAATTTTTAAAACCAAGCTTTTTTTTATAAATGCATTGAAAAGTGCAAAATAATTGTAGCTACACAATTAGTAGATCTTTTAAGATTTGGTCAAACAGCCATAATAAACTTTACTTCAAATTAATATGTTTGTAACAGTTTATATTTTGTATATAAAAACTTGGCGCAATATAGAACGCATACCTCAATTCAGTAAAAGTAGTATGCACATGTCGCGCTTAAGGTTCGAAATTATTTGCAATATAGAACATATACCTCAGTTGCATAAATATATTAAGCACATTTCTTGCGTAAGGCTCTTTACTATTCGCGTCACGTTTTAATATTTTTTGCCCTCGTTATAGCAGAACATCCGTAAGGTGCCATGTTCATGCGGCAAAGAAGCAAAGTGGGTGATATTACCACAACCACCAGCAAAAAGACTCTAAATTCGAAATCTGAATCGGTAGTTCGGAGCTAGCGAGAGTCCAGAGCAGTGGCGTCTCGTTAGGACAAGCAAGGCAAGCAGTGCTTCCCCAGGTAGTTTTCCTGACAATGCTATATTAAAAATAAATGTCAAATTCGAACTTATATTTATTTTAAGGTAACTTTTCACTCATGCGGTACACATTCTACTCAGGAAACAATACTGTACATTATAAGAAAACAACTCGTTGGCTATCAAAATCAAGATGTTTGGAAGCGCTGTTAAGTAACGCTTTCAGCAGGGAGGCGTTCGTAATGGTTTCCCTGCCGAAGGATGGAGTCTGGCAGGGTAGAAGGACCTACCGGGGTGGGGCGGGGGATTATGGCTGCGTCAACCTGTGTTAGAAGCTACGAGGATACTGCTTTCTTCACCGAACTGAAGCGGACATAGCCGAAGCTGGCCTAGCCGCAGGCAGTTGGCGTCGTGTAGTTTACAGTAACTAGAGATATGTGTGGGCAAGTTCGTGCACACAACACAAATCGTATTGTTTTTATTTCATTTACTTTTGGTGCTGAGAATGTTATACATATTCGTGCGCGATGTATACCCTACATAAAAATTATAAAATTACCATGTGAGACAGAGAACGGAGTAGATAGAATGAGTGCAACAGAAACACGTGGATGTAAGTGTGGAGTGTGTGGATTACGAGCGAAGCATTTTTCCAGCACTACTTTCACTTTTCAGGAAAGATGTGACATCATAAAAGAGGGTAGGCCGACACCTGAACTTACGATCACGACAACACGCAAGAAAGGTAATTTTCTACGACATTTCCAAAAAAAATGTTTTTCAGAAACACTCGTGTATAGCTGGATGTAACAGCCTAAACAAACTGTTTTTCTGGCTATGTTTATTGTTTTCAAAGGATGTTAACACGTGGACTGCAACTGGGTATTGTAACCTCAATCTGTGCAATGCTGTTCAAAAACAAGAACGTTCTGAAGTTCACATAAATTTGTCTTTATCTCTTAAAGAATTTGGTAAAAATAGAGTTGATTCCTTTCCATCTTTAGATAAACGTATAATCATTTTTCCTGTCTACTTTTCTACACAAACAAAATTTCTCCGTATGTAAATACTTCACTGTCGATTGGTATTAAAATAATATTGATTTTGAGTGGACAATGTTCCGGGTTTGATACAGTTATCATTTTAATATTTTTCACTCAGGTAAATTTTATGTTAAAAGATATTAATATTTTTACGAGTGGTGTATTGTATATTTAGGTACCAAAAACTGTTAACATGGCACCATTTTGCACCTTAAAATCCAAATTTTCCCGAGGCCTCCCTCCCCCTTTATTGGGGAGATCAACGTTACTACTGCCCCTTGCACACAGTATCTCGTCCATGAAATTATAGCACCCAGAGGTCCATTCAGTTTCAGCTGTCAGATAACACAACCATAAGAAGTGAACACCACAAATATATAGCGAATTCGTATCTTACAATTAAAAACTGCATTTTAAAGTCCAGAGATATATTTACATAAAACATTTCCCAGGTAAATCTTTATATATAGGTTAAATAACTTCTGTAACAAACTTTGGTCCATTGGTCACGAAGCTTGATGGCGAGTGATAGTTCTGGGTTTGATTTACAGCTGCAACAAAGATTTTGGAAGCATAGAAAAATCCCCCCCCCCCCCCCTCACCGGGGCAAAGGTCAGGCCTTCCGCGACCACAATATTACAGTGCTCAAGCTGTTACGTTAGTCATTCATAATCATGCTAGTACACCTTGGATGCTCTAACCTGCTGAACACGCGTAATTTTCAACTAACCTCAAGGAATAATTGACTGGTGACTGATTGTGAAGCACTATGGTGAAAAATAATCCAAAACTTTGTTTCACTCATATTAGTCCTATCATAATAAGCCCTAAACTTTTAAAATGCTATGTTATGTTTGTACTGTAGGGCAGGTATTAAGTTATTAGTAGTCTTTATTAAAAATACATTTTTGAAATATACATATAAAAAATTAGCTGTCTGCAATTGTACTTATTTTGTTGTAACCCTTACTAAAATTACGACAGTTATTTTGGACGAGAACTATAGTAAAATGTTGTCCGTGTCAATATTATTAACTTACCTTAATGGCAACTAATAGACTTATTTTATTGTATGGAAATAATTAACATAAGATTAACATACCATGCATCTCACAGTTGTGACTCGTGATTCAAAAATGAAACTTAAAGAATACATAAAATACTGAGAAGATACTGCCCTTAAGGAATTATTTTATGAGTCTTTTTGTGCAGGGACATGAGCGTGGAGCACCTGTCGTACCTGAGCAGTCAGCAGGCGCTGGCGGACCTAGCAAGCTTTATACGAGGCATGACGAGCAAGCACAATCTGACAGCAGGCACCAAGTGGGTCGCCTTCGGAGGCTCGTATGCCGGTTCCTTGGCCGCCTGGCTGAGACAAGTATCCTGACTTGGTGCATGCAGCCGTATCCAGCAGCGCCCCCCTGATCGCCCTCGCCGACTTCAAAGGTGCATTGAAACCATACTTTTTTATGTGAAAGACAGTGGGATTAGTACACTGATCTGGTCCCACGGCTATATGTATCAGTAATAAACTGCTGGCCATCACAAACTTCAAAGGTTTCTGTTTTTTTTTTTTTAATAATGTTGTCTGTTTGCTATTATTTAAATACTTAATTAAACTATACTTTGAGAAAAATTCCTGCCTGCATGTGTATTAATACCACCATGCCTATTTTCACCAATGCTCTCAGGGAACGAGAAAAATTATGTGTCAAAGTATATTTATAGAAAAAAAAATTGGTCTCAAATCAGATTCTTTTCTGTGGTTTTTACGATGTTCGTCACGATTATATAATCTTTCATTTCTGAACATATACACTGAATCTACACACTCGACCACCAACTAATTTGAAGAATAATGGCCTTAGGTATCTCGGCCCACAAGACTGTGTGGCAGCGGTGCGAAAAGATTCTTAAAGGTTGCCAAGGGTATTTGAAGTTATGCAGACCGCAATCCATTAAACAGTTACCGAGTGCTTGGTGGATGATCCATAAAGCGAACATGAAGGTCGAGATGGTCCCAAGGATACTCAATATTGGGTTCAAGTCTGGAAAATTGAGAGTCCAAGGAAGTACTCGGAATTCTTGGTCGTTCTTTTCCAACCACTCCCGGAAAGTTCGGGTCGTATGACATGTCACATTATCGTGCTGAATAATACAAACCTCTAAGTGGAGATATCATGTAGGGTGACCAACCATGGTATCCAAGAATGGTTAGATAGCCCAGTTGATATAGTGCCTTCTAGAAGTATGAATGGACACAAGACACCTGACAACAATATTTGTCGGAGAGGGCCAGGGGCGTGCCAACTATTCTGAAAGTGGGGGGGGGGGGGGAATGGTTGCAAACCATTCGCAATTTTTTCTGGCCTTTGAATATATAACAAATTGTTTCTGTTGCACGTGATTGAGGCATGTTTTTGTTTTAATAATGGGAATAATTTGCTTCTGATATAATATTCAATACAAGGAGGTTTATTTGGGGTTAATGCAATTTCCTTACCACATGACACAATACATGCGAAAGAATATCATCATAAGAGAGTAAATTGTTACATTTGCAGTGTTTGATTTCAAAAAAATAATGAAACTCTCAAACACACAAACTATACACACACATATAATGTTCTCTGTTTAGAATACATATTACTCTTACACAGGAATTTCGTCAGCTCGTCAGCATACATCTCAAGCATTCTATGTACAATTACCAAAGTAAAATTGCACTACATTTTTCAAATAATAGCCAATTATCAGATCTAATTAATTGAATGATATTAAGACAATTGTATTCTGTAGAGCAAGAGAAAACTAACAAATTAAACATAATAATTTTACAGAAATTGCAAAACTCTAAATAAAATTCTGTAATTTTGGTCAATTGAAAATACTGTGCTAAGAGTAAACACATTGTAGTGCATTTTATTTGGATGCAATGCCAATATTCTATCACAGTTAAACCATGCAGCTAAAAGGATAATAGTAAAGAGGATAAATTGACAGCTTTACAAACTATTGTCTTGAAAGAGAAGTAAAATTTTCCATCAACATAAGACTAAATATTACACGACCTCTGTTTTCATAGACATTTAATCTTTATAATTTAATAATATTACACTTCCAAACAAAGCAGCAATAAATTAAATATTTACATTCATTAGCATACCACAATGTACACAACTGCAGAGTGCAAAGTGGAAGTAGTAACACTAAGTTAGGTAGTTCGAATGTGGATTTATAATCTCTCAGTAAATGTAAAGTACCTACACAAAATAGTTTAGAAATATATTAACTAAACATTTACGAAGCAAATAATTGAACACAATGGCTTAGTACTCCACCATTGCAACACAAGAACACACCTCTTGATAGTAAGTATAAAATTATTACAAGTATTACTTAAGAGACAAAAAATTTTCTTTTAGTATGAGTATTGTATGCATAGTTTGGTGATATGCTACTCGTATTTAATAATCGCCGATTCTAATTTTCTCTCTGCAGTTTTAGTTGTAAATTCTCGCAGGAAATCGACCAAGTCAAGTCCAGCCATATGTTAAGAGTGAACATATAACAGCAATAAGTGTGCAAGTCTTTTTTGTGACATACTATTTCGCAAGCGAGTCATTATAAAATTTAAAGAACTAAATGATCTTTCAGCAGACGCCGAAGAGGCAGGAACAGTTAGAAACAATGCAATAAGACGTACTACTTCATCCAATAATGCTAATGTGGTTTTAGGCTGATTCTTGAAGCACTCTGCTAAAGAAGAAACAGAGATGTCTCCTTCACAGTCTCGGTGTCCTGTTACTGTTGTCAACATTACTAATTGGGCGGACAATTTTTAAGTATTCAAATCGGAATAGATTTTATGATTGTAGAAGATTGCCTTCTGCAGCACTGATCAAAATTTTTTCTAGGTTCACAAGAGTATCCATCCCGGGTTGTTGGAATCTCCGTTGTCACTCTTTGCTCACTATGTCTGTCACAGAGAAATACTCTTTGTGGCAATGACTTTTGGTCGCAATTGTTGCAGGGGCGTAGGAGAGTGTTTGTTCCAGCCTCTTAGGGGATATAGTCTGCCTTCTCATCTCAGGAGATTTCAAACCAAGATTTCTTACAGCTTCTTCTAAGCTATCCCATAGGCTATTGAATTGCTGTTTTGTTCGCATGATTTCAATAGTTATCAGAACAATTTATGCGGACCCTTTTCCCCCAAGTAGCTGTGCAACTTGGTTTTTGCAAACTTTTAGCCATTAATTCGCATGGATCAAATACATAAATTGCAACTTTAATGGCTAAATAAGTCTTCATGCAGTTTAGCTGTTTTTAATGTCCCTTTAAAGCAGCTCTTCTCTCATTTCTTACAGCTCCATTTGTTTCAAGCAAAGTCTTGACAGTTTTCTGCACTCGTTTGTAATTTTCAATAAACCTTTTCAGAGATTTCACTCGAATTGCCCATCTGGTTGGACAGAGTGGTAGCAATTAGCAGGTGATTCGCCAAGAGCTGCTACTGGAAGCATTTTCGTGCTTGTATTTTTCACCAAGCCATCTTTACCCATAAGTGTCTAGTACCGGATAGATGCAACTTCTTTGCCGATCTGGACGAAAAATTCTATCGTGCCAGGTACTCAGTCAGAGCTGACGCGCGGACAGTACATGTACATTCATACGACATTAAGGACTATTATATTATTGCCTTTTTAATAAAACAACTCACCATTCTAGTGGTGTTTTGTTGAAGACAGCATAGTCCCTAGAGTAGCCGAAATAACTTTCAAGAGTCCTGCTTTCCATTTGTAGCAAACCACCAATGACTCAGAGACAAAACTGACCTCGGACACTCCTATACGAGTGACACCTACTGCGCAGCTTGCGGAGGGGGAGGTGGTGAGGGTAGGTTGGGATATGGTTAACGCGACGGCTGAGTTTTCAAGAGGGCAGACAAGGCACTCATCTGGTGCTGTAATGGCCAAACTGAAAACATTTTATCTTTGCTTGCTACATTTCAGTTAGTTGAATTTACTCTCTACTGTGTGGTCGCCCTGCACACATTTTTTGTCAGCACAGAGATATTTTGATATCACTACTTAATTTTTATGGATAAAACAAAATAAGACATTACTTTGTAATTCCTAGCACACTTCAGCGGGTATTAAAAACTGTTTTACAGTCACCATAATATAATTTCGCAGGATAATTTTTTCCCCCTGATACATTACATATCGTAGCAGCTACCATTTTATAATACACATTTATAAATGTTTATGTGTAGTGTTTCTAAAAAAAAAGTACACAAGTTTTCATTTAAACAAACAAAAATTACAGTTAAGACTTTTTCTAGTTTTCATGCCAGATAACTCACTTGCCTGTGTATGCATCCCAGTTCTCTGTGTATATGATAATCTATGAGAATACTAATCACATCTTTCTTCTTGCAATGTAAAACTGTATTCTGTCTTAATGGATGCATTGTCAGTGCAGCAATACCAGATAAAAGGAATGCAACATAGTAAAGATACTTGGAAAAATTATTCTCAATCGCCCCAAAACTCTCCATTCCCACGCTTGGCCTTCCTCGTGGAAGAGG
Organism: Dryococelus australis; assembly: GCA_029891345.1. NCBI lineage: Eukaryota > Metazoa > Arthropoda > Insecta > Phasmatodea > Phasmatidae > Dryococelus > Dryococelus australis. Next base: position 535,753 of record CM057001.1, read on the forward strand.
GGGGGGGCAAGAGACACCCTTTGTCTCTCCCTCCAGCCGAACTTCCGGGTGGGAGGGCGTCGCCCCCCCCCTTTTTTTCTGGTTGGCACGCCACTGGAGAGGGCTGTTCTTTGTTAATCAGAAGAGGCAAGTTCTGGTACTATCATGCGATTTGAAACAGTGTCGGCAAAGAACCATCGTCAACATAGTTACGGTCATCTGTTTCGGAGCTCCATACACAAGATGGTTTCCTACTGTGGAGTAGTAGGAAAATAAGCATTGATGCACTAGAGCAGGAATTCCCAAACTTTAGTGTACTTTAGTTTAGCACGTCCCCCTTCTGCAAAAAACGGACACAACATTTACAGAGCTAAATGCATGATTTACTGCAAACAAATTAAATCTCAACCTAGAAAGAACATATCTTATTAATTTCCTCACACAGAACAGAAAAATATTAATTCATATGTTAGCAGTAACAGAGACAAAATTAATGAAACTGCAGTGATTAAGTTTCTTGGCTTTAAAGTAGACAATTTGCTTAACTGGAAATCACACATTGCGTATATTTTACCTAAACTAAGTTCAGCATGTTTCGCTCTGCGGGGTATTGCAGAGGTCTTGAACGAAAATACAGAAAAAATTGTATATTTTCAGTGTTATGGTATAATTTTTTGGGGTAATTCCACTGACAGTAAAAAAGTGTTTCACATGTAAAAGAGAGCTGTAAGAATAATTAATGACAAAATAAAGTCAGACTCATGTAGACCTCTTTTCAGGAGCTCAGAGTTAACATTTGCAAGAGAGTACACGTTTTCAGTACTTATATTTATGTCCAAAAACAGCTATTTATTTCAGGAAAATTATTCCTTTCATAAGCATGACACTAGAATAAAAAACACACGTGGCTTCAGTTAACCTAAAACTTGTCCAGAAAGGGCCATCCTACCTTGGTAGCCAACTTTTCAATAAGTTACCACAACACCTTCAAGAATTGCTACTCTAACCAAAAACTCTTTAAAAAAACATCTGAAAGAATTATTCCTAAACTGACATTTTATAGTGCAAATGAATATCTAAACTACAAAGCTAAGAAATTATTGTTTAACATTTCTTTGTACGCATTTATTGTCCCCGTTTTTCTCGTTTCCTTCCCAGTTTTTCTCGTTTCCTTTTTCTTCTGTTTCAGCATGTTGGAAGGAGGATTGGTCAAATTATGAGGAAAAGATGTGATGCATGTACGTGTAGTCTGATATACATATATGTGTGTGTTTACTATGGCCAGTGTATAAACTTTGTATACTGTAATTTAACTTGCCCAATATATTTGTACTATGTAGTGAAAAAAGATCTTACGGATGCAATAAATCAAAACAAAAGAAAAAACTAGATGGCGGATGGTGACGTAACAATATGGGGACCGGCCGAAGCCTGCCGTTCTATGCCTGATGCATTTGTGTGCCAATTCTTATATTCCTATTACTCTGTGATTTTATACACGAATCAGGTGCCTCCTGTTTAGTTTTGTGCGAGATGCTTAGTTGTAGTACGTTGGTTGATCCTCACGCACCTTCGCAATAACCGACATTCTCCTCCCATATTATTGGCGAGGGGCTCCCCTAGGTTTTTCCATTCCAGTTATTCTCAATGATGCTGCAGGCATAATACATTTTACCGACATCATATTGTACTTATTCAGAAGTACTGCCTGATCCGAAGATGATGATTATGGTTTTAGAAAAACCCACTCTGGCATGAATTTCCTTAGCATGCAGTTCCAATTGAATTACTTTGCTTTATACATGGGTGCCCACCTCGTACGTCGACTGGGACACCATTTTCTCGTTTTTTTTTCGGACTATTCCTTGCTTCAACGCCCATTTATTCCAGTTGGCGAGCTTTGACTTTTCCCCACTGTTTCGAAAAGGTAACATGTTACCATGTTCAGTAATGTTGTCAATAAAATTATATTTTCGCCACTGGTGCTCCAGCAAGTCGAACTCCGACGATCATTACTTTATGGCGGTCTGACAGGTCTGAAATAACGGCGTATGACCACTGCGAGAATGGTCGCATACATCTGATATGACTGCTGCTAATAGACAGATACCTCCGTCTTCACGACCATTAGATGACTAATAGGCAAGGGTCATATGGTTGTACTGCAAGATCGAATAACAACAGATTTTTATGTGTGTTTATATAATTTTGTTTGCCACTTTTAAATAGTTCATCGTAAACAAACTTATGTAGGGATCATCCAAAGTTTGGTTCGAATTGGGGAAACGTGAACTTACGTATTTCCTTTTCGTAATTTTTTTTACTCGGCTAAGGAAGTTTTAAATACCATACCTATTTTATCTTGTCTTGGGCATGAAAAAGTGTGAATTTGTAGATTGCTGACTAGGAATAGTTAATGTGAATACAATTTTTACTGAAATTAAATATAGCTTGAAAATGATTTCATGGACTTGAAAATGTTTGTTTAAGATTTCCTCGGCAATGTGGCTACAAGTCTGTCTACTTCTGGGGAAAGCTGTGTAAAAGCCATTCATTCCGCCACGAAACAAATGGATTCCTTGCTAACTAGCAGTAGTGGGCTCAAGGCATTGAAATCTCAGTTCAGGTGAGAACATTGCATAAAAATGACTAGGTTTGCACTAAATCATATTTGTATATGGAATAAACCATAGCTTATGTCAGTGCATTTTGACTACTGGTGTGTTGGCAAGTTAGATTGCTTGCAGCTTTAGCTATTGCATAATTAGAATATTTAAAACATAAAATACTGACCATTTAGAATAGTTGAAGCTTGATCAATAGAATGTCGTAAGATGGAAACAGTCTACTATTTACGTTTCATTCACTAGTGCGAAGTAGTTCTCATGGAAAGCGGTAATGTGCGGCGTAGGGCAACGCCACGTTGATGGATGGAAACACGGCTATTGAAGAGTCTGCGTTGGTTGACAGTAACCATTCTACAAAAATATAGAAAACAAAAATAGGTATATAGGGTATATTTTCTCCTGCCATACCTGTATATCGAAAAATAACTGTTTGTAAGTATTAAAAAACATTGATCCTAGAACTGCATATCAATTCTGGAAACATGAAAGCGATGCAAAGTGTAAAAAAGGTCAATGAAAGCATAGACAAGATATGTTTTAAACCAAATCATCAAAATTGTTTTATTTTCTAAACTCAAACGAAGTAAGAGTGGTTAACTACTGCAGCGTTCTTTGCGTTACAGCAACTTTTTTTATATTCATTCAAAATTGTGAGACTAAACGTTTATTAAATAAATAAGTACTGGAGATGAAACACTCTCAGAGCAAAGAATAAATATGATCTATGTCATTTGGAGTATTACGGAGAGACCTATAACCAGATTAGTCGTTCGGTTTGTTCAACGAAGTGAGCAGACAAATTGCTTGTCGATAAATGCTCTTTGTAGGCAGCTTTAATTAAATTTTTGGACAGACAGTGAATTAATATGGAACATGTCATGTGGTACGGAAGAACTTTTTGAGCAATTACAGTGACAGTTTCATTTTGCAACCCGTAATGTTCAAACTACATGACGTGATGTGTGCGATCGCCCGATACTTGTAATAAATTCAGCTACCTCGCAATTTGTTCGGCAGATTTCAATTCGTAAATCTCATGCGGAAGCTCATAAACTGTCGTCAAAAATATCTGAAACGAATGATCATGAATCCATTTTGATAACTTGATTCAGAAAAGACGTGGTTCAACGCATCCAAGAAAGATAAACTATTTCGATAAAATAAAGTTAGTATTTACATATATTAAACAAAATTAGGGAATTACATTTTAGTCATGGGCAATTAGAAATGCCAATATTTTAACTGTCAGTAAACTATCACAACTTCGTAAAACTTACTAAAGGCACAGTAAAATGAATATAATATATTTAGTTTTTAAAATACAAAAAAAAAAAGCCACAATAAGTCCAAAATGCAAAAATATAATTCATAAAGTTAAGAGTTCAATGTTTAACATAATCTCACAACGTACTAGTCGTTTAAATTTATAAATTCCACACCTAAGAAAAAATGCATAAGACAGACCCCTAAAAACTGAAAATAAAAAAAACAAAGAAAAATATTTTCCAAAACCTATGGATTTTTGTACCTCTAAACGTTAAATAATGCAGTAATCTCCATAAGCGCACACCCAAAAATTCTAAGATGGAGGAGATAGTAGGCTAAGAGATGGTAGTTAGTATAGATCAAGGAAGCGGATAGTAAAAATCGTAACGGAAAAACAAAATGCCTGCCAGCATGCTCCACTTCACATCAGCATCGTTTGTGTCATAGTCATTGCTTACCTTGCAAATTCTCAACGATTACAGGTAGTTGTTTTGTTATTCAATATAAATATTATACATTCATAACTGGAAATCTAAGTTGTAGTTGTTCCTATCATCATACGTTTATTCTCAAGCTGGATTGCAGCGCGTGTGAAAGACTGGAGTCGGTGGATAGCAAGGAAGTGGCGAACCTGTACCTGACGCTGGCGGACTATATAGCAGGCGAGGTGCAGGGCAACGAGAATGATAAGCAGTCGTGGAACTCCGGGAGCACTAGCATATACACCGTCTGCGGGGTTATGGAGGACTTGTCGTACGGCTCGCCTCTCGACCGCTATTCCGCCGTCAACAACATGCTGGTCAACCTGACCGACAGCTGCCTCGACGTCTCCTACAGCGGGTCGGTTAAACTACCTGCGCGCTAGGTCGTGGGGTAGCAACGCCGACGGAGGTCAGCACCATTATCTTGACTAACGCCGAGTTCTCCATTCCATCTTAGAGATTCTTCTTACAAATCTTCGTAATGAAAATTTATGACCAGCCATACAAAAAAAATCAAATCTGGACATGACAGATGACTACTTAAGGAATTTTTTTTTATTTGTACCGTTTCAATTACACCTGTATTTTCCGTGTGGGATTGACATTATAAAATAATTAGGTAATATTTGATTACGGTTACAGAAGTGAAACTAATCATGCAAGAAAATAAGTTGGATTTTGAAATAACTGTTAATGTGTTCTTTACTGTGCTTCGGCTCAGCTCAGCTGGGTTTTTAAATGTTAATTCTGAAAATTAAGTGATGGAGGAACGTGCGAATGTGCAATATGGCAAGGATACGTTCCCTTAAAAAGACTGCTATTTGCCTCAGACTGTCCAAGACCCATTCAAACTTAATGGATTAGAGAGAATTGGGCGGCTTTTAAGATTGTGGTCTTGAGACGATGAGGATGAAGCGAAGTGAGAGTGGAGCTGTGCCGAAATGAAAGGTCGGGGGAAACGGGAGACCTACCGGCCAGCGGCATCGTCCGGTACTATTCCCACATACAAAAATCCAGGTTCGCCTTGATGGGAGGCGAGTAGTCTAACCACTACACCACAATGGCCCCGAGGTGGAAGTTAGGCGTCAGAACTTCAGGGACTAACCTTTACAATTATGCAAGTTTTCAAGGTTTCGAGTGCAATATGTGTGATGTTCTGCAACTCAAACGACACACTTCGGCAGCGTGTTATACAGATCATTGGCAACAAAAAATGGCATACACAAGTCGGCTATGCACCCCCATTTCAGAGTTCCAGGGACTTAAATGCAATAAAAACAAAAATTGTAATTACTGAATATCTTTAACACAATTGACTGCATTCATGTTGTAAGTCCCACACAAGCTGTTAAAACTGTGTCCAATCTGACCGTAAGTAGACACTGGTAGTGTGGCTGGCGTGGCCAGTCTTTGTTAGTGTGTCGAGGCGAGTGGTTGTGTAACAATGTCAGGAATGTTTACACGTGCAGAGTACTCAGACATGATGTTAGTTTATGGTTACTGAGATGTAAATAGGTGTGGTCCATCTGCTGAGTATCCACGCAGGTGGATTGGAAGGCGTGGGCATGTCCCATGACCGGCGCACTCTCCAGACCTCTCCCAGTAGGGCTTTTTATTCAGGGGCTGCCTGAAGAGTAGGGTTTACAGCGGACGGCGACCAGATGCACGAGACCAGTTGCTACAGGCGATAACTGACTGCACTAATCAACTCGGAAATGAACTTGCAAGCATGCAGTGGCAACACGCTATGGTAGGCTACAACGTATCGCAGCCTGTTTACAATCAGATCGTGCACATTTGAACAGGTCGTGTGAGATATTCAACATGAATGTAGTCAGTTAAATTAAAAACATTCAGTAACTCCAATTTGTATTTTTGTTGTCTTTATGTCCCTAAGTCTGAAATGGGGCTGTATAGCCTACTCGTGTATATGATGTTTTTTGTTGGCAATGATCTGTATAACACGCTGCCGAAGGGTGTAGCTGAGTCGCGGAACATTCGGTATAGAAATTCGCACATGTCACAGTACACTTGTACCTATCACACTCTGTACCGCAGTGGCGAAGCAACTGGAACACACGCCTCCCTCAAAAACTAACCGGTTTGATCCCCGACGGGATCATAACCGCATGTGAGAATCGTCATGCAGGTCGATGCCGCTCGTTTGGCGGGTTTTCTCGGGGATCTCCCGTTTTCCTCGCTCCTGAACCTCATCGCTGCTCCATATTTACTTCGATTCACGCTCATCAGCTCTCAAGACGTCGTCGTAAAGAGCCAGCCAAACTTCTCTGCCCTTCTTGACACGGAGTCTTTGCTTTGTGCCAGGTTTACATATTGTAAGTGGCCCCATCAGTATTCCGTGCAGAATTTTTAAAAACGTTCAGTGTTATTCGCTGTCCAGATTTTACAGAATAATTATAGCAAACATCAGTGTGAGAGTGGCTTCATAGGCTACTCTCAACTGCCTCGAAATAAGCATCTAACTGGTGTGAAGTAGACTGATATCACCTACTGCATATTCTATTCGAATATGTACTGGGAGGTCCATCTAACATGGACACGCACAAAATTTCCGCAACGGTTTGCAGATCACGAAATGCTGTTTTCGCTAAATGATAGTCCTTAGGGGGATGAGTAATTTGCCGTACAGTAACTATTCGTAACAGGTGCTCGGATAAAGAAATTGAACTCATATGATTTGTTAACTGGAAACATGCATCTATTTCAACGGCATCTAAAAGTACGTGCAAAGAGGTACTGAGTGATATAGCAGTTTGCAATGGACAGTATCGCAGAAACGCTAAGAAATAATGTGCAAATATAGTTAAGTTAAGCGGCCGGTAGTTTGGTGCAGTGGACCTGTACTCACAGCTGTACATATAAACATGCGCCGTGACTCATTCTGGCGGGACCACTTCCTCTAGAAGCACAGCGCTTATCTTAATGGAGCAAGGGGCATTGTACAACCCTGAAAACATTTCCCATGTCGTGAATTTCTACAAAATCTACCCATATAGTAGTTCTAAAAATAAGAACTTCAGTGGTCGAGCGATGCTAATAGCTTAAATAAATAAAACAAAATCGGACGTTTCCGAAAAAAAAAAATTATCCTTCTGTATTATTACTGACTAAATGGAATTAAAATACTATTAGAAGCTCCGAGTTTGAAAATTAGGTTAAAATAAGTTTTTTATTTGATATTAACCCCAAATTTAAATTAGAACAGAACGTCGTAATTTGTATACAAAATCTGGTCACGTGATCATTTTGTCAACAAAATCTGCCAATTCGGACACGGCCTTAGTATCAGTCAAAACTACCGAACTGTAGTAAAATCATACGCCTTCATGAACAAAACATTATGATTATGGAAATTCCAACCCATCACACCTCTTTTGCAGAGCATATCCAATGTTCTGTTTTATTGAGGCGATATGTTGTGTATCGTGGTTAATATGGTCTATTTGCTGTTTCTTCACGCGTTTTGGACCTAACCTTTGAAAAACCACTCTTGTATAACGTGTTTGGTTTTTTATTAATTATGTATCGAAACAGTGTTCCTTGTGTTAGCATAAAAAACATAATAGTACCTTACTTTTAGTTATATTGTAATTTTATTTATACTTCGTCTATAAATAATAATATTTCACTTACAGTTAAGGTTGAAGTAAAGGAGCACTGCACCCAACTATACAATGTGAAGAACTCATAATAAAGTAGTACAGACACCATAAAATTGTCAGAAAAGTGCTATTTATGATGTACATGAAAGAAGGATGTACATATTCTGCAACATTATAACATATTTTACCAAAATACACTTTTTAAATGTAGAAAAATAATTGATTAAAAGAGTCTGTATTTTTTTTTAAATTTAAGAGCGTTTCCGTTCTGGATTCTTCAGAAAGCAGAATATGCAAGAAAATCTTCTTCATGGAATATCATCATAAGGTAATTCTTTAGAATAGGGGTTTATCTAAAAAAAAATTTAGGAAAGTGGTATAATTCCACTACTGACTACAAAGAACACGAATTTACTAGGGGCATCAACATTTGACTAATAGAAAGCCCAAAAACTATAGTGGGGAGGGCTATGAATATAAGGAAAATTGTGGGGTAAAATGGGTGAAAAATATGTGAATAATGTAATATTTATTCATAAAAATAAATTAAATTGCAAACAATAACTGAACCAAACATTAACTAAATAGACAATATTTCCAATCAAAACTACGAATACGATATTGGGGAGAGCTATGAAGATAAGGGAAATTGTGGAGTAAAAAAATACAAAAAAAGTACATTTCATTATAAACTTTTACCCTTCAATTTCCCTCCAGTTCATAGCCCTCCCCACTATAGTATTCCTAAATTGTATTGATAACATTGTCAATTTAGGTCATGTTCAGTTCAATTTTTTTTTTTTTTTGCAATTAAACATGTTTTTACGCGACAATATTACAGTAAAATTAATAATAGTACAAAAATATGTGAATTGCAAAACACACACTATTTCTCAGTTCAAATAGGCTACACATGACAATAATTTATGGGGAAATTCCAAGCTTCGCTGATGCGTGACGCTTCGCGTCACCACCTAAAAAAAAATTGCCGGCGCGCCTTGGATCACTGTCTTGGGGATTTACTACCCTGCTGGCACTGGGACTATCTCGGTGCATTACGTATAGCTACGCCTGTACAGTAGTGTTGCTATTTAACATATTTTCGTCAGTAAATATTAAATTTTGTATATATGTTTCACTCGTTTTACCCCACAATTTCTCTGATCTTCATATTCCTCCCCACTATCGTTTTTTGGGGTTTCTATTAATCAAATGTTGATGCCCCTAGTAAATTCGTGTTCTTTGCAGTCGGTAGAGTGGAATTATACAACTTTCCGAGATTTGTTTTCCCAAAAAATTAATTCAATTTAGTAAATACTCACCAAATCACATCCCATTCATACAGCTATATGAATACGCACTCCACAACTTCGGTCAATTTGACCACACTACACACACACACGCTAATATCCACACATATATTATAATTTACCTTTTCCCTTGCTATAATAACATATAAACACTCGTAATTTCACACAATTATTAGATTTAACACTTCAAACAACATTAATTTCAATAAAACAAGCGTTTAATAACTCGCAAAACCTTGAACGAAATAAATATTGATTACTTGAAAGAAAATGATAGAAAAAATCCCTAGACAATCTTCTTAAAACATTCAATTTGAAAAACAATAGTCACATTTGCCACTAGAATAAAAGGAACATTGATAACATATTTATTGACTTGAATTTGACCGGGCTCTGGCAGTGTTCCCAACTGTAAATTGATTACCAGATCACGATGCACAAGCATTGACGGTAGCATCTCTTGGTGTAATCAATGAACATCAGTACTTCAAAAAATCAGGCAGTATACTTTTGAAAACATCTTAAATTTCAAATGTGACCTCAGCAATGAACTGTGGCTTGATTTATACAACACCGCCGAAACAAACGAAAAGTTGAATTCAATTCTAAATGCTGTCCTTGTTCTTTTTTAATAAAACTTTCCCTCTAAACAAGTTCGTTGTAACATCATGCCAACTAAAAAACTGTGGATAACGAAAGGAATAAAGATTTCTTGCGAGCACAAAAGAAAATTGTACAAAATAGCCATAGTTAATATAGATCATAACGTAACAACCCACTATAAAAAATATTGCAAAGTTTTGAGGAAAGTCGTTAAATCAGCAAAAAAGTTGTACTTCAGTTCTCTTATTCACAATTCGGAAAACAAACTCAAAACTACGTGGTCCATCATAAAGAGTGAAACTTTTAATTCATACTATTTAAATGTTCTAGGTATCCTAATAAATAAAGACCCTAGCAATAATACTAATAATAATTTTACAACTTCACTAAGTAGAGATTACCCCTCTATAAACGGTTGTTTATAACTTCAGGAGAAGTGGAAAAAAGTAATAAAATCATTAAAACCAAAATTATCTTGTGGTTATGATGGCATTAGTTGCAAATTAATAAAGGAGTGTGCATGTGGATTTGGTGTCCCCTTAAATCATATGTATAATGCCATTTTTAACACTGACACTCAAATTGGCAACTATCATTCCGCTTTTCAAGAAAGGTGAAAAAGTAAATTTAGCCAATTATAGGCCCATTTCACTACTAACTTCCTTCTAAAAGGCAATTGAAAAAATAATTTACAACAGACTCATGCAACATTTTGAAGAGTACAGAATCTTCTCAGACTCACAATTTGGCTTCAGGAAACATACATCAACAAGTGAAGCAATATACAAACTGACGGATAATATCCTTAATGCTCTGGACAAAAATCTGCCAACAATTGGAATTTTTTTTGATCTGACAAAAGCTTTTGACTGTGTAAATCATGACGTACTCGTTGACAAACAAACATTACGGAATAAGAGATAAAATTAACAACATAATGTGTTCATATTTATCAGACAGATAACAAGTTTGTATTAGACACAATGCGTGCTCTGTATATTCCAAATCAGGAAGAATAAAGCGTGGTGTCCCGAAGGGCTTTATTATTGGACCTTTGCTTTTTCTTTTGTGTATAAATGACTTACCTTGCCACCTTAATTCAAGCATCACTCAGATTCTTTTTGCAGACGACACCAGTATTGTAGTCTCAGCCAGGACAAAGGAAGCACTGGGGCGGTTAGCCAGTACCACTTTTAGTCAATTAGATGCTTGGTTTAAAGCCAAAAAATTAAGCCTTAACCTTGAAAACACACATTTTATCCAGTTCCGTACCAGAAATAGCAAATAAATAGACTTAAGCGTCTGCTATGATGCAGAAAAAGTCAGTGGAACTGAGCATACCCAATTCCTAGGGCTGCATGTAGACACTCACATAAATTGGAAACTTCATATCTAACAAATTTTACCAAAACACAGATCTGCCTGGTTTGCCCTGCGTAATATTGTAGACATTTTAAGCAGAGAGACTGCTGTAATGGTTTACTTTGCATACTTTCACTCAATCATGACACATGGCGTAATTTTCTGGGGAAACTCAACTGACAACAATAAAGTTTTTCGTATACAAAAAAAGGCTTTGAGGATATTATTTGAAAATAAAACATCCGATTCCTGTAGGCCATTGTTCAAAGGTGCTAGAATCCTACCACAAGGATGTGAATATGTTTATTCTTCAGTTATATTCATTTTCAAAAACCACAGTTTATTCCAGAAAAATGATACTCTCCACAAACATAACACAAGAAATAAAGAACTAATTAATTTACCTGTTGTCAACTTAAGAATGTCCCAAAAGGGGTCTTGTTACTCTTCAAAGTCAGCTGTTCAACAACCTGCCCTATTACTTGCAGAAATTATGCTTTACAAATACGAAACTCTTCAAAAAAGAACTAAAAGAGTTCTTAATAAGCAAAACTTTTTATTCTGTAGACTAATATTTATCGTAAACACAAAACATACTGACCACTACATTATTTTAATCAAGACAAGAAACCCCCATGGATATTCAGTGTGAGGTATTGTGTAAAGTCAATGGAATGTGTGCCTCTGTCTTGGTTTTTATTTATTTATATGTTGGAGTGGCCCGGGACGCAGCACAGATGTGCAGAAGAAATTTAAGAATGAAGATTAAATATTGAAAATTCAAGACTATTTATATTTTATTTTATATTTGTTTTAGAATTCGATACTATTATAATACTTTGATGTTTTGATATTATTCTGTAAATAATGTGTTCATGTTCTGACTTGTCCGGCGTATCTTTTATCTTGCGCTTGTGTACGTTGGCTGTAGAAGCCGCCGTTAGGGTGTGTGTTTGGGGAGGGGTGTTCTACAAAAATGTTCACTGTCACCAAAAGTTTCACACACAGTTTTAATGCGTGTCTTTAACCACCCACTCCTTACTAGTACTCAAAAATAATCATAAGTTGTTAAAAATACATTCATAAAAATATATCAAAAATTGACTGTAGCAAAATAGTTTGCCAGCAATTTGTATGTCCTGTCTCTATCGTCCTGGCAGGCCCGACAAATTCCTTTTACAAATCACGCAAAGGAATTATATAAAATTTACAAATAAAATCCCGACGGTTCATTTTCCAATACGTCGGCACGCGTGATCCAGCACATTGGTCCGCCGAGGGGGGGGGGGGGGTGAATTCTTAGTCGTACTTGCAGAACATACCTGGGCAGCGGCATTAATCTTACTTGCCATACGGAAGAACCAAAATATGAAGATCGATAAACAGCACTGATGCACACCAGCGGCCCTCCAAATACGGCCTCGGTAAAAGTCAGCTGTTCCTCCTCAGGCGGAGACTCCGTGCGTCCTCTCAGAGATGCAGGAATACGCGAAAGCGTAAGCTTTCTCGGCCCCAGGAATTTGATGTAGAAATTATATACCATTTCGCACACGTCCACGACATGAAGCAAAACTTGACGCAGCATTCTAACTGCCGATGAAAACACTACGGCTCATTCAGTTATTTTCATAGCGGCTCTGTCAGTATTACGTGTTCGCAATTTTCCAGTCACGACCATACTTGTGGATGCATCACTGAAATCCACAGTTTGCCCAATGCCACAACATTCCTAACAAGACACATAATTTTCATTTTCGAGAGACAAATATTAAAGTTGAGCAAAGTTAAACAAGTCGCTGCAACCAACATACTAGGAATGTTTGTAGTGAATCAAAATACGTGAGAACTGTAATACACCATTCTAACTAAATCCATACATTTAAGAGCGGTTATAGTCCCGATGACCATGCGAGTTCCATATTGCCATTACTCACTCCTGACGCCATCGTACTGGCCACCACCTTACTTCAACCATGAGTTTAAATGCTGTTACCAGCCATATCACTATAACACTTGCATAACCCATCGCCGGAACGTTTTTAAGAAACCTTTCCAAAATCCCTTAATGCCTATGCAATAGTGTTCGGAGACTCGGGCACAGTATCTCGCTGCAGTTTTTCTGCTCAGTTGGTACAGTCTCGACTTCACGTATCATATTTTCATAGGCTTTCCACACTCACTCATTGCCAATACGCATAAGCTACAATTGTAAGCCGACACGCCACCCCTTGTGGCACTGAACTCCTCAGCGCCCGCGCAGGACATACTCAGTCGAGCGACTCGCTCATACTGTTTGCCCTGACGTCCGCCCGTTACACCAGCAATGGCCAGGGTGACGTCACGTACTCCCCAAACACACACCCTAACGGCGGCTTCTACAGCCAACGTACACAAGCGCAAGATAAAAGCTTTAGCTTATACGACAAATAATTCACAAAAAAAAAATTATGTTATATTATTTTAGTAAGTGCGAATTATATTAAGGAATATAATATGCTGATAAAAGTTTAGCCAAATTACTCACTAACATTTATATAGAAAGATATCCCTGATAAGCCAATTTAATAATAATAACAGTAAGACCGGTCTCAAATAGGCATACCACGTTAAAAGAAAATACAAAATTGCCAACACTGGGGCATAAAATATATCAAGATGCCGCAAAAATTACCCGGCGATAATTTGGTCACCACAATATACAGCATACATCACACTTTTCTGACAAAATTTGTTGGTGCGTATAAAAAATGTTATGAGCTCTTCACATTGTACAGTCAGTTGCTCTACTTCAATCTTAACATTAATAAAATCAGGAATAAAAAAAGGAGTGTTGGTAATGCCTAGTAAAAAATTGTTCTTATGCCGCAAAATATTATTGAACGGAGTGTGCGTGACGTCACTTTGGTGTAATTTTCTAGAATAGGTTAAGCTTTGTTTGTATGAGGCGGAGGAATATCTTGGAAGTGGAACTTTAGCAGGGCTACAGAAAAGTTGGAAGTAACCGTGAATGGATTAAACTGTGATTTGTTTTTTCAGGTTCAACAAGACTTCGTTGAACGCAGGAGTTGCACTCACAAATAAGATGTACGGCGGCCAGTCTATCAAAGTCTCCAACGTTGTGTTTGTTCAAGGCTCCATCGATCCCTGGCATACCCTAGGAATCACTAAGAGCATTTCATCTTCAGCTCCAGCTATATTTATACAAGGTAAATAACACACTATACTTACCTTAATTTACGCCCTCGAAATGAAATTTTAAGAGAATGGTTACGTGCGTTTTCCTTCGAATGAAGTTTAAATGTGGCAAATGTGGTAATCCTAACACTTTAGGTAGAAGGACTATTTTCGATTCACAATTTCTTGGCCAACAACGTCGCCTTCACGTTGCTTCGTAAATACATAAGCTGGAAGTAATAGATTTAAATACCTGTAATGGTTCACTTAGTGACTATTACTATTATTATGTGGTAAGGGTTTGGGGGTCACGTGGTCAGTACGATGGCCACCGCCAATGCATTGCGTGTACGATTCCCAGTGATATTTTTTGACAGTTTAGCTCATGGTAGCTTTGTTGGGCATTGGCAGTATTTTGCGATTTTTCTCGAGGTGCAGCTGATAGTTTTCGCATCTTAATCCGATCTTGGTTTTGTCGGAATCGTATGGGTACAACACACACTCGGTTCTATGCTTGTTTTGTGATATTGGATCGGACGGAGCACCCATGTCCCAGCACACATGTAGTATTTTCTGCTTCTTTCTGAAACTAAAAATACTATTAAGGAAATTAATACAATTGATAACATTTATTTTGATCTAGAAAAGTGAAATTGTACTATAAATATCAGTGAATAAGCATTTGTTTTGGAATCACTGAAATCCCAAAACATTTGAATTGCACAAATGTAAAAGAGCAATGCCCTGATTTTTAGCGAGTTTTGCTAATGGGAGTTTAACTCCACAGCAAATTCCACTCCAAAAGCAAATAGTTGTTTTTGACAACCAAATACTTGCGTTCGCATCACCAAACAAAAAGTTGATGCTCTTAAAATATTTCTTTGGATAAAGAAAACTTGAAACACCAGTAATTTGAATCTGTTCTGACAAAATTTGTGTAGACGAACGCCTTTAGTTGGATGAAAAAATCTGCCAGGAAACAAAGTATTCTGTTAAATAAAATCTAGACTTGTTTAGCGGCATAAAAACAATATTTTGTTGGAAAATACATAACTTCGAATGCACTCGTCGTCTTGAGAAATTAAATAACAAAAATTTCAATAAGAAATATTCGACTTTCTAAAACCACCGATTCAGCTGCAGGACAGCGGATTTCTTACTGACTCGGGCGGCGAATCCTTGAGTCTAGTCATGGTCTCCTGACATTTTTTGAATCAAACCTTTGAAAAAACATACCATGTTTGATGTGTGTGTATGCTTCGTAACCATGTCATATATCACAAGCACTTTATACTTATGTTAACATAAAAGTATGGTATTTTTTATTCAATTGATACACTGTTTTTATTTTAATGTAGAAATTACAATGTTTCATTTATAGTTAATACGAATGTAAACAGTGGGAAGACATGTGTTGGTAACACCTAGTAAGAAATAGTCTTCACACAAAATACCATTACAGTGAGTGCGCACGAATACGGTGCGTTATTCCTTGGGTGTGATTTTCTACACTTGGTTAAGCTTTGATAGTATGAGGCGGAGGAATATATTGGAAGTAGAACTTGAGCAGAACTTCAGAAGAGTCGAAAGTAACCAGGAATGGACAACAGCTCAGCATTTGCGGCACCAACACAGGAAACTAAAAGTCCTGTATTTGAATTCACGTACATTTTTATTACTTTTGACGAACTTTTTCTGTAAATAAATAATTTTTAATAGCAAAATATGTTTGTGTTGTTTCAGGACTGTCTCACTGTGGCGACATGTATTCATCTTCCTCCTATGACCTTCCACAACTGACAGCAGCGCATAAAGAAATACGTGACATCCTCGAGAAGTGGCTGTGAACACAATGTGACATTGCATGTCAAATGTGATTCAGTAACACAACCTTTCTTTGTATTATACACAAAAATAAACGACATGCAAATAAAATTCAGTTTTCCATCATGAACGCTGGCAGTATAACTGAAATTTTTTCAATTTAATTGCCTTATATTAGATAGTGTCTGGAAGTTCACGAGTCCATTATTTGACGTAAACGTAGCCTTGTGGCCTCGCCAAACGCGGTACTCTCTCAAAGACATGGTTGTAATCGAACTTTGATCATTTACATCACCTTGGTCATCGCAGAAACTGAGCGTGTGTGCATGCTCATGCCCATGCATGCATGCGATGTTGTAGACTGTTCATGGTCAAGTGAGCACTTTTCATATCCTAGCTACTGTACAGCCATTTTATATCCTTAAACCACCTTTCTTAAATAAATAATGCTATATAAGTAATAAACACAGTGTGTATATCCGTCGCACTCGGAAGTCAATGTGTAAGGCTAAAACAAGACCTTTATTCACGATTATTCCAAATGAGAGGGCTTTCAAAAGTGCTTGCTTTAGCTTGAATAGCCTATATGTGAGCTTGAAAAGGCGATGACAAGTGTGATCGAGACGCCATGTTCTCGAGCGACCCGTTGCTCTAGATCGCAATATAAATTATCAGAGCTGTATTTCGACAGCACCTCAGTTAATCACTCTACAGGGAGCCACTGGGTTTAGTGGTCAGACTACTCACATTCGCCAAGACGAACGGGTTCTATTCCCAGTGGGTTCGCTACGATTTTGTACATGGGAAACGTGCCAGATGTTGCCGTTAGTTGGCGTGTTTTCTAGGAGCACTCCCATTTTCTCCTGCCCTTTTATTCATCTGCTGATCCATCTTCATCTAACTTCACCTTTACCGATGCTCAAGGACATTGCATTCAAGCATTGACCAAAATGTTTCATCATGCCAACGATATGGGCTCGATGCCTGTCTGATCCAAGCCCGGATGCTCCTATGTGCAAATACTTGTCTGAAATCTGTTGTAGCAACACTACATTTTTTTTTAGAGTTATTCAGTCCCCTCTTAAGAAAATCACTCGTTTTCCTTTCTCCATCATAACGTGCAGTTTCACGTCCCTCTTCGCAAACCACTGCAGGAAGCACAGCACTCCAGTGTGTGGCCTTTCCTAAGATACATCTCTCTTCATGTAATGAGCTGCATTATTGCCTTTCACCAGGGGAACAGTATTAAATTTCAGATATGTTTATTTAAATTTAAAAAAAATATCGGATTTTATACATGAGCTATATTTAAATAAAGTGAGTGAGTGAATAGATTTGAGCGGCTCTTAACAGTGAGACCTTGAGAGCCGACGAGGGTGATTGAAGTGAATATGTAGCGGCGCCGGAATGAAGGGACGGGGGAAGTGGGAGATCCCCGAGAAGGCCCGCCGACCAATGGCATCGTCTGGCACGATTCCCACTTGCGAAAGTCCGGTGACCTGGCTGGGGATTGAGCCCGGTTCGCCTTGGTGAGAGGCGAGCGTTCTAATCGCTCAGCCACCGCGACTCCCTATTTAAATAAAGTATTTGTTACTAACATAATGCATACATCGAAGGACACCATTATTTAATGACTTATAGTGGTCACAAGCTAAGAATAAACAATTACTAATAAACACAAAGGGCTGTTCTTAAGGGGAGGGGGGTGTTAGATATGTGCCGATGTCTAGTTTTGCAAATTTATGTTTATAATATTACAGGTAAGGTCAAAGTATTTCATGCAAGAATAACTTAAAAAATTATAAACATAAAATATTTCGGAATATTGAAGAATATTATATGTTTTTTATTGTCTTTATAAAACGTTATATAAACAACACCACTGTTTATTGTTTAACGAAAAAAAATGTCATAGGTTCATATGAGATATATACTCTGCCAAGACAAACGTTTTACTTGTAGGAAGTTGTAACAGCCACATAAATAATTTTATTAGTCACTGTACGTGGCAGCTTTCACTCTGCCAAATACTACATTATTCAAATTTGTTTTTTCGTATGTTAATTTTTGTAAAGTTAGAAAGTGACCTCGTTGTGGCATTCTACCATGTTTCTAGAAAACATAACAGCTGACAAATTATTTATTCCTGTTACCGTTAACGAACACTAAGCTGTGCAATTAAACACTACACCATTAACGACATAGTCGCAGATTTCATATCAGAGCTCTGTTTACTACTGCACTCTGCACGATACAACGGAACTACAATGACTGTGCTCGTGATGTCTTCGAACAGCGTTGCCAGCTCTGGTTGCCAGCTCGCTTTCGAATGTCCACTGCCACGGGCCTCGGCCCATAGAGAAAATAAAGTACTAGAACCAGCCTCGGGCCTAGGGTGATAGGTTTCTGGTATTAGCAGCTATATTTAAATATTCTTTCAATAAGATACATGTCTATTTTGCACTCTGCCAGTTATGCTGATGTGTTCTGACAGGCTTCGAGGTCAAATATTTAATTTTAATTTACCTTTTTGCGTCTCAGCCGACTCACCTAACGTAATTTACGTATTCGTATGTGGCTATGGAAATAAAAAACCGGGCAGCACTCGGCCACTAAACAAAGCACAGCTCAAAACCAACTAAGTTGAAAAACTGTCAGCTAACATTGGTTTCAGATTACGTTAGTACTCTACAAAATGGCTCCTTATATTATGGTTTCTGTAACTTGTTTACAAAATAAAATTACTAGGTATTGGCAAGAACGTACAGCAGAAGCTCTGATACGCAGAGCAAATAATTTTTATTTGCTACTTAATATTATCTGTATTTTTTACCTAGTATAAAAATCTCCGTTATTTAAAATATACTAATGCTGTGATCTCAGAAACATTATGGTGGTGTATTGGGAAGCGATATTCCCGCTCTTTTGAAACAGTAAATCGGCTTTTCAAAATTTGATTTGAAGTGACAATGTTCTGGCAGAGTTTGCACACAGAATGCTTCTCTTTTATTTTTATGTCTAATGGAATTCAGTATGTATACTATATGCCACAAATCCTGCAAATCAGAATTGCTTTCAAATTATGACAAACAGAAAATATACTAGCATATATCTCACACTGCATGAATTGCATACACCAATACCAGCGGCGCAGCCAGAGAGGCGGGCTATGGGTGTTTATAACCTCCCCCTTCTTTTTTTACCATACGGATATCAACTATTAAAATTAAAATTATTTATAAGCCTTTCATTTCGATAAAATCGTAATCGCTGATAACTATGGCGCATGTTATTAGGCTATATTAAGTAACGTTTGTTCTAATAATACGGGGAAAAGTCGGGGAATTTCATATGACAGGGAAACGTCAGGGAAATGTCAGGAAATTTTCCCCTAGGTCAGGGAAAATGTAAATAATTGCTACGCTACAAAATTTGTTAGTTGAGTGAGTAGAGGTTGATGTAATTATGAGCATATGCATTTTAAAATTTCCAATTTTAAGATTATGAACGAGCAATAATACAACTTCGCTAGGTGTCACAGGGCCTATAAATAAAAAATTAAGTATTTGCGTATTTGTAATGAGTACTTCAGTGAAGTCAATAGCGGATGTTGCTGGAAATGTTAATGAGCTGAATAAAATATTGGCACTCCTGGATTGGTCTGTTGCAGTATAACTTAACTCAACTTCACTAATAGCATTTTTTTTCTGTCGGTGTTAGAAGAATATGATACTTGAAGGTTTCGGTTTTGAAAACAGACCAAGTAAGCTAGTAAGATTCTGTATGGAAAACAAGGAAAATTAGGGAATTCCAAAATATAATTTCAGTGGACACCCTGGTCTTAACACATACGACAGCACCACTAATGCCAATATAAGCTCCCTCCCTTCCTATAGTAAGTGTAACCTCACTCTTGAGAAATTTCTAGCTTACGCCACTAAATTGATACTAGAAACTGCGTTAATACAGAATGAATTACAAAATTTATTTTAGGAATATTATAATTCAAGTATATAATAGTATTTTCATGACTACTTAAAACCTAAAATAATATCCAATTAGATTTTAAATGTGAGTGTTGATCGGAACCTATATCTGGATTTATACTACATGGTTGATACTCAGATTTGCAAATATCTATTTGGATGGATGTATTATTTATGTAATGTGGGGAAATATTTATAGACACCTAACTATAACAAAGCGTGAAAATAAAATTAATATCATGTAATTCATCGTATGTATATATAGTATATTACTTCAGAAATGGTTAATCGACCCAATGTCTGCATTCACTAATTAGCAAAGATGCCAACGTCTCGCAAAAATATCGTGATTTGTTATATTTCCAAAATACTTACACTTAGATTCTCTTTCATAACTGGATAATTTTAACTGGTGCTGGTTTTAAGCGTCTGCCAGCGAATTACAGATGTTTACTCCTAGGTTATCCTAAATGGGGTTTGCTTGGTCTACTAACAAATGTTTTCTTATCAATGTCTAATGAACAAATAACGCTGAAGTAGCGCATATGTGATACTGAACTGTAGGTGGGCCGGAATACTTTTTCACAAAATCAGTTGACCCTATTCATTAGACATTAAAAGCGTGCGTAAGAAACCCTACAATTAATTCGTGCAAATTTTTAGGCAAGATATTTTAACAATCTCTTGATATAATCAAGTAATCGTTAAGTATATTAATGTAAATATTACGTACATTATAGTAAATATAGATGCCGTATTTGAACTAGACATCTCAAGTTGCGATATCAGTTGGCGAGAATCATTACATTAATTTGTTGTAGTTTAAGAAGTGCAAGTAAATTATCGCTGTATTCATAATCAATACAAAGAAGAACTTTCTTATATAAATGATGAGCATACTTTCTTCAACAAGGATGCATTTAATTTTTAAATTATTTCTCAAAAGCTTTGATGGTAGGTAGGACTAGTCGTCTCGTTGAAAGCAATATCATTTGACGTGAAATCAGAAACATATGCAACAGTAGTGAGACAATTAGAAATACACACGTGACTTACCCGGGACTCGAACCCAGAAAACCTCGTACCATAAGTTAGTGTGCAATCAAACTGCATTACGAAGTTAGGATTCGAGCATCAACTTCGAATTTAATCAGTTTAATGTTTCGAATGACAGGGTTCAGTAACCTAAAATACTTACATGGCTATCATTTTGAAAATAAGTGAGTGAGCTACTTTTACATGGCCTACCATTGCACTATTTGTGGGCAGAATTAGGTAAATGTTGGTTAATTAGTCCCTCAGATATGACATAAAATCGCCATGTATTTCATGTGACGATATTCACAAATGGACAAAAATGTTATGTAATAGCACATTCCATGATTGTATACAAAGTAATACTAAAACCGATTGCGTAAATTCGTACATATAGCACACTAACCTAAGATGTATTTATAGCCACCATTCTGAGTATGTCTGTCACACTGAAAAATACTTATAGTTATATGTCCTACCACAATATCAGTTCTTTGCCAAATGTTGGTACGAATGGGTTGATTGTTTCCCGAGATATGAAAAAGAAACTGAATTTGTATAGTGGGGCTAACTTACAACATGGCAGAAAAATGAAGCTCTGTAAAGACAAATTTGATGGTTGTAACTGATACTACCAGCATACAAAGTTAAGTTGGAAATTGGTTCGTTCATAAAATATACTAAGATGAAATATTTATAGAGCGACCATTTTGAAATAAGTGCCTGACATACTTAAAACGTAGCGGTTTACACCTCCTGCTGCAGGGCTAACTGTTTGACCAATTTGGTTGGAATCTATCAATTATTTCCAGAGATATCACATAAAAAATTATTTTTTCATGTGGCGCTATCTTGCAAAATGACGGACAAAATATTCTCCGTGTAGACACAGTTGATAGTTGTAATATATACTGCATGTATACAAATACGTTAGAATTGATTGCATGATTTCGACGATATAGCATTCTAAACTAAGCTAACTATATGGCCCCCAAATAGAAAATGAGATTCTGAGATACCTGAAACAAATAACTGAACATCATCTGAAGCAGTACTACCTGTTTGCCAAATTTCGTATGAATCGGCATATTTTTTATCGAGATATGGCACGAAAACATTTTTTTCTTCATGTCTCACTAACTTACAAACTGGCTGATAAATATGGCTATGTGTTAGCACATTGGTGCTTGTAGTAGACACTTTCAGCATACTGAAATTGGTTGAATGGCATATAATGGTTATCTATAGTAATAATATTTTTAAGAGGTAAAGTGAGTTTGTTTATATGTAACAGCTAATCTTGGAAACTACAGGGACGATTCTTATAATTCTTTTACTGTTAAAAAGCTACATTCTTCCAGATGGGCATATGCTATTTTTCATTTTTAAAAATTCCTTGAGAAATTTCAAAATTTACAAACCAAGTCGGAGGAAAATGAACTTCTTTGCTCTTTTCTAAACTTGTTCTACTAAAACTACAGGGCCGATTCTTATGATTCTTTCACTGTTAGAAAGCTGCATTATTCCAGCTGTTTAATACAAAAATCCTTTACAAATTAAAGAATTCGTAAATCAAGTTGGAGTAAAATGAGCTACTTGCTATGGTAGCTTTCTAAGCATGCTCTACCAAAACCATAAAAGATAAATTGAAACAATATTACAAGAAAATGTCGCAAGTTGTCGCAGGTAGTCCCAGATAGTCACGGGTAGTCAAAGGGATTCACGGATCGTCGTATATATAAGTATGTATTTCAATAACTCCATAAAACCTGAGTGAAGCGATGGTTGGCTGCTGGTACCAAATGAACCTAAAATATTTATATGGCCACCATTTTGAAATAAGAATCTAAGCAGGTTCAATTACGTACGTTTACCTGACCTGTCGTAGTATGACGTACTTGCCAAATTGTGTGAGAATTACTGTGATAGTCTTCGATATATTATGTAAAATCTTTATTTTTTTCATTTTATTCTATCTTTCGAAATTGCGGTCTAACAACGTCAACTTCAAAATTTAATGCTTACATGATGTTCTGCTAGCGTACAAAATTTGGTTTAAATCGATCGAATGATTCTCGAGATATGACATATCACCCTATATAATAAAATGGCCACCATTTTGAAAGTAAGTTCTTGGCGCTGTCCAAAACTATAAAAGTCTGGTATCCTTACTAAGTATGTACAGTATATAAAGCGTATTTTGTTAAATCCGCTTGACGCTATCAAAAATTGAAAAGGAGGAACACACATGTAGACAACACACAGACATACATAAATACAGACAGGAAAGTCTGTTTCCTTCGGTAAGTAGACTACACTTGCAGGTTGAATACTATAAATACAGACAGGAAAGTCTGTTTCCTTCGGTAAGTAGACTACACTTGCAGGTTGAATACTATAAATACAGACAGGAAAGTCTGTTTCCTTCGGTAAGTAGACTACACTTGCAGGTTGAATACTATAAATACAGACAGGAAAGTCTGTTTCCTTCGGTAAGTAGACTACACTTGCAGGTTGAATACTATAAATACAGACAGGAAAGTCTGTTTCCTTCGGTAAGTAGACTACACTTGCAGGTTGAATACTATAAATACAGACAGGAAAGTCTGTTTCCTTCGGTAAGTAGACTACACTTGCAGGTTGAATACTATAAATACAGACAGGAAAGTCTGTTTCCTTCGGTAAGTAGACTACACTTGCAGGTTGAATACTATAAATACAGACAGGAAAGTCTGTTTCCTTCGGTAAGTAGACTACACTTGCAGGTTGAATACTATAAGTTTTCAAGTGAAATAATTAACGATCACAGATATGTCGGATAAAGTATAATACATCATACTTGTTTGTATCATGTGGAAACAGCAGTCTTTGTATACACTATATTCAACTGATAAAAGCCACACAATTTTTAATGGAAAACTGGGCTTAACCCCATTCACATATACACATATGCATACATTCACACACATGCCTACACATGCAATCACTCATACATACATAAAGGCCCGTACACAGTATATGAAAATGAGAGGTGGTGTTTGCGGTAGGGACTATGCTATGTTAACTTCGTTATTAGTATCAGTTGCACAGTAAAAATAATTTTATGGTACAGCTCGTTTATAAACCCAAAAACACTCATTATTTGAAAATGTTCTTACTGCACAAATTTTTTTGTTCCAGTTAGTTTCTACATGTCACGCTTTATTCATTATCCCTACCCCCCTAAAAAATTTCACTTTCCGATATTTTTCCAGAAATGTGAACGGTGGTCGAAATTTCCTATTGAAAAATCTATTACCAAGTAAGCAGTAATAATTGTTAACTGAATCTCAGTTCGGATTTAGGAAACATCATCTTACAACAACTGCACTTCTGTTAGCTATAGACGGACATCAGAGACCAGCTGCATAGTAGATTTGTATTCGAGTCGGAGCCAACATCTTCAAATTACCAACTTTATAAATAATACTGTACGAAAACATGACAAGTGAATAAATGTTTTGTATTTATATTTAGCAGTCATTTCGACTTGATTATATACAGTTATTAATGTGCCCCAAGTCACACTCCTCGCGCTTTTAAATTTATTCAAACTTTGACGATAATTAATAAGGCAAGTTAATCCGATGTTGTTTCGTTTTGAAATGTTGAAAACTTTGGTGCTTACACAGAAGAAACGCTTAGTTGTGGCTAGTTAGCGGTTAACTGAGCATTGCTCAAAATTATCTTTTACGAAGAAATCAATGCCTCGAAATGCATATACGCTCACATAAACACACCCATGCGTGCATACAGAAATACTGACTGTGAGACAGTAAATTATGCGAGATCTTTACGCCAAAATAAAAGTTCACTGTTAAAACTGGCGGAAACTCAGATCGGTTTCGTTTCGTTTTATACACATAAAAACTTATGTATCACAGTTTAATGTCCCGGTATTACATAGGCTACGTCATACAAGCGTACTGTTCAGTGGTACGTGTAGGGTAGTGCTGGTTTTTACATGTGATTGAAGGGCGCCCAGTGGTCCAAAAGAATAACAGATGGGTTTAGAAATTAACTGCAAACCAACCAAGCTAGTTTGTATAAATCATTAAATGAAATAAAATTATTTATTGTCCTTTCACTGTAAAATAAAACAATTTCTTTCATAAATGTAGAAAATGTAAAACTTATTTGTACACCACTTATATACTACGATGCATATCCAAAACTTATTTGTACACCACTTGTATACTACGATGCATATCCAACATTTATACATTGTAAAAAGCTGTACGTTAATGTAAATATAGAAGCCGTATTCGAAACAGACTGGGTTGGCTATCCCAGCACATCGAACGAAAGTCAAACCGACGGTGCCAAATGAAGTTGAGAAAATGTTGGCCGTTTGGGACGGCTTACCTTCGCTGCGGCGGGAGTGTGTAGGACGAGCTTCACGCCTCACGTCCGCTGGGTGGGCCTGCTGGTCTGCAAGTATGGGCGTCGTGGGGCCATTGCCGTCCACGAAATCTATGACTGCCTTCGCATGCCTCGTACGTCACTTTGACCACGTGACACCAGCCAGCCAGTCACGTACCACCAGAGTGCCCTTCCAGGACTTCAGATATCGACGGAGTGAAGATCATTTTGTATTGTTCTAGATGATTGATTTCAAATAAAATATAAATACAGATGACTCGCCCAGATTCGAGGAGACAGCACAGGGTTTTCACTTGGGCAGGAACTGCTGTTCCGTTAACATTTATAAAAGGGGGGGAGGTTTCTGCAGTTTTAGTTAAGTATGGTTTAAAGCAAAATAATTATATGTAACGTGCATATAGCTGGAAAGAGATTTAATTTAGTAAAAATGTAAATTTCGGGGGAAGTTTTAAACAGAATTATTTTGATACTATTTTTTATACCAAATGTGATCAGTGGGAAAAGTACATATTAATATAAAGTTTCTTCAATGTGATCTTGGGGGAAAAATATTGTAAATGATTTGAAGTTGGTATATAAACGCAAGGCAACGAATATTTCCAAACCTTTTCACTGGAACAACCCAAATCCCTTTTATGACATAATTGGGGGGCTCTCAGCTGTTTTCCAACTTAAGAAAAACCTACATTCAGAAAGCAGTTGAGACAATGGCGCCGTCCTGTATGTGTTGGCAAACACCGTCACAAGACATTTCAAGTTGCGATATCACTTTACGAAAATCGTTACACGTTGGAGTTTAAGAAATGCTATTATTATAGACACATTTGTGCCTAGAACGTAAAAAATTGTATTTATTTCGATTTTGAATTCGTATTTAACTACCTCCGTATATGTTATTTCATATGAAGGTGCAAAAGATGTATAGAATTATATATGTAAACTTAAAAAAACCATATATTATTTGATTAGAATGAAACATATTTCTAACTGTGAAAGGGGTCATGTCTGTATTTTGTATTGGTTTACACGAGGTTTGAAAGTTTTGAGACATGAATGATCTTACTGTTCAGCCAGCAAGAATGGCAGACTCTACTTTGAATATCCTACATTGAATGTAATCTTATTTGGCCTTTTTGAGGGAGAAGAAAACACAGAACTGAATCTGAAGTTTTAAACATTATTATTATTTGCATATTCGTTCACATTTCAACCTATGCTTTCCGTGATCCTCATACTGATGCATGCAAAGTATTCAGTGTCCTCCTCGCTCTTCTACACAAGAGGGATCACATAGCGTATAAAACTTTGAAAATAAAAACAATAACCAGAGTGAAGGAGTGGGAACAAAATTCCTCTTCTTGTTAATAAGAC
This sequence comes from Dryococelus australis, assembly GCA_029891345.1. NCBI lineage: Eukaryota > Metazoa > Arthropoda > Insecta > Phasmatodea > Phasmatidae > Dryococelus > Dryococelus australis. The sequence continues at coordinate 562,817 of CM057001.1, forward strand.
TACGGACGAATTTCACTGCCTTTAAAGTTAAGTGTTACCTCACAAATTATTGAACTCATACTCCTGAATAATAAATTAAATATTACTGTCATATTGCATGTGAATCTACGCTGTGCGGTTAGAGAGGTCATTAGAGATCAACTTAAATATTTTATCATATTTTGTCTGCCGTTCTATTAAAAATATGCGAGACATTAGTGAAAACTGGCATCACGAAATCATTTTACTTTACGATAATGCATTATGAATTGTTTCAGAATAAACTCTGCGTTTAAACATAAGGCCAATTTTTCCAATAAGATAACACTATTATTGTCATTGTGATGAAACCTTTGATGTATAAAATAATAAAATACCAAGCCAGTCACCTAATGAAGTATGTAGCTCAAGCATACAAGTATCAACAGTTTTTGCATCCGATATTTTCTTTTGCCTGCCCGACAAAATCATTACGCTTTGAAAATGGAATGTTTCGCCTACGAAATTATTGTATTGGATTGGATTGGGCTTATTAACGTCTTCCGGTGTTATGCCGGTAGACTTATCAGTGGACGGCTTATAAACTAACTTATAACCTAACTTAAACTAACGCTCATTGTATGCATAGGATTCGAACCCAGAGCCTCCCACACGCCAGGCCAGCGGCACACCAACCGACTGCGCCACGGGAGGTCGACCCGACGTAATTAGTATTGATGTTTATTTTACCTACTCTCTTAGCACTATTACACAAAATGGACGTTAGTAAACACATCATTTAGTTCTTATAAAAATTACACCTGGAAATAGTTGTCCTAAGATAAAATATCGTGTCTTACAAGCCATAAGCATATATTTTTGGGTGGTCCTGATGTGCACGTATTTCAAAACCAAGTTGGTCGACGGAAATTGCAACAAATCATTAATAAATTATATAAATTATACAATAGAAAAAATTCAAGGATTTTATATCCCTTTATTTTCATAAATCTCTCATTTGTTAAGGCAACGAACGCAAAATACTTAACATAGACCCACTGAACCTATTAGTTAGTAAAATTTTATATGTATTTATCAGTAATAATTAATAATATATAACGGAACGAATTGCTACTCCAATTTTCAAGCGTAGGCAGTAAATCAATTATTGGGACAGCACGAAATTAATTTTTTAAAAAAGTTTTATTTTTGAAAACTGACGCAAGATCTCCACTGATGCTCTCATGCCTTTTTCAGATTTTATGTTATATCCCGGACATATATTGTTATATCCCGGAAATACAATGTTATATCCCGGCCGTATAATGCATAAAAATTATATGTAATGCACACAAACATATATGTATATACATACAACGTGATTCCGAACAACACCGACAAACTCCGGCAGGTTATTCTTGACGAAATAATAAGACGAAAATGTCTGTACCACTTTTTCCTTAAGAGATTATTAAGGGAGATACGCGCCCCTAAAAACCACGGGTTTGAATGTAATTGAGTTAAAAATATCACAAACTACTCACAATTAAGCAACAAATCAATGAATAGTGTTTTTTTTAGAACGTAGATCTTAATTCTGTGAAAATGCGGTTTGTAATACCATCCCCCGTCGTCATATAAAATAGGGGTTGCCACCCTGTTTTTGCGCGACAGATGTTGACAGTAAGCTGTTAGAAATTTGTTGACATAACTTAAGTTCAGTGCGTCGCGAAGTCAAATGCCACTTGGTGTTGCACTGCCCCGTTAGGTGTGTTGCCAACCTCGCAGGCAAATCAGCCTTCTGTTTCGCATACGTAGTTACTTTCCGAAAGGATTTCGCGAAAACGGTTCACCCGATAGTCTTCCGACAAGACGACTAACTTTGTTGTTTAAGATGTGCTGATTCTTAAGTCATCTCAACAAATCGTTTACAACTTACTGTTCACACTTTTCGTGCAAAAACGGGATGGCAACTCCTATTTTCATGATGACGGGGGATGATATTACCAACCGCATTCTTCAAATATGTAAGTTCTCCGTTCTACAAAACAATATTTACTGATTTATTGCTTAATCCTCAGTAGTTCGTGATATTTTTTACTTAATTACATTCAGAACCTTGGTTTTTAGTGGGAATTGGGCAAACACCACTAGCACAATATTGTTATAACATTGTCTCTTTAAAATTTATATCAGAATATGCACCACAATACACACTTGTTTAGATCATATTAGAGTCTGGAATTGGAATTAACCTTTTAGGTATTGATCAAAACATTTTGTATGTAACATACTTTCCAGGAATAATTTGGATATATCTTGTTTTAAACAGAACAATGACATAGGATATAACTTATTTTGAAATGAATTCTCATGAAATATATTTTTCATAGCAAACAATTATATAATATAGACTAGTAAATAATAACATTAACGGAGCAGTTAATGTCACATACTGTGTTCGCGAGAACAATTGTGCATTAAAATGAAATAAATATGTACAAACTTCCATCACATGCCAATAACCAATGCATTAAATGAATAATGTTTACACTGCAATTCCACACATTATATACAACAAATCAGTCTCTCACACTGACCTACAAACTAATTATAGAGATTGAAGTAGTCGGATAATGCAAACGTCTAAAGCACTCCCTCTGTAATACAAACAAAGCAATACAGGATACAATTTTTTTTACAGCGAACTTATTTATGGGTTTAACTCAATCTGCGCAAATCAACATTAAGTTTTGTTTCGTTACTGTAAGGATGTAACTTATATTGCACGGAACGTAACTGCACAAGTTGCATGTGGTTTTAAACTGTACCTAGAGATGACGACCCCAATGTTTCGCAAACGTTGATATAACTTGATTTGAAATAATGGGGAGTATAGTTCATGCAGTTCATGATGGGAAGTCGGGGAACAATTAATTAAGCCAAAAATAATTAATTCAGGAGGATATTTACTGATTAAACTTACAATAATTAGAGCGTGATGTGGTTAGTGGGGTGAGGGATCGAAGTAGGTGTGAAGGACGATCTATTAAGCAAGGACAAGGATATAAGGGGCTCCAGGCTCGCTCTCTCACCCTAGTGTAAGGACACTTACCCCCAATCTCCGCTCGGAGACCGCCGTTCAGGAAGGACTGAAACCGGCTGACACACTGGCCCTTAGCCGCCGTGTCCATCACACTTCTAGTTCACACCACCTTCTCCCATACCCTTGGTTCCTATTGGCTTTCACTTGTAGCCTGGGCGGGGTTCCTGCCGTCAGATGTTGATGAAATTGCCGCAACCCCACTGTGTCAGCCACACCCACAATTTGTACGTACTTCTGCAGATTCCTGCATTTTCAGTCGTTGCGGTACATTCCTCGATGTTTGTGAACATTGTTTTAAAACAGTAATGAGCCGCACTCCTATCTTACTCGGCCACGCTTCTTTTTTTGTAATGTTGACAACACACGCACACATGTGTGAAAGTGTGTTTTTTGTAAAAAAAAAAAAAAAAAAAAAAAAAAATGTGAATAACAGTAACAGCTAAAACTATAAATTCATATTAATTATTTACTTTAAAACTAATTATTTATGAGTAGAACAGCATGAAAGTTCACCACTTTGAGATGTTGAAATGTAAAAGAAAGTGTAAAAATTGAACTGCAGTCGCTGAAAAATTGTGTGGACACCAGCACTGGGAACATACACACGATTATTAACGATAGTAAAAAGTAAAGGGTAGCCGTATGCTATTGCGAACTGCATCACGCGAGAAAGTAATGTAAAGAAAAGTGTAATTGAAGTGGTGTAAAGGCGCACGATTGCGGGGCGGTGTGGTGAGGCGAAGAGGAAGATGCTCCGCGGTCCATAATCCCCGAGGATGCTGCAACCGAGGCTGCCAAGTAATTTGAGTTGGAGGTGTAAAAAACTTTACCCGGGAGAGAGGTGCGCCTCAGTGCTGCCAACAGCTGGAGATAGCAACTAATTTCCGCCCGGGGAAAACCTGAGGCCCCGTGTGAGAGGTGAGTGTCGGCTCCCCCGTCTTGGTGTTTTCGCGAAATAAGTCTGCTGCGTCCGGAAGTGTCGGCAGGGATGAATCGACGATATCCGGAACTCGTCCCCTGGGGATACACGGTTCGTTCGTTGTTAAGGTTCCCGGCCACCTGTCGCTAGACTGCGTTGTAGAGTGTTTGAAACACGCTTTTTCCAACGAAACTCTTACACGTGAGGGCAATGTGCTGATCTACGATAGGAACACGCCCCTCAGACGAGGGCTGTTGAGTACTTTCAAGACGCCACGTACACCATAAGACTTCACATACACCATAAGACGTTACGTACACCAAAAGTACCAGTTCAGAGTACTCCAAAATTGTAAAAAAACTGCTTTTTTAAATCGTTGTGTCTTAAAATATACTCATCAGATACATACAAAACTACTCTAGGGCCTGCATTTAACCTTCCTACGGAATTTACATCAATAAAATAATAGGTTCACCGCTGAATGCCCCTAAGGTACGAGAAGACTGTACGTCAGTTGAGAGTCTTGAGCTTAGTGGTGATGGGGCACTTGATTGGCGTGGCAGTGTCGCACTTATCGCGCCTGCGCTTCTCGGTCTCGAATACAGCTCTATGTAGGCGGGACCTTGTCGCCCTTCGTTCAGCCCTTCACTTAGGCCTGAACGAAGACGCTTAGCTACAAGAAACCACAACCCCAAGGTCGTACCAAAGTGCAGAAAAACCCTTAAGGGAAAAATAACAGTGATATTGTAAAATTGTGAAATCACCAACACATGAATTTTCGGAAGAATATTTTGCTTCAATTTTTATCCAAATCACACATTTACCTGCACTAACACGTACAATATAAAAAGGCGAATTTTTAAATTAAATTTACTATACATGCAAAACTCCAACACCAACACATTAACTGGATGTATATTTTGGTGTGTATTTAAAAAAGAATGCTCTTAAAACTCTCAAATACCGAGGCATTATTCAAAATGCTAACGAGCTTGATATAAAAATATTTACTTCCTCGTTTAAGAACCAACGTTTTTTACTGGTTGATAACGTTACAATATACAGCATTTAAAAATCTCTCTTGACATGACGTGCATTTAAATATGACATATTTACTTAAAATGCATCGTTCTGAAGGAACCACCGAGTATTACAACGTTTTGCTAAAATATTATATTTTATAATAGTCTACTGGCTTTCCAAAATGACCACAGCCCATAAGGCGGAAACTTTTACTGTTTTGGCTGAAATAACAACTTTTCCTGGGTGTAACAAATTATGTAACAACTTTTCCTGGATGTAACAAATTATGTAACAACTCTACAAGGCGTTAACATTACAGAAAAAAACGCCGTATTTTATATTTTCCAACATTTTGTTTCGAAATTAATATTTTTAAGTCCAAGACTACCAAGACATCCAGTCAGCTGCACTACTCTGAAAAACCAATTCTAAGGACTACAAACCCATGCCTACTATCATTGGCCAGACGGCCTTAATTTCAATTACTTAACTTATTTCCATCGCCGCGCAAGTCCCCAATAGCCGAGCGTCTCTGAAAACAAATTAGATATCGGGTCATATTTATATGAAAATTTATTGTAGAGGAAAACACCCTACCGCATTCTTTATTTGTATACATTATTCTAGAGACATTTGCGGAAATCTGGTGCGTACAACGCACTCTTTACATATTCCAACAGCGAGACGCGACCAGACGAACCAGCGACTGGGGCCCTTCGAAGCGGCGAGGCCTTGAACCACAGGCACTGGCTACCGCTAGCTAGTATGCTGAGTGCCTTCATACATGTCACCCCCACCATGCGTCGGAGCTTGCCATTTTGCAACCCGTATTCGTAAATTCTTCACCACTGCAAACGTATGTTGCTTCAAAAAACGTAAGTTCACATTCCACCACTTTAATTAATATTAAATCTGTATATTATCATATTTTAAAGTTCATTTTCTGTCGTGAATGTTTTAATAAGTCGTAACACAGTACGCAGCCGAGCGAAGATGGTGGGCAGGTATGTCGCTGCGTAGCAGGGCGGACAAAGCCGGCCAGTCAGTTTGTAACTTCCCGTTGCCAGGTAGCATACTTGAGACACACTTGGGTCTCAGGCTTAAGAGTCCTGTGTACTGAAACGTTATCTGTAAAATCGTTAGTAGATGGATAATGCGAGAGCTGGATCACCCCACTTTTTTCCGGTTAGTTCCGCCAAAAGTACAAGAAAATAGTAACATTAACTATTTCCCATTATTTTTAACGAAAGTACAAGAAAAAATAAAAAACTCAAAATCTGACGTTCGATTTAAAAAAAAAACTATCAAAATCAAGAAAATTTAACCTAAAATAAAGCAAATTTCTCGTTTTCAAGCTACTTTACCTTGTTTCTATAAATTACAATTTTCAATTAAAAAAACAACGAATTTTAATCGAAAATCAAGCAATTTAAGCCCAAAATCAAGTAAGTTTTCCAATATTTCACAAAAAAGGCATGCAGATATTTTCATACTATAAAAACAAGCAATTTTCATCGAAAATCAAACAAATTTAAATCAAGCCCCAAAATCAAGCAAATTTAAATTTTTCCAAAATAGGCATTCGGATTTTTCATTCTCAAAATCAAGCTAAGTTAATTTAAAAACAAGCAAATTTAAGCTAAAAATCAGATTAAATTTTATCTTATTATTCATTATACATTATATTCGAATCTTAGCCAATTTTTTTTTTTAAACTACTATTTTCTCTAGATTTTCACCTATTTCTCGACGTTCATATTTATCGTCAATGTTTTCTAAGACTGTTAATTGTAAGTTTTATAAATTTGAATGAAATTTGTAAACTACATTTTAAAGATCTTCAGATGCATTATCTAATCTATAGGAAGGGATTTTTGAACCACCGTCTCTTTTTGATATGTTTGTCAAACTACAAAGCAACTTTTTATTGATAAATAAATTAATTTATCTAGAATTATGAAAATTATTTTTTATTTGATAAAATAATTCATCTATATTTCTAAAAATTCGTAAAAAAGTTTTATTTAACCAAGTACTATAAGTCTAAAATATTGTATTAAAATATCGAAACATTTTATTGATTCTTCCATTTAATAATATTAAAATTTTATAAATCTTCAGTAATTCTTTCGTTCAAATAATCATAAGTAAGATTTCTTTTACTAATTAATTAAAACAACTTTGCAAACTGTACCTGCTTCAACTTTTTTATTAAAATAAACACTAATTCTTATTTTTGTTTGTTCTTTAACTACAGTACTTTTTCTATATAAACAATCTATAACATATAACGGTCTTCGCCCCCAAAATGAATAGTAATTAATAGCATCATCAAAGTTAACAGTTTGTTTATAATAAAGTTCATTATTTCTATTGTTGGTATCTAGTTTGGTTTTTTAAATTTCTAAAATCATTATAAGCAAGAAATTGTTTAAGACAAAAACCGTTTTCATTATATAGATTCCAATTTTCTTTTGGAAAAATTTCCTTCCTACCATTTTTAACATAAATATTTTTCACATTACGATGATCAAACATAGTAGTGTGTTTATGCTGCTGAGCATGATTTATTCTATTAAGTTGAAAACCTACTATTACAAATTCAGGCATATCAAATTGTAAATTATTAAACTGATATTTTATATCAAAGTTAAAAACATTTGATTCAGCATGAATTTATTTTTATAAGGATTGCGAATAATCGAAACTAATAGGTATTTTTGGATCTTTGTATATTTATTATTTAATTGCATTGACGGTGTTAGATTAATATTCAACAATAGGCCATAAAATTTCTCATTTTTCAATAACAATTTTACCAGGATCAGGACGATGTTTCGTAACTTTATCAACTTAATCTAAAGTTTCATAAAGAAATAAACAGTTGTTATCAGATGAATTGCGAAAAAAGATATTTTTATAGCCGCCTTTCCAGTAAATTTCATTGTTATCTCAAATAAAGCCAAACAGATATATCAGTGAATATATTATTTCATTTGTTTTATCACTATAAACTGTTTTAACTTCATCTGTGATATGACTAGAAACAGATTTATCTCGATTAAGATTATCAACACTAGTAAATTCTAATTAATTTTGTTCACTTGGTGATCTTAATAAAGCATTTATAATTGTTGATGTTATAGCAGGATTATCAACATATTCAATAATATTTCCATGTTTTGACATTTCTACTCTAGAAAACTGAAGAGGAAAAAAGTTCGAACAAATATCATTAGCTAATTCATTATAATTTGACTCATATCCAACCTTATCTCTTTAGTAAACTAAATTGTTCATAAACATGATCATAGCTTGGAAAATAAGAGCAATCGCCTATATGAATATCAAACTCAATTATATTATTGTAAACATTTAAACTATCCTTAGTTTGATCAGTTGGGGGAAAAGTTTGTCTCTCGAAACTGTCAATACTTTTATAACTCATTTATAAGAAAAACGTATATATAAATAACTGAATCAAAGGGAGTTTCTCGAGTTAAATGACTCATTGAATTATATAAAAAATATAAAAAGGACCATGACAAAGAATATGAAAAAAATAATAAGAAAGAGCAACCATTAATCGACGAATTACGAAATATTGGTTTAAAAAAAAGTAGAAAAAGTAAGTGAAGAAAATTAAAAATTTTATAACACTAGTTCCTCTAGCAGCAAAAAATTTAGATTATCCACCAACACCAGAAGAAACACAATTCGACAGAAAATTATTCTCAGAAAAAATATCCTAATTTGGAAGAGCGAATGGACATTTTACCCATAAGAAGTACCATGTCTGATTCTACTATAAATCTCGGAAAATAAATTGAAAAAATAATAAATGTTATTGACATCCAATATGCTTTACGTGCAGAAGGACAAAGTTTTTATATGGGTAAACACAAGTTATGATAGACGATGATAAAATATCCATTAAAAATAAAGTATATGAATTAACGGAAGGTATTTCTAATTTGTAACAAAATACAAATAAGAAGATCTCAAGGATAACTTCACTAATAATGACTACGAAAACTACACGAAAATTGTTTTACCAATGTTGCATTCCATGAATATAATCCAAGAAAGAAAATAAACTCGGACAGAAGTTGGAAATACAGAAAGATAATTGGACCAATTTATCATAACTATATAAAAGATTCACATTCAAGAACATCAAACACACCAGAAAGAATTATTTCTCCAAGAAATCCCAGATCTGGAGAAGGTATAAAAAATACAATAATTTACCAAAATAATATGTTTAGATGGATGATATTAGAACATTGGTTGATAGATTATTAGTTATTCTTGGTGAAGAAAATGCTGGAAGTAAAAATTATTACAATGAAAAAGTAAGCGTAATGAATAAGTTAAACAATCAATTTTCGGAGTTCGTTATAAAGAATCCGAAAGGAATTACTTATGTTATAAGAGTTTTAAATGTAATTCCTCATTAATTTTGGAATTCTGAATACCATGGCAAAAGTATTATAAATTGGGCCCTAAACAATTAAAATTTGCCCTAAATGCATTTGCCTGTTTATAATTATTGTGGTCCATTTGCAAAATTAAATGAAAGATTGGAAACAGGCGACACAGGCATAAATAAATTAGATGAAACATGCAAATATCACGATATTCCATATAGAGATCATAAAGATTTAGAATATTGACATAATGCTGATAAGATTTTTTAAAAAGAAGCAAAAGGAATTATGTTAGATAAAAATATTCAAATTGGAGAAAAAATTGCATCAGCTGCTGTTGCTTCAACTATGTTTACAAAAAGAAAATTAGGAGAGGTAATTAAATTATTTTATTAAGTATCTATATGTATATTTATTTATAAATGAGGATAACAAATATAACTTCCGATATTCCCTTTGAGGAATTAAAATATTTGGGTATGGATAAATTTTCAACAAAAGATCAATTTGAGAGAAAATAAAAATAAATAAAAGGAGGTAAATTTTCAAATTAACTTTATCACTACCAACAGTCAAAAAGATGGCTAAAGAAAAATCTGGAAGTGGTTTACACCATGGAGGAATTATTCCTATTATACTTGCTGCTTTAGGTACACTTGGCGCCTTAGCTGGAGGAGCTAATGCAATTTAAAATTCTGTTGAACTAGAAAAAATAAAAAAGAATTTGAAGAACAACAGAGACACAATTTGGCAATGGAAAATAAAGCACGAAGTGGTTTAGTTACAAAATGATATGATTGATGCGTTACCTTAAAGTATGCACAAAAATGAATGTGTTGTGGTTAATTTCGACATTTCAACAAATCTGGGCACTTTTTGGGTTTGTTATTTTAAAGAAAAGAATAATTTTTACTATTTTGATTCATTTGGAGGTAATATTCCTACTAATTTAACTAATTACTTTAAAGATAGAAATGTTTATTACAGTGATGATCGAATCCAGAATATTAATTCAGTTATTTGTGGACATCTATGTTAAATTGTTTTATATATTTTTTCGGATTATTCTAAGTTTAACGATATCATATCTTTGTTATTAAATTACAGATATATTTGGGAAACCATTAATCAAGTCTTTAAATATAATTTTTGAAACCAACACTTATGCTTTAAAAACATATGTAGATTCGCAATGCAATTCCAGTGTTTCTTCTTTACAAAGTGAACTATTCAACTGTTTTGATTATACAAAATCTTATGTTTCGTTTCGAGGATGTAGAATTGTTAATATAGATATCCCTATAAATAATCAATATTCGGTAAATAAAAGATATTTCGATATACATAGAGCAGATTATGAATTTAAAATGGATGTAGATTAGAAATATAAAACTATTGTTTCTGATTATACATAAAAAAAAGATGTAGATGCACGAGACAATACTATTTCTTCTGCTTTAAATGATCAAATAAGTAAAGTTTTTAATTATACAAAAAATTATGTTTCTTTTCAACATCGTAGAATTACTAGTCTGGCTGATCCTATAATGGTGATGATGCACTAAATAAAATATATTTTGATAAAAAATATGCATTAAAAACCTATGTAAATTCAAAATACAATAGTAGTGTTTCTGATTTAAAAACATATGTAGAATCATAATACAATATCGTTGTTACTGCTTTACAAGATCAACTTAGTAAAGTTTTTGTTTACACAAAATACTATGTTTCTATTCAAAATCGCAGAATTAATAATATGGCTGATCCTGTAGGTGGAAAATATGCTGTCAATAAGAGTTATTTCGATAAATAAATAGCTCATAAATTGCAATATTTAAACAAATCAGTTCTGAATTATTGTGAAAAAAAGTAAAGAAGTTTCTGATAAAGAATTAGATGTTAAATTACAAATTTAAACCCATCAGTTTCGAATTATTGTGATATGCAGGTTAACCTTAAAGTTAAAAAAATCAAAGAAGCTGTTGATTAAGAAACAGATCTTAAATTACAAGTTGCAATCAAAGAAATTGCGAAACGTTTTAATGCATTTGCTAAGTCGGTAGTAGAAGAAAAATCTCACATATTATATTTTTCTGTAAATTTGGGACAAAAATAAGAATGTTTTAAGTTAGATAATCATATGCCTCTCTTTTCTTTTTGATGCACTGCAATGTTTATAAAATAACTACTGTACCTGATAACTTTTCCCAGGTGATACTTTGACAGTTATTAAAGGAATCAACAAAATAGATTACAGCAAGCCTTTTGTTTTAAAAAGAGGCGATAATTTAACTTTTAAAATAAAAATAAAATATCAGAGTATGTTGATGGTTTGATTATAACAGTAGGAATATTCATACAATATAGATATTAATTATTTTTTATTCTTATTAAATGGAGAATACTTGGTGCTTGAAGTGTAAAAATGTCACTAAAAATAATAATTTAAAAACTGAAAATACTACAAATGGACGATTAGTTCATAAAAGTATATGCTCGATATGTAATTCTAAAAAATCAATTTTTCTAAATAAAAAAAAATCCTAATGTAATAAGAGAAGGGATAATCAACGAATTATATAAAACTGCATGAAAAAAAATTTCCAAGAAGAAAAGTTATTTAATATATTATTGATGATTTATGACAAACCGATCTTGTTGACATGGCTACTTGTAATTTGAAAGGCATATCACATATAAACAATGGTTATAAGTATATTATGACAATTATCGATGTTTTTTTTTTTTTTTTTTTTTTTTCAAAATATGCATTTGCTATTCCAATTAAAGATAAAACAGCTAAAAATGTAAATGGTTCTGAATCTATATTATTTAAAATAAAACATCATAATATTCAAAGCGATAATGGAACCAAATTTTATAGTAAAATGTTTAAAGAACATATGCAAAAATATAACATCAATCAATATTCTACAGTCAGCGAACTTAAAGCCTGTTGTGTAGAGAGATATAATAGTAGAAGGAAGAACAAAATTCATGTTACCGTACAGGAACTCGACGATGCTCTAAAGAGAATTTTACTAGTAAGACGTCTAGACGACAACTGCACAAAGTTTACCAACATTGAATGGACCACAGTACGTCATATTTTTAACTACAGTGTAGACGTAGTTACCTACATGCCTTAGAATGAAGTTCAGTTGCTTTGTTTGTAATTATGTCTCGTGCCTATGTTTGCTCTTGTTTCAGAATCCACAGATCTGGCTGAAATCAGGACACTGGTGAGTGAGACTACTTTGAAGTTCACGACAGGTACTGTAGCTGTTACAGGGTGCACCAGGTAGAATTAACTCGTTCCTCCCTTGTAGGCTGACAGGTTCCGCGATGACTTCTGCGCTTACGATGTACGCTTTCCCTTTAACCACTTCTTGGTTACTTTGTGTACAGCACCCTACCCTGGTTAGCATAGGCTAGGCATCGCGTCTTTATTTAACATTGCATGGCGTAACTTAGAAGGGAGGCTCTCACTTAATTAATTTAACTTCGCTGCTCAATCCAGGGGTGTCTATGTACTCGGCAGATCTCTTCCTGCAGCTTCACTGTAAATATAAATATTAGTCTATCCCAATAGATACCGAAAATAGGCCACATCATTATTCAATATGCTGGCATTCTTTTAGCCGTTCATTCCAATGCTTCGCTCTTCTTCAACTCGGTGGTACACGGTTCACATTGGTAATATACACGTAGTGCTGTCAAATTAAATCTGCCTACGGCGTGATTGGGGCCTGGCACGATCAACTCTTAATAGTTAGTATGCGCTTCCCTGCGTACCTCATATGGCCCTGCGAATAATGGGAAATACTTGGCCATAAGAAAATCCCAGTGTCTGCTTGTATGACCGGTCTTTACTAATACCAGCTGTCCGGGCTCCAATTTACTAACTTTTGATTTCTTGGCGTGTGTAACACGGCGATCAGCTGAAATGTGCAGTCTTCATCTTGCCAGCTTAATCAGTTCTTCCCTCAGCTCATCTAAATATTCTTGAGTTTCTGCCAATATTCCTGGCCACTTAGGCAAAACGGCTGGTTCAAATACAGTCGATAGCTTCCCAGTAATTATCTCGTAAGGGGTCAGAGAGGTTGAATCGTAGATGGTGTGGTTAAGCACATATTCAATGAGAGGTACTTTCTCTCCAGCTCTCTTGTGCGGTATGGCAGTATATTCTCAAAATATTTCCCAGACTACGCATACATCGCTCGACGGGGTTCCCGCGAGGACTTTTGACAGCTGACGTGATAGGAACAATATTTCTTGCGCTTAAACTTTCTTGCCATACTTTCCCGGTAAATTGAGATCCTCTGTCTGACTCCGACTTCTTGACCTCTCGAACAATTAAATCCAGTTTACTCAGCACAGTCTTTGCCTTGGCATGAACAATGGGTATAATGTAGTAAATTTAGAGAACATATTTATCATTACACAAATGTAAATAACATCTGCCTTAGATCGTGGCAGTGGACCATATAAATCTAGGTCTACCAAATAGTCAAGTAAAATAGGTTGTAGTTCGCCCACCAAATTTTCTTGTTGGTGCTTGCGCCTCTGGCATAGGTCACACGTCTTAATTATGGATGTTACCGACTCCAGCATTTTCGTCCCGTACGTTATAGTTACTCCAACATGGCCAAACTATTGATGTGTATCTGTAATTAATTCCGTATTTACGCTGGCGGGAATGTCTAGCTTCCACTCGTCGTCAAGTTCTCTCACCCTTAAACTGTGTTGAAACAAAACGCCCTTCTGTGTTCGTGCAAAAGGAATTCCGCAATTGATGCGTCTCAGATGCGTCCTTTAATCTCGTAACGACGTTACTACAAAACTGGTATTAACATTGTTCTTCCCTGATGCTAGCGAAAATCATCTTTACGGGCACTACAGAAAATTCGTTCCGCTTCGTGGCTTTATCCTCCGCCTTGCCGTCTGGAATACGGCTAAGATACTCAGTCACCATATTCTTCGAACCTTTTATATGTCGGAATGCTGTCAAATTCTTGTATGAGAAGGGACCAACGGGTTAGCCTACTGCTAAATACTTTTCCCGTTCTCAGGCTTAAAAGGGCTTTGTGGTCAGTTTGTAGCACAATTCGTTCCCCAAGTAATAAATTGCAAATGTGTTGCAACGTCCAAACAACACTTAACATTTCTTTCTCACTTACGGTGTGATTCTTTTCCGCTTTATTTAGCGTCCTGCTTGATATCGCCACCTTTTTTTTCAGTTCCATCTTCACTTAACTGTGCGAGTTTAGCTCCGAGGGCGTAGTCTGAAGCGTCAGTGTGTAAGTAGTAGGGGGCATTCTGTACGGGGAGATATATTTCATGTTCTGACAAAAACAGTGTCTTGACATCTTCAAAAGCTTTGTGCTGAATTTCTGACCACTGCCAAACCGTGTCTTTACGCAGCAGTTCAAATAAGGGGAGAAACACCCCTGCTACTTTACTGGAATAGTTCCTATACAACCCCACTACTTCGAGAAAGGCTCTCAGTTGTTTTACGTTTTTAGGAGCAGAGGAATTTGTAATATCTGCAACTTGTCGGGTGCTGTTCGGATTCCCTCAGGCGATAGGATATGGCCAAGGAAGGACACCTCTTCCCTACAAAATAGAAGTCTTTCTAAGTTTTACGGTCATACCAGACTCTGGCAATTTCCTTAGTACGGTGTTCAGGTGTTTTACATGTTCGTCGAAAGTGCTGGACATAATAGTGTGCGTAGCCTGCACAATCTTCGCCAAGCGTGATGTTCATGCAGCGCGTGAACTGGGCGACTGCATTGCAGAGGCC
The DNA here is from genome assembly GCA_029891345.1 of Dryococelus australis. Classification (NCBI taxonomy): domain Eukaryota; kingdom Metazoa; phylum Arthropoda; class Insecta; order Phasmatodea; family Phasmatidae; genus Dryococelus; species Dryococelus australis. The sequence goes on from CM057001.1 coordinate 578,059, forward strand.
ACTGCATTGCAGAGGCCAAATGGTAAAACTTTAAAACAGAACTGTTGGTTCCTAAATAAAAATGCGGTTTATTTTTGCGACTCTTCTGCCAATGGAATTTGCCAGTATTCATTAGTGAGGCCAATCTTAGTCATGTAATGGACCCCTTGATAAAGTCTCAATAACACAGCTGTCGATCTCGGACTCTCACGCGACTTTATAGTAATGTAATTCAGCTTAAGTGCGTCTAAGCACAGTCGTACCGAGCCGTCTCTCTTCTTCACGCATACCATGGGATTACAAAACGGGCTCATAGAACTCTGTATAACCTCCCAAGACAACATGGTATTCAAATAGGCCTCGGCTTCTTGCAAATATTTTTCCGGTATCGGGTGACTTTTACAATGAAATACAACGTCCGGTTCTGCCTTAATATCTGCCTTATAAATTTTGTTACGTCCAGGCTTCTCTGAAAACACTCGCTGGTGTGAAAATCGTAAACGTTCTAAAGTGCATTTCTGGCTGTATGTTATGGCAGTCATTTCTGAAATGGCTTGAAATATTTCCTCTGGTGTAGCAAAAATATCACTTGACAGAGCTCTCTGTACAGAATACTCTACTCGCTGTAGTTGGCAAACCACTTTGTCCGAATACTGCCAATATTCAGGTGTCGTTGCGCAGCTTGCTTCATTACAGGACGTACGCACTACCAACCCGCCAAAATCCAAACCAATTTTGTATCGTGACAGAAATTCAATTCCCTGTATCCCTTGTTTAGTTAAGCCCTTAATAACTAGTGCTAGTGTCGTCTTAGTACTGCCCAGAGCTTCTACTGTTAGCAATACTTGTCGGTTTAAAATGGGGCTGGATTTTGATGTTGCTCCTACTATTCGAAGCCGTGGAACACGTACAACAGGCAAAACAAAACCTTTAGCCGTTATTTCTTGTACAAACGTTTCTGCCACACAAGAAATTTCAGCTCCACTGTCGAGCAAACATGGGACACTGATGCCGCAAACAACAAGTTTTAATTCCGGACATAAGGTTTCTTGCACATTAGCATTATTTTCTGCAGGGTCACTCAACAAAAATTCCCGGTCCGTCTCGTGTAATACTACTGTGTTAAGAAAACACGTATCTGACTGTGCTAATTAAATTTTGTGGCCTCTCAACCACACCATCCGACACCTTACAGATATGATGCGTAGCTAGAGACAGAGATCGAGGTCTATAATCCCCGGCTCGTTCTAGTTTAATGGGTTATAACTAGCTTGTACTTGACTCGCGTGATATGCTTCTCCCCAGTTTACATGAGGTTGCATAGGCATGAACACAGGAACACGGGAGTTCAGAGGTTGCTGGTTTTCAAAATACCCCGGAATTTGTTGATTATGGTACCCGGATGGACTCGTATTCAAAACGTTCACCTGATTATGAAACGATCTTGAAAATGGTGCGTTGCAATTTTTCGCAGGCTGATTACAGCCCCCTTATTTCTCGATACGCCCTTCAGCTGTGTCATCCTTTCGGCTGGTAGCTTTAGGCGATGAGCCGTTTACTCTGGTAGGCGGTTGTTTTGGCGGTGACGTAGACGTCTCACGGCTTTGATCCTCACACGCCCTTTCTCCCTCTGAACTGTTCCTATCGCTTCACCTTCCGCGATACTATCGACTTCGTCTAGCCCAACGTCCAGAGTAATATTTATTACCCCGGAACGATCCTTGGGGGTCTCGTTGTTCAGAATAATTTCCCCAACTGTAAGGTTCCTCGTAGTCCAGACTGAAGTGTTGCACCTTAGGCGACTGGCCGTTCCTGAAGTTGCTCCTATAATGTGCTGGCAGGTTACCTTGATAGATGGGCGGTGCCCTGTCCTCGAGCACAGCCCTCTCACCCTCTCTGGCTGCGTACGATCTCTGCAGTTTCTCAATTTGTTCAAACTCCTGTAGGCCTTCCCTAAAGGATACTAAGTCAGTATCTCTTCTGCCTGTCCAGTGCGCCTGGCGGTAGGTTTCACGCACCTCTTAGCTGTCCACTGGGAATCAGAAATGGCCAATGGATGCAGTGGGACCAGCCTGTAATGGGTGTATGGTGTGGAGGTGACGCGATGGAGGACTGGGAATGAGGCAGAGGACCAGCCTGTAATGGGTGTAAGTTTTTGCCTGGTGGAGTTAGTTTTGACTACTGGAAGCACTAGTCCTCTCCGCCCTGTTCGGGCTCGCCAGAGTGCCACTTGCTAAGACCTGGTTGGAATATGGTTAACTATGGGAAGCCTATTCCTAGTCTATCCCTGTCTCTGCCGAGATTGATGGGATGCTTGAGGCCTGGTGGGAGCTTTGTTGACTGAAAAGGAAGCTTGCTCCCTCTGTCTGCTCTAGAGGTCGTGGCTGGTGACTGGTGGCACTGGAGAACAGCTGATCTGAGAAGTGTCGGAGATATTGCCAGCTCTAGTAATGGAGAGTAAGCTGGAGTGTGAACCATAAAGGGCATGGGAAGCATCTCTTATAGAGCCTCTCCTAGCCCAGGGGAACTCACTGCCTCCTTGTGGTACTGCCGGGTAACCTCTGTATAGAGGTTAGCAAAAGTGGGAAACTCCCGGGCATTCCCTATGCAGTGGTTACTAAAAGGGGTAACTGTCACCTATGATAAGCTTGAATCATGGGCAGTCATGATGGTGGTGGGCCAGTCGACTTCTTTACGGTCAGAGGGGCTCAAAATCTGAGTCTCAATGTGATGAAATTCAAGCAATGGACATGGACCATCTTCGGGTCGGGGTATTAGCCCGCCGAGGTGGAGAAACCTTGATAAAAGGAAGGAGGAGCACGGGCTGACCTCGCTTTCCCCATAGAGGTTTCCTTAGCTAGAGGGGGTGGGAGGAGCAGTCCTGAAGAAGGGGCTGTTTCCCTGAGTCAAGCTCACTCCCTGTTGCGCCCTGAGGTCAGATTTCTGGCAGTGGAGTGCCTGGGCTATATGCCCAGGTATCCGTGATGGTAGTAGATGGATCTCCCGAACACAGGAGAACTGTAGGCCAGGTGACAGATGGCCACCACTGAGAATGTTCTGAGCTGTAAAAGGGGCGTGGGATGCCGAGGATCTTGGTCCAAGGGGGAACACGTTCCTGGAAGTCCCAAAATGAGAATTCAAATACCCCCGGGATGGCGTCAGGCTAAGAGGGGTCAAGTGTTGAAAATATTATTATGTCCAGTGCACCTGATAATTATAGGGCAGCTGGTGTAAGACCATATACATAAATTCGTCAATGCTCATTGGCAGCGTCAAGTGGCATGGACGTTCATACAACTCAGAGATATGACTTTCCAAGCTCCTACCTTTGCCTGGGAAAAACTTTTCAATGTGTAGTCTTGCCCTAAGGTTGCCCTGAACCTTGGTGTTCCAAAATTATTCTACGAACCTTGTTTTAAATTCGGCGAAAGTAGTTATGCTACTTCGAGTAACCTTCCACCAGTAGTAAGCTGTAGAAGAAAGTGCCACACTCAAATAACGTAGCTTCACTGTCACTCAGGCCAAACAGTGCCGCATATTCATCAAACGTTACTAAAAAGTTTATGGGGTTCTCGCTTACACTGCCTTCAAATTTCGAAATTTGTTCAGCCCATATTTTTTATGGGTGGTGCAATAAAGTTGATAAGTGTGGGCTAGGTGTAGGTACACTTGCTGTATTTACTGGTACAGAACAGTTTTGAAATGAAATGTTCGTTATAGGCTGTACTGTACAGTCACCGGTTCATGGTGTTTCCTGGGTAGGCGGCTATGGAGAAAACCCTGGGTTTTGCATGTCACTTGTTACCAATGCTAGCTGGTCCAGTTTCTCAGTGACTGTAACCAGCTGTTGTCCAGACGAACTCTCTATCTGAGATAATCTGGCTTCGACATTCTCGGCGACTCTGTTTAGTTTCTGTTGTGAAAACTGTTCCACCTGGTAAAATCTAGACTCCACATGGTTACTGAGTGAGAAACTTCTCGGCCACAATGTCGCTTACTATGCTCCCACATGCATGTGTGTGGATCCACTTCGCTAATTTGTTGGGCGTGATTTATTTTTACTAGCTCTAGCTCTTCCTGTGTCGCTCGCACCTCATTCAATAAAGTTGCTACATCTGCAGTTATTCGCTGTAGGTTAGTTTTAACCTCCTCGCGCAACTCAGTCATTTGCAGTTGCAGCCAGTCTGACTGGTTTCCTAACTTCGTTTGTATGTTGGTACTCAAATCCGTTTCATGCTCTGCATGTTTACCTGCAACTGTCTTGTTGTTCAGCATAGTAGCCTTCATGCTCTGCATCATAGCCAACAGTCTGGCGGCACTGTGGCTACCGGTGTAGTGTCTAGGTTTGATGATGCTTGTGTGTGTTCCATGTTTTATATCAGAGTTGCTTTGTCGCCTCTCCCTACTTCTGGTGCCTGGTTGGTAATCTGACCGCTAACTATGCCCTTATCCCCACAAATGCGTGGAAAAGTGGACTTCAACATGTCCGAAATATAAAAAAAAAATCTTTAACACACAAAGGAAACCCTCGTTTAGCAGAGAAACTTCATAATCAGAGCAAAATTTAAAACCATAGCATAAATAAGAACACAGAAAATCCATGAAATACTGTTAAGATTCTTTTATTTTGTTTTGTTCTTTCCATTCGTTTTAATCGATAGAATAGCCCCAAACTAGGGCAATAATGTTTTAAGTAATATGAAATTTGTTTAGTTACATACCAACATATAAAATGAATATACATCTAAAAGGACTGCAAACTATGTAAAATACAATATCTTCATGGCTGGACTTAAAACGATATCACAATATTAAATTTACACTAATTTACTAATATTTTTAATATTTGACCTACAAATTCCCCAGATCAAAAATGAGGATTTTACAAAAGGGGGAAAATCTTGCACACAGCAATTCTTATGGCATCCTGACTGTTACGAAAAACGTAATGAATGCGTGTTAACATGAATATTTTGGTGAAAAAACTTTACACTGGAATGAAAGTAGGTCTGCCATATACTAAATGACGATATTTCACAATTTCCATTACACTTTAATTCTTTGCGCGGACATTGAGTTTTACAAGGCACTTTTGCCCAAATATAAAACTATCATGAGCATCCAAACATCTCGAGGCCGTTGCCAAAAATGATCAAAATGCATTTGTAGACTATTATTTTACCTCTACATGAGGTTTTAAAATCTATCAATTAATTACTCCAAAAGTTGGGCCTGGTTAAACCATAGGTCAGGTGGACTACCAAATTTTAGAAGGTGACATTAAAATTATTCAAGCATATTTGCATTTATAAAGCATATTAAAATGCGCAGCCTGAAAATATGCACCTTTACATGATATATTTTGAAACCTTTATGACATTTAAAATAGTTGATCTTTCATTAATACTTCATAAATAAACTATATGTTTTCCTAAAGTTTTTGATCGATATTTTTTCTTTTAGATAGTGACCTAGCAAGCTCAAAAGAACAACAAAATTTTTAAGTTTCTCGCCTCCTATTTAAAATCACAAAATGTGATTTACCTCATTTTCGCCATACTGCCTTACAAAGTTAAATTTAGTTACAAAGTCTCACTTATCTAGAGGTTGTTGCTGCTGTTCTCGAAGGTGGTGAATCGACCTGGAGCTACAAGTGACGACCATATTCATACAGCAAAGCAAGCAATACCCCCTATCGGAGTAGTATCACTGTTCAACCAATCATTAATTATGTGTCAAATTAAGGAAGCGGGCAGGAATTTTTGTTATGTGGGTAGCTTGAATTCACTGACGAATTAGGAAACTTTTGTCCAAACAAGGTAGAACACAGGAAATTTCGTAGGCGATGCTGACGTCGTGCTGGATGTGATGCACCATCGGCGTACGCACACAGGGCATACAGAGATTGCTATAACTGGCTGATCGACAGGATGACATCATTGGTGATAGTACAGAGGGTGGCCGCAGCATGCTCCACCGCAGCTGGCCTGCTGCATGTAGGAGGCAGGGCCAGCCGACCACTCACTACGTGAGAAAAAGTGCGTGGTGTGGTATCGCTGTTGCTCGTGACTCGCGCCTAAGGATATCTTTGCTAGCCGCCAGCTGCTGCATGCTTGCTGTCAACCGGGCCACTCCCACAGCCCGCAGGTATGTGGAACAGCAATAATTTTCCCAATTCGTGTAGGTAGGAGTATTTTAAAGTTGAAAACCAGGAAATTCGTGACAACTGTCACACACTCATTCTTATTCCCGTCATCATTTCTACTGCCTCTTCCACTTCTACCATGTATTCAAGAGTTCGGTAGTTTATTGGCGTCAGTTTTCTCAACCCGTTTGATTTCCTGCTAGTTAGGCCTCTCCTCCTGCCATTAACTTTTAAGCTTACCTCCATTTTTCCGCTCGGCCACCACTTTGTTGGTGCCAATCTGTTAATTTTAAATTAACGTATACTAAGCTGACTTGAATAATAATACACCGAAATGAAATAATTTTATATTAAGACTTGCGTGCAATACCAGTCCACGAGTTTCACAGGCCCAGTCAGTGGGCTGGCTGACGAAGACTGAACTTATTGTGAACCACCATACATCCAGCTGGAAGACAACTACGTACATGACTTTTGTACCAACCTTTTCAGGAAACATGAGACCAGCAACTAATAATAATAAGAGAACACTTCGAAAACAGAGGAGGACATAGAAGCAACTGTAGTAAATGATGTGGGCGATCACTGGGTAAAATGCTTTTCACGTCCAGATTTATTGATAAAATATTTCAATTGCCTTATATTGATTGTGAGACACGTACAAGTGTTGTATTTCTCTGCCTTGACCTGTTTCCTCACGTAAGAACATCACCCGTCCATCATGGAAAATTATTGATCGAGCGACATGTAGTGAAAAATGATTTGAAAAATGAACTAAATATAGTACAGAACTTATTTTTATATTTAATAACACTTACATTTCTGAAGAACGATGTCCACATTGATCGAGTTTCGGCTCGTAGCTGCATAACTACCGCACAAATAAATGTTTTGTTAGACATGCTCCAGACCGCGGCAATGTCAACGTTAAACTGTCCAGCCGCATGATGCAGACGGAGTTGACATGGCACCCACCAGATGCCAGCAGTATTCCTTGTTCACAGTGTGGTGAAAACCATGCGCCTGATCCGTGTCAATTTGAATGGCTGAATTTGAATCAGCGGACTTTACATCATAGAAAATGAACTGGATTGTTCTTTACACTTAGCGAATTTGGAGTACCCCGCTATGGGATAATAGCCAGGAGGTTTTCTTCGACACTGGCTAGCAATGAGTGGATGATTGTACCTACCCCCATAGTGAGGCAATGCTCGAGGTTTGTATTTAAACATTACCAAAACCTGGTAGCAGGGTCTGACACTTGGTTGCGAGAGAAGTCTGCCCAAATAACAGGTCTCGTATTTCAGTTATTATAATAATGTAAAGCTCTTAAGGATATTCAGGAACGTCATTTTTAGTCTTTTTATTTTCAGTCAGGATCAATTTTTGATTAAAATAAGCAGCATAATTCTTCCTGCACAACATAATAGGAATCGCCTCCATCTTTTCTAATAAAATCTGTTAGTATTATGCGAGGAGGAACCTTCTTCTTGCTAAAAATAATGTAGATTTCTCCAAAAATTATACTTAGTATGTCGTCAGTTCTCTGCCATTTTTGGACAGATCGAATAGCTGCATTCTTAATCTTGTTTTGCCGACCATTTTGGAAACGGGCTATTTGATAAATTAGTTAGTCTCTGCCAAGGGCCTATAGAGCTAAAGAATTTCCTATTTATATTAATTTGAAAATAGTGGCAGCTTTACATTTGAAATACTGTATTGTAAAAGGAAAAAACTTTAGAAATAGCTGTTAATGGCCATGGAAAAACATAGGTAGCCAGGTTTTGGTGAGTGAAAATGTCAGCTGTTATTATATTAAAACCAAAGAGAAATTTTTAAGTGGACCAGTTATGGATGTAATTACAGTACATATTTCACTTCTAAATAATTTTATGGGAATCTAGATTTTGAAATACTTTGGCTCAACACTTAGGGGACTTTTGTTAATGTTTTTAACCTATGATTGTGAGGAAAGTAAATTTAAAAAAATAAAAAAGAATTTATTATTCCGTGAGGAAATGAATCTTTTAAGAGTCCATGTTGGGCAAGAAATGTAATAAGAAAGCAAATAATTAAAAAGTCCATTTGGGAAAGAATATTTTTCTATGCATATATTTTAAATATTATTGTGAAATACTCGTTTGTTTTAAGATTGAAAAATGGATTGTTGTTCTGATCCCCTTGAGGTCTTTGTAATATTTGTGCAAAGAAAAGAGAAAAAAATTAATTAAGAAATAATAAAATATACTGTTTAAAATTCCAATCTTTCACTTTGTAGTGTAGTTTTAACCTCTTTTATATTAATACAGTTTGGCAGGATGCATTCCACCTTAGTTGATTTATAACTCTATGCTCTTTCCTATTTTCATGGTGGTTTTTTAATGTACTTGGGTTTTATGTATGGTTGAAAATGAGTTACTTGAGGTGTCCTATAATCTTGGGGCCTCAGTTTTCTAAAGTTACTGGACTGTCAAGAAAACGAAAAATAATACCCCCTTATCGAAATTAGCAAATCTCTAAGGTAGCACAAAACAAAGACGTGGGAGTGGCCGTACCTATGTTGTCCCTATGTTACGTAACATAGGCTCACTTTCATACATATGTAGAAACAGTTATTGTTGATATCACTTTAAAAAAAGAAAATGTTCAGAAAATAAGATGACCACTTATATTTTGTGTGCCTAGCTCAAGTTAACACGTAGGCTTGTCTGGTTATTCATGGAGTCGCTTGAGAAATTCGTAAGCTTCAAGAACAATTTAAAGCTGATGCCCTGTACCACACGTTAAATATATTGCAACGGAAACTTTTCTTACAGAAGTATGGATGCTCTTGCTGTTCTGTAGTGATGTAACACGACCTCTCAAAATAAATTATGTTGTCAAGACAGGTAAATGTAGGGTTACATAATATCTGGGCATCGAAGTCGTGGAGAAATACGTATTCTCTTACACAGTCATGGAAGAGTTTCTAAACTCCTAAATTAACCTAACAAGGGTCTTAAATTGTACTCACACTTGTTGGAACAATACTTAAAATATACAATAAAATGGGAGGAAGCTCATACACCCTACATTCTAACTTAGAGCCTAACTTGTCACCTACATTCCGGTGCGAGCCCTATTATTACGTCTGATGGAAGCTGAGGTTCGTTGAAGAGAGTTAAGCTCTGTTGGCTGGACACGGCTTAAAGGGACTTAACATTCCAGCCAATAGGGGGCCAGGATTCGAACCTGGGACCAATAGGAGAATACTAAATACATACACGCCCTCGTATGTGCCAATTCCCACATCATAATTGCTAACAAAACACATAGAACACTGGGTAAGCACACAAAATAAACAAACATGAAGTATTCACAAAATTGGAGCTCATTAAATTAAATAGAAATTTTTAGCACAAGAAAGACATAACAATGAAGTCTAACTAAATGAACTATTTTTAAACATAGTTGAGTTGCCGCGATACATCTAGGATAACATATACTGACAAAAAGTTATGTGTAATAAAGAAACAGGAGAAAAATAAATATTCAATTAATTGCATAAGCCAATTATATCAAAAAATACCACATGTGATGAGTGTAAAAATGTACGTTTACATTAAGATAAATAATAATATGTTGCATGTAAATAAAACAGATTAACATTAAATATGAAAGTTAGCAAATGTGACAATGTACATTTTGACAGTGTTACACTGTACTTTGCTTCCCTCATTTTTCTGCTCAGATCTATTGTGATAAAACGAAATCTACATCCCAGAACTTTGCACAAAGCTCTTTGAATTTATTAAAATTCATATCTCCACCAATAAAATCACTATGAATATGAATTAAATTTGTTTTATGTTGTCGAAATATGCTTAAAAAGTTCGCATTATCCCTTACTAATAGTTGTGGTAATTTTGAGTATGTTTGTGTCAAATAAAATACATTACTATTTTTATGTCTTCCCATAGTAAAATATTCGAGGATGAAATCCCGGTTATCTAAATTGACATTGTCAAATACAATTAGAGATTAATTTTCACACTGATCTAAAGAAATCATTTAATCATTATTATTAAAAATGTATGTCATTTTTTTAAAACTATTTTGGATAACACATCAAAGTCATTTTGTATCTCAATATATTTTTTTTGATTTAAACTTTTTGAGCAAACACACAATTTATTAAAATTGTGCAATCCTGGCTTGTAAATAATATTTATCATTAAATTCGTCTTGCTACAATTACTGGGCCCGATGATAATTTCTCTAAAGCCATAAGGCAATAGTTCGCCATTCTATTTGCTTAGCATTCCCTTCGAAAATTAAAACACTAACACCCCAATCGACTTTTTTAATTTAATGTGATAATTTCTGTAATAAATGGAGAATGAAGTATTTAAGTTAACAAACAACAATTCTATACTAAAGAAGAAACTTCACTATGATATATTTAATAAAGATTAATCGATTGTATTGATTAGTTTTCATGCAAAAACACCAAATACAGACAACAATACTATAACAACAAATGAAAAATTGAGTGCTCTGGTTGATAAGAATGAAGTTATCAGTATTCCTAGGGGCCAATATGATATTGAATCTTTAAAAGAAGCTATAAATTTAATCGATCCATTTTCAACAAATAACCCTGATTTGACAGTAGACATGTGAAAAGAATATCGATTAAATCAAACTTTTATATTAAATTTGGTGAGTGATTATCCGATATTCTTGACTTTAAGAGAAATATGACTATAGACAAAAGACAAAAATGTAATTGGTACTAAGTTACCTAATTTTAATTCATATAAAACAATAAATCTTCATTGTAATGTAGCCTATGGAATGTTTATAGAATATGACGAATCTAATTATTTATAAACGTATATAATTGCTAGTTTTCCACCAATAGCAATTTTTGATTTGAGATATTATGTTAATTATGAGCCCACATATCCAATTTTTTATACAATCAAAAATGATAGGTTTAATCACATTGTTCTAGATAATAGGAATGAAAATGGTAAACTGATTGATTTTGATGGTGCTTATATTGATATTGTTTTGGAGTTTAATAATGTTTAAAATATAATATAGAAATTAATTAAAAATTATACATTTTGATACCCATATGGTGATGTATATATTTTATTTTCTAATATAATCCTTTTGTCATCATAAGGAATAATGAAATTTTATTAACTTCTACCATATATGTGCCATGCTTTTCACTCCTTATTAAATAAATTGTTATATATTCTATTTGCTCATTAAACAAACAATTCTTATAGTCCTCAAATGCAATTCTCTTGTTAACAACACTTCTTTAGACCTTTTGATCTTTTATTATCTTTATTATCAACAGATCTATATGGATACATTTTTGCTCCAAAACCCACAAATTCTTTTTCTTTTTCCCATTACATTCATCTTTCATCTTACCTATATTTTTTTAATTTATTTGTGGCATGAAATCGATATTGCCATTTGAATAATCACCTGTATCAAATTTTTCTATCATCGACTTCATATCTTTATAAAAATCTTCTGCTTTTATGTATAAATTTAGGAATCATTGTGTTGATATCATAATTCAATGCTATCGCCATATTATGGTTTCATTACTTTATAATAGGAAAAATACATCGATTCTTTTGATATGTCAAATATTGACATGCTAACATAAATTGGCTTAAGCAATTTTGCACTTGTTTAATTCATTTGTATGGCCGCCAAATTCCCATTAAATATAGTACTTCTTTTGAAATTTTTGTTTTGCTACTAATTCTTCACACTTTTCTGCATCTGATATCAGCATTATATCTACTTTGTTTCTTATGTTTTCCATTGTTTTACCAAAAGTATAATTATTAATCAGTTTATAAAAATCTTTTTCTCAGTAATTTTTTGCATTAGTTCTCATCTCTGTATCCAAATCTATGTAATTTTTTTAACCAATACGACTGATCAAACACCAATATTCTGTGAATTTTAGTAAGTTTTAAACCATTATTTAAACACTGTATCAAATTACGATAGTGAATTACATACTTTTGTTTATTATCTAAAGTTTTTGATAATTGACACTGATTTGTTCCTGGAACTTCCTTATTTTCTGGACAAAATTTAAGATCTTTATGTAATTTATGCATTTCTTGTGGATATTTTTAATCAACTTCTAATATATAACCATATTCAGAATCATCCTCCAAATGTAATATTTTTTACTCCAATAATCTAAATTATTTAATGTATAATGGACCCACTAAAAACCACCATACGGTAAATATTGTCACATTGCCCAAACATATAAAGTATTAGCATCGAGATATGCGAAATAGTTGGACACTTGATTTGGATTAAAATATTTTAAATATCAGTTATTGGCTTTAACATATTGCTTACAACATTGCAAAATTCCCCCTCTAGCTCCTTTTTCAATCATTAAAATCATATAATAGTTATGTTATATATCTAGTGGTTCTTTAGTCAATTTAACATTGCATCACAAGATAATCGTGGTAATGTAAAATACCGTGCAGGAGCTAATTCATATGGATTTATACACGTATTTCTGAAATTTTCAAAAACATCGTCTAACAATAATATGTCACTTATTAAATATAAATAATGTTATTCCCCGAGATTTTTTTTTATTAAATTGATCCCATTCACTTTTCATTATTTGCAACAAAATCTATATTTTTATCATCATATCCTAACTCTTTAACAAATAAATAAGCATCATACCCAGCTAAATTATGAAAATAAATTGGAACAAAATTGGGTAATTTTAATTGTAGATTACAATTATTACATATAGGATTAATGAATTTTCCACTTGTATGATTATGGTGATGTACTTTTTTATTGTCCTCCATATATTCACATTCACATACAGTAAATTTTTTTTTATTTACTCTATAACATTTTTTCTTCACTTACTAGCGGATGCATTGATTCAATTTGTGAATATATTTCCCCAATTTCTTCTACTTCCCTTTTTATTAATTGTAGAAACATCTAATGTGCATTTGGACCTCCATATACTACTGGAGGCTTATATTCACCGTAACTAGATACAATATAATAGCAAAAATCAGACACTTCATGTGATTGATATTTCATAGTATACGATTCGTCATTAAACTTTAAATCAATAGTAATTAATTGCTCATTAGTAAGATTATATCTTTCTTTTAGTATTTCCTTATAAAGACCATTATCAATATCATCTCCGGTTAAATTATATATGTTTGGTAAGGTTAAATTCACTTAATTCTCTTTGGTTTGGTTTAGGGGTTGAAATTTCCTTTAGAATTGTTCAAAACCTGCATATATTGTGAAAGGAACCTTCATTGTATGTTTATAATTTTTGAAAGATATTTTGCTATTTTTTCGAAGGTAAATTGATTCTTACTGATTCATTTTTAGAGCAATCTTCTGTATGTTTATTTAATCTTTCTTGAGAATAAAATAATAGAAGACACATATAACATATGTAAGTTCTACTTTTATGATTATTTTTTGTGCAGAAAGCAGTTTCGATAATTCTTTTATCCAACAGTAATGTTGAGATTTTATCATCTTTGAAATAAAGTATATTTATGTTTTTCCTTTTTATGCTTTCTAAGTTCTAGTTGATGTACTGTAGACTCATCTCCAATAGAGTCTACATTTATAGATGTACCAATTTTAATTTTATATTTTTGGTAAATCATTAATTTTAATAGGATTTTCATAATTATCTATTGCTTTATCTATATCAAACCCCACATTCCTATATTTAGTTACTCTATCAGAATTTTTTTCTATTGGAAACAATGCAAATTTTATTGCCCAAAGAAAATATTTTTTATCGTAATCCTTCACATTAATACATACTTTTTTATTTTTAGTTGCTTCTGGTAGTTCAATATATGATGCTACGTTTAATGGATTATACTTATTGATAGCCCATTTTATTCCAATTATTCTATCCAAAGTTCATCCTGAACCTCTTCTTTTAAATTCAAATAATTGTGTAAGCAATTCCTGTTTTATAATTTTATAAAACTTTAAAAAATTCTCCTTCGTTTAGTATTCTATGAATAAATGACTAAAATGTAAATGATTATACTTGATTATTTTCCTGCTTGCGACAATTGGTATATAAATTAATGTCAGTTTTCAACCCTCTAAGGTTCTAAGATGATAACGTATTATCTCAAAAACGGTATTTTTTATTGAATTAAAAAAATGATCTGGCTTTACTAAATTAAAGTTATTTTCAATGTTATGTGTAGATAACCTAACTTGAAAAGCTTTATAAACCATACAATTTTTATTGCTTCTTCTATTTATTTTGCTTGTGAATACATTAGTAAGAAAGGAAACATTTATTTTAATTCATTTTTGTCTTGCTTATATAATTAATTGATATTGGCATTTCATAAAGGTAAATTTGTAAAATTCTTCTTTGTTATCGGCTCAGATATCCTCATCCTTTTATTTATAGGCTTAACAAATAAATTATTAGAGAATGAAATGTTTCTTTTAATTCATTTCTACCTTTTGAATACAATTGTTCAATATTGACATATGAAAATAGTAAATTTGTAATGTTTATTTTTCTTTGCTCGTTTATAGTAAATGGCATAATAGCTGTAATTAAATAATCTTCTCTTTGAGTATACGAACATTCAATTAAATCATCTTTCCTTAGAGTATGCCAATATCTATTTTTTAAATCTCTACCTATAATGCTTAACTCCCACACTTTCTCACTCAACTCAACTGCAAGATTGTTCGCTGGCACATTAGCTTTATTTATAAGGGAAATTTTTTTTAAATAAAAAGAAAAAAAAATTAAATATAATAACTTAAAGAATAAACTCAATAAAAGTATTTAAATGATTTATAATAAAGACATTTTTTTTAAGTATTTAAATTCTTAGTATGATATTTCGCACTATAGCATTGTTTACATATTGTTGTTATGTTGGTCCTTAGTATTGTTACGAAGAGAAAATAAATTTATACATTTATTCTCATAGTGTTGAATTTCATTTAGAATATCAACTTCCGTATTGTGTGATTTACTACTTTTATGTTTTCTGAGAGATGCTTTATAAACATATTTTCCACATTTACACATTACTTTCTCTTTTTTTAACTCATAGCGACTACTATCATATTCACTATAACATATTTTACAGATGTTAAAATGCTTATCTTTTGTGCATTTATAAATGAAAAACTTTTTATGAATAATAATTCACTGCACTTGTTACAATGTTTAATTATATTATTTTGCATTATTTAACATGTATGAAATTCAATTTTATAAAGAAAAAATTATAACAGAAAGGGTTTTTTTTTTAATTATATATTTTTTAATTTTTAATTTTTGTTTTTCCTAGTAAACTTTATTCTTTATAAAGAGCACAAAACAAAAATGGAATCTCTGCTCAACGAGTTGAACAATTCATTTGAATTGACTAAACTACAAGATCTAGAAATTGATAAATTTAATAAAGCCACAGATTTTCGAACTTATGAATCAAAATTGGGTAAAAAAAAATTAATTGCATTCTACATCAAAAGTATAAAATCACTCTACCAGATTGCTATGCAAAGATCATTAATGAAAATGATTTAAAGTTAATAACAAGTTTTTGTGGCATATAAAGGTTTAAAAGAAATGAAAAATGGAAAAAAAAAACTATGCATGAAATTGTATTCGTTGAATAAATTGGATTGTATTAGTTTATATCTTTTTAATTGATTTTTAGCTTAATTTGCTTGTTTTTGGCATAAATTTGCTCGATTTAGATTGCTCGCTTGCAAAATTGACGTTTTTAGAAAACATGAAAATTTGCTTGATTTTGGGGTAAAATTGTTTGATTTCGATGAACATTGCTTGTTTTATAGTATGAAAAGTTCTGTGCGTTTTTTCTGTGAAATATTGGAAAATTTGCTTGATTTTGAGCTAAAATGGTTTGATTTTTGATGAAAATTGCTTGTTTTTTTTAATTGGAAATTGTCGTTTCTAGAAGTATGAAAAGGTAGCTAGAAAACTAAACATTTGCTAGATTTCAGCTTAAATTTGCTTGATTTTGATCGTTTTTTCATCGAATTTCAGATTTTGAGTTTTTGATTTTTTCTTATACTTTCGTTAAAAGTGATGAGAAATAGTAAATGTTATTTTTTCTTGTACTTTTGGCGGAAATTGCCGGAAAAATTGGGATGAGCCACGTCCCGCATTATACATCTAATATCGTTGTTTGCCAGTAAATGCATATATCGGTAAATAAAACCTCTGGAAATACGAATTTTTGCCAGAAAGAATAAAAAAAACTATTGTATCTGTCCCTATCTTTTTACTTTTATCATATTAAGTGTATACTTGGAGACAAAATCGTAAATGTGGTCAAATATAACACTTTTAAATCTTGCCTGTGCAGTTTCCTTAAGCGGCAAGATAAAAGTACGATTATAAGCACGTAGTTTGATCTGTGGACTTGCATCGTGTATAATAAAGATATACTATTACAGATTTAATATTTACACAGTAAAGCGTTACGACGGAAGCACTGCACACCTTGCGCGTAGGAGCGATGAGGCGCTAGGCGTGCGTGTTATTGTCGCCCATATCGCTCCCTCGCTTCTTGACCTTGAACGCGCAGCTACATTGTCCCCTTTAGGGTCTTCCTAGTAAAAATTGTAAACGCCTCAAGGTCACGGTCGGCTATGCAACGGCAATGGAAGACAACATAAAGAAGCATCGCACTTCGTATTGTGTTCCCTTAGAATTTTAAGCTGTGACTTTTCGAATTTTCAATACAGCAATCTGTTCAGAAAAGATACATCATTGTCACTATAGTTTCAAATGCTTTGAAGCTAAAGAGAGACTAAGCAGAGCTAAAGAGAAGCTAAACAGAGGCTGGCTATATTTGACCACTGACACTTTCCAACGACCACGTTTATGTTACAATTACCAAATTTATAAATTGGCAGCAAAATATTGTATTTTATTTGTCTTCGAAAAAAAAATTACTGTGAAATATTCCGCATTTTTTTTATTAAATTGGAAAAAGCACGACTGCTGACAAAGAGACACATGACAACCAGGGAGAAATCCCATTCATGGGATAGTGCTGATTTTGTCATTTTGTATACGAAATATCAATTTACCAAATACGTCACAACGTTTGTATACAAAACCATTTCACGTGATCATTTTGTCAACACAATTTGCAATTTCGGACACGGTCTACATTTATATATAAAAAAACTAATGCATTTAGAATTATTCAGTAGGCTTATTATGCTTCTATGTCATACGGAAACATATCTTCTGTATTTGCTGTTTTCCATTAATGTTTTAATTCTTAATTCCAGCGAAGGGAAACATGCAGCAAGCCTGTCATGTTTACTTTTGTTCCTATCATAACCTAGTATAAAACAATCATATTGAAGCAGATCATACTTTAAATTAGACGTTTGTTATCAGAGAAGCTTATTATTTTGTAAACAAATATAAAAGTCAACATGTGTACACACACGCCTTTGTCATATTGATTTATACTTACTTTACTGTAAATAACCGTTTCCCACCAACAACACCGACTGATTGGTCGTAGCCTCAAAGTTCATTCTAAAGATATAAAATACAACTATTTCTTTGAATTCTTTAGGAAATCCCACCAACTCACACGACCTGATAAGTTCCACTGGGAACCAAAACATAAGAGAACACGTATCCGTTTCCTATGCACACATCTTAACGCATAATATAATACTTAAATATTTCTATTTTAAACCCAGCTTTACTTCAGACGTCGCAGCTTACGCTACATTGCGGTATGCAGGTACGTTTGAACTCAGTAGAATCAATACATTTCTCTGTTCATAGTGTACAGTTGTTACCAAGAATAACAGAAATACCATTAAATATCTTGACTGTGTCAAAAGTTGTTCGTATATTCTGGAATGTTTGTCGTCTCTTGGCCTACAAATGTGATTACGAACACTATGTAAAAATTGGAATGCTTTGTGACAGTAGGGCATTCTTTATGTGTTAACTTTGCGGCCCATATTTGTTAAATGAATAAATACTCTCTTCGCTAACGACCACTCATTTTGTTAGCACGATTATACTATACTAACGAAATAATTTTTATTACATGTACGATCATCTTAATAACAAGGAGAGTAGATACATATTGAAAGATCTAGACCTCTAAACATTTTCCTCGAAAAACGAAGCAAATTAAAGCAAAAATCACGTATATTTCTCGTTTTCAAGAAACTTTTTCATGTTTCTAGAAACGTCATTTTTCGGTTTACATAAATAAGCAAATTTAAGTTAAAACCAAGCGTATTTAAGCAGAAATCAAGAAAATTTTCAATTTTTTCCACAAATGGTCGCAAATTTTAGCCAAAGTAAACCAAACTTCTCGCTTTTCAAGCAACATATTTGACGTTTTCTAGAAATGCTAATTTATGAAGCGAGCAATCTCAATCAACCAAATTTAATGCTAAATCATGTAAATTTAAGTCAAATCAAAGAATAATATTAAGTTATTATTCATTATAATTTATGTTCAAAGCTCTACTAACTTTTTTAACACTTCTTCTATCTGCTCAAGTGCGTCAATAATTTCTTGAAGTTCATTCTCATCACGACTGCTTTCTAAGAGCAATAATAGCAAGTTTTGAAGTTTTCGATGAAATTTGAAAACTACTTTGAGATCGTCAGGCGCATTATTTAAGTTCTAGAATGGGTATCTGAAACATTGACACCTTTTAAAATGTTAGTCAGGCTACAAGGTAACACAGTCGATTCCATTTTTATTTATAAAGAAAAAATGTATTAAGATAAAGAAAAATCTCATTAACGTTTAACAAAATGTTTTTTTTATTCGATTTAACAACTTAACTAAACATCTAAAAATTTCTATAAAATTACGTAAACATTTAGTACTGCCAGTAAATTTTTTACATTCTCAATTTATTAATTTTTAAAAATGTATATCTCTTCAGTACTATTTTCTTTCAAATAATCATAAGTTAGATTCCTTTGAGTAATTATAACAAACATTACAAATTGTACCTGCTTCAATAACTTTGGCGAAATTAACACTGATTTTTATATTTGTTTTTTCTTTGACTAGAAATATTTTTTCTATATAAACAATCATTAACAAAAAATGGTCTTCGCCCAAAAACATAATGAGTGTTTACAGTTGGTTTATAATAAAGTTCATTATTTCTATATAGATTATCTAGTTTTGATTTCGAATTTCTAAAGTCATTATAAACAAGAAACATTTTCTCACAAAGGCCATTTTCAATATTGGGATTCCAATTTTCTGTAGGAAAGATCTCATTTCTTCCATTCTTAACAGAAATATTTCTTACATTAGAGTGATCAAAAATAAAAGCATAAACATACTGTTCATCACAGTTTTTTCTATTAGTTTGAAAGCTTACAATAACAAAATCAGGTTTTATTAAATTGTAAATTAATAAACTGATCTCTTATCAAAATTACAGTTGTTCCAGCAGTAACGTCTTTTTCTGGAAATTTCCAAAAGTTAAAACTATTAGGTATTTTCGGATACTTTTTCTTTAATTGCAATGACCATGTTAGATTCGTATTCAACAATTGGCGACATAATTTATAATTTTTTAATAACAATTTTACCTGGAACAGCATAACTTTTTTGAACTGCACCATCTGTGTTCCTAGTTTCATAAACTTATAAATAATTGTTATCAATCAGACGAATTTTGAACAAAAGTAATTTTATAACCACCTTTTCAATCAATTTCGTTGTTATCTCGAATAAAACCAAACATATATCTGTGGATAGGTAATTTCATTTGTTTTATCACTATCTATCCATATTTTGAGATTTCTATTCTAGATAACTATAAATGGAAAAAGTTAGCACAAACGTCAATATAATCTAATCTTGCGTATTTTGCCTCATCTTCTTCTGTATCTCTCTGTAGTTGCCTAAATTGCTCAAAAACATAAGCATCATTTGGAAAAGAAAATCAATTCCTATAGGAATATCAAAATAAATTCTATTATTGCAAACATTTAAATTCCCCTTAGTTTGATCAGTTGGAGGAAAAGTTTCTCTTTCAAAACCCTCGGTACTTTAATAACTCATTTATAAGTAAAAAAATTAATATATAAATGAAAACTTCATCAAGGGCAGTTTCTCGAGCTAAATTACTCATAGAGAAATACAAAATTACAAAAGGATCAAGAAGCAGATTATGAAAATAATAAGAAGAAAGATCTACCATTAATTCACGAATTACGAAACATTAGTAAAAAAAAAAGTAGAACAGTAAGTGAAGGAAATAAAAATTTTTCATAACACTAGTTCCTGTTGCAGCAAAAAGTTTAGATTATCCACCAACACCAGAAGAAACATCTTTTGAAAGAGGATTATTTTCACAACAAAAATCTCTTAATTTGGAGTAGCAAATGGGAATCGTACCATTGAAAAATTTACCACATGCAGCGTTCTATTCTACTATAAATCTCGCAAAAGAAATTTAAAAAAGAATAGCTGTTATTGACATCCAATATGCTTTATGTGCAGAAAGACAAAGTGTTTACATTGGTAATACACAAGTAAAGATATACGATGATAAAATAACTGCTAAAAATAAAGAATGTGAATTAACGGAAGAACTTTCTAATTTGTTAAGAAAAGAAAAAGAAGAAGATGACCTTGAGGATAATTTCACTGATACTGATTATGAAAACTACACGAAAATTTTTTAGATACCAATGCTGCATTCCAAAAATATAATATAAGAAATAAATAAACTCGAAGAGAAATTGTTAATACAGAAAGATAATTTGACCAATTTATCATAACTATATAAAAAAGATTCACATTCAAGAACATCAAACACACCAGAAAGAATTAATTCTCCAAGAACTCCTAGATCTGGAGAAGGTATAAAAATACAAAAATCTGCCAAAATAATATGTTTGGACGAATGATCTTCGAAAATTGGTTGATAGATTATTAGTTATTAATGGCGAAGAAAACACTAGAAATAAAAAAAAATTGTTACAATGAAAAAGTAAGTATAGTGAATATATTAAAAAATAATTTTCCGATTTTGTTATAAACAATCCAAAAGGAATTACTTATCTTATGAGTGTTTTAAATGCATTTGCTTTGTTATAATTATTGTAGTCCATTAACAAAATTAAATGAAAATTTGAAAAGAGGTGACAATTGCATAAGTAGACACTATGAAGCCTTTAAATGTCATTATATTGCTTGTAGAAATCATAAAGATTTAGAATCTAGACATGAAGCTGACAAAATTCTACGAAAAGAAACCAAGGAGATTATGTTAGATAAAGATACTCTTAATCAGTGAAAAAATTTCCTCTGCAGCTGTTGCTTCAACTATGTTACAAAAAGAAAATTAGGATTGAGCACTAAAATTTCTTAATATATATATATTACTTATATGTGAAGATAACAAATATGACTTTTGATATACCCATTAATCAATTAACATATTTGAGTATATATAAATTTTTAACAAAATATCACTTAAAACAAAATTAAAACAAGGAAAATGCTTTTAATTTACTCTACCACTTCTAATAATAAAAAAAAAATATTAAAAGAAAAATCTGGAAGTGGTTAACATCATTTTATTTTTTTACCATTTTTAATTCCAGTTTTAGGTGCTTTAGCTAGTCGAGCTAGCTCAATTTACAATTCTGTGGAACAAACGAGAAAAAATAAGAAAGAAGTAGAAGAACAACAGATACATATTTTAGCAAAAGAAAA